>CM059439.1:83377885-83983080 GCA_030390025.1 Squalus acanthias
CCCCTCTCCTCTCGGACTGTTTGGGATTGAAGCCAAGGCTGAAATGAGTGAGTTGGCACGTTTATGACTCCTCTTTTCGACTAGGACTGATGGAGCTGTCAGGAGCAAGAATTTGGCAAATGGTGAACTACTCCAGTGTTTGAACTGCAGCAAACAGCCGCAGCCTGGTGCAAGAGGAGCAACAGTTGGGCGGCAGAACCAAGTAGCTTGGAACAGGATGGTCTGGTTTGTAGCTGGGGCCTAGTTTTTCTAAAGTTACTTAACTGAGCCTGAGCATTAGTCATGAGCAAAGGGCAAGGCCAGATGGGGAGCAGGTGGAGCCAAACAGGTGGCAGGAAGGAGCAGTGCTGGATCGCAGGCCCAGACCAGTTGATAGTGGGTGAGGCTGGGAACCAGTTTCATGTTCAATTAATGGCTTGAGGCTAAACAGCAGGGGTAGAGCAACATTTGCATGGGAGGCATTAAAATTCCAGCAAGGCGAGTACTGAAGGCTCAAACCAGCAAAGTGGTGAGTACAGGGTCTGGAGCTAGGAGACAGATTTTACAGTGCCATTCGTGGGAGGAGAGTGAAACTACATTGTGATAGTTGACAGCAAATTTGAATGGGAAGTGTTGATACAGCAATTTACAATGGAAAAAAGTTCACACAATTGTGACAACAGGAAAAAGAAAGACTTGCATTTATATAGTGCCTTTCACGACCTCTGGACGTGCCAAAGCGCTTTACAGCCAAAGAGGTACTTTTGAATTTGTCATCATTGTAATGTAGGAAACATGGCAGCCAATTTGCACACAGCAAAGTCCCACAAACGGCAATAAGATAAATGACCAGATCATCTGTTTAAGTGATGTTGGTTAAAGGATAAATACTGGCCAGGACACTGGGGAGATCTCCCCTACTCATTGAATAGTGCCATGGGATCTTTTTTGTCCACCTGAGAGGGCAGATGGGGCCTTGGTTTAACATCTCATCCGAAAGGTGGCACCTCTGACAGTGCAGCACTACCTCAATACCGCACTGAAGTGCCAACCTAGATTTTGTGCTCAAGTCTCTAGAGGGGCTTGAATCCTTGACCACCTAACTCAGAAGTAAGACTTTGACCAATGATCCATGACTGACACCAGGAAGTTAAATTTGTGGACAGGAAGTGTGTGCTCTATGCAAGATAATTAATGAGAGAGATTTGTTCATTGAAGCTGCTCATGGAGGAGATGAAGAAGAATGGATAACGGAAATGAATCAAACATGAGCTAATTGTTGACCCTTACCGTTTTTAGTGGTACTTTTTTTTTTTCAGTCCACTTCAACAGTGCAACATTTGCAAAATGGCATTGCACACTTCTTCATGACAGCAGGTAGGGCAATCTTCTGACCAGCATATAGTAACTAATAATTAGGTGAATACCTTGTGAATGTTGATGTTCTTTTCATCCTTTTTGAAATTATTTATTTATGTCCATTCCTATAATTTTTTGTCTGAACTTTCTTTGTCACCAGTGTTGCCAGTCTGTGGTTTATTGACTAGAAACACATTTGGTGCAGGGAGAGGCAGGCAGACGTGGAGAATTGATGAGGTTCCTTACACGTGCGAGGGATTTACAATGTCAGTCAGCACTAGGATTCAAAACCTTTAAGTACCAGATTGTGCAGTAAGCATTGAATCCACATAGCCAGTGCACTGGGTTTCTTGTCTAATGAGTGTTCTTCAAATGTTTGAAACCTTTCAAGGCAAGTTTTGATGAAGATTAATGCCTAATTAAAAGTAAATATTACAGGTTAAATTGTTGAGGTAAATGTATTTGTATTTTCAATGTTTTTTAATTAAAACAATTTTAAACAGTAACTTACATTAAAATGAAGTGTTTTGGTTTGTTACTTAGTAAAGCAACTGGATTTTTAGAGCTTGGCAGTGCAAGTTTTTTGCACTGTAGTTACAGTGACTTTGCATCAGAGGACACTTAAAATAGTAAAGCTGTTGCACACCAGTTAGGCTCATTGTTGTGTGCTGGCTGACTTTTAGTTTATGCCATCTTGTTCTCTTTTATTTGAAAAATGATTACCTGCTTAAAAATGTTTTGACTGTAGTTCTTTTTGTGCAAATGTAGCTTTGCCATTTACGTTTCTGCTACAGTTCAGAGCTGTCGGGGAGTCAGGTTCACTGTCAAATGTGGGTTCTCAGCTCATATGTGATACTGAATGAGCCGTTCAGGAAATTGTTGCACGGGATCAGCTTTCTATGTCTATTCATAACACAACATATGCTACCTACCATATGGCTTCTAATTAAGGCAGACCTGACAGCAGGGTTGCATCTCAGCAGATGTCCAAAGAATGGTTCCAGTGAGCACAAACTAGATGATTTTAAAAAAAAAATCTCCTGCCACCTCCAGAGATTGCTAGACTTAGAAACAATTGCCTCTGCCCTCTTATTAATCCCTTATTTTACTTCTATGTTTCTGCCATTCTCGAGTGTCAGTTTGGCTGTGTTGGCAGCACTGTTGCCTCTGGGTCAGAAGGTGAATTGCCCGTTCAGGTGGACAATAAATAACCCATTGCACTGTTTGAAGAAGAGCAGTAGGTGTTTCTGGTGTCCTGACTATCATTTGCCTCTCAATCATTGCACCAAAAATAGATTAATCTCATTTCCTGTTTGTGGGATCTTGCTGTGGCCAAAATGACTGTTACCGTTGCTACATAACAGTTAATGTATTTGAAGTTCTTTGATACATCTGAGTGACGTGATAATGTGCGAAGTAAATATAAGTCTTTTTCTATATTTGCATTTTTTCCCTTCCTGTTAAAATCTAAACCTAAACCTAAGGAACACGATTTCCCTCATCCTCCCATTACGGGGGGGGGGGGGGGGAGTGCAGCATGACCTGAGAGTTTAAGACTGAAGTTGTACCCCCTGTGTCAGAAGAGCAGTGATTGAAACCTGTCTTCCTTAAGACAAAGCAGCGTAGGCTGTGATTATTTCTGTCCAACTAGCCCTTTGATGATTGCGCACAAAATGCCCTGATCCTCAATTGTGTAATATGACTGTTGAAATGTGAATTATGCTCTTAAAAATGACAGCAAAGAGTACAGCTCCACAGATAAGTGAAAAGTATACAATATGTAATTTAAATTTTTTTTGATTTCCTGTGAATTTCGAGGATGCAGTTTTATTCGATATTTAGGAAGGACAGGCAAAAAGGAAAAGGAGGTGGGGTGGCGTTGTTAGTAAAAGATGAAATCGGAACAATAGTGAGAAAGGATATTGGCTCAGAAAATCAAGATGTAGAATCAGTCTGGGTGGAGCTAAGAAGCACCAAGGGGCAGAAAACATTGGTGGGAGTTGTCTATAGGCCTCCAAACATAGTGGTAATATAGGGGACGGCATCAAACAGGAAATTAGAGATGCATGTAACAAGAGACTTTAATCTACATATAGACTGGCCAAACCAAATTAGCAATAATACTGTGGAGGATTAATTCCTGGAGTGTGTATGAGATAGTTTTTTAGACCAGTACGATGAGCAGCCAACTGGGGAACAGGCTATCCTAGATTGGGTATTGTGCAATGCGAGGGGGTTAATTAATAATCTTGCTGTGCGGGGTCCTTTAGGGAAGAGTGACCATAACATAATAGAATTCTTCATTAAGATGGAAAGTGAAGAAGTCCAATCCAAAACTAGGGTCCTAAATCTAAACAAAGGAAACTACGATGGTATGAGGAGTGAGTTGGCTATGATAGATTGGGGAGCTTCATTAAAAGGCATGACGGTGGATAGGCAATGGCTAACATTTAAGGAACGAATGCATGAATTGCAACAGTTATACATTCCTTTCTGGCGCAAAAACACAAAAGGAAAAGTGGCCCAACCATGGCTAACAAAAGAAATTAAGGATAGTATTAGATCCAAAGAGGAGTCATATAAAGTTGCCAGAAAAAGTAGCAAGCCTGAGGATTGGGAGCAGTTTAGAGTTCAGCAAAAAAGGACCAAGAGATTGATCAAGAGGGGAAAAATAGAGTATGAGAGTAAACTTGCAAGGAACATAAAAGTGGACTGTAAAAGCTTCTACAAGTTTGTAAAAAGAAAAAGATTAGTGAAGACAAATGTAGGTCCCTTACAGTCAGAAACGGGAGAATTTATAATGGGGAACAAGGAAATGGCAGTGCAATTAAACAAATACTTTGGTTCTGTCTTCATGGAAGAGGACTTCCCAGAAATGTGAGGGAACCAAGGGTCTAATGAGAAGGAGGAAGTAAAGGAAATTAGTATTAGTAAAAAAAATAGTGCTGGAGAAATTAATGGGACTGAAAGCTGATAAATCCCCAGGGCCTGGTGATCTGCATCCCAGAGTACTAAAAGAGGTAGCCATGGAAATAGTGGATGCATTGGTTGTCATCTTTCAAAATTCTATAGATTATGGAACAGTTCCTGCAGCTTGGAGGGTGGCAAATGTAACCCCACTATTTAAAAAAGGAAGGAGTGAGAAAACCGGGAACTACAGACTGGTTAGCCTAACATCAGCAGTAGTAGGGAAAATGCTAGAGTCTATTATAAAGGATGTGATAACAGGACACTTAGAATATATCAACAGGATTAGACAAAGTCAACATGGATTTATGAAAGGGAAATCGTGTTTGACAAACCTACTGGAGTTTTTTGAGGATGTAACTGGTAGAATAGATAAGTGAGAACCAGTGGATGTGGTGTATTTGGATTTTCAGAAGGCCTTTGATAAAGTCCCACATAAGAGGTTAGTGTGCAAAATTAAAGCACATGGGATTGGAGGTAATATACTGGCATGTATTGAAAATTGGTTAACAGACAGGAAACAGAGTAGGAATAATCAGGACTTTTTCGGGATGACAGGCGATGACTAGTGGGGTACCGCAGGGGTCAGTGCTTGGGCCCCAGCTATTCACACTATATATCAATGATTTGGATGAGGGAACCAAATGTAATATTTCCAAGTTTGCTGACGACACAAAACTAGGTGGGATTGTGAGTTGTGAGGAGGATGCAAAGAGGCTTCAAGGTGATTTAGACAAGTTGAGTGAGTGGGCAAATACATGGCAGATGCAGTATAACGTGGATAAATGTGAAGTTATCCACTTCGGTAGGAAAAACAGAAAGGTAGAGTATTATTTAAATGGTGATAGATTGGGAAATGCTGATGTACAGAGGGACCTGGGTGTCCTTGTACACCAGTCACTGAAAGCAAACATGCATGTGCAGCAAGCAGTTAGGAAGGCAAATGGTATGTTGGCCTTCATTACAAGAGGATTTGAACACAGGAGCACAGATGTCTTGCTACAGTTGTACAGGGCCTTGGTGAGACCACACCTGGAGTACTGTGTGCAGTTTTGGTCTCCTTACCTAAGAAAGGATATACTTGCCATCGAGGGAGTGCAGCGAAGGTTCACCAGACTGATTCCTGGGATGGCAGGACTGTCGTATGAGGAGAGATTGGGTCGACTAGGCCTGTATTCACTAGAGTTTAGAAGAATGAGAGGGGATCTCATTGAAACGTATAAAATTCTGACGGGGCTAGACAGACTGGATGCAGGGAGGATGTTTCCCCTGGCTGGGGGGTCTAGAACGAGGGGTCACAGTCTCCGGATACGGGGTAGGACATTTAGGACTGAGATGAGGAGAAATTTCTTCACTCAGAGGGTGGTGAACCTGTGGAATTCTCTACCACAGAAGGCTGTGGAGGCCAAGTCACTGAATATATTTAAGGAGATAGATTTCTAGACACAAAAGGGATCAAGGGGTATGGGGAGAGAGCGGGAATATGGTATTGAGATAGAGGATCAGCCATGATATTGAATGACGGAGCAGGCTCGAAGGGCCGAATGGCCTACTCCTATTTTTCTATGTTTCTACAAGGTGGACTTACGAAGCCATCTCTCCTGCCGCTAACTGAGCTTCCTGTTTCCCCCCCCGCAATGCGGTTTTGTTCCCTTGTTTTCCTGGCCACCCTTCTTGCATCAACATGATGGCCAATATATGTCTCTATCTGTCTCTCTTCACCCCATCAACAGGGTATCTGTCCTTATTTCTTTTTGCTGCTGCTCACAAGGGTCTCGCTATTCTCTCTCTCTTTCCCTTTCTCTGAGATAGTGTTTCTTACCCTAATCCATGTACTCCATTGATCACTCCTCATAAGGGTCGCCCTTCTACTCAACACAACAGTAGCTGTTGCTCTGTCTTCCTGACTCTTTCCTTGGGAAGTGGTAGTGATGAAATAGATGAAGTTAAGAATTCATTTATTGAATGTGGACTCCTATCATTGCTTTTCTTTTCCTTCTCTCTTGCTCTTTGGAAGAATGGTTTTGCACAGTAATACTGGTGGATAAGAAAAATGACGTGAAGGTAAAAAATAACTAATTAGGAAGATAAGCGCAACCAATGAGGAAGAAGAAAATTGACTTACTCGATGGTCATGACAAACACAAAATATTAGAATTGAAATGTTAAACAAACGTTCCTTCCTGGATGTATTGTTGGTCAAAGGCAGAAATGGGGTTGTACAAATACTTGAACTATTTTTTGGTTATTTCCTTCCTTTCTCTCAAACAACCTCTCTTTCCCCCCCCCCCCCCCCCCCCCCCTCAATTCTCCAATTTTAGGTATCTTGAGATCTGTTTGCTCTTGTGCCCAGTTCTTTACCAAGTATTATGTGTGTTGTTTTACTCCCAACAGGTATTTTGTTGGCCAAATGTTTGTGTATTTTTGCTTTCATATATATTTTACAATATAAAAGCACATTTCTTTCTGTAACTGGTTATTGTTTTCAAAGTCGGTGTATATCTTGTATTTTCAAAACACAACTAAAGGGTTTGCTGTAATAATAACAGAAAATGCTGGAAATACTCAACAGGTCAGGCAGTATCTGTGAGAGAAACAGAGTTTCAGGTCGATGTAAAGTGCACTTTACAGCCTTCCGGACTCAACATCGAGTTCAACAATTTCAGATCATAACCACTGCTCCCATTTCTTTGGACAACAGCTGTTGGTAATGATTCTACTATTACACCTTCTCGAGACCCATCTTTTGTTTCTTTATTTGTCCATTACCATATCCTTTCGCCTTGCACCATCGTCCCTTTTGTCATTTATTCTCTCCTGCCTTCCACCCTATCTCAGACCTTCCCTTTTATTCTTTCCTCCCCCCCCCCCCCCCTTTCTCTGCCACTGTACTTGCTTAAAATCTGTTACATCTCTAACTTTTTCCAGTTCTGATGAAAGGTCATCGACCTGAAACGTTAACTCTTTCTCCACAGATGCTGCCTGACCCGCTGAGTATTTCCAGCATTTTCTGTTATTTGATTTCCAGCATCCGCAGTATTTTGCTTTTAAAGGGTTTGCTGTATTGAAGTTGAGCAATCCTAGGACTACTTTGCTGCCAACAAAGTTTGATTTGCTTTCTTATGGTTATTGGCTGCTTGTAGGTGCACTGTTTCAAGTTCATTATTACAGCTGTAGCTCTTACCATGCAGTTTAGACATTTAAGCATGTGGACAGATTGGCAAAGTCTCACCTCTCCTCAACTTGCATCTCTTGTAAGTACTCAAACACTGATTTCTTGTCAATTTCTGTCTGGCTTGCATTCAGACTTCAATCACTTTATCCTTGGGGCATGCAGAAGCTGCTTCTGTAATCCAACTTTTGGACACAAGACAGAAAAGCTTTAAGTGTGTATAATGACGAGGCTGTTGGATGACACTGTAATCTCATGGCAAAACTGGTAATTTATAAAATATGTGTTAAAGCCAACACTTGTTTTACCTTTGGTAACTTTTTTCCTCCCTCCCCAGACTGAGAATCTTGTATCCTGATACCATTGGCTTTATGACTCCAATACTGTCAGGAGCATGCTAAATGATGGTAGTGGCTTTATAATTGGAGGAAAAGGATTGATTGACTTTCCCCCCTTTTGTAGGTGGAAGCTGTACTAAGTGGCAGTAAATAATATGGGTAAATAAAATAATTTCAGCAAATTTCATGACCGTAAGGGCTGCATTTTTGACTCACGAGATATTGCTGAAATGTGTGTTTTCAAAATGTGTACTTAATGAGAATTTGATTCTGTTTAGCAGGAATGAAGAACTAGCAGACAATCACAATGTACCTAACAATTACATTTTTAACACTTTTCAAGCAGCTAATGAGCTGCTTAGCTGGAATAGACAAATAATCAGCTAAATGTCTGTCATCCCATCCTATCTCTAACCTCCTCCAGTCCGACAACCCTCCGAGAACTCTGTTGCTTTCCTCCAACTCTGGCCTTTTGTGCATCCCCATTTCCTTCGCCCCACTATTTGGCGGCCATGCCTTCAGCTGTCTAGTTCCTGAGCTCTCTAACTACCTTCCCAAACCACTTTGCCTCGCCACCTCTCAAGATGCTGCTTAAAACGTACCTCTTTGAGCAAACTTTTGATCACCTGTCCTTATACTCCTTCTTTGGCTTGGTGTCAATTTTTGTCTGATAACACTCCTGTGAAGCACCTTGGGATGTTTTGCTATGCTAAAGGCGCGATATAAATGCAAGTTGTTCTTGAATGAAACTTGAGCAAAATCTCAAAAGTACGTAGTACATACAGTGCATTCAGATTTCTTTTCCCTGTGTGAACATGAAGGTGTATATCTAAGTTGGGCTTTCTGAACCTGTTTCTAAACAGTGCAATGAATTGTTCTCGGCACGCATCCACTATTTTCTAATAGGAATTGGATATGAATGTTTGCAATTCCCTTGTGATGAACACTACAGTCCTCTTGTAATATGAACAAGTGTTTCTTTTTCAGTTTTAACAGTGGTTTTACCACAAACTATACTTGATGGCTTAACTTTGTAGTAAAGCTGCATATTTGGCATTGAACAAAAGTAAAGTTTTCCAAGTGTTGGAAATGATTTGAAACAGTGTAGTTGGAAGTCTAGACATTTCCATTCTAGTTCTTTCACAATCTTGCTAATTGCATTTGTTCTACATGCAATTTTTATGGAGATGTTAAACTTTTATTAAGCTCTTTTCAATTACTTTAAATTAATATCCCCTATTGTGAAAATTGCCTGTAATGGAGTATAATAGTGAAAAACAGTGGAAGACCTATGCTCCACAAGGAATAATAAGCTTGAATGTTGATTGGGAAAACAGAAATTATTTTTAGTTTTAATAAATCCAGTTAGCAAGTATTGTTACTGGATTTTCTGAAAGTTTTCAAGAAAAGTGATAAGAAAAATTCCACCAATCTACAAAATAATCATAGAAACAAGTGTTTGCAGATAATCTGCCCCCTCATTTATTTTAAAGCTGAAACGTCATAAAAAATCATCTCGTTAAAAATGAATGGACAATTACAGCTGCTCTTCGTTCTTGGGTTTGATCTGCAAAAGTCCCAACAAGCAGAGGATTCCGACCTGTGCTGACTAATTGTATTTGAATGCTATACGTAATTGATTTTGCATTCCCAGGCATCTCTTCTTTCCATTCTTCTCTGCTGTTTTGTTTTTCTCCTCCCCTCCCCCTTCACAAAGGACGTTAGCAGACCAGTTGTTTTTAGGATTCACATTTAGCATTTCTCAGTAATCTCAGAACACCTGTACTGAAAGTGGTCTCCTGGGACTCTTGTCAGTTGCATTTTGATACTATTTACAGTCTTGATAGTTAGGTTAGCACCAGCCATTACTAGTATTAAATACATTTACCAAAGCACTCAGCCATACAACTTGAAATTTCTTTTAAGAAAAGCGTGAACATTTCTAAAAGCTGACATTTTATGGATTCAAACAGTATCTCCCATGTTTTCATTAAGTGATTTTGCATTAAAACATTTATGCAAGGATTGTGGTGCAAAATTAATATCTTCCATAATTTTGTATGCACATCTTCTGGTGCTTTTGCATTTATTGTAAGGAGAATTACAAGTTCAGAAAAAGGGGAACTGAGATGCTTCAGACAAATAAATGCGTTGAAAATATTTAGGTTGTTTTCTTTTTGCAAGTGTTAAGAGTAGTTGCTGCACTTAGTGGCTAATTTAGGAATGATTAGCACTGTGGGGGCAATGAACAGCTGTTCATTGAAGGCATGGTGAGATGGGACATGAGCCAGCAGTTTGGAGAAATGAATGATCATGGAACCAAGTACAGCCTTTTGTTCCTGGTATTAGCCGATTTCTTCTAGCTTGCACTATGAAACAATTACCTTTATCGTAAGACGCTTATTTTAAAAGTTGTGAATTAACAAGAATAAAGTCTCTGAAGTTTGCAAAGTGAATGTTTGACCTTTTCGGTAAAATTATCAGAGGTGTGATTTTTTTTTTTAGAAGTTTGGTTCTGAAACTTATTCAAGAAAATAGATCCCATGTTTACCAAGATGCTTTAGAATAATATTGTATTTTAATGCATAGTAGAACCCAGTGATGAAGTCTAGCCATTTTTGCATTGATGACTCTACTAAAGTTGAATTTCTTCACTGGTTTGTGTTAAAATCATGGTTAGCCTTTAACAAGATCTTTGAAGTAGGCAGGATTCAATATTCCCTGGAGGAGACATTTGAAAGAACTTTTGGATTTGCTTGCAGAATACGTTCCTGCTGCCATTTCCCATTTAGAGATCACAGAAGAAGTGTTGATTTTGTGGCTACCAGTTACAACCTGTGACTACAAAGTATGAGTATAAAACCTGTTCCTGTCTGAAAGATGGTGAGCAGTTTCATCACTTTATTCAGCTGGTAATTCAATGAGGTTTGTACAGCAATCTGCAATGACTTTGAAGAGACAAAAGAACAAGAAAGAAAGACTTGGATTTATATAGCGCTTTCCACAACATCAGGACGTCCCAAAGTGCTTTACAGCCAATTAAGTACTTTTTTGAAATGCAGTCACTATTGGAATGTAGGAAGTGCGGCAGCAAGCAATATGCACACAGCAATCTCCTACAAATAGTAATGAAATAAATGACTAGATCATCTGTTTCAGGTGTTGTTTGAGCGATAAATGTTGGCCAGGACACCAGGAGAACTCCCCAGCTCTAATTTGAATAGTACCATGGGATATCTTAAGTCCATCCTCTGTTTAACGTCTCATCTGAAAAATGGCACCTCTGACAGTGCAGCACTCCTTCAGTACTGCAGTTTTATGACTCAGAGGTGAGAGTGCTACTGAGGCGAATGATGCTCCATTGACTATGAAAAGCAAAGTGAAAAATATTGGGAGGAAAGACTTAGCCAGCCATAAAGCCAAGTGTAATCAGAGTTTTTGAAACTTTTTAAAAGTCTATGTCCCTGTCTAATTCCTGTAAATACAAGTGGCATGGAACACGCCCTGCATATAATTTCATGTAAGAGCAAACTGTGACTGTGGTTTTGTGTTGCTGGTCTGTACAGATGTTTTCCAGTCAGAAATAAAAGTTGCACTTCCCAATCATTAAACTCCGCGGAAGGATAATCTATTCATCCATTGCGACTGGTGCTCTGGAATGGCCCCTACAATGTAAATTGGTGGATTGCATGGAACCAGGAGCCAAGCTCAACAGAGCGGCTTCTATTTGAAGTGATTTTTTAAAAAAATCTTAAATCTTGTATTTTATTGATTCATAGGCTTCAGTCTCAAGAAGGGTTGCTCTGATGCCAGTTAGTTCCTGGTACTATTTCCAACATGATGCTATTTCTCTTTTTCACTCTTCCACACTTTCACCCCTCCCCTTCTGGGGCAGCTTTTAAGAATTTGGCATTACTACCATCCACATCTGCTGCCCTACCATTAGCCACACAAGGCAGTTTTGCGTCCCATTTCCTCCCATTGAACCGGTTCTTCAATACCTTTGATCTGTGCAGCATACTGCACTGGCTTTTTCAGTCTGTGTGCAGATGGGCTCTTGCTATGTCCTGTTGGGTTAGACACCAACTCAGTATAATTCTTCTCCCCCAGACTCCAAAGTTAGTTTATATGTTTGTTGGAGAGCATGGGATTTGTAACACATTGACACTAGCCTGGAGGAATCTTTTTGATCATGGCTATTGATCGATTTTAGCCAACAGCAAAATGATTTAGCATCAATTTTGTATATTCTGCACCATGCGGATGAATGCAACACACTGAAGCTGCAGCTTCTCCCAAATGCCTCATAACTCACTGTATCGTATCCTTTGTAGCAGCTTTGGTTGCTCCAAACAAGTTTTAAGTATAGATTTGAAAGCTTGTCTTTTGTTTAATGGCTTTTCTTTTGGCAGTTACTGTAACAGGGTGTTGTTTAGTCTAGTTGGCTGGACGTCCGCTGTTGAGCCAAGGTAGCAATTGACCATGTAATCTGTTCTTAAATTCAACCTATTGGCGCACACGCACAGTCCGTGGCTTCGTGGTTGGCAGTGTCCTTCTTGTGGCTGCTTGCCTCGGTCTGGACGCTCATAGCACAAAGTCTATCAGCTGTTCGGATTTGGCAGTTACCCTCTGTCTTGAGGCCATTATCGTGCCCTTTGACGAATAAGGTAACTGGGCATTGGTCCACAGTTCCCCAGCAATGTCAAACAATGCAATTGGAAAGCAAAAGATTTGCAAGAGTTGCTGTGCTTGTCAGCAAACTGTATAGCAGGGATACTCTGAATTTGACTGGAGGTTCATTTACCAGTAATGTTAAGAAACTTGGGGACCAGAGTCTTGGTGAGCTTCTCACTTGATAAAAAGGAAAAAATAGAATGAGAGAAAACTAGCAAGAAATATAAAAACAGATTGTAAGAGCTTCTACAAGTATGTAAAAAGGAAGAGAGTAGCAAAAGTAAACGTTGGTCCCTAAGAGGCTGAGACAGGAGAACTTATTATGGGGAATAAGGAAATGGCAGAAATGTTAAACAAATATTTTGTATCTGTCTTCACAGTGGAAGACACAAAAAGCATACCAAAAATGGTGGGAACCAAGGGTCGAATAAGGGTGAGGAACTTAATGTAATTAATATAAGTAGAGAAAAAGTACTAGAGAAACTAATGGGACTAAAACCCGACAAATTCCCTGGACCTGATGGCCTACATCCTTGGGTTGTAAAAGAGGTGGCTGCTGAGATCGTGGATGCATTGGTTTTGATCTTCCAAAATTCCCTAGATTCTAGAACGGTCCCAGTGGATTGGAAGGTAGCAAATGTAACACTGCTATTCAAGAAAGGAGGGAGAGAGAAAACACGGAACTGCAGGCCAGTTAGCCTGACATCAGTCGTCGGGAAAATGCTGGAATCCATTGTTAAAGAAGTGGTATCAGGGCGCTTAGAAAATCATAACCTGATTAGGCAGAGTCAACATGGCTTTATAAAAGGGAAATCGTGTTTGAGAAATTTATTAGAATTTTTTGAGGATGTAACTAGCAGGATAGATAAAAGGGAACCAGTGGATGTAGTATATTTGGATTTCCAAAAGGCATTCGATAAGGTGCCACATAAAAGGTTATTACACAAGATTAGGGCTCATGGGGTTGGTGGCAATACAGTAGCATGGATAGAGGATTGGTTAACGGATGGAAAACAGAGAGTAGGGATAAACGGGTCTTTTCCATGTTGGCAGGCTGTAACTAGTGGGGTGCCGCAAGGATCAATGCTGGCTGGGGCCTCAGCTACTTACAATCTATATTAATGACCAAGATGAAGGGACCGAGTGTAATGTATCCAAGTTTGCTGATGACAGAAAGCTAGGTGGGACAGTAAGCTGTGAGGAGAACACAAAAAGTCTGCAAAGGGCTATAGATGGACTAAGTGAGTGAGCAGTAAGGTGGCAGATGGAGTATAATGTAGGGAAATGTGAGGTTATTCACTTTGGCAGGAAGAATAGAAAAACATAAATGGTGAGAAACTTTTAAATGTTGGTGTTCAGAGAGATTTGGGTGTTCTCATGCAATGATAAAAATGATAGAGAGAGAAGATAGCTTATCAGAGAGTAAGCTAGCAAGAAATATAAAAACAGACAGCAAGAGCTTCTACAGGTATACAAAAAGGAAGAGAGCAGCTAAAGTAAACGTTGGTCCCCTAGAGGATGAGTCTGGGGAATTAATAATGGGAAACGGAAATGGCGGAGACTTTGAACAAATATTTTGTATCGGTCTTCACGGTAGAAGACACTAAAAGCATCCCAATAATGGATAATCAAGGGGCTATTGGGGTGGGGGGGGGGAACTTAAAACTATCACTAGAGAGAAAGTACTAGGCAAACTAATGGGACTAAAGGTGGACAAGTTCCCTGGACCTGATGGCGTGCATCCTAGAGTCTTAAAAGAGGTGGCTGCAGAGATAGTGGATGCATTGGTTGTAATCTACCAAAATTCCCTGGATTCTGGAGAGGTCCCAGCGGACTGGAAAACCGCAAATGTAACGCCTCTATTTAAAAAAGGAGGGAGACAGAAAGCAGGCAACTATTGACCAGTTAGCCTAACATCTGTCATTGGGAAAATGCTGGAGTCCATCATTAAGGAAGTGATAGTAGGACATTTAGAAAATCATAATATAGTCAAGCAGAGTCAGCATGGTTTTATGAAAGGGAAATCATATTTGACAAATTTGCTGGAGTTCTTTGAGGATGTAACGAGCAGGGTAGATAAAGGGGAACCAGTAGATGTTGTGTATTTGGATTTCCAGAAGGCATTCGATAAGGTGCCATATAAAAGGTTGCTACACAAGCTAAGAGCTCATGGGGTTGGGAGTAATATATTAGCATGGATAGAGGATTGACTAACTGACAGAAAACAGAGAGTTGGGATAAATGGGTCATTTTCAGGTTGGCAAACTGTAACTTGTGGGGTGCCGCAGGGATCGGTGCTGGGGCCTCAACTATTTATAATCTATAATAATGACTTGGATGAAGGGCCTGAGTGTAATGTAGCCAAATTTGCTGCTGATACAAAGATAGGTGGGAAAGCAAATTGTGTGGAGGACGCAAAGAATCTCCAAAGGGATATTGATAGGCTAAGTGAGTGGGCAAAAATCTGGCAGATGGAGTTTAATGTGGAAAAATGCAAGGTTACCCACTTTGGTAGGTAAAATAAAAAAGCAAATGATTATTTAAATGGGGAGAGATTACAAAGTGCTGAGGTACAGAGGGATCTGGGGGTCCTTGTACATGAATCACAAAAAGTTAGCATGCAGGTACAGCAAGTAATTAGGAAGGCAAATGGAATGTTGGCTTTTATTGCAAAGGGAATGGAGTATAAAAGTAGGGAAGTCCTGTTACAGCTGTACAGGACGTTGGTGAGACCACACCTGGAGTACTGCATACAGTTTTGGTCTCATTTAAGGAAGGATATACTTGTATTGGAGGCAGTCAGAGAAGGTTCACGAGGTTGATTCCGGAGATGAAGGGGTTATCTTATGAAGAAAGGTTGAGCAGGTTGGGCCTATACTCATTGGAGTTTAGAAGAATGAGAGGGGATCTTATTGAAACATAAAAGATTCTGAAGGGTCTTGACAGGGTAGATGCAGAGAGGATGTTTCCCCTCGTGGGGGAATCTAGAACTAGGGGGCATAATTTCAGAATAAGGGGGCACCTTTTTAAATCGGAAATGAGGAGGAATTTTTTCTCCTGAGGGTCGTGAATCTTTGGAATTCTCTTCCCCAGAGAGCTGTGGAGGTTGGGTCATTGAATATATTTGAGGTGGAGACAAACAGATTTTTGAAAGGTAAGGGAGTCGAGGGTATGGGGAGCGAGCAGGGAAGTGGAGTTGAGGCCAAGATCAGATCAGCCATGATCTTATTGAATCGCGGAGCAGGCTCGAGGTGCCAAATGACCTACTCCTGCTCCTACGTCTTATGTTGTGTAAGAAACACAGAAAGCTAGCATGCAGTTACAGCAAGCAATAAGGAAGGCAAATGGCATGTTGGCCTTTATTATAAGGGGGTTGGAGTATAAAAGTAAGGAAGTCTTGCTGCAGTTGTACAGGGCCTTGGTGAGACCACACCTGGAGTACTGTGCACAGTTTTGGTCTCCTTATCTAAGGAAGGATATACTTGCCTTGGAGGCGGTGCAGCAAAGGTCCACCAGATTGATTCCTGGGATGAGAGGGCTGACCTATGATGAGAGATTGTGTAGAATGGGCCTATACTCTGGAGTTTAGAAGAATGAGAGGTGATCTCATTGAAACATACAAGATTCTGAAGGGGTTTGACAGGGTAGATGCTGAGAGGTTGTTTCCCCTGGCTGGAGTGTCTAGAACTAGGGGGCATAGTCTCAGGATAAGAGGGGTAGGCCATTTAAGACTGAGATGAGAAGGAATTTCTTCACTCAGAGGGCTGTGAATGCTGAGTCTTTGAGTATATTCAAGGCTGAGATCGATAGATTTTTGGACTCGAGGGCAATCAAGGAATATGGAGATCGGGCGGGAAAGTGGAGTTGAGGTCAATGATCAGCTATGATCTTATTGAATGGCGGAGCAGGCTCGAGGGGCCGTAAGGCCTACTCCTGCTCCTATTTCTTATGTTCTTAGAATTACAGCTTTCTGTCACATCTAAGGTGTCAGGGTCCAGATTAATTCCCTATTTGAAAGCCAAGGAGCAACCAAATTACTAAAAAGGTAGTTTTGACAGTAGGTGGACGGCTGTCATGTTACCTTAATTTTTGAAGAGACTAAGTCAGTATTGTCCATGGTGTTACCAGCTTGGCAACTCCCTAAGAGGAGCAGTTTGTCCTGCATCTTTTTGACTCTGTTTGGTTTTGGGCTGGATATATGGTGACAAGTTTCAGAAACAGTAGTGTATTTGGGGCAGTGATGCTTGGTGGAATGAAGTGATGGCACACAGATTGCACTGGGTCACTGGCATTAGTAAACATGTATACAAATGCTGAAGGACATCAGCAAACTTTTGTTTATTTAAAAAAAAGGTTAAAATTCATACGTAAAGAGCAGGGAGCTGGTTTATGGATAAGTGTTTATAATTCTACTAACCTGCCGTTGTTATCCTTTCCCTTTAACATGAGATGAATAGCAAATAGTGTTGATTTATTTTTCTCCTCTGAAGTGATTTGTTAATAAAAGGTTGGTTCAGTGTCTGTCCCTGGAGACGTCCGTTGTCACACCATGAATTAATTGTATGTGTCGATTTGAATCCTGAACTACAAAAATGTGAAGGGTAACTTGTGGAGATGAAGTCTGAGAAGTGTGTAGTTGCTGCACTTTCCTTGTTCTCTACACAACCATCCTGGGTCCTGTATTGTCATAAAGAAAGAGTTGAATTTATTATGTTTCTGAGCTAAATCTGAAGTTGCTTCACATAAATTATGTTTGAAGTGCATTAACGTTTGTCGTTTCGGCAAACGTGGCAGCCAATTTATGCACGCCAAATCCCATGAACAGCAATGAGGTAACCAGTTAGTCTGTTTTATTGGTGTTGGTTGAGACAGGAATGTTGAGCAAGGCAGAGAACTCATTACCCTTTGAATAGTGATAGGGGAATCTTTAACAATTTAGTCGGCAGATGGAGCTTTGGTTAAATCCCTTATCTGAAGGATATCAGAAGGAGAAAAAGATCACCTCTGACAATGCAACACTTACTCATTACTGCACTGAAGTGTCATTTAGATTATTGTTCAAGTACAGCTACAACATTGGCAACTATCCGACGATGTGGAAAACTGCCCAGGTATGTCCTGTCCACATAAAGCAGGACAAATCCAATCTGGCCAATTACTGCCCCATCAGTCTACTTTCAATCATCAGCAAGTGATGGAAGCTGTCGTCGATAGTGCTCTCAAGCGGCACTTACTCACCAATAACCTGCTCACTGATGCCCAGTTTGGGTTCTGCCAAGACCACTCGGCTGCCAACCTCATTTCAGCCTTGGTCCAAACATGGACAAAGGAGCTGAATTCCAGAGGAGAAGGAGAACTCTCCACTGGTTGGAGTCATACCTAGCACAAAGGAAGATGGTTGTGGTGGTTGGAGGTCAGTCATCACAGCCCCAGGACATCGCTGCAGGAGTTCCTCAGGGCAGTGTCCTAGGCCCAACCATCTTCAGCTGCTTCATCAATGAACTTACCTCCAACATAAGGTCAGAAATGGGGATGTTCGCTGATGACTGCACAGTGTTTAGTGCCATTCACAACTCCTCAGATAATGAAGCAGTCCATGCCTGCATGCAACAAGACCTGGACGATGTTTAGGCTTGGGCTGTTAAGTGGCAGGTAACATTCGTGCCACAGAAGTGCCAGGCAATGACTATCTCCAACAAGCGAGAGTCTAACCACCGCCCCATGACATTCAATGGCATTACCATCACCGAATCCCCCACCATCAACATCCTGGGGGTCACCATTGACCAGAAAGTTAACTGGACCAGCCACATAAATACTGTGGCAACAAGAGCAGGTCAGAGGCTAGGTATTCTGCAGCGAGTGTCTCACCTCCTAACTCCCCAAAGCCTTTCTACCATCTACAAGGCACAAGTCAGGAGTGTGATGGAATACTCTCCACTTGCCTGGATGAGTGCAGCTCCAACAACACTCAAGAAGCTCGACACCATCCAGGACAAAGCAGCCGCTTGATTAGCACCACATCTACCCCATCCCTCCACCACTGGCGTACCGTGGCTGCAGTGTGTACCATCTACAAGATGCACTGCACCAACTCGCCAAGGCTTCTTTGGCAGCACCTCCCAAACCTGCGACCTCTTCCACCTTTAAGGACAAGGGCAGCAGACACATGAAAACACCACCACCTCCAAGTTACACACCATCCTGACTTGGAAGTATATCACCGTTCCTTCATCGTCGCTGGGTCAAAATCCTGGAACTCCCTCCCTAACAGCATTGTGGGAGCACCTTCACCACACGGACTGCAGCGGTTCAAAAAGGCGGCTCACCACCACCACCTTCTCGAGGGCACTTAGGGATGGGCAATAAATGCTGGCCTTGCCAGCGTCGCCCACATCCCATAAACACTGATAAGTGGCAGGTAACATTTGCGCCACAGAAGTGCCAGGCAATGACTATCTCCAACAAACGAGAGTCTAACCACCGCCCCTTGACATTCAATGGCATTGTCATCACCGAATCCCCCACCATCAACATCCTGGGGGTCACCATTGACCAGAAAGTTAACTGGACCAGCCACATAAATACACATTTAAAAAAAAAAAAATGTGCTCAACTGCTGGAGTGGGATTTGAACTGTAACCATCTAAATCAGAAGCAAGAACTGAGTCCTAGCTGCTGTATTGTACCCAGGGCAGGTTACTTTTGGCTCCAGCTTCTTCATTCACTGCTCTGTTCCACTCTATTGCAGTGATGGAGCAACGCTTTGCAACCTTCCCACCTTCCATCAATGTAAAATTATTATGCAGCTCATACGTGGTCCAGGTGTTAAAGTTTTGCATTCTGACTGTGAACTATGACTCACCATTTGAGTTGTCCGAATGTACCGTCTACAAGATTGGTTAAAAACCAGCATGAAAACTTGTCTTCATAGGGTATTTTTGCACTGAGTTTTTGTCGGGTACATACTACAGGAAGCTCTTTGGTATCCGGCACTGACGGGACCGGCGTGGTGCCGGTTGATCGAAAGTTCCGGATAACAGAGAGTTATATCTACCGAGGCTATTTTTAACAAAGAAAAATAAAAAAAATCAAGAAATGTGCAGTATACAGTATTTGGGTACTCACCTACAGAATGTTGTGTTAAATGGATGGTGGAAGATGCTTGATTAAGTACAGTACTGCCAGTTGAGAGTAATCCATAACTCTTTAATTACTTAACAGTAAGTGAGACTCCCGGCAGCGCGGGAGAATCAACTTCCGACAGCGCCAGGAGGCCGAGTCGTGGCACTTTTGAAAACTACCCCTACTGACTAAATCGGCGTTCGCGGACTCTGGATCGGCAACATTGCCGGTTATTTGAGAGGAGTTTTCGGAGGATGATTTTTGCCGGTTAAGCGAGAATTCCGGATATTTGGGTGCCGGATAAACAAGAGTTTCCTGTACTTCTGCTGCTGAGACTGTAGTTAGAAGTACACAAATGTCCATAATCTCTGAAATCACACTGCCTATGGGTAATCTGTTGAAGGAACACTGCTGATGGTTCCATTAACATCTGTTACCCTTCAGTACTTAACCGAAGTTGCCATGATTGATGTACAAGCCTTAACGGTGACTGTTGCATTGTTAGACCACTGGGGGGGAGGGGGGGAAGCTACAATGAGAAAGATCATTTATCCGTCCACCCATACCTGCAGTGCCTCATATCCAGAAGTCTGTTCCACATATTGATTGCTCTGTGTGATGAATGAATTCCTCACATCAATCCGAGATATGCCTTTCTGCAAGAAATGCAATAAGCCTAAATATAAACAAAACAGGAAAGGAAAGTAGAGGAACTGCTATTAAAAATGAGTTAAACTGTCTGTACAGCAATGCACACAGTTTTCGGAATAAAACGGGAACTGGCGGCAATAATACGTTGCAAGGAACCAGATAGTACAGATAGTAGACTAATGAATAAGGCCAGGGGACAAGTAGCAGAATAGATACTAAAGCAAAATACTGCGGATGCTGGAAATCTGAAATAAAAACAGCAATGCTGGAAAT
The DNA here is from genome assembly GCA_030390025.1 of Squalus acanthias. NCBI lineage: Eukaryota > Metazoa > Chordata > Chondrichthyes > Squaliformes > Squalidae > Squalus > Squalus acanthias. Next base: position 83,398,424 of record CM059439.1, read on the forward strand.
ACTCAGCATGTCAGGCAGCATCTGTGGAGAGAGAAACAGAGTTATGTTTCAGGATTCTGACGAAGGGTCATCGACCTGAAACGTTAACTCTGTTTCTCTCTCCACAGATGCTGCCTGATCATCTGTGAGCATTTCCAGCAGAATGGATCGCTAACTGGCTGCAAGACAGAAAGCAGAGAGTAGGGATAAAGAGTAGCTATTCAGAGTGGCAGAAGGTCGAAAGTGGGGTCCCACAAGGATCAGTGCAGGGACCACTGTTGTTTATAATTTATACTAACAATTTCGACTTTGGAATCAAAAACACAATTTCTAAATTTGCGGATGACTCCAAATTGGGAGAGTCAACAGTGAGGAGGACAACAACAAATTACAAGAAGACATTAACTTGCACAATGGGCATATAATTGGCTAATGAATTTCTACACAGATAAGTGTGAGGTATTACATTTGTTAAGAAAAATAAGGAGGTCGCATATTACTTGGAAAATAAGAATCTAAATGGGGTAGAGGAGCAAAGGGATCTGGGAGTGCAAATACACAAATCACTAAAAGTAGTGACGCAGGTTAATAAGGCCATAAAAACAGCAAACCAAGCACTAGGCTTTATTTCTAGAGGATAGAATTGAAAAATAGAGAAGTTATGTTAAACTTGTATTGAACCTTGGTTCGACCACACTTGGACTAATGTGTACAGTTCTGGTCGCCATATTATAAAAAGGATATAGAGGCACTGGAGAGGGTGCAAAAAAGATTTACAAGGATGATACCAAAAATGCAAGGTTGTACTTATCAGGAAAGGATGAACAGGCGGGGTCTCTTTTTTTCTTGAAAATAGAAGGCTGAGGGGTGACCTAATAGAAGTCTTTAAAATTATGAAAGGTTTTGATAGAGTAGACAGAGTGTTTCCACTTGTGGGGAAGAGCAAAACTAGAGACCATCAATATAAGATAGTCACCAAGAAATCAAATAGGGATTTCAGAAGAAACCTCTTCACCCAGAGAGTGGTGAGAATGTGGAAATCGCTACCACAGTGGGAGCGGTTGAGGCGAATAGTATAGATGCATTTAAGGGGAGGCTCGATAACCATATGAGGGAGAAGGGACTGGAGGGTTGTGCTGATAGTTAGATGAGGAAGGATGGGAGGAGGCTTGAGTGGAGAACAAATGCTGGCATGGACTGGTTGGGCCAAATGGCCTGTTTCTGTGCTATATATGCTATGTTATGCTATGTAATCCTATATTTTGAACTTGACCCCTGTTTTCCGGTCACGATTTAATTTGAAGCATCATTGCAGATATATATTTTTTATATCATGTATACTGTCTTATGTACTTCTATAAGAGCTCCTCAGTCACTTTTCAGAGCTGAATAGCCCAGCTTTCTCCAGTCTGATGCTAAAGATTAGTCTTGCGGCTCTTTGCATTGCCACCAGGGCTTGAATGTATCCTTTGTGTCTTCGTGACCACAATGGGAAACCGTACTCACTGACAGCTGAAATCTATATGTGCACTTTTAACTAAATTGCTGGATAGTGATCTGAAACAGGAACTACTGCTATTCACCTGCAAATACCCCCCCCCCCCCCCCCCCCCCACCGCTGCTCCCTTCTTTGCCTTCTCCCCTGTCCCCATCCTCCTAAAACCCAGGGATGTTGAGGCCAATTGTAGACTTTCTACCAATATCCTCATTGAGATCAGTAAACTGACCAGGGATCAAACATGGAACTTCTGAGGTCGTGAAAGACGCCATATAAATTATTTTTCTTTCTATCCTGGCGTGTTTGACTCAGCTACTTGCTGGATAAATCAGGAGCGTTATTTTTTAGGTGTCGTTCTTCCTAATTTTTTTAAAAATATAAAAGTCTGTGTTAATAAATGTAAATATTACTGCCCAGTTTCTGATCAGTCTCACTACATAGAGTGAGCTTCATCAGAAACCAGCTGGTTGCTGATGCAATCAGTATTATTTCATGTTTGAAAATCTGTTAGTTATTCCCAGATCTATCTTGTCTTAAATGAGTTCAAATTCAAAATAAATTTTGCATTAATTTATTACATACCTGCATTCAGTAAATCAACAAGTTTGTTTCTTAGAAATTGGCACCAATTATTAAAATTTTAAATGTTGCATGTGTTAACTTTTTATAAACATTCTTTCAAGATGTGTCCCATATTCTACAATTATTCTTTCAGTCCTTGGTAATTTGTAGTCTTTTCTTTTTGTCACTTTCCAGGTCCTATTTTCACATAACATAGCACCCTGTTACATGCTATATATGCTTTTGTCTCATTTATTCTCTTCTACACTTGCAAGATCAAGCTGCAGAATGTAAAAAATAGAAACATTAAAGCAGTGTATTATTTTGCTTCCTGCATGTGTATGATTGGAGACAGGATTGTCATGAATAGAAGGGTAGAATTTATTGTACTTAAAAAATTTGGAGAGAGAACTTCTGAGTTGTCAAAATGTACACGAATTACAGTCATGTAAGACATTACATGTCATTAGATAGCTCCATAGATCCATACCTAAGCAGTATAACACTGTAGTTTCCTCTAATTGCCCTTGCAGTTCTCATAATCTGGTCCTCAAATTCAATTGTCAGTTATCCAAAATGGTCCGACTGGCTGTCTGGAGCACTGCTCGTATACATGTTCTATAGCCCAGGGCATGCTTTCATGGAGGTAATATTTCAAGTTCTACAGTTGCTATTTATAACCAACAGTGGAGTGTTTAAACATTTCGACATTTGTAAAATGAGTGTTTAAATGTTTAGTTAAGACAAAGGTGAATTGTCCAATTTTTATAGCTAGTTTACAATACATTTAATTAAGATTTGGGTGATGTATGGTAATGTACAAGAACAGTGAAAATATTGATAGTGGTTTATGTTTGCTTTTGATAATACTGATGTGGTATTCAAGACAAAATTGTTTCATGTAAAAACAGCAATTGACATGACTAATTTAAACAGTTATGGCATTGGATTGCATAAAACATTAAAGTTGAATTATTCATTCAGGCTCTGCATACAAATGAATACCCAGCAAGGCAATGGGATAAAAACACTTGGGATACTGTTCCTTTGATTCTGTGTTTATATTACAGTGTATCTCTTGAGAAGAGTTCCATTGCCAGTAATATATATGTTTTCTTTTGGCTGGTTAACAAATTTAAGTCCTTTTCTTTCAGTCCCTGGATGTGTAGGAAGTCTCAACACATTGAATCTGAATTTAAGTTTAGACTGAGTTAGCACACTGACTGATATCGTCTTGCATCATTAGAACTTGAGAAAATGCCATTTTGGGCACATCAAAGTAATTCCTTCCACAGACAATGTAAAATTTGCTCCATTATGGTCCAACGCATTTCATCTCCTGAAGAAATGTTCTGCAAGATAATTCCTACTCCCTAGAGATTAATAGTACAATATTATAGAATTCCTATCAAATTTTAAATATTGCATCAAACCCTAAATCCGGTATTTATTCTTGACCAGTTCCCTTCTTGACCTTTTCAGCTTGGCTTAGTTGGAAACACTGTTAGAAGGTTATGGACTTAAATCCTGCTCCAGCTAGAAGGACAAGGGCAGCAGGCACATGGGAACACCACCACCTCCAAGTTCCCCTCCAAGTCACACACCATCCTGACTTAGAAGAATATCGCCGATCCTTCATCGTTGCTGGGTCAAAATCCTGGAACTCCCTCCCTAACAGCACTGTGGGAGTACCTTCACCACACGGACTGCAACGGTTCAAGAAGGCGGCTCACCACCACTTCTCAAGGGCAACTAGGGATGGGCAATAAATGCTGGCCTTGCCAGTGACGCCCAGATCCCATAAGCGAATAATCCAGGACATGAGCATAAATTTTAGACTGACAACTCAGTGCCATACTGAAAGGGTGTTGCATTTTTAGAGGTCTTGTCCTTTGCTGAGACATTAAACTGAAACACCGTCTGCCTGTTCCAATGGTTCAGGTGGATGTTGAAGATCTCAAGGCATTATTTGAATAACAGCAAAGGTATTCTCATGGTCCCTTGGCCAATATCGTTCCCTTAACCAACACCAATATATATTTTTTTAATTGGTTAGTCATTCATCTTGTTTGTGGGTCCTTGCTCTGCAAAAAATGGCCATTGTGTTTCCAGACCAACAACACAGTGTGTATTGACACCATTGTGTCAGCCAATGAGTTGGAGGTGGGGCGGGATTAACAGCAGGGCTTACATGTGTATTTCCAGCAAAGCGAACAAAGTTTGTTTACAGAGTCTATTTAAAAAGAGTCTCTGAACTACATTCAGCAGAACTCATGCATGACCAAAACAGCAGCAACTTCTCCTGATGAGCACTCTGATTTCTCCAGCAAAATTCAGTGAGTGGAGTATAATTACATACAAATTATCTGCGTAAAATCAATCCCAGCCTCTAACAGCAGTAGTTGATGGTGGAATTACCCAATCATCTCCATTCTGGCTGGGGGTAGTGGTGTCACTATATACAGCCTACTAACAACTCTGACTGTGTTTCAAAGTAATTCACTATGTGAAACTCTTTGGGATGTTTGTTTTTAATGCAAGTCCTTTGTTTCATTCATTCTTTCTAGTGGGAGATGGGTGGGGAGAGATTCCTTATCTTGCCTTGCTTAGGGCATGTTAATTTTTCATATGACCAGTGCTTGTAGTCCATGTTAAATAACCAGTTTTTATCTATGCTGTATTCTCCTCAAAATTCTTAAAATTTGGATCATATGTGTCCTTTGTCTTCTCTGGTGAGGGAGAAAGCTCAGTTGAGAGTCTTTTCTCCTAACTCTCAGCCCCAGCCTTGAGTCTTGGAATTATCCTGTTCATCTTTGTCTAATGCAGTAGAGTTGTTTTGAAGATAGGATGCCCAAAACTGCGCACAATTCTATATATGTGTGCCCCACTTACAACCTTTTCAAGGTTACATAAGTTGGTTTGAATTTTTGAGATGCATACCATTGTTTGTTTGTCTTGGTGGAGCTTCACATTAAATAGACACTTTGTGAAGTGGCACACATGAATAGGCACTTAAGTGCTTTTTCTTTAACCACCTTTGCTAATGGACATTGATTAAATTGTTATATTTTCTATTTCCTGTTCCAATGTGCATAACTGTTCACTTAATTTAGGTAATATGATATCTGCATTAAAATCCATCAACTACTTCTCAGCCAATCTGTTTAATTGTTTCAGATCTTTGTGAATGCTGTTCTTCTCTTTTGAACTGATCACCTGGCTACATACCTTGATGTTGTCAGCCAATTTTGTAAGTACCCTTCTACCTGTTCAAGAATAATGTAGACAGCAAGGACCCAAAACAGATTGTCATGGAACTCCACTTGTGACTTCCTTTCAATTGCGGATTTTGGCTTTTATCACGTAATTATTGTGAAGTCAGGTTTTAATCCTGTCAGCTAATCTGGTACAAATTCTATGAATCTTAATCATCTTATTAAGGCTTTCATGTGTAACTTTATCAAATGCCTTCAGAAAATCCAAACTGATTATATGCACTGCCCTTACGAAGCAAATTAATTAACGTTGAAAAGATTTGTGTACATTTGTCGAGTGTGATGTATTGTTCCAAGCCCCATGCTGACTCTTATGGCCTTTGTGCTGATCAGATGAACATGAATAGCATCCTGTCAGATGCTGTTGACTATTCTTCCAACTTCTGATAGTTTGACTGATTTTGAATTCCTAAATTCATGACTCCTTTTTTAAATCTTGGGATTACACTTGTTAATGTTCAGTCTTCAAAGGCACTGCTGTATGTATGTATGCATGAAACTCCTAAACAAGTGGACCAGAGATTCGCCCATTTCCTTACTTGTATTTTCTTGGGGATCTTAATGTGTATGCCATCTTGACGAGGTAACCTCCAAAGGTTTAACTACCTGATTAATTTACTGATGTCTGTATGTTTTAGATACGAGTTAAAATGACTGAATCTGGAAAATGGTTAGTTTTCGCCATGAAAAATTATGTAAACATTAATTGAGCACCTCTACCATTTCCTGATTCTCTAATATTTCTACATTACAAGGCTTAACTGATCTTGAATCTTCCATCAGCTACATATATAGTTTTTTTAATGACATGTTTGGACCCTCTTGCTGCAACCCAAATTTTGAAATTCTACCACCTTTTTATGTCTTGTCATAGTCTTTTTAGTTATCTGCAACTTACTTAGTCTGGGTCCAGGTCCTCACTACAGTTTTGTTCCTTTGTATTTAAAAAAAATATTTTTGCTTGTCTGTTTGATATTTTTAATTTATTAAATCACTGTTGTCTTGGTATGTTTTCCTCCTTTTTATTGGGGTATACTTTCATTCCATATCACCTAAAATGATCTTGAAAACATACTATACTGTTACATTTTCTAGTTTGATTTACACTTGATCCTCCATGGAGCTTTACTTCGAGCTCAACTTTATTATTTTTGACCTTGCCTCAATTACAATATCAAATTGAATGACATAATTACTACCAGAACCCAAGTGTTCACCTCCTGAAGAACATCGAAGTCAAGGATGAGGTAAAACTATCTGATCCATCGATGTTCATTAGTTTAGCACTGCAACTCACCCAATCTACTTGTTTGGGTCATTTTTACCCTTTTACTCTAGATTTTCCAGCTTGTGTATTTTACTCTACTCTCAGGTGAGTCTGAGTTATTGCCTCAAATTTATCTTCCTGTATCTGATATCAAAATAATTCTGGTTGCACGTCCAAGATAATAAAAGGATAGCTTTACTTCAGATTCCTTGGCTACTGAATTGATCGCAAGCTTCCACAGGATTCTTGATTTTGAAACTGGCAGATTAACACCAACAACAGACCCCATTATAGGCTTTAACTGCCAAATTAATTTACTGAATAATGCACGAACAACTGATTTAAAAAAAAAAAAAAAAAAAAAATTCATTCCAGGGATGTGGGCATAACTGGCAAGACCAGCACTTATTGCCCATCCCTAATTGCCCTTTAAAAGGTGGTGTTGAGCTGCCTTCTTGAACCGCTGCAGTCTGTGTGGTGAAGGTACTCTCATGGTGCTGTTAGCGAGAGAGTTCCAGGATTTTGACCCAGCGACTATGAAGGATTGGCAATATTTCCAAGTCAGGATGGTGTGTGACTTGGAGGGGGTGGTGTTTCCATGCGCCTGCTGCCCTTGTCCTTCTAGGTGGAAGAGGTCGCGGGTTTGGGAGGTGCTGCCGACGAAGCCTTGGCGAGTTGCTGCAGTGCATCTTGTAGATGGTACACACTACAGCCACGGTATGCCGGTGGTGGAGGGAGTGAATGTTTAAGGTGGTGGATGGGGCGCCAATCAAGCGGGCTGCTTGGTCTTGGATGGTGTCAAGCTTCTTGAGTGTTGTTGGAACTGCACTCATCCAGGCAAGTGGAAAGTATTCCATCACACTCCTGACTTATGCCTTGTAGATGGTGGAAAGGCTTCGGGGAGTCAGGAGATGAGACACTCGCCGCAGAATACCCAGCCCCTGACCTGCTCTTGTAGCCACAGTATTTATGTGGCTGGTCCAGTTAAGTTTCTGGTCAATGCTAACCCCCACCATCAACGGGATGTTGATGGTGGGGGATTTGGCGATGGTAATGCCGTTTAATGTCAAGGGGTGGTGGTTAGACTCTCGCTTGTTGGAAATGGTCATTGTCTGGCACTTGTGTGGCGCGAATGTTACTTGCCACTTATCAGCCCAAGCCTGAATGTCATCCATTTGTCGCTACATTCGGGCATGGATTGCTTCATTATCTGAGGAGTTGTGAATGGCGCTGAACACTGCAGTCATCAGCGAACATCCCCACTTCTGACCTTATGTTGGAGGTAACGTCATTGATGAAGCAGCTGAAGATGGTTAGGCCTAGGACACTGCCCTGAGGAACTCCTGCAGCGATGTACTGGGGCTGAGATGAATGTCCTCCAACAGCTACAACCATCTTCCTTTGTGCTAGGTATATCTCCAGCCAGTAGAGTTTTCCCCCTGATTCCCATTGACTTTAATTTTATGAGGTCTCCTTGTTGCCACACTCGGTTAAATGCTGCCTTGATGTCAAGGGCAGTCACTCTCACCTCCTGGAATTCAGCTCTTTTGTCCATGTTTGGACCAAGGCTGTAATGAGGTCTGGAGCAGAGTGCTCCTGGCGGAACCCAAACTGAGCATCGGTGAGCAGGTTATTGGTGAGTAAGTGCCGCTTGAGAGCACTGTCGATGACACCTTGCTGATGATTGAGAGTAGACTGATGGGGCAGTAATTGGCCAGATTGGATTTGTCCTGCTTTTTGTGGACAGGACATACCTGGGCAGTTTTACACATTGTCGGGTAGATGCCAGTGTTGTAGCTGTACTGGAACAGCTTGGCTGGAGATGCAGCTCGTTCTGGAGCACAAGTCTTCAGCACGACAGTCGGGATGTTGTCAGGGCCCATAGCCTTTGCTGTATTCAGTGCGCTCAGCTGTTTCTTGACAGCACGTGGAGTGAATTGAATCGGCTGAAGACTGGCTTATGTGATGGTGGGGACCTCAGGAGGAGGCCGAGATGGATCATTCACTCGGCACTTCTGGCTGAAGATAGTTGCAAATACTTCAGCCATGTCTTTTGCACTTCGTGCTGGGCTCCGTCATCATTGAGGGTGGGGATATTCATTGAACCTCCTCCTCCTGTTAGTTGTTCAATTATCCACCACAATTCATGACTGGATGTGACAGGACTGCAGAGCTTTGATCTGATCCGTTGATTGTGGGATCGCTTAGCTCTGTCTATATAGCATGCCACTTCCACTTTTTAGCATGCATGTAGTCCTGTGTTGCAGCTTCCCCAGAACCACTACTGACCAAAATAGCTGAGTCCTGAAGGACATAGCGGCCAGACTAGGACTGTGGCAGCTGGTGAGAGAACCAACCTCATATTTTTAGGTACGTCTGGTGCTGCTCCTGGCATGCTCTTCTGCAATCCTCATTGAACCGGGGTTGGTCCCCTGGCTTAATGGTAGAGTGAGGGATATGCCGACCCATGAGGTTACAGATTGTGGTGGAATACAATTCTGCTGCTGCTGATGGCCCACAGCGCCTCATGGATGCCCAGTTTGGAGCTGCTAGATCTGTTCTGAATCTATCCCATTTAGCACGGTGGTAGTGCCACACAACACGATGGAGGGTGTCCTCAGTGTGAAGACGGGACTTCGTCTCCACAATGACTGTGCGGTGGTTACTGCTACCAATGCTGTCATGGACAGATGCATCTGCGACCGGTAGATTGGTGAGGACGAGGTCAGGTAGGTTTTTCCCTCATGTTGGTTCTCTCACCAGCTGCCGCAGTCCTAGTCTGGCCGCTATGTCCTTCAGGACTCGGCCATCTTGGTCAGTAGTGGTTCTACCGAGCCACATTGAAGTCCCTCACCCAGAGTACATTCTGTGCCCTTGCTCCCCGCAGTGCTTCTTCCAAGTGGTGTTCAACATGGAGGCATACTGATTCATCAACTGAGGGAGGGTGGTTGGTGGAAATCAGCAGGAGGTTTCCTTGCCCATGTTTGACCTGAAGCCATGAGACTTCATGGGGTCTGGAGTCAATGTTGAGGACTCCCAGGGCCACTCCCTCCCGACTGTGCTGCCACCCCTGGTGGGTCTGTCCTTCCAGTGGGACAGGACATACCCAGGGATGGTGATGGAGGGATCTGGGACATTGACTGAAAGGTATGATTCTGTGAGTATGACTATGTCAGGCTGTTGCTTGATTAGTCTGTGGGACAGCTCTCCCAATTTTGGCACAAGTCTCCAGATATCAGTAAGGAGGACTTTACAGGGTCGACTGGGCTGGGTGTGCTGTTGTCGTGTCCGAAGCCAGTGCCTAGGTCGATGCCAGGTGGTCCGTCCGGTTTTATTCTTATTGTTTTTTTGTAACGGTTAATAATCTATTATATATTAAATTTGGTATGTGGGGTGTTTGTTTCCTTGAAACCTCAAGTGTTTGCAATACCTTTTACACTTGTAGATGGCACTGAGATAGAAATTTTCACTGTTAATGTAGTCATGATTCCCTATTATTGCCTGTGAAACTTATACAATAGCTACTATTTTACTGAGCGAGCACATCACCCTCTGCAATCTGGACCTGTTCACCCCACAGCTCTATCAATCCAGAACTAGAGCCACTTCCCTGCTCTCTCCCCATAGTCCTGTATCAATCCAAAATGAATTCCTCACCCGTCCCCTCTGATTGTCCAATTTAACACGTGGAAAATTGTCCCCATGATCAAATTAAAATTTCTTACACCATCTTTTACCTATCTGAAGAGTTGTCAGTTGGTAGTAACATTACGATTCTTTAGAAGGTAGTGGTAATTTGATGATTTGAAGGGTTTCTCTTAAAATGAAGCGTGACAATGACAGAAACTCCTGCAGTATTTAATTTGGCTCTTTGTTTGTCAGCTTATTTTCAACTGGTTGTCAATAGCACTTTGCAGGTTGTTGCTTTGTTGCCCTAATTACCAGTTTCTCCACTTATGTTATCTACGGTTTTGATAACCATTTGCTTTAGCATCTCTTAGGAGTAATGCCACTCATCTACCTAATTTAACAAGGATATCTTTGCAAAATATTCTTAGTTCTTCTTGCCCATCTGTTCCACACCATTGTTCTCTCCTTAAGTTAATGTTGAAACTTTCATTAGTTGGATATACTTCTGATTCCAAAAAATTATTCCAAATACTCCTTTTATTTGTTTACAACTTTATAGGCCTATATTCGTCAGTATCTTATTTTTGTCTGATCCTTCTATTTATAATTGCATTTCTGCCTTTTCCTTGAACATGATCTCGTCTTCTGATCAGTCAGAACCATTCTCTGTCTGTTTAACCAAGTCTTCCTCCAAATCTACTTTAAATGACTCCCAATTACACCTTATGTTCTGTCAACAGTTTATCTCCCCATCAGATAATGTGCTCAATCTCTAATTTGACTCCAGAATTACTTGAGTAGTCTCCTGGTAACCAAGGGGGAAAAAAGTAACAAGTGATGTATTTCTGAAGCGACTGTAGACAGTACTTGCTGTACAAGCTCTTTCTACCTGAGAAAACGCCCCATTATTTGATATTAATTCCCTCCTGTACATACAATTAAAATAATTAGTCATTAAGCCCATTAGCCTACTCATTCTTTTCATAGTCCCAAATTACACTAGATTAATCCAGGCACACCTCTTTGTACCCTTGGCATTAAAATTTATCCACCATACTTTTATATTCCTCTTGTAGTCAGACTGTTCATAATCTTGGATATTTGACCCCGAGATGAACTTTTGGCCACATAACCGCGCCATCACTAAGACCACCTAATCCACGTTCGGAACATCGCCTGACTCCACCCCTGCCTCTGCTCAACTGCTGTTGAAACCCTTATCTCCTTGCATTTGTTACCTCTAGATTTAGCTATTCCAAAACACTCCTGGCTGGCCTCCCACGTTCTGTAAACTTGAGGTCATCCAAAACTCAGCTGCCCGTGTCCTAACTTGCTCCAAATCCCGTTCACCCATCACCCCTGAGCTCGCTGACTTGCATTGGCTCCCGGTTAAGCTGCGCCTCGATTTAAAAATTCTCATCCTTGTTTTCAAATCCCTCATGGCCTCGCCCCTCCCTATCTCTGTAATCTCCTCCAGCCCCACAACCCTCCTCTAATTCTGGTCTCTTGAGCATCCCCGATTTTAATTGCTCCACCATTGGTGGCCGTGCCTTCAGCTGCCTCGGCCCTAAGCTCTGGAATTCCCTCCGTAAACCTCTCTACCTCTCTCTCCTCCTTCAAGATGTTCCTTAAAACCTACCTGTCATCTGCCCCAATATTTCCTTATGTGGCTCGGTGTCAAATTTTGTTTGTAACGCTCCTGTGAAGCGCCTTGGGACATTTTACTACGTTAAAGGCGCAATATAAATACAAGTTGTTGTTAGTTCTTCAAGAAATACCAAGATGGACTAACCGTTTCCCTCTTACTGAGCTCAACAGCTCAGAATCCTGCATTTTGAAAGAAACATCTGAGAAGATCACTCTGCACCAAATGATCCAGGCAGTAGTCAGGAGACTGGTTTGTCACAGTCAACTAAGAGAATGAGTACTTGTTCACTGAAATCCTAGAAGTCCATAAGAAGTTGTGCTTCTTCTGGGCAAAGAACTGATAGCTCATCTCAGAGTGAGGCTGTTATACCTCTGGGTGGGGGAAGGTCCAGGGTACAAGTTCTCTGAGGGAAATGGTCCCAGATGATTTTCCTCTGTGGAATGATGGCCATTCCTATTTCTATATTTACTCTTTTAAATAATGAAAACTCTTATATGTGGTATGTAATCTGCCATTGTGTACAGTGACTTTAGAAATACGCAAGTTGCCACTTTGGTTTTTGTTTTCTTGGCTACTATGAGACCATTGTAAACATTCTTGTAATTTTACAAAATCCTCAATTTCACTAACCACGGTATAATTTTTCAGTTAACTGCATATGGAGTTTTGAGGAATTGGGAGTCCTACTTAACAGAAACCAGCACTGAACTAATTAATCAAACTTATTAGCAAGCTGTTGTTTTAAGTGGCACACACCAAGTCACATGCTCATTCTCCAATTACAAATTTACTCATTGGCAATAAGGATACATTTTCCTGTTCCAGTTACTTTTTTAATCTAATTCTTTCATATACTGTTCTGTATTTTTTCAGTACGTAATCATTTAGGCCAAGTTGACTTAAACTTTGTTGCCATAACATGCAACGTGATAGATGCAAGTTACATTCTCATCCCGTCTGTACATGCATTCCAGCTGAATGAATGACTCAGAAGTACAGTATCCCTCATTTTGTCTTTACATTAATGCAGATAGAGTAGAACATTGTCATACAGTACATGTTCCGTGAAGCAACTGGACTACACCTGTTGCTTGAAGCCCTGTTGTGAATTCTAAACCAGCGCGTTGATGGTCTTAAAGTGGCATCAGAGTCAAATTGACATTCTTTGTGGTAATGATACTTCTTGAGATGTTTAAAAGTGGTGTTCAACTGAAAATGTTCAGGAATAACTTAAAAAAAAAAGACCTACATGGACTTAATTTATACTGTTGATTTTTTTTTTCTGTTATTAACAAAACAATTTGGCTATTTGAAGTTTTTACTGCAGTCGCTGGCTTTTTCCCATTCCAGCGGAAGCTTTAAAGCTTGCCAAGGAAAACTTAAACTCAAAGTTGCCATTTGTTTAAATCAACTTTCCTCTGAGTTGATTTTTGTTCAGATTTCTCAATGGAGTCAGCAAAAATCTGATGGACATCTTACTACCTTAAATTGTGTCTACAATTTGCTGCTCATGGTACTTTTTTTCATTATGGTAGTGGCAGCAGACTCCAATAGTTTAAGGAAAGTGCATGATGATGAGTGGCCTTCAAGGGGTAAAAAGCTGTATATGGAGAAATCCAAGAATTGAATGAAGCTTACATTCCTAGGCCAGACAGAATCAGTGTTCACATCTTAATGATTCAAGGATCAAACAAATCAGCAGCTTGGCTAACACTAGGAAAACATTCTAGCTAAATAAAAGCTACCGAATACAAGCATTGAGTTCCTCGGCTAATGGTAGTTAAACTCTGTCAACTTGAACAGATAAGCATTCATATTTGTTCAGGAGATTGTGGAGGAGTTTGTAATCATACAAAATGTAATGGTATTTCAACAAGTACAAAGATTTGCTTATGTTTTATTATCTCAATTTGTAAATGTTTGCAGGTGTAGAACATTAAAAAGTTTAGTAGCTGAATATACACTTTTTATACAGTACTGAGTTTCTGCTGGTGTCTTTGATAAATTAAATTTAAACATTACATTCCTTTCTATAAAACTTTTAATGATTTCAAAGTATTTTCTAATTTTGTTTTGTAATGAATTGTACTGTTTTAGATGTTTGAACTGTAAATTCTGAGAGATGAAAGAACAGACAGGAAGCTTGTGCTTCATTGAACAGCCATGATAGGAATCTATCAATCAAGTCTACACCACATGGCAGTTATGATTATACTGAATTTGGAAACAGGAATAATGTTGGGGGTTTTCTCTCTGCCCCAAAGCAGACGGAGACGAGTGTGTACTGGTTTCAAGCGATCTTTATTCAAGCATGTGCAGGGAGAGGGGCTCTCAGCTGCAGCTGAGACGAGAGTCTAATTTTTACATTCGAGCAGTTGGCTTATATACAATCTTACATCTTGTTTCCTTCACATCTTCGGGACTTGGCCAATTAATTGTCCAAGTCACGTACACTTAATCACATCTCCACAAAACACATCTTGTTTATCTAGTTTGCCCTGTTTCCACATCTGCCATGGTTCTACTCTTTACCTCTTATCCAATGTATGTTCACCTTAACCACATCTTCGCAAATCACACCTTGTTTATCTCATTTATTCTCCTTCCATTCCAAGTATTGACCGCACGTCCTCGATTGGCGGCCCATTGTTCAATGCATGGCCTCCTCGCCGCCTTTCACTCCCTCAATCATCGTGTAATATGCTTTTTCCAACTGTCTTTGTTCTGCCAGACTTCTCCTTTATTACATCAGCCAGCTAGTCAGTTAAGCCGCTAATCTCACTTTTAACCCCTTCAAATAACATCAGATGTTGGTGTTGTGTGGCGTATTGATCAAATGGCTTGCAGTATGGGCCTTATCAGTGCTTTTGGGTAAGGGTGATAAGTGGGCATTTTCTTAGCTGTTGGGTTTTCCGTATGGATGAGCTCAGGTGGGCTGAGTGGCTTCCTTATCTATACTTAACTTGTGATCTTGCAACCTTTTATCCAGTGCGCATGTGGTTGTCCTTGTGGATGCTTCCATTTGAGTGGGTGTGATTTTGTAAAAAGGAGCTTGTTAAACAGTGCTTCCAGGGATTGTCGAGGTGCATATCCAACAAAGCAGAATGTTTGGCTGACCAGGGTTGCAGGTAATGGATCTGTATTCGTCAGTTGATGAATGGTGATAATTATTGTGTGGTGTTGTGAGATAGGTGGCATTGACATCACATGTTAAAGACTGAAGTTTCACTGTAGTTAGACCTGAGCTAGTCCAAGTTTTGGCACCATACATTTTTGGAGATAGTATTGCACATAAATAATTTGCAACTTTGTCTGCAGGCTAATAGTTCTGTTGTTGAAGGGCAAACATAATGCATGCACTGCCAGAGACCTGGGAGAAAATTTTGCCCACCTTCCTTCTCAGCTGGGGAATGATATAGGTTGTATGTACGGAGGTAAAGAGAAAAAGATCAAAAGACTGAAAAGGAAACTGAAAATGCGCAAATAATGTAGAATTTCTTGTCCAAAACAAAGTTAAGCAACTGCTGTGCTTTGATTTGTGTTAACTCCCAGAATCTCCTACTTTCATGGGTGCTTCCTAAGAGCCTATAGAAATCCCGATGTGGAGCCTCAGTCAATGTGAGCACGAAGTGGAGAATTAGGTGCAGAGAATTGGGTTTGTTAAATGAATCCTAAATTTGTAAAATAAATGCAGATCGCTATTTAAAATCTTTTCTTAATTCAAAAATTCATTTTTCAATAAAGAAAGAAAGAGCTTGCATTTATATGGTGCCTTTCAGGACCTCAAGATGTCCCAAAGTGCTTCACTGCCAATGAAGTGTTTTTGAAATGTAGTCATTGTTGTAATGTAGGGAAAAATGGCAACCAATTTGTACACAGCAAGGTCCCATAACATCAATGAGATAAATGACCTAGATAATTTATTTTTAGTGATGCTATTTGAGGGGTAACTGTTAACAAAGACAGCAGGAGAACTCCCTTGCTCTTCTTCGAATGGTGCCATCTTTTACATTCAATAGAGAGGGCAGATGGGGCCTCAGTTTGGTGTCTCATCCAAAAGACAGCGCCTCCAACAGTGCAGCACTCCCTCAGTACTGCACCAAAGTGTCAGCCTAGATTATGTGCTCAAGTCTCTGAAGTTTAGCTTGAACCCACAACCTTCTGACTCGGGCGAGAGTGCTACCCACTGAGCCACGGCTAACACCTAAGGAGACCAAGGAACAGGTTTTGAAACAAAAACTTTCATCAACAGAATTCTTTAAAACATCAAAACAATCCAGAAGTTCCTGTTGTAACATTTTTGGCCCATTTTTTCTTTATAAATAAGATCCTGGGAATTTTTACTGCAAACTGCCTGTGCAAACCTGTCACACTATAATTATACCCTCTGAAAGAAAAAAAGAAAGACTTGCATTTATACAGCGCCTTTCACGACCTCAGGACATCCCAAAACGCTTTAAAGCCAACGAAGTACTTTTTGAAGTGTAGTCACTGTTGTAATGCACCAGTGATGGTTTTGTGGCACCTCAGTTTTGTTTCTTCCCAGCTTCTCAGCTGTACAGCAGCAAAACTCCAACCAACTCTACTTCACTGCTTCCTAAATTGCCAGATTTTCCTATAAATTGTCAGGTAAAATCAAAACGTTATGCAAAATATGACCAGAATTTATGTCTTTAAAATGGGCTTTGAATTATGCCTCTTTGGTTTGTCCTGTTATTTTCCGCCCTCTAAACCTGCTTCGCTTGAAGATTACACTTGCTCCTGACTCCCTGTGTGCAATGCTGTGGGAGATTGACAAGTAACCTTTAATATTCCTCTTTTTAAGCAGCTGTTGAATTGCCTTTTAGTAGTACTTACGAACTCCACTTTTATGGCAGTGAATTTCTCAGTATAATAGTGGTCTGTGTCAAGAATTGTTTTCCAATCTTCCCATCAATTAAAATCCCGGGTCCGGATAGATTGCATCCGCACATACTCCTAGAAGTTAGGGAAGAGATAGCAGAGGGACTAGTATGCATATATTAAAAATTCAATAGAAAAGGGAATAGTGCCGAGGACTGGCGGATTGCTAATTTATTCCTATATTCAAAAAAAGGAGATCGAACAAATCTAGGGAATTATAGACCAGTTGGCTTAACTTCAGTGGTAGGAAGGATATTGGCATTGTTACTCAAAGATGTAATAGAAAAACATCTAGAAAACCAAAATATAGTGAAGGATAGTCAGCACAGATTTCAAAAGGGAAGGTCATGCTTGACTAACGCTATTGAATTCTTTGAAGAAGTAAGAGAAAGAGTAGACAAGGATAATGTAGTGGACGTAATATACCTGGATTTTCAAAAGGCCTTCGATAAGGTATCGTATAGTAGATTCATGACTAAAGTCAGAGCATGTGGAGTCGGGGGACAAGTAGCAGAATGGATAGCAAACTGGCTACAAAACAGAGAAGAGTTGGGGTTAAAGGTAGTTACTCAGACTGGCAGAAGGTGGGAAGTGGTGTTCCACAGGGATCGGTGCTGGGACCACTGTTCACCATTTACATAAATGATTTGGACTCCAGAATCGGAAGTACAATATCAAAATTTTCCACACCAAATTAGGGGGTACAGTTAATACTGAGGAAGACCGCAACAAAATACAAGACCTGAACAAGCTTGCAGAATGGGCGTGTAAATGTCAAATGAATGTCAGTACAGATAAGCATGAGGTGGTGCATTTCAGTAGGAGGTATAACGAGGCCACCTACTCATAAATTAAGAGTTTAAATGAGGTAGAGGTGCAATGGGATCTAGAGGTACAGATTCGCAAATGGTTAAAAGTAGAAATGCATGTTAACAAAGCCATAAAATGTGCAAACAAAGCACTGGGGTTCATTTCTAGTGCAATAGAATTCAAAAGCAGAGAAGTTATGTTAAACTTATATAGAACCTTGGTTAGACCATGCTGAGAACAGTTCTGGTCTCCATATTACAAAAATGATATGTAAGCACTGGAGAAAGTGCAACAAAGATTTACAAGGATGATACCAGAACTGAGAGAGTGCAACTACAGTAAACTCTTTCTTATCCGGCACCTATGGGACCAGGATGGTGCCGGCTGATGAAAAATTCTGGATAGCAGAGAGGTATACCTACCAAGGCAATTTTTAACACAAACAAAAATAAAAAATCAAGAAATGTACTGTATAATTGGGTACTCACCTGCAGAATGTTCCGTTAAATGTATGGTAGAATTGGCAAGATTACCGGTTATTGAGATGTTGTTTTGTATTGAGATATATCTCTTTTGCTGGTTATTAAAATATTCCGGATGATGATAGTGCCGTTTAAACAAGAGTTTACTATATCAGGAAAGACTGATCAGGCTGAGGCTCTTTTCTCCGAGAAAAAGGAAGACTAAGAGGTGACCTGATAGAGGTTTTTAAAAATTATGAAGGAGTTTGATAAGGTAGATATAGAGCAGATATTTCTACTTGTGGGGAAGACCAGAACTAGGGGCCATAAATATAAGATAGTCACTAAAATCCAATAAGGAATTTAGGCAAGAATGGTGAGCATGTGGAACTTGTTACCACCAATGTTCCCTTTAAGGGCTGCACAGCGCTCTAGAGGTTCCGCGCAGCCGGTGCACTGGCTTTTAAATGCAAAAACCACGTATGCGCAGATTTTTGAATGGACCACGCAGCCCCTTAAAGGGGCCATGCGGCACAAACAAAAATTAGAGGGAAAATTGGTTACCACATGGAGTAGTTGAGTCAAATAGTTTAGATGCATTTAAGGGGAAGCTAGATAAGTACAGGGAGATAGGAGTAGAAGGATATGTTGATGGGTGAGATGAAGTAAGGTGGGAGCAGGCTTGTGTGGAGCATAAACACTGGCATAGACCTGTTGGGTTAAATGGCCTATTTCTGTGATCTTAATTCTATGTAATTCTTTTTGCAATTATCTTAAACATATGCGCCCTCTGTTACAATTTTACCCACCAATGAATGTAATCTATGAATGCAATCTATCACTCGTCACCCTATCATAACTCTTAATTATCTTGAAGATCTATATCCAGTTGCCTTCAACCTTCTAAGCTCCAGTGAAAAAAGCCTGAACTTCTCAAGTCTCTGTTCCAACTGTGTAACCCTTATCCCTGCTGATCTGCTGGTAAAATTATTCTGCATCTTTTCCATTGCTTTTATATCTTTGTTGTATTGGAGAGCGCTAAGCTCTAAACTGTAAACAGTACTCCAACTGTGGCCTAACTTGGATTTTGTACAAATTCAACGTGACCTCTAGATACAAAACCAAGGATTCTGTTTGTCTTTTACGGTTTTGGCCACTTGCACAGCCACTTTCTTATGTATCTGTACACCAAGATTCGTCGGCTTCTTGATTCCATTAAAGCTGTTATAATTTAAAGTGTATTTCCTTTACCTATTCTTCATTTCAAACTCTCTTATTTGGCATTTTTCTACTTAGAACTGCTACCACCACTGTCAGCCCATCTTGTTGGTCTGTCTGTGTCCTCCTGCTCTTTTTTACAGTCTTCATTACACTTTGCCAGACCCTCTAATTTGGTGCTACCAGCATATTTCAGTATTTTAATGTTACTCCATAAATTTGTTTAGTAATATCTCAATCTGTTACGATTGTAGGACATCACTTATCTAACATTAACCCAATATAGAATGGCTATCTGTGTAGCATAACCTCGGTGAAGGTTTGGAAAAAAGGATCCGAGAACAGAGGAGGCAGAAACGTAGAGGAATTTTTCTTTCTATTTCCTTTATGTATGTAATTACAAACTTGGATAAATTTGTTTCACAAGTGAATAAACAGAATCTCGCAATCGCGCTAGTTTAATTGGAAGTTTTTCTTCTCTTGGTTGTTTCCTTTCTGGTTAAAGCACAATCTTTGAATGTCTCCTCCTTCAGAGGGTACAGAGCTTGGCTGCTCTCCGGTTTAATCATTAGCTCTACTTATGTCCATTGGCCCAGAATTTGCAGTCAGCAGCGAATGAACTGCACTCGCCGTTCATTATGCTTACAGCTGCCCACAGACTTTTCGTGAGCTTTTGAGCGGCAACCTACTGTCATCGGGAGTCTGATGTAGTGCGGTGTCCTCTATAAGGGAACCTGGGACCTTGGTGAACAGGAAAAGCAACAGCGTGTCTCCTCAACCAATCAGATTGAAGAATCTTTACTGAGACATGCTGAGTCTGAACCAGGAAGTGTAAGTTAGAATATTTAATTCAATGTAAAATCATGTACAGAAAGTGAAATAAAAAACAAAAGGAAAGATGGGATTAAGCGACAGAGATAAGAGACAGAATTTTTTTTTAATTTTTAAGAAATCTCCAACAATAATTCAAATCTGAATGAGTGAGATTCCACTTGTATAAGTAAATTTTCAGTGCCAGGGATGTTGTTTGGTAGTAATTAAGACTTATCACACCGTTAAAAATTCACTTACACTTGAATGGAGAAGCCCAAACTTTTTCTGGCGCTTTTAGTGGGTAAGTACCCCAACTTCACGCCCTACATGTGTTTGAATGCTGAATCTCGCGGCGAGATACCGGTGTAGCGAAGCTTGTGGAGAAACGGGGCAAATCGGACAGCAACTTCATGATTTCCGTGTTTAATTCGCATGTGTGGATGCTGGAAGTTGCTGATCGATTTACTCCGTAATAATGGTGAGCGCTGATAACCTCACCGATATTCCTACTGCCAAAGTATTATCTACCCTTCCTTAGAGAAGACATTTATGCTCTATTATCACAGTTTCAACAGTGGGATTCAGATCAACTGAGGCGTGTGATCTATCCCTCTTGTACTCTTTCTCAAAGTTCCTTTAGTTGAATTGGTGGCTTTATCAGTGTTAATTAGTTTTTTTCCCCATGAGGTTGTCTCTTATAAAGCTTTTTTGTTTCATTGGATTTACCAGTTTTGTGGATTCTTGTCTGACAGACCAAAGAGTACAGGTACTCGTTCTTCAACTAGCTTTAAGTAATACAATTATATTAAACAAATGCAAAAAATAAGGACATTGGGTGATGTAAAACACAATACATCACAACAAGTTGCTAAGTCCAGATCATTTAGCCATACAGTAAGAGCTACCTCAACACAGACCACATGGAATGGTATTCAACACATCTTTCCAGTCTGAGAAACTTCTTTTTACCCCAACCCTTTGCTCTTTCCCTCGCAACTTCTCTCTATCCAAGTTGCTCTTAATTTCACATACTTTTTTTTACCAAAAGTCTCATATGCAGTATCTTACCTATACTTTTTTGAAAATCCATACAGACTATATACATGGTATTTCCTTCATCTGCCCTCTCTTATTTCTTCAAAGAATCTTTTGATTTGATCTTTAGAAATCCATGCTGCCTGGCCCTGATTAACTTTTGTTCCTCTAAGTGCTTAGTAAATTCACCCAAACTTAGACTCTTAAGACTAACTGGCCTGTAAGCCGATAGTTTATGGCTTATCGGTGACTCATTTTGTGAAGGGGATTATCACATTTGCCACTCTCCAGTCTCTGGCACAATTTTCCTTTCCATTTTGGAAAGTTACAGTCAGAGCCTCTGCTATTTCTTTGCTAGCTTCCCTTAAAATCTTCTGATGTAAACCTGCAACCTTGTGCTTTGTCTAACTTAAGTTTGACTAATTTCTGTTACAAAATTAAGCAATTTGGCATTAGCTTTTTATTTTATCATAATACATTAGGGATTAAAAACAAGCTTCATTCATAGAAGCATTTCTCTGTTTAGTTTTACATTTTGCTGCAATAATGTATAGGTTTATCTGAATAACATGTGTCCAAGAGAGGAAACAAGCCATTCAACTAAATATAAACCTTCTGAGATTTGTTCAAATATGGGCTTGATTGGTAGCTCCTTTTGACTTTTACAGACAAACATTTAAATTCATGAAGCCATTTTGAGGTATTTATTACTTTGCACTTTTCAAATTAGTAAGGCAGACGACTTACTTCATATCTCTTATCATTCCTTCATGCTCTGTTATAAGAATGCCTTCCTCACTTGTTAGTGGTCATACTGCTACTTTGGCTATCTTATTCCTAATGTGCCTATAGAATGTCAGATAGAGGAATGCTAAAACATGCATAATGTCAGATATTGTAGGGGAAATTCTAATATGTAATTTAAGTTTTTGGGTTTTATATTGGATACTCTGCAGGGTTCGGCGTCACCAACCACTCCTGTAGGTGGATGTTACATTCCCTATGATTGGAGGTATGCCTTCACCTGCCAAATATCTAGATAAACGATAGCAAGAACCAGGGATTGAACAGAAAACCCCTTACCACTGTATGCCAGTTTATTGGAATGTACCAGGTACCACCATATGCTCTCCTCTCTTCACTAAACAGATTGAAATTATATTATCAGACTAGCAGATAGCTTATTTAATTAAAGTAGGTAAATGAACATTTTTTTAAACTCGTTTATGGGATCAGGGCGTCGCTGGCAATGCCAGCATTTATTGCCCATCCCTAGTTGCCCGTGAGAAGGTGGTGGTGAGCCGCCGCCTTAAACCGCTGCAGTCCGTGTGGTGAAGGTACTCCCACAGTGCTGTTAGGTAGGGAGTTCCAGGATTTTGACCCAGCGACGATGAAGGATCGACGATACACTTCTATGTCAGGATGGTGTGTGACTTGGAGATGGTGGTGTTCCCATGCGCCTGCTGCCCTTGTCCTTCTAGGTGGAAGAGGTCGCGGGTTTGGGAGGTGCTGCCGAAGAAGCCTTGGCGAGTTGCTGCAGTGCATCTTGTAGATGGTAAACACTGCAGCCATGGTACGCTGGTGGTGGAGGGAGTGAATGTTTAAGGTGATGGATGGGGTGCCAATCAAGCGGGTTGCTTTGTCCTGGATGGTGTCGAGCTTCTTGAGTGCTGTTGGAGCTGCACTCATCCAGGCAAGTGGAGAGTATTCCATCACACTCCTTACTTGTGCCTTGTAGATGGTGGAAAGGCTTTGGGGAGTCAGGAGGTGAGACACTCGCCGCAGAATATCTAACCTCTGACCTGCTCTTGTTGCCACAGTATTTATGTGGCTGGTCCAGTTAAGTTTCTGGTCAATGGTGACCCCCAGGATGTTGACAGTGGGGGATTTGGCAATGGTAATGCCATTGAATGTCAAGGGGAGGTGGTTAGACTCTCGCTCGTTGGAGGTAGTCATTGCCTGGCACTTCTGTGGCGCAAATGTTACCTGCCACTTATCAGCCCAAGCCTGAACGTCGTCCAGGTTTTGTTGAATGCGGGCATGGACTGCTTCATTATCTGTGGAGCTGTGAATGGCGCTGAACACTGTGCAGTCATCAGCGAACATCCCCAATTCTGACCTGATGTTGGAGGGAAGGTCATTGATGAAGCAGCTGAAGATGGTTGGGCCTAGGACACTGCCCTGAGGAACTCCTGCAGCGATGTCCTGGGGCTGTGATGATTGACCTTCAACCACCACAACCATCTTCCTTTGTGATAGGTATGACTCCAGCCAGTGGAGAGTTTTCCCCCTGATTCCCATTGACTTCAGTTTTACTAGGGCTCCTTGATGCCAGACTCAGTCAAATGCTGCCTTGATGTCAAGGGCAGTCACTCTCACCTCACCTCTGGAATTCAGCTCCTTTGTCCATGTTTGGACCAAGGCTGTAATGAGGTCGGGAGCCGAGTGGCCTTGTCGGAACCCAAACTGGGCATCAGTGAGCAGGTTATTGGTGAGTAAGTGCCGCTTGATAGCACTGTCGATGACACCTTCCATCACTTTGCTGATGATTGAGAGTAGACTGATGGGGCGGTAATTGGCCGGGTTGGATTTGTCCTGCTTTTTGTGGACAGGACATACCTGGGCAGTTTTCCACATTGTCGGATAGATGCCAGTGTTGTAGCTGTACTGGAACAGCTTGGCTAGAGGCACGGCTTGTTCTGGAGCACAAGTCTTCAGCACGATAGCTGGGATGTTGTCGGGGCCCATAGCCTTTGCAGTATCCAGTGTGCTTAGCCGTTGCTTGATATCACATGGAGTGAATCGAATTGGCTGAAGACTGGCTTCTATGATGGTGGGGACCCCGGGAGTAGGCCGATATGGATTATCCACTCTGCACTTCTGGCTGAAGTTGGTTGCAAACGCTTCAGCCTTGTCTTTTGCACTCACGTGCTGGGCTCCACCATCATTGAGGATGGGGATATTCTTGGAGCCTCCTCCTCCCGTTAGTTGTTTAATGGTCCACCACCATTCATGACTGGATTTGGCAGGACTGCAGAGCTTTGATCTGATCCGTTGATTATGGGATCACTTAGCCCTGTCTATAGCATGCTGCTTCCGCTTTTTAGCATGCATGTAGTCCAGTGTTGCAGCTTCCCCAGGTTGGCATCTCATTTTTAGGTGCTGCTCCTGGCATGCTCTTCTACACTCGTTGTTGAACCAGGGTTGGTCCCCTGGCTTGGTGGTAATGGTAGTGTGAGGGGTATGCCGGGCCATGAGGTTACAGATTGTGGTGGAATACAATTCTGCTGCTGCTGATGGCCCACAGCGCCTCATGGATGCCCAGTTTTGAGCTGCTAGATCTGTTCTGAATCTATCCCATTTAGCATGGTGGTCGTGCCACACAACACGATGGAGGGTGTTCTCAGTGTGAAGACGGGACTTCGTCTCCACAATGACTGTGCGGTGGTCACTGCTGCCAATGCTGTCATGGACAGATGCATCTGCGACAGGTAGATTGGTGAGGACGAGGTCAGTAGGTTTTTACCTCGTGTTGGTTCACTCACCACCTGTCGCAGGCCCAGACTGGCAGTTATATCCTTCAGGACTCGGCCAGCTTGGTCAGTAGTGGTGCTACCAAGCCACTCTTGGTGATGGACATTGAAGTCCCCCACCCAGAGTACATTCTGTGCCCTTGCTACTCTGTGCTTCTTCCAAGTGGTGTTCAGCATGGAGGAGTACTGATTCATCAGCTGAGGGAGGGCGGTAGGTGGTAATCAGCAGGAGGTTTCCTTGCCCATGCTTGACCTGAAGCCATGAGACTTCATGGGGTCCGGAGTCAATGTTGAGGACTCCCAGGGCCACTCCTTCCCGACTGTATACCACTGTGCCGCCACCCCTAGTGGGTCTGTCCTGCCGGTGGGACGGGACATATCCAGGGATGGTGATGGCGGAGTTTGGGACATTGACTGAAAGGTATGATTCTGTGAGTATGACTATGTCAGGCTGTTGCTTGACTAGTCTGTGGGACAGCTCTCCCAATTTTGGCACAAGTTCCCAGATGTTGGTGAGGAGGACTTTGCAGGGTTGACTGGGCTGGGTGTGCCGTTGCCGTGTCCGTAGCCGGTGCCGAGGTCAATGCCAGGTGGTCCGTACGGTTTCATTCTTATTATTTTGTTTCGTAAAATTATACAAAACAAAACAGTACATATTGTAGTAATTATAAACATCTCCTCAAGAAAGTTACCTGGGTACTTTGTTCCAGGAGGCAG
This sequence comes from Squalus acanthias, assembly GCA_030390025.1. Lineage (NCBI taxonomy): Eukaryota > Metazoa > Chordata > Chondrichthyes > Squaliformes > Squalidae > Squalus > Squalus acanthias. Next base: position 83,423,771 of record CM059439.1, read on the forward strand.
TCACACCCCTTAGGTTAAATACTTCAAATTTGGTCCGTGGTCAGGGACAGGAGGGTGTGACTACAAGTGAGGCAGGTATGGGGATCCAGGAGGTAGCATTGGAGGAGCCTCAGCCCTTGCACTTGTCCAATAGGTACGAGGTACTTGCTCTCTGTGTGGACGAGAGCAGGGACTGCAGGGAGGATGAGCAAACTGACCACAGCACCGTGGTACAGGGGGCCATTCAAGTTGGGGGAGTAAAAAAATGTTGTAGTGGTAGGGGACAGTATAGTTAGGGGGATAGATACTGTTCTCTGCAGCCGAGAGCGTGAGTCCTGAAGGTTGTGTTGCCAGGGTTAAGGATATCTCCTCTGGGCTGGAGAGGAACTTGGAGTGGAAGGGGAAAGATCCAGTTGTCGTAGTCCATGTAGGTACCAACGACATAGGTAGGACAATGAGGTTCTGCTGAGGGAGTATGAGCAGCTAGGGACTAAATTTAAAAAGCAGAACCACAAAGGTAATAATCTCTGGATTACTACCTGAGCCACGAGCAAATTGGCATAGGGTAAGTAAGATCAGAGAGATGAATGCGTGGCTCAAAGATTGGTGTGGGAGAAATGGGTTTCGATTCATGGGGCACCGGCACCAGTACTAGGGAAAGAGGGAGTTGTTCCGGTGGGACGGGCTTCACTTAAACCATGCTGGTACCAGTGTCCTGGCGAATTGAAAAACTAGGGCTGTAGATAGGGCTTTAAACTAAATAGTGGGCGGGGGGAGGGTTCAGGTGAGGGGAATTTTAAAAAGTCAAAGAGGAAGGAGAAGGCAATAGTGCAGGGTAGCGATAGGGGTAATGATAACCAGAGTGTGACAGGAAGGGACAGAGCGTATAAACATAGTGCATCAGAAAGTAGAGTCAGAGTAGAGAAAAATGGTAAAAAGACAAAATTAAAAGCGCTTTATCTGAATGCACGCAGCATTCGTAACAAGATAGGCGAGTTGACGGCACAAATAGAAATAAATAGGTATGATCTGATAGCCATTACAGAGATGTGGTTGCAAGGTGACCAAGGCTGGGAACTGAATATTCAGGGATATTTGACATTTCGGAAGGATAGGCAGAAAGGAAAAGGAGGTGGGGTAGCTCTGTTCATAAAGGATGAGATCAGTGCAGTGGTGATAAATGATATTGGCTCAGCATATCAAGATGTCGAATCAGTTTGGGTGGAGATAAGAAATAATAAGGGAAAGAAGTCACTGGTGGGAGTAGTCTATAGGCCCCCTAACAGTAGCTACACTGTAGGACAGAGTATAAATCAAGAAATAATGGAGGCTTGTAAAAAAGGTACTGCAATAATCATGGGCGATTTTAATCTTCATATATATTGGACAAATCAAATTGGCAAAGGTAGCCTTGGGGAAGAGTTCATAGAGTGTATTCGGGATGGTTTCTTAGAACAATACATTGTGGAACCAACCAGGGAGCAGGCTATTTAGATCTGGTAATGTGTAATGAGATCGGATTAATTAATCTCATAGTGAAGGATCCTCTAGGGAAGAGTGATCATAGCATGTTAGAATTTCAAATTCAGTTTGAGGGTGAGAAACTTGGGTCTCAAACTAGTGTCCTAAACTTAAATAAAGGCAATTACAAAGGTATGAAGACAGAGTTGGCTAAAGTGGACTGAGAAAATAGATTAAAGGGTAAGACGGTAGATAAGCAGTGGCAGACATTTGAGATATTTCATAACTCTCGCAAAGATATATTCCAGTGAGAAAGAATGACTCTAAAAGAAGAATGAACCACCCATGGCTAACTAAGGAAGTTAAGGATGGTATTAAATTGAAAGAAAAGGCATACAATGATGCGAAGATTAGTGGTAGACCAGAGGATTGGGAAATTTTTAGAAACCAGCCAAGGACGACTAAAAAAAATAATAGAGAGAAGATAGATTATGAGAGTAAACTAGCAAGAAATATATAAACAGACAGTAAGAGCTTCTACAGGTATATAAAAAGCAAGAGAGTAACTAAAGTAAACATTGGTCCCTTAGAGGATGAGACTGGAGAATTAATAATGGGAAACAGGGAAATGGCAGAGACTTTGAACAAATATTTTGTATCGGTCTTCACGGTAGAAGACACTAAAAGTATCCCAGTAATAATAGATAATCAAGGGGCTATAGGGAGGTGGGAACTTAAAACAATCACCATCACTAGAGGAAAAAGTACTAGGCAAACTTAAGGGACTAAAGGTGGACAAGACCCCTGGACCTGATGGCCCGCATCCTAGGGTCTTAAAAGAAGTGGCTAGAGATAGTGGATGCATTGGTTGTAATCTAACAAAATTCCCTGGATTCTGGCGAGGTCCCAGCTGATTGGACAACTGCAAATGTAACCCCTATTCAATAAAGGAGGGAGACAGAAAGCAGGAAACTATAGACCAGTTAGCCTAACATCTGTCATTGGGAAAATGCTGGAGTCCATTATTAAGGAAGCAGTAGCAGGACATTTAGAAAATCATAATACACTCAAGCAGAGTCAGCATGGTTTTATGAAAGGGAAATCATGTTTGACAAATTTGCTAAGAGTTCTTTGAGGATGTAACGAGCAGGGTGGATAAAGGGGAACCAGTAGATGTCGTGTATTTGGATTTCCAGAAGGCATTCGATAAGGTGCCACATAAAAGGTTACTGCTCAAGATATGAGCTCATGGGGTTGGGGGTAATATATTAGCTTGGATAGAGGATTGGCTAACTAACAGGAAACAGTCGGGATAAATGGGTCATTTTGAGGTTGGCAAACTGTAACTAGTGGGGTGCCGCAGGGATCGGTGCTGGGGCCTCAGCTGTTTACAATCTATATTAATGACTTGGATGAAGAGACCGAATGTAATGTAGCCAAATTTGCTGCTGATACAAAGATAGGTGGGAAAGCAAGTTGTGAACAGGACACACAGAATCTGCAAAGGGATATAGATAGGTTAAGTGAGTGGGCAAAAATTTGGCAGATGGAGTATAATGTGGGAAAATGTGAGGTTATCCACTTTGGTAGGAAAAATAAAAAAGCTAATTATTTAAATGGAGGGAGACTACAAAATGCTGCGCTACAGAGAGATCTGGGGGTCGTTGCACATGAAACACAAAAAGTTAGCATGCAGGTACAGCAAGTAATTAGGAAGGCAAATGGAATGTTGGCCTTTATTGCAAGGGGATGGAGTATAAAAGTAGGAAAGTCTTACTACAACTGTACAGGGCGTTGGTGAGACCACACCTGGAGTACTGCATACAGTTTTGGTCTCCTTATTTAAGGAGAGATATACTTGTATTGGAGGCAGTTCAGAGAAGGTTCACGAGGTTAATTCCGGAGATGCAGGGGTTGTCTTATGAAGAAAGGTTGAGCAGGTTGGGCCTATACTCATTGGAGTTTAGAAGAATGAGAGGTGATCTTATTGAAACATATAAGATTCTGAGGGGGCTTGACAGGGTAGATGCAGAGAGGATGTTTCCCCTCGTGGGGAATCTAGAACAAGGGGGCATAGTCTCAGAACAAGGTGTCGCCCATTTAAAACGGAGATGAGGAGGAATTTCTTCTGAGGGTCATGAATCTTTGGAATTCTCTTCCCCAGAGATCTGTGGAGGCTGGGTCATTGAATATATTTAAGGTGGAGATAGACAGATATTTGAATGATAAGGGAGTCAAGGGTTATGGGGAGCTGGCAGGAAAGTGGAGTTGAGGCCAAGACTAGATCAGCCATGATCTTATTGAATGGGTCGAGGGGCCAAATGGCCTACTCCTGCTCCTATATCTTATGTTCTTATGAGTTGTGGATTCTTGGTAACAGTTGCTCACTTCTTATGGGGCACAACACTACCATGGAGTCACTGACTTAATGCCGACCCTCTGCTGACTGAAAACTGATCGTGGACTTGGCACAGATAATTTCAGGTGCTTGTATAACATGAGGGAATGGTAGAGATATTTACTAAGGAGTTTGCCTGACTGATTTGAAAAGTGCAGGCTGATAAATACCTCAATGGCTTCATGAATTTAAGTGTCTAACTTTCAAAAGGAGCTACCAGTCAAGCCCATATTTGAACAAATAGTATGTTAGCAGTGTCTGCCAGGATTACACCATCTATTATACATATCTGTGTTTTTGTTAAAATGTGGCCATGTGTTACTAGGTTTGAAAAGGAAGTGGTTTAATATGCAGCATTAAGCTTGTCAAATGTTGAAAGTGCTATCTCACTGAGCCAAGCTAAACACATTTGTTCCACAGAAACCACCGCCCAACACATTCTAATTGACCTTTTGTCTGGCATAATGAAATGTGTATTCTTCATGCTTGGCAGGAACAGCTCACAGAAAACCATAAATAACCACGTGCGCAAAAGCAAAATACTGCGGATGCTGAAAATCTGAAATAAAAACCGAAAATGCAGGGAATACTCAGCAGGTCAGGCAACATCTGTGCAGAGAGAAACAGTTAACGTTTCAGCTCGATGACCTTTCATCATAACCATGTGTGTAATGTTTTAAGTGATGAGAAATATAAATCATTAGAAAAAAACCCACATTTTTGTCAGTAATCTGTATTAGCGATAAAGTACCAGATGAAGCTTCTCTCCTCTAACAAGTACACATGTCTACGTTTTTAGAGATGCTTAATTTAACTTGCTTTTGGATAACCCATCAGTCTACAATGTATTGAGACAAATTGATCGCGAAAGGGCCGCTGTATGACACTCGGTCTGGAGTAACTTAACCTACTTGTCAGAGTCCTCAAAGATAAAGTTGGACTCAAAGTTGTTTTTCAACACTACTTTATTGAGCAATATTTATAACACATTTAACACCTCATAAGGTTATGTGTTAAGGATCACATGAAGGTGATTGGGATATTTACAATTATTTGCCAGTCTGAATCATCAATAGACAACAGTTCAAGTGTATCAATATCAGCTGGGTTCTGCTTAATGACGTGGAACAACATTGTATCCAACTTGCATGATTACAGTACAGTTTATTGAGCTTAAGTTTACAATCTATATTTAAAATAACTAAATTCACAGTATCTTTGGCATGAACATTAGATTTACAAGCTTGCCGTTTGTAGTCTAGTGTCTACAGTGGCGTTGCGTAGTTCTGCCTTTCTTTGGAATGCTCAGACTTCACTCTGGGAAGACCTGCAGCATGTCATCGTATGTGGTTGTCATCTTTTATGTCATTGATTTCTCATCCTAGTTCAAATAACCCTGATTATACATTATCTCTCTGTATGGCTGTACTGCACTTTTCTGCTCTGTACTCGGACGTAGTCTATTAAGTTGACAGTTGTGACATGCTTCATAGTTTGCTTCTGATTGATTGAAAACTTAACCTTTCAATTTCCACTCTTAATACTTTGTAGGTTTGGAAAACTTGGTTCAAACGCTCTTGGCAACTTTCTTCAATTTTCTAACGTATCTGACAACCTTCTAGCTCTGGGTGGCAAAGTAGATTCTTAAATAGCTTTTAATTTTACCAAGTAAATCCCACTCAAGACAGAACCGTTGGTGACCAACCAAGATGTTCAATTTAGCCACGTGGTTCATTTTCCCAAGTGTCTGAATTGGACTGGCGTGTTTCAGAAGCTATATTTTCCCGATTTTAATTAGTTTGTCAAAAACCATACAGGTGCAGGAGGGAGGGCTTTAGATTCCTGAGGCATTGGGACTGTTTCTGGGGGAGGTGGGACCTGTACAAGCCGGACGGGTTGCACCTCAACAGGACCGGGACCAATATCCTCGTGGCGGTGTTTGCGAGTGCTGTTGGGGAGGGTTTAAACTAGCTTGGCAGGGGGATGGGAACCCGAGAGTGGATTCAGAAGGGAGAGAAGCAAAGCCGGAAATGGAAGGCAGAAAATTAGTGAGCGAGTTTGGTAGGCAGAGGAAACAAAGGCTAGAAAATAGATAACAAGGGAGTTTGGCACTGCTAAATGGTATATACTTCAACGCAAGGAGTCTCGGGAATAAAGCAGATGAGCTGAGGGCACAGATAGACACATGGGAGTATGATATAGCTATTACTGAGACATGGCTGAAAGAAGGGCAGGAATGGCAGCTCAACTTTCCTGGTTACATGGTTTTTAGACGAGATAGAGAAGGGGATAAAAAAGGAGGGGGGGTCGCAATATTGACTAAAGAATCAATTACAGGTGTGAGGAGGGAGGATATCTTAGAAGGATCATCAAATGTGGCCATATGGGTTGAACTAAAAAACCAAAAAAGGGGCAGTCACACTGCTGGGAGTGTACTATAGACCTCCGAACAGTCAGGGAGATAGAAGAGCAAATATGTAGGCAAATTTCTAAGACGTGCAAAAATAGGGCAGTAATAGTAGGAGATTTCAACTTCCCTAATATTAACTGGGATAAAATTAATGTGAAAGGCATAGAGGAAGCAGAATTCTTAAAATGCATTCAGGAGAGCTTTTTTAGCCAGTACGTAGCAAGCCCAACAAGAGAGGGGGGTGGTTCTGGACCTAGTTTTAGGGAATGAAGCTGGGCAGGTGGAAAGGGTATCAGTGGGAGAGCATATTGGTGGTCGTGATCTTAATTCAGTTAGATTTAGGGTAGTTATGGAAAAGGACCAGGATAGTTCAGGAATAAAAGTTCTCAATTGGGGAAAAGCTAATTTTACTAAGCTGAGATGTGATTTAACCAAAGTGGACTGGAGACAGAAACATGAAGGTAAATCAGTGTCAGAGCAGTTCAAGGAGGAGATAGCGAGGGTTCAGAGCAAGTATGTTCCCTTAAAGAAAAAGGGTGGGACTAACAAATCTAGAGCTCCCTGGATGTCAAGGCGCATACAGGCCTCTATTATTTGTTGATTTATACTCTGTCCAACAGTATTGTTACTGTTCGGGGGCCTGTAGACTATGCCCATCAGAGACTTTTTCCCTTTATTAATTTTTATCTCCACCCAAACCGATTCTACATCTTGATCTTCTGAGCCAATATCACTTCTCACCACTGCACTGATCCCATCCTTTACCAACAAAGCCACCCCACCTCCATTTCCTTACTGTCTATCCTTCCGAATTGTCAAATAACCTGGAATATTCAGTTCCCAGCCCTGATCACCTTGCAACCACGTCTCTGTAATGGCGATCAGATCATACCCATTTGTATCTATTTGTGCCGTCAACTCATCTATCTTGTTACGAATGCTGTATGCATTCAGATATAGAGCTTTTAACTTTGTCTTTTTACCATTCCTCCTTGTTTTGGCCCCATTTTCTGTTGCACTCTTATTTTTAAACATTCTGTCCCTTCCTGTCACTCTGGTTATTATTTCCCCCATCTCTATCCTACTCTATTGCTTTCTCATTGACTTTTTAAATTCCTGCTCACCTGGCTCCTCCCCCCCACTATTTAGTACACTATAAATGGTCCTGCAAGTGCTGAATGCTTTTTTTAATTTAAAGATTTGATCTAATCTCCCTATTCATCCATGGAACTCTAGCTTTCAGTATGCTTCTTTATTTTCCTCTCTGGAATATAATTGATTTATACATTTCCACCTCCCATTGAAGTATTTCCCATTGCTTATGTTTGGTTTTATTTCAGAATTTCCTTGCGTTTAATTTGGGTAATTTGTTGTTTCAGTTAAGTACCCCTTTCTGTAACATTTCTTTCTTTTTCCTCTTCTGTTGATAGACTTAACCACATTTTGGTTGCTGTTTCCTTACTTTCAACTAACCTTCAATCCTAATTTTTTTAACATTGAGTTGACTTACCATACCAACTTTTAGTGTCAATGCCATACCTATTTAAGATTTATAGTATAGTATAAACATTGTGTTAAGAGTCTAATTTCATGTTGACTTTTTAATCCTGATATAGAAAGAAACTTTTTTGTAATATTTCCTTTGCAATGCGCTGGTAACAGCCACACACTGTATTCCTTTAGCAACACTTGGAAAGGAAATTTGTTTGGCAGTCTTCCAAGTTCCTGTTCACTACTTGGTTGTTGAATTTTGGATGCTGTAAATTGAACCCTTTGAAAGTTCAATATGTCACAAAAAAAAGTTTCAATAATTTTGCAATTTCATTTATAGCAGGATTTCACATGGTTTTGAACATTGAAGTGGCAATTCTGGTCAAGGAATTGTAATATTGCAACACATTCCATTCAACATACAAGAGAATATTTTGATATTTGGGTCAATATTTTGTTTCCCAAATTGTCATTGATTTTAATACCAACTTTTAGTGTCAATAATGAAAATTGAGCATCAGGTCGCCATGGTTAAAAGGTGCTAATTCTCTTCAAACTGCATTGTAATTGTGAAGCAGATTTACCACCACAGTCTTGAGTTCGTGAAACAAGTTGTTCCATCTTTCAGAATTGTTCTGACATGACTGCACCAAAATACATTTTTTTTATTCCACAAATTGTGAATTGAGAAACACTAATTCATCTTTGGCATTCCAGTTTTCTACAATTCTGTTTTGAATTTGTCATTAGATTATTCTTGTTTATCATGTTTTGAAAACGGACTTTTTTATTCCTTTACTTACCCAACAACTCCTTAAATTGGAATGAGTTGTGTATCCAGATTTGCAGATGGCTAAGTTAAGAGACACACTAACTTGTGTGGATGGGAGCAGGAAGTTGCAAAGAGACATGGGCAGACTACGTGAGTGGTCAAAACTGAAGCAGATGGAGTTCAATGTGGGGAAGTGTGAAGTCATTCACTTTGGATCTGAGAAACACAAATTGGAATGTTTTCTTAATGGGGAAGAGAAAAGTAACTGTGGAGGAGAAAAGAGATTTATCAGTCCATGTACACATCATTAAAAACTAGTGCACAGGTACAAAAAGTAATCAAAGATTAATGGAATGTTGGCCTTTATCTCAAGCCTTGGTCAGACCTCAGCTGGAATCTGTTCAATTTTGGACATTGTATCTCAGGTCAAGAAAGATATATTGTCATTGAATGGGGTACAGTGCAGATTCACCAGAATGATACCAAAACTTAAATTATGAGAACAGATTGCTTAAACGTAGCTTGTATTCCCTTGAGTATAGGAGATCGAATCAAAGTGTTTGACATGATAAAGGGATTTGATAGGGTAAATAGAGAAAAAAGAAAATTATATAGCGCCTTTTATGACCTGGATACTCCAAAGTGCTTTGCAGCTAATAATACTTTTTTGAAGTGTAGTCACTGTTGTAATGTAAGAAACGCAGCAGCCAATTTATGCATAGCAAGGTTCCACAAACAGCAATGTGATAATGACTGGGTAATCTGTTTTAATGATGTTGGTTGAGGGATAAATATTGCCGAGGACACCAGGGAGAACTCCCTTGCTCTTCTTCGAAATAGTGCCATGGGATTGTTTACGTCCACCTGAAAGGGCAGACTAGGCTTCAGTTTAATCTCATCCGAAAGATGGCACCTCCGACAGTACAGCACGGGAGTGTCAACCGAGATTTTGTGCTCAAGTCTCTGGAGTGGGACTTGAACCCACGACCTACTAACTTAGAGGTGAGAGTGCTACCACTGAGCCACAGCTGACACCCGATACTATTTACTCTATACAGAGATACTATTTCCTCTGGTGGGGGAATCCAGAATGTGGCGTAATCTTAAAATTAGAGCTAGGCCATTCACGAGAAATCAGGAAGCACTTTTTCACTTAAATGATAGTGTGTGGAGTTTGCACATTCTCCCCGTGTCTGCATGGGTTTCCTCCGGGTGCTCCGGTTTTCTCCTACAATCCAAAAATGTGCGGGTTAGGTTGATTTGGCTATGATAAATTGACCCTTAGTGTTAGGGGGGGATTAAATATGTGGGGTTACGGGGATAGGATAGGAAGGGATATGTTGGGGGGAATTAAATACGTGGGGTTACGGGGATAGGGTGGGATATGTGTCGGTGCAGGTTCGATGGGGATTCTGTGAGAAAGCAGGGACAGGGTACTGGATTTGGATGATCAGCCATGATCGTATTGAATGGTGGAGCAGGCTCGACGGGCCGAATGGCCTACTCCTGCTCCTAGTTTCTATGTTTCTAAATCTGGAACTCACAAAAGGCTGTGGATGCTGGGTCAATTAAAAATTTTCCAGACTAAGGTGGATAGACTTTTGTTGTGTAAGGCTATCGGGGGGTATGGAACACAGGTGGCTAAATAGAGTTGAGGTACAGATCAGCCATGATCTAGTTGAATGGTGGAACAGGCTCAAGTAGTGGGATGGCCTACTCCTGTCCCTATGTTCCTAAATGGAGTATGTTGAGCAGAATTGTATCGGTCGACATTTGAAGGTAGAATTTCTGCTTTGCAGCGCATTCGGCAAACTGGGTGCAAATTTTGCTTCAAATTGCGCTGGTTTTCCTAAGTTAAGTTATGGTTCAAGTTTCCGCTCAAACTCATTCACAAACTTAAAATCTTCCATAAACCAGCGCATTCGGGCAGCGTAATAGAACATAATTGTTTATTTTGTTTTCCTTGCATTAAAAAATATTCATTGATGTATGGTAAACTAGTGCAGTTTTATTAATACAGCTGAAAATGGATTTATCACAAAAAGTAAGCATTTTTAATGTGTCTCGTCCACACCCTGTGACAAACCAAATTTAAAATCACTGAAAATGACTTTAAAAAGTTATACTGAACCATTTGCTAGTTTCATTAGTGTACTAGTCAGTTTCTTAGTAAATTAAATATTTTTTACTTTTTAAAATGTGCCTACCAGTATCTTTGCGCCTAAAAAAAAAAAGAGCTTAATTAGAAACATAGAAACATAGAAGATAGGAGCAGGAGTAGGCCATTCGGCCCCTCGAACCTGTTCCGCCATTTAATGAGATCATGGCTGATCATCCAAATTCAGTACCCTGTCCCTGCTTTCTCCCCATATCCCTTGATCCCTTTAGCCTTAAGAAATATATCTAACTCCTTCTTGAATATATTTATTGAATTGGCCTCAACTGCCTTCTGTGGTAGAGAATTCCATAGGTTCACCACTCTCTGGGTGAAGAAATTCCTCCTCATCTCAGTCTGAAATGGCTTACCCCTTATCCTTTGACTGTGACCCCTGGTTCTGGACTCCCCTGCCATCGGGAACAGCCTTCCTGCATCTAGTCTGTCTAGTCCTGTTAGAATGTTATAAGTTTCAATGCGATCCCCTCTCATTCTACTAAACTCTAGCGAATATAAGCCTAATCGACCCAATTTCTCTTCATACGTCATTCCTGCCATCCCAGGTATCAGTCTGGTGTATTTTCGCTGCACTCCCTCCATGGCAAGAACATCCTTCCTCAGATAAGGCGACCAAAACTGCACACAACACTCAAGGTGTGGTCTCACCAAGGCCCTGTGTACAACTGCAGCAAGACATCCTTGCTCCTGTACTCGAATGCTCTCGCTATGAAGGCCAACATACCATTTGCCTTCTTAACTGCCTGCTGCACCTGCATGCTTACCTTCAGCGACTGGTGCACAAGGACACCCAGGTCTCGTTGCACTTCCCCTTTTCCCAATCTATTGGCGTTCAGATAATCTGTCTTCCTGTTTTTGCCACCAAAGTGGATAACCTCGCATTTATCCACATTATACTGCATCTGCCATGCATCTGCCCAATCATCCAACCTGTCCAAATCATACTGGAGTTTCTCTGCATCCTCCTCACAGCACACACGCCCACCCAGTTTTGTGTCGTCTGCAAACTTGGAGATATTACATCTAGTTCCCTCGTCTAGATCATTAATATATATTGTGAATAGCTGGGGTCCTAGCACCGATCCCTGTGGTACCCCACCAGTTTCTGCCTGCCACTCGGAAAAAGACCCGTTTATTCCAACTCTTTGCTTCCTGTCTGCCAACCAGTTCTCTATCCAAGTCAATACCTTGCCCCCAATCCCATGTGCTTTAACTTTGCACACTAATCTCTTATGCGGGACCTTATCGAAAGCCTTCTGAAAGTCCAAATACACCACATCCACTGGTTCTCCCTTATCTATTCTACCAGTTACATCCTCAAAAAATTCCAGTAGATTAGTCAAGCACGATTTACCTTTTGTAAATCCATGTTGACTTTGTCCGATCCTGTCACTGTTTTCCAAGTGCTCTGCTATTACATCTTTTATAATGGACTCTAGCATTTTCCCCACTACCGATGTCAGGCTTACCGGTCTATAATTCCCCGTTTTCTCTCTACCACCTTTTTTAAATAGTGGGGTTACATTAGCTACCCTACAATCCATGGGAACTGTTCCAGAGTCTATAGAATTTTGGAAGATGACCAGCAATGCATCTACTATTTCGAGGGCCACTTCCTTAAGTACCCTAGGATGTAGATTATCAGGGCCTGGGGATTTATCGGCCTTCAATCCCGTCAATTTCCCTAACACCATTTCCCTACAAATACTGATTTCATTCAATTCTTCCCTCTCATTAGACCCTATGTTCCCCGACATCTCTGGGAGGTTATTTGTGTCCTCCTTTGTGAAGACGGAACCAAAATATGTATTTAATTGGTCTGCCATTTCTTTGTTTCCCATTATAAATTGCCCTGATTCTGACTGCAAGGGACCTACGTTTGACTTCACCAATCTTTTTCTCTTCACATATCTATAGAAGCTTTTACAGTCAGTTTTTATGTTCCCTGCAAGCTTACTCTCGTATTCTATTTTCTCCCTCTTAATTAATCCCTTTGTCCTCCTTTGCTGAATCCTAAACTGCTCCCAATCCTCAGGTTTACTGCTTTTTCTGGCCAAGTTATATGTCCTCTCCTTGGATCTTATGCTATCCCTAATTTCCCTTGTTAGCCACGGTTGAGTCACCTTTTTTGTTTTATTTTTATGCCAAACAGGGATGAACAAATTCTGTAGTTCATCCATGCGATCTTTAAATGTTTGCCATTGCCTATCCACCGTCAACCCTTTAAGTAACGCTCCCCAATCCATCCTAGCCAACTCGCACCTCATACCATCATAGTTTCCTTTATTTAAATTCAGGACCCTAGTCTCTGAGTCAACTACTTCACTCTCCATCTTCATGGAGAATTCTATCATATTATGATCGCTCCTCCCCAAGGGGCCTCGCACAACAAGATTGCTAATTAATCCTTTCTCATTACATAATACCCAGTCTAAGATGGCCTGATCTCTAGTTGGTTCCTCGACATATTGGTCCAGGAAACCATCCTGTATACACTCTAGGAATTCCTCCTCCACAGTATTGTTACTAATTTGGTTAGCCCAATCTATATGTAGATTAAAGTCACCCATGATAACTGCTGTGCCCTTATTGCACGTGTCTCTAATTTCCTGTTTAATGCCATCCCCAACCTCAGCATTACTGTTTGGGGGTCTGGAAACAACTCCCACTAACTGGTATTTCTCAGCTCCACCCATACAGATTCCACATCATCAGAGCTAATATCCTTCCTTACTATTGTGTTAATCTCCTCTTTAACCAGCAATGCTACCCCACCTCCTTTTCCTTTACCTGTCCTTCCTGAATATTGAATACCCCTGGATGTTGAATTCCCAGCCTTGGTCACCCTGGAGCCATGTCTCCGTAATCCCAATTATATCATATCCGTTTACATCTATTTGCGCAGCTAATTCATCCACCTTATTACGAATGCTCCTAGCATTAAGACACAAAGCCTTCAGGCTTGTTTTTTTAACACTCTGTCCTTTTAGAATTATTATTTACTGTGGCCTGTTTGATTTACACCCTTGATTTCTCTGCCTTCCACTTTTGCTTTTCTCCTTCCTGTCTTTTGTTTCTATCCTTGCTTCCCTGTCTCTCTGCACAGGTTCCCAACCCCCTACCATTTTAGTTTAAACCCTTCCCAACAGCACTAGGAAACACTCCCCCGAGGACATCGGTCCTGGTCCCGCCCAGGTGCAACCCGTCCAGTTTGTACTGGTCCCACCTCCCCCAGAACCGGTTCCAATGTCCCAGGAATTTGAATCCCTCCCCCTTGCACCATTCCTCTAGCCACGTATTCATCTGAAATATCCTTCTATTTCTACTCTGACTAGCACGTGGCACTGGTAGCAATCATGAGATTACTACCTTTTGAGGTCCTATTTTTTAATTTACCTCCTAACTCCCTATATTCAGCTATTAAGACCTCATCCCATTTTTTACCTATATGCACACCGACAACTGGCTGTTCACCTTCCCCCTCCAGAATGCCCTGCAGCTGCCCCGAGACATCCTTGACACTTGCACCAGGGAGGCAACATACCATCCTGGAGTCTTGTTTGCGGCCGCAGAAACGCCTATCTATTCCCCTTACAATAGAATCCCCTATCACTAGCTCTCCCGCTCTTTTTCCTCCCGTCCTGTGCAGCAGAACCACCCATGGTGCCAGGAAGTCGGCTGCTGCTGCCTTCCCCCGATAAGCCATCTCCCTCAACAATATCCAAAGTGGTATATCTGTTTGAGAGGGGGATGGCCATAGGGGACCCCTGCACTACCTGCCTGCACCTACTACTCTGCCTGGCGGTCACCCATTCCCTTCCTGCCTGTGCAGCCTTTACCTGCGGTGTGACCAACTCATTAAACATGCTATCCACGATGTCCTCAGCATCGCGAATGCTCCAGTATGTATCCATTCGCAGCTCCAGTGCCGCAATGCGGTCTGCCAGTAGCTGCAGCTGGATACACTTCCCGCACACATGGTCATCAGAGACACAGGAAGTGTCCCTGATTTCCCACATAGTGCAGGAGGAGCATGCCACGGGGCCGAGCTGTACTGCCATGACTTACCCTTTAATTAATTTAAATTAAATCAAAACCACTAATTACACTACAATTAAATGATATACTCAAGGGCCCTTGTTTACTAGCACTCCCCACTACACAACAGAGACCTTAGAAACTATAACCACAAAAATTAAGACCATCTAAACTTTATAAACTATTTGACGTAAGAAAACTACTCTGCACTTGGTCTAAGTGTTAAAGCTTTAATCAACTGTTTTTCGACATGGAGATCTAGTTGTGTCCTTTTTTCTAGTTCCTATTAAGGAATGTCCTGAGCAAGCTGGGCCCATGCCAGAGTATTTATAGTCTCCATGGACAGCGCCACCAGCAGGCCGCCCAGTATTACTTCATAAGTCATTTCCACATGAATGACCAGATTCATGTCACTATTGACCTTAACTGTCAAACTATAGAGTAGTATAAATACTCACCTGGCCGTACTCACCCAATCAGCTGCTTCCTCTTGCCCGAGTCACTTTTTAAATCGTGACGTGGCTCTGGAACGCCGCCGCCGGTCTGTGAGATTGGTAAACCTCTGTTATATATAAAAAAAAAAGCCCGCGAAAGTGAGTTTAAATACTCACTGTTCTCTCCTTTTGCTCCCGACACCGGCCTCTCATTGTTTTTTGCATCCTTGTCAAAAATGGGTGTTTTGGGAACCATAGCTGTATTGTGTGCCTGAATATTAACATGCCCTATCAATCCCTCAAAACGTTTTAGCAGAGTTTTACCAAACATATTTGGAGGCAGTCTACCATCAAACACTGAATTAATTAAGTTCTAACCATAACAGATTTCTTCTCGTAGACGAAATACATGTTCATATGTACAAATGAATCGGTTATCATCCGAAGTGGGAAAAATCACTGGGCCTATTCCATTCAGAGTTTGGCAGCATGCTGTGGCCATCAACTTTCACTGTATATGTAAGTTTTTTTGTTTTTTTTAATTCGTTTTTTTATGGGATGTGGACGTCGCTGGCAAGGCCAACATTTATTGCCCATCGCTAATTGCCCTCGAGAAGGTGGTGGTGAGCCGCCTTCTTGAATCGCTGCAGTCCATCTGGTGAAGGTACTCCCACAGTGCTGTTAGGGAGGGAGTTCCAGGATTTTGACCCAGTGACGATGAAGGATCGGCGACATACTTCTAAGTCAGGATGGTGTGTGACTTGGAGGGAAACTTGGAGGTGGTGGTGTTCCCATGCGCCTGCTGCCCTTGTCCTTCTAGGTGGAAGAGGTCGCGGGTTTGGGACGTGCTGCCGAAGAAGCCTTGGCGAGTTGCAGCAGTGCATCTTGTAGATGGTACACACTGTAGCCACGGTACGCCGGTGGTGGAGGGAGTGAATGTTTAAGGTGGTGGATGGGATGCCAATCAAGCGGGCTGCTTTGTCCTGGATGGTGTCAAGCTTCTTAAGTGTTGTTGGAGCTGCACTCATCCAGGCGAGTGGAGAGTATTCCATCATACTCCTTACTTGTGCCTTGTAGATGGTGGAAAGGCTCTGGGGAGTTGGGAGGTGAGACACCTGCTGCAGAATACCTAGCCTCTGACCTGCTCTTGTTGCCACAGTATTTATGTGGCTGGTCCAGTTAAGTTTCTGGTCAATGGTGACCCCCAGGATGTTGATGGTGGGGGATTCGGCGATGGTAATGCCATTGAATGTCAAGGGGCAGTGGTTAGACGCGCTTGTTGGAGATGGTCAATGCTTGGCACTTCTGTGACGCGAATGTTACCTGCCACTTGTCAACGCAAGCCTGAACGTCGTCCAGGTCTTGTTGCATGTGGGCATGGACTGCTTCATTATCTGAGGAGTTGTGAATGGCGCTGAACACTGTGCAGTCATCAGCGAACATCCCCATTTCTGACCTTATGTTGGAGGGAAGGTCATTGATGAAGTAACTGAAGATGGTTGGGCCTAGGACACTGCCCTCAGGAACTCCTGCAGCGATGTCCTGGGGATGTGATGATTGACCTTCAACCATAACCATCTTCCTTTGTGATAGGTATGACTCCAGCCAGTGGAGAGTTTTCCCCCCCGATTCCCATTGACTTCAGTTTTACGAGGAATCCTTCATGCCACACTCGGTCAAATGCTGCCTTGATGTCAAGGGCAGTCACTCTCGCCTCACCTCTGGAATTCAGCTCCTTTGTCCATGTTTGGACCAAGGCTGTAATGAGGTCGGGAGCCGAGTGGTCTTGGCGGAACCCAAACTGGGCATCAGTGAGCCGGTTATTGGTGAGCAGATGCCGCTTGATAGCACTGTCAATGACCCCTTCCATCACTTTGCTGATGATTGAGAGCAGACTGATGGGGCGGTAATTGGCCGGATTGGATTTGTCCTGCTTTCTGTGGACAGGTCATACCTGGACAGTTTTCCACATTGTCGGATAGATGCCAGTGTTGTAGCTGTACTGGAACAGCTTGGCTAGAGGCACGGCTAGTTCTGGAGCACAAGTCTTCAGCACGATAGCCAGAATATTGTCGGTGCCCATAGCCTTTTCCGTATCCAGTGCGCTCAGCCGTTTCTTGATATCACGTGGAGTGAATTGAATTGGCTGAAGACTGGCATCTGTGATGGTGATGATGCCAGGAAGTTGGCGGTTGCTGCTGCCTTCCCCCGATAAGCCATCTCCCTCAACAATATCCAAAGTGGTATATCTGTTTGAGAGGGGGATGGCCACAGGGGACCCCTGCACTACCTGCCTGTGCCTACTGCTCTGCCTGGCGGTCACCCATTTCATTCCTGCCTGTGCAGCCTTTACCTGCGGTGTGACCAACTCATTAAACGTGCTATCCACGATGTCCTCAGTATCGCGAATGCTCCAGTATATCCATTCGCAGCTCCAGCGCCGCAATGCGGTCTGCCAGTAGCTGCAGCTGGATACACTTCCCGCACACGTGGCCGTCAGTGACACAGGAAGTGTCCCTGATTTCCCACATAGTGCAGGAGGAGCATGCCAGGGGGCCGAGCTATGCTGCCATGACTTACCCTTTAATTAATTTAAATTAAATTAAATCAAATCAATGCCACTAATTACACTACAATTAAATTATATACTCAAGGGCCCTTGTTTACTCGCACTCCCCGCTACACAACAGAGACCTTAGAAACTATAACCACAAAAATTAAGACCTTCTAAACTTTATAAACTATTAACCTGAACTGTCAAACTATAGAGTAGTATAAATACTCACCTGGCCGTACTCACCCAATCAGCTGCTTCCTCTTGCCCGCGTCACTTTTTGAATCGTGACGTGGCTCTGGAACGCCACCACCGGTCTGCGAGATTGGTAAGCCTCTGAAAAAAAGCCCGTGAAAGTGAGTTTAAATACTCACTGTTCTGTCATGTTGCTCCCGACACCGGCCTCTGGGGGGGAAAAAGCCCGCGAAAGTGAGTTTGAATACTCACTGTGAAGAGCCTCTTCGAATGGGCGCAATGGGCGGAAACTCACCATGCTCATTGTTTCGATCTGGAAGCGGGGCTGGCGTTGTTTTTTAAACCAGCGCAAAAATCGCGGAAACTCGAGTTGCACTCGACATAACTTGCACTTAAAATTCCTCGGTCTTTTATGCTGGTTTGGCCGATTAAAACGAATTGCGCTGATTTACCAGCGCAAACTAGCGGACACTGCAGGCCAATGTTCCCTCTAAATTTTTTTCCATGCACGGTCCCTTTAAATTTACCTTTTCAAGCAGCAACAGCTGGTGAGCTGCCTGTGCGGGACCTCCCGATTGGTGCAAGGCCGTGCGCCCATGCACCTTAGGGGGAAGATTGCTCTAGGCCCTGTGTTGGAGCTGTGTTGAGTGGCTCCTAGTGACTGGTTACTGAGTAGCATTATCAGAGACCTGGGAAAAAATATCTTTTTTTTGTTTCTGTGCGGACTGATGGGATCTAAGGTGAATTGCAGCGGGTGGGGGCGGGGATATTGTCTCAACAGTTAGTTCTTGTATAAGTGATGTAAATAAGTAATGCTGAAATAAAAATGGAAAACAAATTGTAAAAAGCAATTGAACCAGCAGCTTGCCTACAAAAAATTAATTGTGAGGAATTATGAGGGAAATTCTTTTGTTCTATCTGTTTCAAATAGCAAGAGCTCATGGCATCGCGGATACTGGCTTGTAAGGGTTACTGAACCAGACAATGTGACAGAGCTGAATCAATGCACACAGCCATTGATGATTTGCAGATTTGTAAAATAGCAACTCCTTAAAGGTCCAACTATATTTAACGCTTCTTCTATAGGTTGGATGGTAGTGAAGTTATATGAGCCAGCTTTACACTGATGAAACCATCTACCTTGTTGTGATAGAATCACATTTTGTGGGTTTCTGATTCTTCGATCAGGATCAGGAAGCCGGCTTAAACGATGTCATTGTGGGGAGCCAGCGTGTCACTATCTCACAATCCGAACTAGAGTAGTGCTAAATCTAAAAGTATTTTCATAATCGGGGCTCAATAATTCTTTCAATGATGATGACATTCGCTGACCACAATGTAGGCCCAGAAATTCGCGCCTCCGGCTTGCTGCGGGGGTAAGGAGACCTGTCAAATCTGTGAATTGAAATCGGCCCCAAAAGAACAGCTAAACTTAAAATAAATTTAAAAAAACCCATCACATTTATAAAATAACTATAGTTAAATAAATTAACCACTTTAAACAAAAATTTAAATATTTGAAAAAATTAAAATACTTTTTAAAAGTGATAAAAAAATAAACTTACCTTTCTTTAAAGTATCTAAAAAAGATAAACCTGTTGAAATTTTTTTAAATTATACTTAGTTAACCACTTACCTTGTTGAAAACGGGTCTTGCGCCTCCTTTTCATAAGCGTAGTTTCTTCACTACTTACCCTCGCGTAGAAACCTGAAAAAAAATCTAAGTTTGCTGTGTGTGCGCAGCCTCTACCGTGCATGCGGTTCACCTAGGAACCGCCCCCTTCACCAGACCGGAAGTTCCGGTTTCCCATGCATGCGCAGTGCATGCAGGAAACCGGCACTTTGGGACGTCTTACGGGTGAATACGCACTGTGTACTCACCCGGGAAGGGCCGAATTTTTGGCCCATAGAGTTTAAGGTTAGGCAGATGATGGAGAATGGGTACAATAGAAATGTTCAGCTTGAGAAATTTTGATGGGTGAGCTCAAGCCAATGCACTAGACAGCATTGTCGGGGGGGAAAGCTTGGAAGAAAGGTGGATCGTTCAATATACAGAGTATACAACAGATGTATGTCATGAGGGAAGAAAGGTAACGGGGAAATAACCAGGGTGGTAAATGGGGCCAAAAAGTAATTGTTCCTAATGCATAAAATTCCAAGTACCAAGATGGACCAAGACAAATAAAGAAATAAGTTAAAATAGGTTAAGAAAATAGCCAGGAAAGAGAATATTAAAAGAAATGTCGAGCATTTCTGCAAATGGATTGGCATCAAGTAGGGGGAAAAGGCTGCTGAAAAATTCCAAAGGTAATGAAATAGCGAGTGAGCAAAGGATAGCAAATATACAAACAATTATTTTTCTCTGCATTCAAGACAGAAACCATAGGTCGTGTTCCCAACATGGATGTTGAATTTCCAGGAGGTGGGTTGGTGGAGCAAGTTTTAAAAGAAATTAAAATGTCAGATATGGCTGTCATTGACGGGCTGAAGAAATTAAAGGAGAACAAGGCACCAGGCCTGAATGGAATTCATACAATGGCACTTCAAGAAGTATCCAGCAAAAGAGTCACGTCCTTGCCACTATTTTTGTAGAATCATTAGGAGAGGAAGTAATGCTTGAGGATTGGAAAAGAGCTATAATATAACAATCATTGCTGTGGCTGAAGTATTAGTCAGCATTCTGAAAGAAAAGATCATAAAACACTTAGATGTGATATGTTAAGAGGGGTCAGTATCGGATTACAGGAGGGGGATTTTGTTGAAGAAATGACTGGTCTTGTTGACAATTGAAAGTCTGTGGATGTGATACATTTATAGATTTCAGCAAGGTTTTTGATATTGTGCCACACAAGTTAATGGTCCAGAAGGTAAGTGGATGAACAGTAAAGAAAATTTATGTACCCTGAATGTCAGTTGATTTGTTCAGAGAATTCAAGCAAGTACT
Organism: Squalus acanthias; assembly: GCA_030390025.1. Lineage (NCBI taxonomy): Eukaryota > Metazoa > Chordata > Chondrichthyes > Squaliformes > Squalidae > Squalus > Squalus acanthias. The sequence continues at coordinate 83,444,620 of CM059439.1, forward strand.
GACTGTTAATAAATTACTGGCATCTTAAAAGCTGCAGGATCCAGTTGTCAGTTTGATACTGCCTAACTGAATTTCAGAGCACCTGTTTTTATTATGTCATTTTGTTTAGTTTATGTTCCATCCAACCGTAATGCAAGTTTAAGTAAGGTTTAAGCCCTTGAAGTTTTTTTTTTAAGTGTAATTGTGCATATCTTGCTAATTTAAGACAAAAGAATGCTTGGAATATGTGCACAGTAATAAATATTCTGATAACCAAAGTGAATTTATTTAGAATTTGCATCATTGATGCCAAGGCTCAGACATGAGAGTTCTTGGGTATTAGGTATTTGGATTTTATTAACCCAGTAATTGATTTGAATAGAGTGAAAGAAGATTAAATATAGAAAAACAGAAATTTACTTTTCACTTGCAATGTCCAAAAAGGATTTTTTTCCCCTGAGAATAGTGTTTGTGTTATAAAAATGTATGAGAATTCTTTCCGTTTTTGTAAATGATCAGAGCCTAAAGAGGCTTATTCGCAAAGGTACAGACACACAGCCGCTAGTAATCACGTGCCTTTGGGAATTTACGTACAGTCAAACTCCTGCAGAGCCACTGAAGTGAAAGCATTTGTCAGATTTGTATACCTCTGATCACTGTACATTTGACACTCCGCATGGTTGCTTAATTTTGCATAACTTGGGTTGAAGTCGAAGGCAAGTAGAAGTTGAAAGCTCTCTTGCATCCTTTTTTAAAAACTGATAATTGAGATGAAATAGGCCTGTGTTAAAGACTTTCCATGATGCAAGAGGTTGGTCAACATGAAGAATGTTGCAAGATTTCTTTTTTCAGTTATTAGTACGGAGATCAGGGCAAACACTAATGTTGGGTCCAAGTGTAGTGCAATGCTTAAGTAATGCAAAAGTTTGGCAGCCTCAGGGAAGGAAAAAAAAAATACCTGGGAGGTACTGTTGTCATTTCTCAGGAATGTGCAACAAGTATCGATGATAATGAAACCATTTTTTCAGTTTCGGTCATTATCATATAAGTGGTAGAACTTTACAGTACAAGATGGAACCGATCCAGATATTAAGTTTTTAACTTGGGGTTAGTATCGTGTGAGCCACATGCAGCTCTTCTGTTGCAGAAATGTAGCTCTTTAAAATACTTGGTTTAGCTGCTCTGCCCGCACACACAGTCCTGATTTCAGAGGTATTGAATAACCACCACAAAATAGGGAAGTTCCTTCTGTTCTGACCTGTCAAACATAAATATTCTGAATTAATTCTAATATGTAACTATCTATTCTGGGTGTGCAGTAAGAATGCAAGCTTTATGTTCCATTTTGTTGCAACCTACTGTTCAAGATAGGGAATGACACAAACACTGCCTCTCTCTCCCACACGCTGCCTCTTCCTCACACACACACACTGAACTGCCTGGAATATGGCAAAGAAGGAAAGGAGTGATACTTGTAAAACGTTTAAATTCACCCTTGTCCTTTAACCCGTCCAACAGTTTCCAAAGTTCAGACCCGTCGCACAGACAACACAAAACCCAATGAATCTGTGAAAAACTTCTTTTACTTAAAATAAGCAAGAGATTACAAGTAAGCATCTGACAGTTATGTAGCACATAATTCCCAATTATACCTCAGCATACATAAGATCAAGCAATAATAAGCCAATTCTACAGACGTACTAACACCAGCGTGTGGTCAATCCGGCAGTGACTAGGTGTATGATTTCTGGCAACTGACCAGGCCACACGGCTGCAGCAGCCCCGAGTGTCTTAAAACAGCATCTCTTTTACCCTAAAAACCTGGGCAGGCCCCTCAATGTGTACGTGTCCCAAACTGTGACAAATGGTCGGCAGTTGTTTTCCTTTTCTTCTTATCACCTTGTCAGTTAATCAGTGGGCCCCAAGGCAGTTCACACTATTTGCCTGAAGATGTTCCTGTCTTTGTAACGCCCAACAGTTTGTTCCTGCTCAGGGTCTGTCGCTTCCTTATCTAATTAACAGCTTGCAGCCTTCACAGTTCACAGTCGCAGCAGTTTATTTTATATTTGTTCAGCAGAAAGTCGCTTGGCCTCAAGGAATGCTGGTACATTAAATTTTGTCAACTTTTAAGTTTGGTCAAGTTACAGCAAACTTTTACAGTAAATGATGTATTCTTGCATACTAGAGGTACTGCTACAAGCACAAACCTTTAGTGCTACTGGCCTTTGCAGCAGACAAGAAGCCTGAAGCCGTAATAACACCTGTCTCCGCCCATTCCTCGAGACTCGACTATTCCAATGCTCTCCTGGCTGGCCTCCCAACTTTCACCCTCCGCAAACTTGAGCTCATTCAAAGCTCGACTGCCCCTATCCTAACTCGCACCAAGTCCCGTTCACCCATCACTCCTCTGCTCACTGACCTGCAGTGGCTCCTGGTCCAGCAACGCCTCAAATTAAAAATTTTCCTCCTTGTATTCAAATGACCTCCATGGTCTCGCCCTTCCCTATCTTTGTAACCTCCTCCAGCCCTACAACCCTCTGAGAACTCTGCAATCCTCCAATTCTGGCCTCTTGCGCATCCCCGATTTTCTTTGCCCCACCATTGGCGGCTGTGCCTTCAGCTGTCTAGGCCCTAAGCTATGGAATTCCCTCCTTAATTCTCTCTCTCTCTCGCTCCTCCTTTAAGACACTGCTTAAAAACTACCTCTGACCAAGCTTTTGGTCACCTGTCCTAATATCACCTTGTGTGGCTTGATGTCACATTTTGTCTGATAATGCTCCTGTGAAGTGCCTTGAGACGTTTTACTATGTTAAAGGTGCTATATAAATGCAATTTGTTATTAATGGTGTTAATTGGAGGTAGAGGCACTGCTTGACCTTGGGAGACCAAGGGCTGCTTCTGAATACTGTGTAAAATAGAGGTAATTGAACAAAGAGAAAAGGACAACTTGCGCACCATAACTGGAAATGACCTCTTCATTCAGGAACTTAAGTTTTCTTTTAAAGGACTGCAGGGAATGCATGCCCAACATGTTTTGGTAGCCCATTCCAGGAGACAATGGCTTTCGGCAAAAGGAAATGCTTGCTGACATCCAAGGCAATTTAATTGAGGATTTTAAATGCTTGCCCTCTGGTCCGAGCATTGCAACCTATCCCAAATAACCTAACCAATTGGACTCAATCCAATATCTTCATCTTAAAAACCGCAATCATGGTACCCTCTAGCCTGCATTGTTCTGAAGTAAATAGCCCTAACTCTTGGAGCTTATCTTGACAAGTAATAATACTGAGGCTAGATAGCAATCTGATCATCCTCCTCTGCACCACTTTGAGATCCCCAATATCCTTTGCTGTGTGCAGGAACCAAATGTCTATGCAATATTCCAAGTGTGGACCTACTAAAGCCTTGTACAGCCCAAGTACAGTGCTATTTGTTTTATTCATGAAGGTTCTTGCAATGTATCTCAAACCCATGCTTCTCTTCCTTATAACTATCTTCACTGCTTGTGAATTATTAACTATAACTGAGTCTGACTTCTGATCTGCAAGTTATAACGAATACCCCTGCAAGGTAGAAACACGCCTGGAGTTTCCCAATCCTAAAAGCATGACACTGCACTTATCCATGTTGAAGGACAGCTGTCACACATAGGCCCATTCCCCCAACTTAACTGAATTAGCCTGCAACCAATTATTTGGTTTAATTTACTTAATCCTGTGCAAGGTTTCATGTAATTTGCAAATTTACAATTGGTGCCATTAATGTCGTCTTCTCAATCATTCATGAAAATGAAGAACAGCAGTAATCTTGACACTGAGCCTTGTGGAACTTCTCTTGTGACCAGGCCCTATTCAGATTTTCTCCCAATAATGACAGCACTCTTCCTGCTACAAGATTTCAACCAGTTACCCTGATCAGTGCAGTATCTGTTCTGTAATTCCATATGATCTAATCTTTTCCAATAGCTTCTGTGCTGCACTTTATCAAAGGCCCTTTGGAAATCTCTATACAACATTAACAGCAGTGCAATAATCCACTAGTTTGGTTACTTCAAAGGAATCAATCAGGCTAGTGAGGGAGGACCTCTGTTTCCTGAATCCATGCTGGGAATTTCAAATGACTGCCAAACTCTGATTAGACATGGCAGGCCTGTTATTCCCAGGATCTGATTTCTTGTATCATGGGGCCACAGTTGCTGCCCATCCTTCCCAGATCTCAATGAGCTATTGAATATCTGAGCCAGTGGCTCACATTAAACCTCCTATTTTTGTAAGCACTCTAGGGTAAATGGAATCGGGTCCATCAACACAATATGCTTTAAAAGCCTTAATCCTAGCTAAGATAATTTCTGCACTCTATTAAAGCAACTACAGCTGCATTATTGCCCAATACTACCAGGGCTAGAAGTGAAAACCTGTGCCAAAAATCTATTTAGCTCATATGCCATTATCTTTATTTTCATTCTTTATCAGCGCTAATAAATCCTCAAAGGACTAATTGTATTCTGACTTCCAAAATAACTGAAAAAAGCTTTGCCATCACTGCCACATTAGTCGCTTTTTTTTTGCAATGTCTTTTTAGCATTCCTAATACTAGCTTTAGTTATCTTCAGCTAGTTTTTATACTTGTCTCAACTCTTGGGTACTGGTTCTTCTCGTACCTAGTGAATATTTTTTTTTACGGTCATTTCTTTATGAACTTCCTTATTCTACCATTTGGGCTTTATTTTACTATGAGCTCTTTAATTCCAAGAACATACAAGGCTTCCTTATAAGAAAGAAAGAACACCAAGCTGTTCTGCTGCCCTTCAAATTATATCATTTTTCTGTGTTGCGCCACCTGTTGACCTGGAGGCCTAAAACAGGTGCCAAGTATCAACTTCAGCTCAACTCCCTGATCCAGCTCCATCAAACCGTTTTGACTTCCTGTGATTATATTCTTTACAAATAAAGTTCTACAATCTCCTTTGATACCTATTTTGTCACTTCAGAATCCTTTCTGCCCCTTCAGCTGCACTTCAGATCCATTGCTATTCTCTTAAATATCTTAATAGCAAATCTAAATCCTCCTGGGAAACATATGTTTGCAATTCTAACATTTAATTTGCACCTTCTAGCATTAGTTTAAAAAAAATGAATGAATTCCTAGCATGCCTCATGGCTATGTGAATTAAGGTACAATGTTGGAATGTAGCCTCTTGCATGGACTTGGGTTGCAAATTTATTTCAATGAAATGAAAAGAGTACAGTATATATGAAAGAACAGTGATGTTGCATATTTTCTGTTAATATAACAGGATTTATTTTACCATGAGCATACAATCGTGGTATGTTACAGCACAGGAAAAGCTAAGTCTGCTGGTGTTTTTTTACATGAGCCACCGAGTATAATCCCACTCTCCTGTAATATTAGCATTGTTGATATATCTCTGCTTTGAGCCTAACTCTAATTGTCCTTGATGGCCTGGGTTGTCATCTATATTTCTGAAATCAAGAAGTTCTCAACCTTGCTTAGAGCTATTGATAGTGAGGAAAAGCATCATGGTGAACTATATCTGGGTTAAATAGACCTTGAACAATCATGTATCTTAAAGCGGATATCAATTATATTCCATTCCGTCAGAGGTTGTTAGGCCCTTGATATGTGGGATTTGTCTTAGGAAGGTTAGGAAGTGGGCTTTCAAATATTCTAACTTTGACATATGCTGAGTTAACTGCATGATCCTGGAATCTAAATAAGCTATTTTCCGTTTTACATTCTATATTCCTAATAACCTAAAATAATTACTTTCTTTCATAAACTAGCAACTGGCATACATTTCTTGCTGTGTACCATGATATTTTAAGTCTTGGATTCCACGGTGACCTTTATACTCTTGTTTATATCTTTGTTTTTGTGATATGGGTGATATGGGTAAGGCAGCATTTATTGCCCATACTTAGTTGCCTTAAGAAGATGGTGGTGAACCTTCTTGAATTGCTGCAGTCCTTGTCATGATGGTACTCCCACAATGGTGTAACATAGGGAATTTCAGAATTCTGACCCAGTGATGACAAAGGAATGGTGAGGTATGTCCATTAGGGTGGTATGCAACGTTCCCTTTAACCTGCGCAGCTGTCAGCCGGTCCCGCACAGCCCAGGACCGGCTTTTCCAATGTGAAATTTCGCACATGCGCCGTGCAGGGACATTGCACCCAAATTTAAAATTAGGGGGAGCATTGGTGGTATGTGATTTGATGGGGAGCTGGCTGGTAGTAATGGTGTTCCCACAACATTGCTGCTTTTGTTCTTGGTGGTAAAGATTGCAAGGATGGGAAGGAGTTGTCGAAGTAACCTTGGTTTGCTATAGGGCATTCCATAAATTGTATTTGCTGCAGCCATACTGCACTGGTTGCAGAGTAGGTGGATATTGATTCTATTTGCTGCAGCCATACTGCACTGGTTGCAGAGGAGGTGGATATTGATTCTATTTACTGCAGTCATACTGCACTTGTTGTATGTGGGATGGATATTGATTCCAGTGGCAGAAGCATTAATCAAGCAAACTTCTCTGTCTTGGATGGTGATGAGCTTTTTGAATGCTGTTACAGTTGCGCTCATCCAGTTGAGTCGTGGGTATTGCATCGCACTCCTGATCTGAGCCTTGCAGCTGGTGGAGCAACTTTGAGGAGTCAAGAGGTGAGCCTAACATTGTAGTATCCAGCCTCTGTCTTACTCTTGTAACCATGGTGTTAATATGGCTGGTGCATTTCAGCTTCTGGTCACTGGTGACCCATGTGATGGTGGTGGTGGTGCCATTGAAGATCAAGGGGAGGTGGCTGAGCCTTATCTTGTTCAAGATGACTATTATCTGACACTTAGATGGTGTGAATATTACTTGGCATTTGTCAGCACAAGCCTGAATGTTATCTAGGTCCTCTTGTAAGATATGGTAGGGCAACAGAGCTTTGCTCTGATGTCTTGAGTGTGGAACCACTTAGCTTTGTCTGTAGCCTGCTGCCTTTGGTGTTTAGCCTGCAGTTCGCCCTGTGTAATGGCTTCATTAGGTTCGCACCTCATTCTAAGGTATGCCTGGTTCTGCTCCTGGCATGCTCTTCTACACTTCGCATTGAATCAGGGTTGGTCTCCTGGCTAAATGGTAGGCCAGAGTGAGGGAGGGATGTGCCAGACTGAGGTTACAGACTGTGGTTGTATATAATTCTGCTGCTGATGGCTCACAGCACCTCATGGATGCCCAGTTTTGGGCTGTTAAATCTGTTCTCAGTCTGTCACCTTAGCACGGTGGTAGCCCCACAATACACAACGGAGGATGAACTCATGATGGAGACAAGACTTTGGTCACTTCTGCCAGTGATATTGTGGGTAGATCTGTCTACAACAGGTAGATTGGTGAGGATGAGGTTAACTAGGTTACTTCCTCGTGTCGGTTCCCTCACCACCTAATGCGAGCTCAGTTTGGCAGTTCTGTTCTTCAGGACTCGGTCAGTGGTGGAGGTTTCCTGGGTCTTGTTTGACTCCAAGCCATGAGACTTCTTGGGGGTCTGGCATCAGTGTTGAGCACTCCCAGGGCCATTCCCACCCGACTGTACAAGTGTACCTCCAACTATGATGGGTCTGTCCTGTTGCTTGGACGGGAAATTCCCAGGAATGGTGATGGAAGAGTCTAGGATGTTGGCTGATTGATATGACTTTCTGAGTACGACTGGTTAAGCAACAGCCTAACAATCTAAGGGAAAGCTCCCCCAACTTGGGCACCAGCTGGTGGTGAGGAATTTGCTGAGTTGATTTGGCTGAGATTGGTTTGGTCATCTCTGATATGATATCAGTTTCTTTGCTGATAGGTCCTTCGTTAGGCCACTTTAAAGACTTCCTTCCATAAAGGACATTAGTGAACTAGTTGGGCTTCTATGAAGATTCAGAAGCTTTCGTGGTTAATTTTTTTGAGCAGATTTATTTACTTAAGTTTCACAACTCGTCATGGCAGATTTGAACCCACGACCTCTTAGTTGCTAATCCAGTACCACAACTATCGTTGCTGTTAATACTGTCTATGAATATAGAAGGTGTGCTATGTATTTACACAAATTAATTTTTTGAAAAGTGACCCAAATATGAAGTGGCTTAGAACATTGGAAAGAAAACCCATTGAATATAGTACATGCAACCTGATGTAACTATATTTTCTGATTGGTCGCTACAAAGTACAAGGTGCTGTATATTGGTCCAAAGTTATGAATGTTGGATAACCAGAGAAAATAAATTTGATAGGATTCATCCACTTAATGAGGCCCCACAGTTACACTACCTATGTGTGGGATTATTCCCTGGCTCTTGACATTCAGTAAAATGGGAAATAAAATGCTTTAATGGCAGGATTTCAAGGCATGTTGGAGACAGGCAAGCTCTGTCGCTACTTCAGCTGTGGAACATTTGGCCCTATGTTTAACAGCTGTGGTCAGGAATATGTTGCTGAAAACATTTTTGCTGTCTGGTCATTTAGTATAATGTAGTTTGCTCCCACCCCAGAGCCAAAGGTAGTTTTTGGATGATAAGGTTTCTTTGAACATTGTGATTCCTGGTACCTTTTGCTTAACCTAGTACATTCCTATTAGTTAAACTCTTTGGAAAAATACCTTTCATTTGGAAAAATATTTTTTCTGGTGTAGGGGAAAAAAAATCACACTCGTGTTTGTTTTAATTTTTAATATGGTTCAGTAGGATTTTCAAAAATCCTTTACTGTCTGTGTCTTGTCTGTGTGTTTCTGTCTGGTTTTAAAAATATTTATATACTTCTGCCTGTATTAAATCTTCTGGAATATACTTAATTTTCTTGTGTTATGAATGCTGGTCAAGCAGATGTTGTCCTATATGATACTGTATGGTGACATGCAGGCTCTTTTTGAGGAGCGTCAATCAAACAAAATAAGAGCAATACCTACAGTAGTGTAGATGATATGAGGGAAAGAAGACACATTATAGGATTGATGTAGAGCTTTTATTCCCTTAAATAAATATGGTGGGCACAGGCAAACATTTCTACATAAGAAACTGAATCTTGTTTTCAGCCCAATGCCTGCGTGACTCTGAAGATATCCACAGTACAATTGTTAGCGCTAACACATGTCACAATGTATTTTTTTCCCCCATTGTGATAGATCTTCAATGATTAATAGCAGTTGTGTGGCTGAGGTTAGTTAGTATTGGCTACAAATACACTAATACATCACTTTCCTGGCGAGAAGTAAATATTAGGATAAATCCAATATTCACGAAAGCAAATGTCAAGTATTATGGCAGTCAGCTATGCTTTCGTTCAGCATTCGTCTATTGTGTTTGTGTTTTTATTTTATTTTTGGGGAATGGCGAGAATCGCTTGGATATTTGCATTCATGAACAATCCAGGGCCTATTTACAGCCGTTTCTTCTTCCAGGTACCTGCCTGTATCAAGTCCAGGCTTATTTCCTTATCTAATTCTTTTGGGCAAACAAGCTAATTTATGAAGGTTTTTTTAAGAAAATGTAATCTGGAAAGTTGGATTATTTCTTAACTTTTCCACAGATGAACAGATGTGCAATTCTCACAGCTGCATTAATCATTTAAATATCGTCTGAATCCTGTGTCACCGCATGACCTGACACTAGAATGAAGAAGACTGAGATTCCATGGAGAAGGAAGTCTCACTCTACTTAGCTTCAGGGACTGTTTGGGCCCTGGCACCCCATTTACAGGTTTACTGTTGGTGGGAAAACCCAACTACTTGGCATCAACACTAAACTTGCAATCTAAATGAGCCAATAGTTGTCATTCTTCAAGTTCAGACCTCTCCGCATATTATACTTTGGGAAGGTGGGCATGAGGGAAAAAAATTGCCAGATGCAATGCATTGTTGCAAAATTGAGTCTCCTGTTTTTTTGTTAAGTAACATTTAACAAAAAAATCCTCGCAATATGGGCGTCGCTAACAAGGCCAGCATTTATTGTCCATTCCTAGTTGCTCTTTAGAAGGTGGTGGTGCACCTTTTTGAACCACTGCAGTCCATGTGGTGAAGGTACGCCCGCAGTGCTGTTAGGTAGGGTGTTCCAGGATTTTGATCCAGTGATAATGAAGGTGCGCCGATGCATGTCCAAGTCAAGATGGTTCATGGCTTGGAGGGGAACTTGGAGGTGATGGTGTTCCCATGCACCTGCTGCCCTTGTCCTTCTTGATGGTGGAGGTTGTGGGTTTGGGAGGTGTTATCGAAGAAGCCTTGGCGAGTTGCTGCAGTGCATGATGGAGGGAATGGTGATACTCGTAAGTATGATGGTGGTTGACGAGGTGAAGAGAAGGAAAATAAATACATAGTTATGGTTGAATGCAAGGAAAATAAATTTATGACCCTACCATCACAACACCCTTAACTTTATTTGTAGTTCAGTAACTTGTTGAATGTAGTCATGATGCGGAGATGCCGGTGTTGGACTGGGGTGGACAAAAGTGAGAAGTCGCACAACACCAGGTTATAGTCCAACAGCTTGTGATTTCAAATAAAGCTGTTGGACTATAACCTGGTGTTGTGCGACTTCTCACTTTTGTTGAATGTAGATTGGGATCCTCTTTATTCAGCAGCTGCTTTTGATATTTCTAGTTGTGTGACTTAAAGAAATGTCACAGAAAGATAACTTTTCGTTTTGTGGCCATGTAGAAATAATGGTCTGTCTTGATCATTTATTCATTACTTAAACAGAGGCCTCTAGAATCTTGTAATAGCACCATGTGATATTGTTTTCTGATGAGACTACTATCAAATGCAGGGAGTAACACGGATTAAGGCTCATAAGATTACAAGCTAGACCTGGATGATCAAGTGTGTTAGAACCAACTCATCCACATAGAACTAGCACAAGTTCCTCCCCATGACTCATTTATGTTTACTTCAGAACCCTCAAAGTTAGCCAAGTTTATTTTATAAGCAAGAAGCTAATGTAGAAATAGAAAAAATACAAGATATTGTAAGTACACATAATTAGAAAATAAAGCTTGAATCAGGCCCCAAGAGTTTAAATACTTGCTTCAGAATACTTTTTTTTCCCCCAACGTTCACCAGGAAGATTTATGGAGAAAGTACACTTTCGTAGACTTCTTGTATGACTTATGCACGTGGGTGAGGTGACATTCTAACCCACTGCATGGAATCCGGCCATCACTTTAGACTCGACCGAACCTGAACTGAGATTAAGAAGCAAAAATCTGGAGTATATATTTCTAGTTCACAAGAATGAATTACGTTCAAAGCGACTGTGGTAGGAGATTTTTGGATTTGATGATGAACAATTTCAGCATATAATACCCAGGAGCTGCACATGTTTTCATCAACGAACAACCTCGCTCCTCTATAAAACAAATCTCCCTTGAGAATTTAGCCAGTAGAGATACTGAATTCTTCTGCAAGCTCGCATTCTTTTGACATCTGTTCGCAATCATAACCATTCCCTTGTCCGATTACAGTGAACAAATAAAATACCCATTGTCCTTTAAAGGATCAATAATTTGATTAGCTGGAGTTCAAAAGCTATTTGTTCTACAATTGAGACAACCTGACTGCAGTCCTCGTGGTACATACACATTGCGTTTCCTTAGAAATGCTACTGACTGAAACTAATTTTTTAAAACACATTTGCTCTGTCTCGTCACATATAAAAAATGTTCTTTATTTATTGTACAATGTAGCTCTGCACTCGTGTTGCCAATTATTTTCTTTCAAGTAGATCTACCTATGACATTGCTCATGAGGTACACTTATATAATGACAGGAATATTTTATGCACAATTTATTATTACATAATGAGGACAGTATTTGCCTTGATGGATGTTCCCTGATTGGCATAAAGGAACTGCCTTGAGCAAAGTTGTTTGTTAGTAAAATGATGCCATTTTTAATCTGGGTTCTTCCTTAAGGCTGCAAAGTGTACGTTCTGTGGTTAACTCTAAATAAGACATCCAGAGATCACTTGGAGGCTAACTACTGTTACTGAAGTAAATTACAGAAAAGATGGGAGAGGGATTTAGGAACAGAATTACCATAGAGCAATGGAATGCATTATAATAGGCAGTAAACTGTACTGTACTTATGGTAGGCTCAGTGGGAAGGACAGATTAATTGCTGTGATAGTGGTAGCAGTGCAGCAGAGAATAAGGTCAAGGCAGGGAATAATGGTAAAAAATTTAAAGGCTCTTTATCTGAATGCACGAAGCATTCGTAACGAGATAGACGAACTAGTGGCGCAAATAGAGATAAATGGGTTTGATCTAATAGTCATTACAGAGACGTGGTTGCAAGCTGGCCAAGGTTGGGAACTAAATGTTCCAGGGTACTTGACGTATGGAAAAGGAGGGGGAGTAGCCCTGATAATAAAGGATGACATAAGGACAGTAGCGAGAAAGGATCTCAGCTCGGAAGATCAGGAAGTAGAATCAGTATGAGTGGAGATAAGGAATAACAAGGGGCTGAAAACACTGGTGGAAGTAGTATGTAGGCCCCCTAACAGTAGCTATGCCGTTGGACAGAATATTAATCAAGAAATAGTAGGAGCTTGCAACAAAGGTAATGCAATAATCTTGGGGAACTTTAATCTTCATATAGACTGGACAAATCAAATTGGCAAAAGTGGTCTGGAGGACGAGTTCATGGAATGCATTCAGGACAGTTTCCTTGAACAATACGTCATGGAACTAACCAGGCAACAGGCTGTTTTAGATCTTGTATTGTGTAATGAGACAGGGTTAATTAGCAATCTCACAGTAAAGGATCCTCTGGGGCAGAGTGATCATAATATGATAGAATTTCACCTTAATTTTGAGAGTGACTTGCCTCAGTCCGAAACTGGAGTCTTAAACTTAAAGTCAATTACATAGGTATGAGGGGCGAGTTGGCTAAGGTAGATTGGAAAAATAGATTAAAAGGTATGGCGGTAGATAAGCAGTGGCTGGCATTTAAAGAGATATATCATAATTCTCAACAAAAATACATTCCATTGAGAAACACAAACTCTACGGGAAAAGTGATCCAACCGTGGCTAACTAAAGAAGTTAAGGATAGCATTAGGTTGAAAGAAGCAGCTTATGTTGCAAAGAATAATAGTTCTTTGAGGATGTAACGAGCAGGATGGATAAGGGTGAGCCAGTGGATGTGGTGTATTTGGATTTCCAGAAGGCATTCGATAAGGTGCCACATAAAAGGTTACTGCATAAGATAAGAGCTCACGGAGTTGGGGGTAATATATTAGCATGGATAGAGAATTGGCTAACCAACAGAAAGCAGAGAGTCGGGATAAATGGGTCATTTTCCGGTTGGGAAATGGTAACTAGTGGGGTGCCACAGGGATCGGTGCTGGGGTCTCAACTATTTACAATCTACATTAATGACTTGGATGAAGGGACCGAGTGTAATGTAGCCAAGTTTGCAGATGATACAAAGATGGGTGGAAAAGCAAGTTGTGCAGATGACTCAAAGAATCTGCAAAGGGATATAGACAGGCTAAGTGAGTGGGCAAATGTTTGGCAGATGGAGTATAATGTGGGAAAGTGCGAGGTTATCCACTTTGGCAGGAAAATTAAAAAAGCAAATCATTATTTAAATGGAGAGAGATTACAAAATGCTACAGTTCAGAGGGACCTGGGGGTCCTTGTGCATGAAACACAAAAAGTTAGCCTGCAGGTACAGCAAGTAATCAAAAAGGCAAATGGAATGTTGGCCTTTATTGCAAGGGGATTGGAGTATAAAAGTAGGGAAGTCCTGCTACAATTGTACAGGGTATTGGTGAGACCACACCTTGAGTACTGCATACAGTTTTGGTCTCCTTATTTAAGGAAGGATATACTTGCATTGGAGGCAGTTCAGAGACGATTCACATGGTTGATTCCTGAGATGAGGGGGTTGACTTATGAAGGAAGGTTGAGCAGGTTGGGCCTATACTCATTGGAATTTAGAAGAATGAGAGGTGATCTTATTGAAACATATAAGATACTGAGGGGGCTCGACAAGGTAGATGCAGAGAGGATGTTTACCCTCGTGGGGAAATCTAGAACTCGGGTGCATAGTTTCAGAATAAAGGGTCGCCCTTTTAGAACTGAGATGAGGAGGAATCTCTTCTCTGAGGGTTGTAAATCTGTGGAATTCTCTGCCCCAGAGAGCTGTGGAGGCTGGGTCATTAAATACATTGAAGGTGGAGATAGACAGATTTTTGCAAGATAAGGGAATGAAGGGTTATGGGGAGCGGGCAGGGAAGTGGCTTTGAGCCCAAGATCAGCCATGATCTTATTGAATGGCAGAGCAGGCTCGAGGGGCCAAGTGGCCTATTCCTGCTCCTATTATGTTCTAAGCCTGAGGATTGGGAGAGTTTCAGAAATCAGCAAAGATTGACCAAAAAATTGATAAGAAAAAAAATAGAATATAAGAGAAAACTAGCAAGAAATATAAAAGCAGATTGAAAGAGATTCTTCAAGTCTGTAAAAAGGAAGAGAGTAGCAAAAGTAAACGTTGGTCCCTTGGAGGCTGAGACAGGAGAAATTATTATGGGGAATAGGAAATGGCAGAAACGTTAAACAAATATTTTGTATCTGTCTTCACAGTAGAAGACACAAAAAGAATACCAAAAATGGTGGGGAACCAAGTGTCTAATGAGTAACTTAACGTAATTAATATAAGTAGAGGAAAAAGTACTAGAGAAACTAATGGGACTAAAAGCCGACAAAGCCCCTGGACCTGGCGGCCTACATCCTAGGGTTTTAAAAGAGGTGGCTGAAGAGATAGTGGATGCATTGGTTTTGATCTTCTAAAATTCCCTAGATTCGAGAATGGTCCCAGTGGATTGGAAGGTCGCGAATGTAACACCGCTATTCGAAAACCGGGAACTACAGGCCAGTTAGCCTGACATCAGTCGTCGGGAAAATGCTGGAATCCATTGTTAAGGAAGTGGTATCAGGGCACTTAGAAAATCATAACATGATTAGGCAGAGTCAACATGGATTTATGGAAGGGAAATAGTGTTTGACAAATTTATTAGGTTTTTTGAGGATGTAACTCGCAGGGTAGATAAAGGGGAACCAGTGGATGTAGTATATTTGGATTTCCAAAAGGCATTTGATAAGGTGCCACATAAAAGATTATTACACAAGATTAGGGCTCATGGAGTTGGGGGTAATATAGTAGCATGGATAGAGGATTGGTTAACGGACAGAAAACAGAGAGTAGGGATAAACGGATCTTTTTCAGGTTGGTAGGCTGTAACTAGTGGGGTGCCGCAAGGATCAGTGTTGGGGCCTCCGCTATTTACAATCTATATTAATGACCTAGATGAAGGGACCGAGTGTAATGTATCCATGTTTGCTGACGATACAAAGCTAGGTGGGACAGTAAGCTGTGAGGAGAACGAGTCTGCAAAGGGCTATAGATGGACTAAGTGAGTGAACAGTAAGGTGGCAGATGGAGTATAATGTAGGGAAATGTGAGGTTATTCACTTTGGCAGGAAGAATAGAAAAACAGGATATTTTTTTAAATAGTGAGAAACTTTTAAATGTTGGTGTTCAGAGAGATTTGGGTGTCCTCGTACAAGAAACACAGAAAGCTAGCATGCAGGTACAGCAAGCAATAAGGAAGGCAAATGGCATGTTGGCCTTTATTGCAAGGGGGTTGGAGTATAAGAGTAAGGAAGTCTTGCTACAATTGTACAGGGCCTTGGTGAGACCACACCTGGAGTACTGTGCACAGTTTTGATCTCCTTATCTAAGGAAGGATATTCTTGCCTTGGTGGCGGTGCAACGAAGGTTCACTAGATTGATTCCTGGGATGAGAGGGCTGTCGTATGATGAGAGATTGTGTAGAATGGGCCTATACACTCTGGAGTTTAGAAGAATGAAAGGTGATCTCATTGAAACATACAAGATTCTGAAGGGGATTGACAGGGTAGATGCTGAGAGGTTGTTTGCCCTGGCTGGAGAGTCGAGAACTAGGGGGAATAGTCTCAGGATAAGGGGTCGGCCATTTAAGACCGAGATGAGGAGGAATTTCTTCACTCAGTGGGTTGTGAATCTCTGGAATTCTCTGCCCCAGAGGGCTGTGAATGCTGAGTCTTTGAGTATATTCAAGGCTGAGATAGATAGATTTTTGGACTCTTGGGGAATCCAGGGATATGGAGATCGGGCGGGAAAGTGGAGTTGAGGTTGATCAGCCATGATCTAATTGAATGGTGGAGCAGGCTCGAGGGGCCGTATGGCCTACTCCTGCTCTTATTTCTTATGTTCTTATGCACAATGCACCCTTGCCCACTTTGACTGCTGGTACCCAGTGATGCCAGTAGCAGATTGGGGGAATTTTAAGGCACAGGTGTCACATTTCACGTATATTGGTTCCTAGTGACCGTCTGACAGTACTGGAGAATCCTGGAGGGGCGGGCATGAGAATAACCCTGATCCAAATGAAGTTAAACTGCAAGTACTGCATATTTGGCTATCCTTAATCCTTATTGAGCACGAAGACCAGTAAATTGCTGGAACGCTTTGAGCTTGCACCCTGTAGAGGTATCCCATTATCCAAGTGATTCCTGAAACCCTTAGCAATAAAAGGTAGATGCAACTCCTCTGGCAAATTGCTCAGGTGGAGAAAACCAAGTACTCCTTTCTCCTGAAGTAGACAAGGTCTTGAAGGACCTCCTGAGGTTCACAGCTAGTTGTCCTTCAAGACCTTGTTCGCCAAGAAACCAAGATTGCCACCATATCCCTGGTACAGTATTGATTGTTTATTACAAATTCAGGTCTGGCGTAGTTACTTTGATGGTTTCAGTGGCCTGTAAGTGTTGTGAGCGTTTTACCTTTATGGGAGTTGACTCACACATACCTATATCTACTTGTACAGTAGTCAGGCTTGCAGGTGAAACCATGAAACCGCTTTGTGATCTGGACCGGATACCTTTCACGTGTATTTCTTCAATTTCTCAAAAGGTGACAGAGTTATCACTGGATGAGATGAGGTTTGGTTTAAATCATTCAACCACTTAATTCCACAGTAAGGTGTATGTACAGAGCAATAGACAGGATCAGATTCTCTTAGTTTAATCGGTAAAACTTAATTCTGCATAATGTATAAAAAAAAAATTATGACTATTCTTTTACCCCCATTTCGGTGGGTCTTTTACTTAACTTAAACAGGATAGCATCTCTCTATTCTCTCCCGCACTCCATCAATGACGCAAACTCCTCTCCCTGTCGATCACCGGGTTTTCCAACACAGTGGGTGAGAGGTATTTTACGAATTACCCAGACAAATTAAATAGCCATTTCTTGTTTAGCCTTCAGGGAAAGCAATTTTCGGTGAACATATTAACCACCCTTCATCTGGGTGCCTCTTTTTTAAACTTGTGGGATTATTATTCAAAACCCAAAATTTAAAGTAACTCTTTTTCCCCAAAAAACTTTGTGGAAAAATGGTAAAAATATCCTGAAACTTGATAGTCTCCCATTTTGTTTTATGTACTATATTGTGAAATTTTATCCCTCTTCAACAATTTGCTTTACATTAGATTAATATTATTGTAAATCAGTTAGATAGAAATTGATGTCACAACATGGTGGCATAGTGGTTAGCACTGGTGCCTCACAGCGCCAGGGACCCGGGTTCGAATCTGACCTCGGGTGACTGTCTGTGTGGAGTTTGCACATTCTCCCCGTGTCTGCGTGGGTTTCCTCCGGGTGCTCCGGTTTCCTCCCACAGTCCAAAAAATGTGCGGGTTAGGTTGATTTGGCTATGATAAATTGACCCTTAGTGTTAGGGGGGATTAAATATGTGGGGTTATGAGGATAGGATGGGATATGTTAGGGGGAATTAAATACGTGGGGTTACGGGGGTAGGGTGGGATATGTGTACTGTGGGGATTAAAGCAGGGACAGGGTACTGGATTTGGATGATCAGCCATGATCGTATTGAATGGTGGACAGGCTCGACGGGCCGAATGGCCTACTCCTGCTCCTAGATTCTATGTTTCTATGTTTCTATGTTTAACATCATGTATTGGGAAAAATTTTATGCTCAATCATTTAGATTTACTTACGTGAAGCTAGCCTCACCCTCATCCTTCAGAACTAGTTCTGTTGGGTTTGGAATTTGTTTTTCGTGGTAAAAGATCTATCCATTTTATTGTATTAGTATATTACATTCAGGGCTTTTACTCTGCATAAATGTGGATTAACCTTTAGCTTGCAACATGTGTATTTCTGCTTGGAACTGGAAGATATATTTGGCAGGATGGAGGTTAAGATTTAGTCTTTCTGGTGTCTGACTTAATGAATACTTCTCCCATCATACTGGAGACCGCTCATCTTTGCATTTATGTACACATGACTTGTTACTGTTTTTTTAAACAACAACCTGCTTATCCAGTGGGTAGATGCATTGTGTAGCTCTGTGGATCAGAAGGTCCCAGGTTTGACCTCGTATGTACTGAGTTAGCTGAACTTAACCAGGGTAATGATGGGAATATAACATTTGAATGCTGCCCTTGGGCTAGGAGGGAACAAAGTCAGCCAAGGTTCCAGTTTCTGATTGCTACCTGGTAATTTCTGAGAGAAAAACCTGCGTGTTTGTGAATAATAAGTGAGGTGAGGACAGGCTATATTAGCACGAGGCGGCACAGGTTCAAATTTGGGACTCGTTTCAAAACATTCTTAACACCAACAGGGATCAGCGCCTGGGAATGGTCTTCTGGGTAATTTAACTAAATCAAAGCACATTGGAATAATTTGAGACAATTCGATGCTTTGATTTGTGGGGTGGTGGGGGGGCTCTAATAGTAACACTTTTTCTGGATGGATGAGATGGGATGGCATGAATGACCTTCCTCATTGGCACTTATCTTGTGATCATGCTTCCTTATGATCAGTCCACAGTCAAATTTCTTTAACAATTAAACTCATATGTAAAGAAGTACTGGAGGGCTGTAATTACCAAAGGAATTATACCTCATAAGAAACATAAGAAATAGGAGCAGGAGTAGGCCATTTTGGCCCCTCAAGCCTGCTCCGCCATTCAATCAGATCATGGCTGATCATCTACCTCATCTCCACTTTCCTGCACTATCCCCAGATCCCTTGATTCCCTTATTATTCAAAAATCTATCGATCTCTGTCTTGAATATACTTACCGACTCAGCCTCCACAGCCCTCTGGGGTAGAGAATTACAAAGATTCACCACTCTGAGTGAAGAAATTTCTCTTCATCTCAGCCCTAATTGGCCCCCCCTTATTCTGAGACTATGACCCCTGGTTCGAGAATCCCCAGCCAGGGGAAACATCCTCTCTGCATCTACCCTGTCAAGCCCTGTAAGAATTTTGAATGTTTCAATGAGATCACCTCTCATTCTTCTAAACTCTAGAGAATATAGGCCTAGTCTACTCAATCTCTCCTCATAGGGCAATCCCCCCATCCCAGGAACCAGTCTGGTGAACCCCCTCTATGGCAAGTATATCCTTCCTTGGGTAAGGAGACCAAAACCATGCACAATACTCCAGTTAGGGTCTCACCAGGGCCCTATATAATTGCAGTAAGACGTCTTTACTCTTGTACTCAAATCCTCTTGTAATAAAGGCCAACATACCATTTGCTTTCCTAATTGCTTGCTGTACCTGCATGTTAACTTTCAGTGATTTGTGTGCAAGGACACCCTCTGAACACCAACATTTCCCAATCTCTCACCATTTAAAAAATACTCTGCTTTTTTATTTTTCCTACCAAGGTGGATAACTTCACATTTCTCCACATTATATTCCATTTGCCATGTTCTTGCCCAATCACTTAGCCTGTCTATATCCCTTTGAAGCCTCCTTGCATCCTCCTCACAACTTCATTCCCACCCAGCTTTGTATCATCAGCAAATTGGATATATTACATTTGATCCCCTCATCCAAATCATTGATGTAGATTGTGAATAGCTGAGGCCCAAGCACTGATCCTTTCGGTACCCCACTAGTTACAGCCTGCCAACCCGAAAGTGACCCGTTTATTCCTACTCTCTATTTTCTGTCCGTTAACCAATCCTCAATCCATGCTAGTATATTACCCCCAATCCCATGAGCCCTAATTTTGTTTAATAACCTCTTGTGTGGCACCTTATCGAATGCCTTCTGAAAATCCAAATACACCACATCCACTGGTTCCCCCTTTTCTATTCTGCTAGTTACAACCTCAAAAAACTAACAGATTTGTCAAACACTATTTCCCTTTCATAAATCTGTGTTGACTCTGCCCAATCCTATTATTATTTTCTAAGTGCCCTGTTACCACGTCCTTAATAATAGATTCTAGCATTTTCCCTACTACTGATGTCAGGCTAACTGGTCTGTAGTTCCCCGTTTTCTCTCTCCCCTCCTTTCTTAAATTGTGGGGTTACATTTGCTACATTCCAATCTGCGGGAACCATTCCAGAATCTATCCTACCTCAGTAGGAGTCGCTATTTTTAGGAGAGGATGGGAGAAAAAAAATCACCCAGCTTGAATGTTTTTCTCAGACTCCTGATTCTATTTTAGAAAATACATATGGTGGGAACTATCGGTACCATCATCTGTGTTTGTAAACACTGAACTATCTGCTCAGCAAGTGACCACTAGCAGTTATTCCCAGATTGTTGGGTAACTTTTTCTGCTTCATGAGAAACTGTGCACAGTGGGAATGGTCAGTACATTGATCTGTGCATCAGTAAACATTGCAGACTAAGTTACCACTTGATTTAGATTTTCCTAGAATTGATTTAGATTCTATGTACATGAGAAAACTAGTGCGCTGAGGGAAAATTGTAAGTATGTTGTCATAAATCTGCACAACAAAATGACACTTTTAATCATTTAAATATGTGATTTATCTCCAAGTTTAGTTTAAAAAAATCTTATTGTGTATTAAGAATGAGATTTTGGAGGCAGTAACACTAGTTGCAACATATGTGGCAGTTTTTATGGATTCAACATTTATCTGTTATCCATACCTCCTTCAGTTAGAAACACAGAAGTTTACAATATAGAAGGAGGCCATTCAGTCCATTGTGTCTGTGTCTACTCTTTGCTAGAGCTATCCAAAACTAATCCCACTGCTCAGCTCTCTCCCCATACCCATGTATCTCTGCTTCAATTATTTAGCCAATTTTCACTTAAAGGATGCCATAACTACTCCAAAGTTGTCTTGCTGCATTTGTTAGTGAAAAATAGGACTTTCCAGCTGGCCGTTCTTCGTGAATCTCGAATGTTTACTTTGGTGTTGCTGCCGGCTGTGCAAGGCCCAAATTATGGAAGCCATTGACCGTAGCAAAGCATGAAACCAATATAAAAATAGCTGATGAAGGCCTCAATGTCCTTCCTCAGTTTCATTCTCTTCTTGAATAACTGGGTGGGCATGTAGTATTTGTATGTTAAATTGGAGCCACATTTGAAGAATGAGGACGACCAAACATCTGGCATAATTAGAACAATTGCCGGTGTCTCCAGATTCTTCAGTAATACTGACTGGAGCCGCACAATCTGCAAGAGTAACTGGAGCAGTTTGGATGTATCCAAGACAAGAAGAAATAGATATTTGCTGTGAGAAAAACATTATTGCTACAACTTGGCTTTGAGGAATGTCAGTTCCAGTCTCCCAACATAAAGGGTATACTGGACTTCTTGAGGGAAGCATGCTTGGCCTTGCACTTTATTCATCTGCAATGGCTTTTTAATCATCACAAATGATATGCTTCGTTAACACTGAATACAGACTGGTTAACTCCCCATCTGAAAGATAAATGGTGATTGAATAACTGCAAGCCAATATAGACCGAATTGAATCTTTGGTAGGGGAATTATTTTACCAATTTTTAGATCAAGTCAAACTGGGTTTTTTTTTTTGGCTCTCCGAGGAAATTACATGGCTGGAAGGGGGAAGGAAGTGTTTCGTCATGATACTCAGGCCATCATGAGTGTGGGGAAGGCTTGATGGACCAGCTGGTCTTTTTCTGCCCATCAATTTTGTATGCTCGTAACTCTGTTGAAAATAAGATTGACTGTTCCTTGCAACCCAGAATGTAAATGTTCAGTTCCTTAGCATGTAATGATGTTTGATCTCTGTTGGGGAAAACAAATGGATAAGACCTGCAGTAAAAGTTAAGGAATCTTCAGGTCCCCCTGGTCTGTGGGACCCGGGCGGTTCTTTGAGTTAGCGCAGTGTCCTTTCCTCCTGGAACTCGTGTGTGAATCCAGCACAAATCTGACTGAACGAAAACCTTCCCCTCTTTGCTGATTGCCACTGTACAGTTTAAAATAAGTTTGGACAGTCTCACCAAGTTCCGAGTTCCCACTGCCCATAGCATGAAGCTGACTCTAATTCAGAAAAAATTATAGTTACTGTGGACAGTAAAACAAATTCTCATTGGTTCAGTCAAGGTTTCTGAACTTTGTCTCAACTTCAGATTTCCCCTTCACACTCTGCATAATCTGGAATGTCATTTATGAGTGAGACAAGACGTGTAACTTCCAAACCCTGCTTAGTGTATGTAGACAGTGATTAATAACTAACAGTATGTAGAAGGTGCTGGCATTGGTTTATTCTTGTTGAATAGAATTCTTGTTTAATTTTTGATGGTAATTGAATTTAAGTTGTTAGTCAGGATTTTTTTTTACCAGATCTCAAGATAACTATGGCTGTTAATAGCTGTTTTAGGGTAATGCAGTATCATTTTGACACTTGGGTTGTTTTATTCAGTTAACAGTTCATGGTGGACTTTAACGTACAAAATACAAAAAATTACAGTGTGGTTACATACTTTATCAACTGTATAACTGTTTGGTCATGCTCAATTCCGGTTTCAAGGTGTATCACCATTTGCAGATTAAAAATTAATGTTTTGTTCCCTTCCCTCACATTGGTGGTTTGCCACAAATGTTCCTTCGTCTGTCTAAGTTTATTAAGGTTCCTTCCTTGTAATTGCATTTGCCCATTGGTTAATGATACAATTTTAATTAGTTCATGTTTAATACATGTGAAGTTTAGACATCACTTGCTTGGTAATTGTAAGATTTCTTGCTGACAATTCTCTGTTGAATCGTCGCTCAGCATAAAGATTGCAAATAGATGTACTAGGTTAGACCCTGGAATCGCTCAAGTGTCAAACATTATTGAACCAAAGAATGATCTGACATATATTTATATTAGAAAATTCTGTTTATAGTGCAACTTGTCAATGGTATTTTTCCGGACTCTGTCTAAACCTCTGATATCAAACTGTACTGTTATAAGAATGAATCTTTGATAAATCTCAGTAAAATGTCCCAAGGCGCTTCACAGGAGCATAATCAGATAAAATTTGACACCAAACCACATAAAGAGACATTATGACAGGTGACCAAAAGCTTGGTCAGAGGTAGATTTTAAGGAGCGTCTTAAAGGAGGTAGAGAGGTTTAGGGAGGAAATTCCAGAGCCAATGGTGGGGCGAAGGAAATTGGGGATGTGCAAGAAATACACTAGCTGCATTGCGTGCAAGTATTTTCATCGGTTCTGGGTCTAATGGGATTAATTTTTTTTATTAACAAAGCACTTTAATTGAATCTATCAATAACAACTGCATCTCCTGTTAGCTGAGCACAGAAAAGTTGGACTGATGCTGCTGCGACGAACTGGTGACGTATATGGTGATAATTGTTAAATGAATCGGATGTGTTTAGATGGAATTAGTACAGGAACTGATGTGTGAAATATGATTTGTATTTTATCAGCTTTTATGATGTAAGCATAAAACAAATTTGACCAGAAAGAAAGGGTTGCATCATCTGACCAGCAGCATTGTTCTGTATCCTGCCACGTTATCTTAAGTAAATTATCCTTAAAATCATAACATGCCACAAATGGACCTGTATTTTTGACACAAAGCCATACTTTCCACATGTAACCAATCCATATTTGAGACATTCAACTGAGCACAGGTGGAATTGAAATGCTGCTGATAAATCATTGAAGAAATATTTTTATCATAGATTTCTTTTGTACTTATTTAGTTTGTTTTTATTTTTTCCTTTGTCTTTTGTTTTCAATTTTTTTATTTTTCATGTATGTTTTTCAGTTGGCTCTTTTATTTGTTCCTTTATCATACAGCAATTGTACTTGTTTCACAACGTGTCATAGATTCTGTTTTGAAGATAGTGGTATGCTCCAGTTAGTTGAAGAGTTGCTGCTACTAGCTAGGCTCAGTATTTATACCATAGAGATGACAAAGTACTAATATCCGATGTCTTCTACCTGATATTAATACTTAGTCAATTCCATGGTAAGAATACTGAGCCTATTAACAAAACTTAAGGTGAGTCAATGCATAAGGAAGAAAATGTAGCTTCCTTTTCTCTGAAATATTTACGTGCAAAAACAAATTAGTGGTTGTCCAAATAGAAATCACTTTTGGAGTGATTGGAGTTTTGCCATACTGACTTTTTTGAAGCAGTAAAGCACTCCCATGATGTGGGATATCTGGACTCCGTGTGTTGTATTAAAATAAAGTCTAAACTCTCGTTTTGATTCTAATCTATCCTTCTAATTAATCTAGCATTTAAAAAAGCTTTTCAGTTTATTTCCTTAAAGAAAACATATAAACATATAAATATATATATATTCTATTATGTCTTCTATGACTCAGATAATCATACACCCAGAATACCCCTAAGGCCATCCATTTGCAGCCATCAGTTGTTTCTTAAATGGGAGTCAATTCCATGCATTGATCAATCTTTGTCAAAAGAAGTTCCTGATATTAGTCCTAAATTTACCTTTTATTATCTCTTTTTAACATCTCTGCTCAGACAACTCCTTTCCAGGCTGTAAAGACCAACTTTCTCCAGTCTTTCCTCATAAACTCACCTTTGAAAACAGGGGTCAGCCTTCTGGCTTTTCTTTGCATTGCCTCCAGTGCTTGAATGTATCCCTTACTTCTTGGCCACTTGCCTTCAACATCTGGTCTGTACTGGCGATGTAGTTTAACTTTCTTTTGGCTTTGTAGATTATGGCTCTGCATTGGTTGGACACAATGGCCCAGAAATTTGACTCGGAGGCTTGCCGCGGGGGTAAGGATCTTGCGCGATATCACACTCCGCGCCGGCCGTTGTGTTTCGGGCCCACACGAACTTCTGGTCCTGGGCGCCTCCCTGGTGCCGGCGCGCAGTGTGTGCATGTCCCAGAGGCGCAGTTAGTTCGATGCGACCTCTGGGATCACGTGGGCCATGGAGAGCCAATGGCAGCACACCATCTTTCATTCATAGATTTGACAGGAGAACTGTCAAAACTATGAATACAAATTGCCCCCAAAAGAACAGCTAAACCTCAAATAAATTAAAAAAAAAACATCACATTAATAAAATAACTATAGTTAAATAAATTAACCACTTTAAACAAAAATTTAAATTTTTGAAAAAATTTAAATTCTTTTTAAAAGTCATAAAAATAAACTTACCTTTCTTTAAAGTCTCTAAAAAAAAAGATAACCCTGTTGAAAAAAATTTAAAATAATACTTAATTAACTACTTACCTTGTTAAAAGGGGGTCTTACGCCTCCTTTCTTCATGTGTAAAATATTCCATACTTACCTTCGCGTTGAAACCTGGAAAAAAAACCTAAGTGTGCTGCGTGCGCACAGCCTGTAGTGCGCACGCGGTTCACTTAGGAACCGCCCCCTTCGCCACACCGGAAGTGCCGGTTTCCCGTGCATGCAGGAAACCAGCACTTCGGGACCGAATACGTGAGAGTACACAGTTCGTACTCTCCCGTATTCAGCCGAAGTTTTGGGCCATTGAGTATTTTGAAGTGGAGAGCAACTTTGTAACGTTTGTCTTGTGGGAGACTTGTTTTTCAGTGAGATCAGTGCCAAAAGTGTAAACATTGACTTTGCCACTTTGTAGACCAGATGCACCTTTCATATCTTTTAAAGTATCAAACAAAGATTTAATGCTACAGGATGAATTATCATTTCAATTGTGCAGGCACTGTGGGCACAGGAAGAGTTAACTTTGTGCTGCTGGCAGTTCAGTTGCACCTTAAAGCTCAAGGTTTTTTTCCCCTGTTGCCAGTGTTTGCTTCCATTTCCTGTGTAGGAAATCTGTTCATGTATTGTTTCTCCCATCAAAGCAACCAAGTGCTCAAACTTGTTTTCAAGCAACTGTACATTACGTGGCATGAGAACTATGTTGCTTTTAGGTCTTGCCCTTGATTCCTACTTAAAATAGTTAATGAATTTCCATTAGGACATAATTGTTTTGTCCTTTTAACTGTTTGCTTGGAAGTGAATCATAGCATTATTTGTGTCGCATGGGGGATGTACTCTGGGGTCTTCTGTTTACAGTTTGACTAAATGCAAATCAGTCTGTTGCTTCATTATAGATTAATGTGAAAAAGCAATTCTAGACAGCTTTTGCAGAGCTGTCTAGGTAAACAAATGCTCATATTTACCTGACCGCTTTACCTGACGAAGGAGCAGCGCTCCGAAAGCTCGTGATTTCAAATAAAACTGTTGGACTATAACCTGGTGTTCGACTTCTCATTTTTGTCCACCCCAGTCCAACACCGCATCTTCGCATCATATTTTTACTGGCTGCAGTTTGACAACTCTTAACACTGGAGGTGTTCTGTCAAGATCCTGTGAATTGTTCTCCTCATGAGTACTAATGAGGGTCATCCACTCCTTTTTGCATTCAGCTCTTGACTCCATGTCTGGATCAAGGCTGTGACAAGGTCTAGCGCCGAGTTATTCTGGCAGAACCCATAATGAGCAGGTTATTGGTGAGTAGGTGTTGCAGAATAGCACTGTTGGGGGCTCCTATCACTTTCCTGAGAGTCATGTGACCCTATATATGGATTGACTTACCTGAATATGAAACTTGGCAGATAGCAGTAAAACCCTTAACACAATCACCCAATTTTACAGCACAAAAGGAAGCCATTCAGCCCATCATGCCTGTACCGGATCTCAAAGTGCTACCCACTTAGTCTCATCCTCCTGCTCCATCCCCATACTGTTTTAAAAAAAAAAAATTCAAACATTTATCCACTTCCTTTTTCAAAGCTATTATGGATTCTGCTTCCACCATTGTTTGTTGTGCTAACAACCCTCTGCATAAAAATATTTCTTCTAATCACTTCCTTAGTTATTTTGATTATGGTAAACATATGTACTCCATTTACCTACTCACGGGCCATGGAAGTAGGTTGTCCCAATGTATGTTATTAAAATCACTTATAATTTTGAACACCTCTTACCCTTTTTTCAATGAAAAGAGCCCCAGTTTTTCCCGAGTGCATTATGAACAGACTTTCTGTTGTAATCATTGCGGTGGGAGGCTAAGTAAGCAAGAGAGAAATACAAGCTGTTTGCATGTTACATTTACAACTCTATATTTCCATGCAGTTCGTTGTACAATGAATGAAAGTGGACACATTGTGCATTTCAAACCAACAAAATACTAAAACTGCAGTACCCAACATTGTCATTGCAATTTAAAAACAATTACAAGTAAGTTAAATGATTTGTTGTATTCTGACATCCTGCAACAAATTTTGTGATTTTCATTTGACTTCCCCAGTCAGTTTCTCCTGTCACTGGTACTTAAATTTTAATCAGCAGCATGTTTTCACATGCCAACATTCGCTTTTGCTGTGCATGTCCACGTTGAAGGAAATTTCCACCTGGTCACTGCAATAGCTGGTTGTACAGTTAGCAAGTGTTCAGCTCTGCGCTGCTGTGCTCACCGGCACAGTTGGGGACCAAATTAAAGTACCAGAGAGTTGAGCGGAGCCAAGGTTGCTAATAGTTGATCTTAATGCGTGCTCCACCCACTGTTTGAAATTGTTGTTTGGAGTGGAGAGGAGCAGAGCAGTTGCTGACTGTAAGATCAGCTGTTTCAGTAATGAGCTGAAAACTTCCTTCAGTGTTAGGCAGTCAGAAAGAGGCAGAATGCTAGCATTTCAAAAAACACTGCTGATTAAAACTGAAGTGCCAGTAAGGGGAGAAACTGGACTGACTACATCTGTACGAAACATGGCTCCCTTCAACTGCCTGCAAATGTTGCCATTTCCTGCTGCAACTTTTTTTTGGCAATTTGTGTCATGCTAAATCATTTGCCCTAATAAGCTTTTCCTTTTTTGTTTGAGGGGAATACTTTCTGTACATAGTTTTCTTCCATTTCTCTCTCTCTCTCTCTCTCTCTCTCTCTCTCTCAATATACACCATATAAAGTGATAGATATTAACTTTCAGAAAGCATACACCATTTAATTTTCTTTCCCTAACTTTTTCTCCTCGAAGCTTTAGCTTTTTGCTTCTTGCTGGGGTAGGATTCTATGGTTGTCTATCACCCTCTGGGAGCTCGCCCAAGTGACCAATATTAATATACGAGCTTTGACTGAATGTTGGCAGGCTTTTGATTGCATGGGGCCTCACAGCTTTTCCAGATCTTATCCTCATCTGATATCTAGCAACTCCTATGTATGTGGGCAATATTCATAAGTTTGAAACCTGGCCAATTGTCCCCTCCATAACCAGGGGAGCTGAGAAAATTCTGGCACCATATTGGCTGCTCTGAAAGAGATCAGCTAACACAGTATGAGCATCAAATTTGGGATCTTCCTCTCCTGGATGACTGAGCAGCTCATTTAGTACATTCTCGGAGCTGTTGAAGGAGTCACATAATGCATCTTATAAGTTATTTTTACCCTTTTCAAGTCCAATGTTTAACTCACTATCTCCCCCCCCCCCAATCCACCTCTAGAGCTGTTCCAGTAACATAGGTTATGGAATGGGCCAAGTATGTGCCAGAGCAGCTTCATTAACTTTAGTGGGAGCCAGAGCTTTAGGCGTGTCACGTGTAAATCGCTAAGGCATGCAAAAAGGCTTGAACTCAGATTTTCTTTTGGATTTGGTCATCTCTTGTCTGCACCTGATCATGGAATGAGAGCCCAGTGCTAAGTTTCTGAACTGGGCGGTAGCCATGATTATATTGATGTTTGTGAAATATGAGTGATAATTATTCAACATCATGTATGGAATAAATTGTGAAGTGCAAAGTAAAAGTATTATGGAAAATCTATCAAATAGTTAGCGTAGCTTACTTTTAGACTTGATCTCATTTAAAATAATTCCACATGTTCAAGATGATGATGAGGATCGTATACTATGCATTGGGGCGAGGCTTTATCAAAATAGTAGCATAACATTGCTCCCAAGCATGTATCATAATGGAGGGAGGTTCTAAGTAAAGGCCAGTTTTCTCCACTCCCTTCACTTTAAGCTCCCTCCTTACAGAGGTCCTCTATGGGCACTGAACACTTTGCCAAAGTGACTATTACTCCTCTGAGTCACAACAGCGATAATCAGCAGACTTTTTGATGCATCAAAAGTGAGCCCAAAGCCCATACATGTACATTTCCAGCAGGGATATCTGGAAAGTGATTTCTTAAACCAGAAGTGCTGAGGAGCTTGATAGCCACCTCACCTGAGAGCTAACTCAGCACAGACTGGGAATTCAACTTGGGACCTTCCTGCTTTCTGTGCTTCACTCGCACACTGGCTGAGATACTGGTGAAGTTGTAAAATCTTTCCGTTAAAGGAGTAAGTGCAATAAGTACCAAAAACTTGAAATGGCCTGATGGAATGAGATATTTGAATTGGTTGCCTGTGATCCAAGTTTCAATAGACTAATTATATATTGGTTCAGCAATGCTGTACCTAATTCCTTTTTAAGAAAGGATTCCTGCGACTTCTTGTTAGCTTGTATTAAGACACTGTGCTAATCGGAATGTGCATTTGCTACTTTGAGAGGAATCATTGAAAAACAAAGCAGGTTGTTGGCAGAGGATGTTATTTGATTTCTAAGATACAGTTGCTGATTAAAAGTTGACTGCATGTGGTTAGTCTTTTATAATGAATTCACTGCTTTAAACTTGTTTCAATTAATTTATTGTTGCCCATTACCATTCACCAACCTACAGAGGAACGGTGATCCAAATGCCTGCCAAATAAAGGAATTGGTGCAGAGAGAATTTGCACCACTGAAAAATTATGATGTAGTCAGTTACAAGGCTTTGCGCAAAAATGAGCCATCTCATAATCACTCGGTAGAACAGGATGCATTTGCACTGTTAGTTTTGTGCTGCCATGTAGCAGGGTTACGACTGACAGTATAAGGCTGAAGTAAGATAGTTGATCTGACTGCAGCACATTAAATTAGGAAGAATGAAACACCATGGCAGGTAGGGGTTTCACATCTGTTTTCCAGTTTGTAGGCTGTAGAAAAGAAAGAAAAAACTTGGATTCAGTGCCTTATCGCAAAGCACTTCACAACTAATAGTGGAGTCACTGTCAGTATATAAGCAAATGTGACAGCTGATTTTTGCGCACAGCAAGGTCCCACAAACAGTAAATGATGACTGGCTAGTCCCTTTTGGGTGGTGTTTGTTGTATCACTGTGGTCCTGAGTGTGCAGTAGTACTGCAGTTCAGCATTTAATTAGAATGGCAATCCCAGAATTTTTTTTTGTATCTATACCTTTGTACAGCAAACTTGGTCTCTTCTATTTTCACTTTCACTGCTTGCTTTTGGTATGGTATGTAAATGAACATGTGTGTTATCACAGACATAGATAGTGAGTGCATATCTCATGACTCAAACTGCTGAAAAAATTGAATAGAAGTGGCCGTTCTCTGATCTATGTGACGACTGCATGCTCAGTAATGAACTGGTTTCAGATAAGTATCTGCAGTATAACTGCAGTAAAAAAGCTGAATGATCAAGTGGCTATACTGCTGATATCAAATCTGTGCCATCTCAGGACCTGGAAAGGGGAAGAAACAGAAATTGAAGTTGTTTTTCGTACAAATTGTTAATGGTGTGGTTGTAGTGGCACAAATTTCACTGAAAACAATTCTATTGTGGTATTCTAGCTGGCATCTCAATATCAATGTAATAATTTATTTTGTTTGGTAATAATATGACTCTTTGTTCCCCCCCCCCCCCCCCCCCCAGAAGATAATACCCAGTTTATTCTCTTTCATTATTATATTGTCCATTCTCCAAACTTAATACAGGGACTTGATGGACTGACTCATTTGCTGTAAGGTTGCTGTCCATCAAGTACAGAGACACCTGCAATCCAATTCTGCATAGAATCATGCCTCCCAGTTCAATAAGGAAACCAGCCTAAGCAGTTTGTAATTCCAGCAACAGTTCAAAAAGGATGTACCAGACAAACAGCATTTCCACATGCTTGTAGGACTATAGGAAAGATGTTGACCCTCTTTCAAAACCCACCCCTCTCCTACAGGATTTCTTGAAAGTTTTTTAAAGTCTGTCTGGTATTTGCTTGGCTCTTGTGAGCTTATCTTAGAGCTGGTTGTCATTGTGTCTCCTTGTGCTGTGATTCCAGAAGAGCTAAAGATAGCTTCATCATTTTCTAAACCATTTGTACTTCACCTCTGACCTAATTGCCTGAGGCCAATAGTGACTGACTTGACAAAATTGTTAGGGAAAATCTATCAAGCACAGTAATTTTGAGAGCAGATGAGCTTCATTGGGTCCTTCAGGAGCAGAGAAGTCCTTGCTTACTGAATCCGTGGGTGATTTACTGGTGGTTAAGTATGAAGAATGGGTGATCGACCCACGTTGACTAGAGAAGGAGTTGAAGAACTTGCACTGTCTGATTATGCTTCTATGAAGTGCTTTGGTACTTTTTTCTTAAAGGCTCTATATAAATGCAAGTTGTTACAGGCTGCTGATGAGAAGGGCCCCTTACAGGGTGAAGTTTGTACAAACTACCCAAATCATTCAAGCAATGGCAGTAAAAGGCCCTTCTCATCTACCCAAATCACCAATCCACGGCAACAAATTTATCCCACAGCAAACAGAAATTGTAGAAATTAAATATTTACTGGTGATTTACAGGATATTTTACCTTCATCCACTGCAGTGAATGGGTAATGAAGGAGTTTTATCAATTTTCTAAGCTGGTTGAATTTCACTGATTGTAGTCAAAATAATATTATATGCACTGAACAACATAGTAATTCTATCTTTTTTAGGATTTGACTGTATTTTTTGTGTTGTCAGTGGATTTAAAATCCTCAGTGAAGAGAGAGATGAGGAGCCATTACCTTACGTAGAGAAATGCTATTTTTCTTATTTTCTTCAATGTGCCAAATTAAACTAGCAGCAACATTGAACAAAATTGTTTCCCCCAAAAATACCATGCTTCATTTCAATATTTTATGGTTAGATGAGGAATTCTTATGTAGTAGAAGTGAATAGGGATTTGGTGTATTGCAATAGTGTGCTGGACCTAGTATGCCCTTACAGATAATTTGATAATCTTCAGTGAAGTACATTCAAAGTATTGCAAATTTTAGAACTTTCTAAAAATGATTTTCTGACCAATTTTCTCTCCTCTCCCTCCTCTCCTCAAGGCATCAACTCCTTGTTGAGGTTTGGCTGCACAGGAATCAACTGCCTTCACATATCTTACACAAGTAGGCATTATTCAGGTATGATCCTTGACCATGAATGTTGGTAGGCTATTTGACAGCAAGAGGCATCACAGCTAAGCCTGAAATCCTTACACTTTTCCAGAAGCGGTTGCTGGCCATCAATCAGGAGCAGGAACCCTGGGTGACTTTCCACTCAATAACCTGGAGTTGCTGAGGCCAGTTGTAGCACCTGTAATTGGATCAAGCTGGTTATTCAATTTGATATCTTCCTGCTTTTACTTCTCAGCAATTCACTGGATTAACTCGTGGAGCTGTTAATATGGTTTGAAGAAATACCAGTTTAGTCATTTTGTGGCTACACCCATGCTTGAAAATTCTGCTTGTCAAATCTCTATTATCTGGAGATAGTAACGTTATGACTAACCATTGTAGTCGGGACACACCTGAATCAACTAACACCAGATATTAATCAGCTTTTTCTCTAACATTCAATGCATCATTTCTTACTCCACCATTCTACAATATAATGTAATTGTGGATTCATGAAGGAAAGGTGCTATCCATTCGACACTTCATGTGTCTGAACTGACCATAAGAAGCAGTCGTGCAGGTAGGATAAGTGGCTTCTTTTCATCCTGAATGCAGGACAGTTGTTAGTGCCGATAACACTTTATAACACTTAACCTTCTTAATAGCATCTCTGCACGAAGGAGCGATAGCTCCGAAAGCTTGTAAAATTAAATAAATCTGTTGGACTATAACCTGGTGTTGTGCGACTTCTCATTCTTAATAGCAAACAGAGCAAGTACCGAAATTGTTATTCCTCTTGTCTGTTATCATAGGTTGAAGGAATGTTTCTTCAAAACTTACATATAGGTACTGTTTTATGCCTTTAGGGGAGGCACTGTAGAGTATTAATTAATCAAGTGCCCCTCCAACAGAGCTTTTTCTTTTCTATTGTGGTTTGTTACAGAATTTTCCAATGAGAAGTTTTAGACATTGTATATTCAATTAAGCAGATTGCTGAAAGTCATGAGGGAGGGATCTGTGCTCGACTGTGATATGCCTATGTGGTATGCAGTCTATGGCACTTTGCAGGAAGTTCACATTGATAAAACTTACTGCAGTGCTCACGTTTTGTAAGCTAGAGTTGGGACATGTATACATAACTCTGTGCTACAGTGGAGATCTGATTAATATACTGAGGCGTGAATTATTTTTTTTAAAAGAGAGCTATTGCAAAATGGCTTACTGGCAATATGTACTATGAATGAAGCTACAGTTTTAAGTAGTTTTCTGGAGAATAAAATGCAAGAATAATAATTGAAAAGTTAAGGGAGGACTGACGAATACTTTAGTAAAAGAATGTTCCATGGATGAAGACCTTAGCTGACAGCTTCCATGAAAGTCTCGTATATAAAGGCTCTACCCCGTGTAACACTAAACTATGGTTCAATTATCATTGTGTGGTGAACTCGCTGATCTCACCTGGGGTGGAAGTGGGATGCTGCATTTGGCCTCAGTGTCTTTGGGCTAAGTAGTGAAAAGAATCTGGCATAGCTCATGTTCACACCACTATGTACTGACTCCTGTTTAAAAGTGCACATCTGTATGTCATATGAAGACAGGGTTGAGCTTGGCTGTGATGTCTGCCAGTACATGTCTGGGTTCACACCTGAATTTGGGCAAGGTGCTGGAGTATGAATCAGTACCTTTTGAGAGTTGGAAATAATGTTGGGGTTTGGGGGGAGGGGAATTTAAATTGTCAATAGAAAATCCAGTTACAAGCCAGCCCTTCTCCCTTTAATCGTTCAATGAGTAAATGAGCTGAGCAACACAGACCAGTAAATTCCCAGGCTTGATCCTTAATCTCTGTGGAATTAACTGGTTGTAGCCAGGATGACCTTGGGGATACTAGATTTGGCATCAGGATCTCCAGTTAGGGAAGGGGGAAAATAATTGAAGGCAGGGTTTTGCCACAAAAGGTGAATGCTGATGATGTTTTGGTTGATTTAAGCTGTGATGCATTCTGTGGTTAAATTAGCTCACTGGCTATCTAGGGTCAACATCAAGAATAGCTACTTGGATGATGTATCGGAGAACTATATCCAACATGACTTCAGGAAAGGAAAACAATGCAGTGGAAAATTGGACCAGCAATAAATAAGTTCATTGCTTTCTGTTTTATAAGATTATAGACCTTGAACATTTTATTCCTTGGGAGGGGGAAACAGAGAAACAGAAATACATTGTTTGTGCTGGACATGCTTAATGAATTTCAATTTCCCATTGCGATTTAGAGGTCATGTTCGGTCAGATTCATTGCCGGCATTATTGAGAGCTCGTAGCCATTTCATGAGTGCAGATTTGAAAAATTCCATTTTGCGTGTGTGTGTATATATTGGGCTGGATTTTGCTATAGAAATAACAGTGAGGCTAACAGCACTCACTGTTATTTAAGTGTAAATCGGACAGCAACTTCCACCGATTGCCCATGCGCAGTTAAACACGGAAATCAAGAAGTTGC
The DNA here is from genome assembly GCA_030390025.1 of Squalus acanthias. NCBI lineage: Eukaryota > Metazoa > Chordata > Chondrichthyes > Squaliformes > Squalidae > Squalus > Squalus acanthias. The sequence goes on from CM059439.1 coordinate 83,479,620, forward strand.
TATCCGAGTCGCCCTGCTCCTCCAGAAGCTTCGCTATAGCAGTATCTCGCTGAGAGACTCGCCATTGAAACACATGGAATGGCGTGAAATTGCTGTCCTTGCATGATATATACCCACTAAACTCGCCAGAAGAAGTTGGGGCTCGTCCATTCCAGTGTAAGTAAATTTTTAATGGCCAAACTACCTCTCTGGCACTGAAAATTAACTTTTACAAGTGTGGAGTCTCATTCCTTCAGATTTTAATTATTGTTGGAGATTTAAAAAAATTTAAAAATATTTTTTTTTTTACTTTCTGTCTCTTTTATCTCTCTCTCTCTCTCTCTCTTAATCCCTTAATTCTTTCCCTCTTTATTTTTCTTTCTGTACCTGATTTGACATTGAATTAACTATTCTAACTGACACTTCCTGGTTCAAACTCTGCGATGCTCATTAACGATTCTTCTATCTGATTAGTTAAGGAGATACACAAATGCTTGCACGGTTTTCACAGATCCCAGATACCCTGCGGAGGGCGCTGCGCCAAAATGGCTATCTAATCACAAGTTCCAGTGCAAAATACCACTTTAAAAAGTCTGGGCAAGTGTAATGAACGGCTGCCGTTGTTTGTTTGCTGCTGAGAGCAAAATCCAGCCCATTAATGTACTTGAGGCACTGAAAACTTTTAAGTTCCTGTTATTCTTGTAGGTGGCATTATATAGGACTTTCCATTGTTAGAGGTGTTTTATAGTGAGAGTAGATCACCCCTGTGATTACACAATCTGGTCACCAAGTTCTCACAAATCGACAAAAATGCTTTCCATCCAACATTTCCCTCAGTATTTGAAATTTCTAAAGTCTCCAATAAGGGTTTACAGAAAGTGACATTTTTCATAGAATCATAGAAGTTTATGGCACAGAAGGTGGCTATTCAGCCCATCGTCTGTGCCAGCTGAAAAAGAGCTATCCAGCCTAAACCCACTTTCCAGCTCTTGGTCTGTAGCCTTGTAGGTTACAGCACTTCAAAGAAAGAAAGGAAGACTTGCATTTCTATAGCTCCATTCACGACCACTGGACATCTCAAAGCGCTTTCCAACCAATTAAGTACTTTTTTGAAGTGTAGTCACTGGTGTAATATAGGAAACGCGACAACCAATTTGCACACAGCAAGCTCCCACAAACGGGAATGTGATAATGACCAGATAATCTGTTTCAGTGATTTTGATTGAAGATTAAATATTGGCTAGGACACTGGGGACAACTCCCTGCTTGCCTTCGAAATAGTGCCAAGTGATCTTTTACATCCACTTGCGAGGGCAGACGGGGCCTCGGTTTAACGTCTCATCCGAAAGATGAGTGCATATCCAAGTAATTTGTAAATGTGATGAGGGTTTCTGCCTCTACCACCCTTTCAGGCAGTGCGTTCCAGACACCAGAAGAAATTTCTCCTCATCTCCCCTCCAATCCTTCTACCAATTACTTTAAATCTATGCCCCCTGGTTATTGACCCCTCTGCTGAGGGAAATAGGTCCTTCCTATCCACTCTATGAAATAAATAACATATTTCAAAATAGCATGATTAAATGTACCCACTGAATTATCTTTTTTGTGTCTTTTAATTCTTTTATTTAGGATGAGGGCCTCAGCCTGTACAAAAACTTGGACTTGATATTTTTCCCAGAGCTGTGACTGCGTGAGCTGAATTTGGATTGTATAGTCTGAAGGTGCACAGCGTGCTTAAATTCCTTGGATGCATCAGTACCATTCAATCAATTATACTGATGGAATATTTTCTTCTATATTTTACCTTGTAACTTTTCCTTAATTATTTTGAGTTCATTGACCTGAAACATTAACCATACGTGAGACTGACTGGATCTCCTTGCTCTTATTTCCCATTTTTCTTCAGCTTCTTCACCCCCACCCCCTCAAGCTGGAGTACTCTGCTATTGAGGTGTACTACATACTGTATTAGTTGAGGGCTGGGAACATTTGTATTGGCAGGGAGACGGTGATGTAGCCAGACCTGAAGGTTATCTCCTGTTAAGTCTACAACTTAAGACGATGGAATTTTAATCCTTTTATAGTGATAGAAACAAAAAAAAAGATTTTGCAGTCAACAGTATGGCACAGGCACTAACATGGATAGGTGAAGATAGTGAATGCATTGTAGTGAACTCCCATGGGTTATTGAGCGCTCATCGAAGCTGAGCACTAGATCAGCTGGCAACATCGACATGAGTCAGTGTAAATGGACTACATAAAGGTACAGAAACTGATTTTAGAATTTGTTTTGTCTGGAGTTAGTGAAGTACCTTCAAATGAGAAATAATTTTGTCTAGTAATCTTTATGCTATTGAAAATCCCCATCCACTGGAAGGAAGTTGAATATGAGCATGAGCTATTAAAAAAAAATAATTTTACATTTATTGGTGAATTTTTGTGCTCAAGGTGAGCAATGTTACTGCTTGTTTTCCAGTTTATTCCCCCAAGTATGGGCAGGATTACAGAGTTGCCCAACAATAGAACAGCACCCCTTACTGCAGCATTGTGAATATTTCCATTTTCAAAAATAGGCAGAGTTAAGAATTTGGATATGCCGCAGGTATATACTTGGGTTCAATTGTGCAGCCACCTCTTTAAGCGGTCTGGTTGCCTGTTTCTTGCAAAGGTTGACTGACTGCCATATATCTACTCGTGTGATGGTGGGACCCAGGAGTGTAACAATGAAACTCCCCTGTGTTTTGAATCTGATCTCTGTATCTTATGCATGTGTACTCCTTCAATCTCTACAAAGGTGGACTGGACTTACACAAGGTGAGGTGATGTTCGTTTCAGTTTGTAACCGGCTTTAGTTTATGATAGATTCTTGCTTTAAACATCTTGATTTCCGTTCGTATACTGTTAGCAAACTGAAGAATATATGTACGCTAACGCACTTCAGTGGGACCTTTACTTAGCACAAAAGCATGAACCCTCCCTGACCAGGGCAGTGGTTCTTCCATTACAGCCTGCTGCTCTTTTGGGGTCTATGTCCTGAGTTTAAAAGCTTTTCTTTAAAGACTAGTAGAAATCAGAAGAGTTTGTCAACTCCAATGTGCTAGATGTCTTTGACTGGCCAGACATTCCTAATGAATTGGCCATTGTTTTGGATCTGTGCAAAACAACTGACCATCCGGCAATTTAAAAAGCTTTTTTCTGCCTATGCATCTATCATTCAAGCTCGTGCCTTTTAGGCAGCGTTTTCTTGGAATCCATATTGCAAGCCCCGAATATGCAAATCTCTTCTGTGGAAAAATGGCCAATAAACCCTGAACCACGACTGCCATCCCTGTGACTTATCGAACTGAAATTGACAGTGTGTAAAATTAAGCAATGTTTTATGTTGTGAGCCCATAGGCCTTTCATAGAACCATTATAACTGGCTCCTGTTAGTGGACTTCGTCACCAATCCTGAAGTTGTACTTGAACATCAGCTAAAATGCATGCTCTGAGGATCAACCATGTCCCTACTGCATTAATCTGTTTACTAGAATTAATATTGTCAGGCTACACTACCAGGAACTTGGAATTGGCAGATATTAAACATAGGCCAGATTTTTATAGACTAAATTATAGACCAAGTATTTGCAATTAACTAATGATCAAAAGCACAAAATTTGGCCAATACTTAAAATACAGTATATAAGAAATTCTGATGGAATGTAACCATTTCTCATGGTTCACAAAACAAAATCCTAATTTCTGGCAAGGTAAATTCATTAGTTTTAATCTTCTCAGACTTGTTTCAGTATTGGCATATTTTAAAGAATTACAACTCAGTCTCTCAAACAGAACAGGGAATGGATCCATATGTATAATTACATAACTGAATTCTAAAAGTTGTTCTTAAATGTGTGTAACTCTAGCTTTTAACCTCTTGATTGTTTTGAAGTGGAGATTTTCAAATAAAGTTATTACATTCAAATATAGAATTGATGCATCATATGAATGTTTGAATTTAGTACAGCGAAGTACAGCAAAAAAGGGGATTCATAGTGATTACAGAAGAAAGTAGATTGCAGTCTGCAGAAAATGCAACATTCGAGTCCCCAGTAATCAGCTAAGAAAATAAATCACTTCGATCTTTTGATCAAAGGTCGCTGTGTTTGGAAGTCCCAACATCCTCACAGGTAGCAGAGAACCGAAGAACAATAAAGAATGAGGATAGGCTATTTGACCCATGGAAACATGTCCTTCCACTGCTAACTGTCCTAGTTCAGTCTCTTTTTGCAGTATTGCCTGGCAGATTATTCCAAATATTTATCACCCTTTGAGGGAGAAATTGTGCATTATTTTTGTTTGAAATTTACTTTGAAACAATTTAAATCTGTCCCGTGATCCTACTAACAGTGACTTTGAAGTAGTATTTGCTTCCAGGAGTGTCTTTAACCACCTTCTCGAGCATAAATTAACAAATGACATTATCCCTCCTCATACTCTTTGACCTCTTTGCATTCTATGAGAGGTAATGCTCATTTTGACCTGAGATTCGTAAATAAACCAAAGTACAAATTGAGGTTGTGGTACCTCTGAGGGACAGCGACCACGGAATGATTAAGTTTAACCTGCAGTGGGATTCTGGAATACCAAGAGACAGGTATATAACTTGATTAGAGCTAATAGCAAAAAAAATGGAGGACAACTTAAGCAAATTGATTGGGGGAGGTTGTTCAATAATATTTGAGTAGCGTACCAGTGGAACACCTTTATGGCATATTGTTGAGCATGCAAGATAAATACATACCTAAAACCAGCAAGCGCATACTAAATAGACATGACCCTAAATAGATTAATAGTACAATCAAGAGAGAGAAAAAATCTACAAATCCTGCCAGGAGAAGGGACATGGGATTCACTGTTATAAATATGCAGAAACAAGTTTGAAGGGTAACGAGAGACTTTGGAAAAAATCTAAGCTGCAGACACAAACTTTAACGAAGAAATTCTTTCAGATTTCCAATCATAAGTCAGTCAGAGAAGAGGCCAGAACCAATTAAGATGCAAAGAGGTTTGAAGCAGAGGATGAGCACATGATAAACGTTTTGAATGACTGCATCCTCCAAGCTTTCTCCATGGAACAACTCCCAAATAGTTATCCTAGGCAAAAGTAAAGACTTCGATTTAACTGAGACAGAAGTCCAAGACAGACAAAAACAGCTCAAAAACAAACAAAAACATTCCCTAGGTATAGACTGTGTTTATTCCAGAGTGCAAGAGATTCAGGAGGCTTTGAGGGAGTTACTGGACAGTGGAGTGATATCAGTAGATTTAAAACAGGCCAAAATGATGCCATATTCATAAAGGGCGACAAATAACACTTGTAAGATAATAAAATAAATCAGGCGTAAAGATTATCTGTAGAATAATTCCATAGCAAACAGCAGTAAACATGGATTTAGAAGGGGGATACCCTGGCTGTCCATGTTAAAGCTGTTAAATACAAGTTGTTTTTGACGACTGTCGTGTTGAGGGTCTCTAACCTTTGCTTATTGATCATCCCCATTATAATTGGGTTTATTCTTATTGCTTTTCTCTGCAACTTTTCCAGTGCATGTGGGAACCAGAATTGAACACAACTTCAAATGTGGTTTGGTTAGTGCATAGTAAATGCATTAGCAACACGTCTGTAGATTTGTAGTATTCTGGTTTTATATTCTAGCGTTTGATTTGTTGTTTTTTCATTGCCGTGCCACATTTTTAGCTGTTGAAAGTAGTTTGTCCAGTATTACTTCCCCGTGGAGTTCTAAGTCTTTCTAGTCTAATTCTATTTTATTCATTGTATACTACTGTAAAAGAACTTAGATATTCATTCCATCAGTTTAGATCAAATTCAAATCCAAGTCTAAGAGCTGAAAGCATTATATCCCCTCTCTAACTTATACAAATGTTCTTAGAATTTTTTTGAGCTATCTCATCAGGTTAGTTGCAGTTTTGATATTGTCAGTCTACGAACTTGTTCCTGCACTTCGCATTGCTCTGTGTTACGAATGACCTGAAAGGTAATTTGACTAACTCTTGGAGTTTGCCACATGGTTGTTGTGGAATTAATCAGCACTTGCTTATTTTGAGATGTAGTGAAATTTTACTCAGTGTGAATCTGAGCAATACAGGGAATCGTGGAAATTACGAAAATTTAGAATCGCTGCTTAGCAATTCTATTTGTGATGTAGTACAGAATTTAAATTGCTGTATTAGAAAATACTTTTTTCTGTTCGTTTTAGTAACAAGGACTCCTTTGATTTTGGAGCTGAACATCTGCGGTAGAATTTTGTGCTCCGTCCCAGTGAGAGTCGTTTTTTCCTCTTTTAGGTACACTGTCTTCCTTCTTGTTGCTTCTGCAACATTCCGTTTTGGAGAGGGTGGACAGCTAGCTGCTTTGCTGCTAGGAGGAAAACAGGGGCAGCACTGCTCGAGGATTGTAGCTAAGGAGGAGCAATTGTATTATTGTATACAATTCATTGGGACTGTAGTAGGGAGAAAGGGTGGGGATGGGAATATTCAAAACTATGCAGTGATAGCAAATGGCCTAAATATCTCTAACTACAGATCTGGACAACAGGCAGTGTTGGGCATGGCTACAGTGGTTCTGCTGGTGTGTGGCACAAGTGGCAACTCTGGAGAGTTCTTGATGAAAATTTGGACTAACTTGATCCAACTGACTGGAAATTACTCTTGTGACTAATGTGTTCTTTAATTCCATAATAGTCAAGAAATTTAGGAAGAGAAACAGTGACGCGGTTACCTAATTCTAGTTATAATTTACACAAGTATGCTGGTTTCACATCAAGCACAGAGGACATCAGACATTTCACAAATATAAAATTAGTTTTTCAGGGCCAGAACGGTTGTTCAGTCAATACGCTGTTAAAAACCCAGTTGCACGTCTTTCAACAAGGCTTAACTTTTTCGGAGGTTTTTAACAGCGATATTCCAGCATAATGGGGAAGTTTTCATCAGGAACTAGGTTCATTGTGATTTGAATTGATTGTGGGCTCCGGGGAATTCCACAGCGCAACCTGTGGAGAAGCGTAGAATCACTGACCGCAACTTCTGTGGATTTCTGCGTTTATCTACGCATGCGCTGACTCCAGAAGTTGCTGTCACTTTCAGATCAGTCATGACGGCGAATCCTGACAGTTTCACCGTCATTACCACCGCAAAATCCGGGCCAATGTAAGGGTTTGATAGGGTAGACGTAGAGAAAATGTGGGGGAAATCAGAACTAGATGTCGTAATCATAAATATAAGATAGTCACTAATAAATCCAATTAGGAATTTAGGAGAAACTTCTTTACCCAAAAAGTGGTAAGAATGTAGAACGCGCTACTACATGGAGTAGTTGAGACAAATAGCATAGATGTACTTAAGGGGAAACTAGATGAGCACGAGGGAGAAAGGAATAGAAGCATATGTGGATAGGGTTAGATGAAGTAGGCTGGGAAGAGGCTCGTGTGGAGCATAAACTGATCGGATCAGCCATGATCTCATTAAATGGCGGAGCAGACTCCTATTTCTTATGTTCTTAAACCCCGGCATAAACCAGTTGGGCTCTGAGTGTACAGCACAGAAACAGGCCAATGTAAATTTGGATCAGGCGGGCAAGTTATTTGGATAGCAGCTGAAAAAGTGACTGCAGCTGCAATTCTTGATCGCAAAGAGAACTTGGCTCTTTTGACCAACCTGCAAGAGATTCCAAATTCTTTGAAAGCTGTATGAAGTGCAGAACTGTTCTGAGTTGAAAGGAGCAGATAGATACTTTCTCAGTGAAATTCTGGTCACTTAAATGTATCAGTGAGAGTTAGTGTTGCCTTATTCCAAAATCGAAAAACAGAAGTTCTCAAATTCCTATCGGGACAGTACTTCAACTCCAAGGTAAAGAAGATATTGGACATTTTACGATGCCGATATCTGAGCCTCTGCAGTCCAGCCTTTTAACCACCATGCACACTTGTAAGCATTTTCACCATGAACAATGATGGTATATCTGGAACTGAGGAAGAGAAACTGCAGAAGCTACGGACTGTTCCCTACATGCTGTCAATTCTTCAATAATAAATCAAACTGAGTATTTGAAATTGCTATTTGATGAGGTGTAAAATGTCCCAAATCTGATTCGATGTTTCAGTATTTGCTCCAATTTGGAAAACCTTAAAAAAAAAATCATTGTATTGCATCTGCACACTAAGGTGGTGAAGTGCTTTGAAAAGACTTAATTATGATGGTAACAGCCATTAAAATATAGGTTAATTCCATCCTCTGAAAGATGGTATCATTATGCTGATGACAGGTCTGGCATATGTTGAGTGCTGTAAATGCCTGAATTTATGTCAAATTGTAAATGGGCCAAACCGAGTTTTTTTTAATTCGTTTACGGGATGTGGGCGTCGCTGGCAAGGCCAGCATTTATTGCCCATCCCTAATTGCCCTCGAGAAGGTGGTGGTGAGCCGCCTTCTTGAACCTCTGCAGTCCGTCTGGTGAAGGTACTCCCTCAGTGCTGTTAGGTAGAGTTCCAGGATTTTGACCCAACGACGATGAAGAATCGGTGATATACTTCTAAGTCAGGATGGTGTGTGACTTGGAGGGAAACTTGGAGGTGGTGGTGTTCCCATGTGTCTGCTGCCCTTGTCCTTCTAGGTGGCAGAGGTCGCGGGTTTGGGAGGTACTGCCGAAGAAGCCTTGGCGAGTTGCTGCAGTGCACCTTGTAGATGGTACACATTGCAGCCACGGTACGCCGGTGGTGGAGGGAGTGAATGTTTAAGGTGGTGGATGGGGTGCCAATCAAGCGGGCTGCTTTGTCTTGGATGGTGTCGAGCTTTTTGAGTATTGTTGGAGCTGCACTCATCCAGGCAAGTGGAGAGTATTTCATCACACTCCTGACTTGTGCCTTGAAGATGGTGGAAAGGCTTTGGGGAGTCAGGAGATGAGACACTCTCCGCAGAATACCTAGCCTCTGACCTGCTCTTGTTGCCACAGTATTTATGTGGGTGGTCCAGTTAAGGTTCTGGTTAATGGTGACACCAGGATGTTGATGGTGGGGGATTCGGCAATGGTAATGCCGTTGAATGTCATGCGGCAGTGGTTAGACACTCTCTTGTTGGAGATAGTCATTGCCTGGCACGTGTGTGGTGCGCATGTTACCTGCCACTTAGCCCAAGCCTGAACATCGTCCAGGTCTTGTTGCATGCGGGCATGGACTGCTTCATTATCTGAGGAGTTGTGAATGGCACTGAACACTGTGCAGTCATCAGTGAACATCCCCACTTCTGACCTTATGTTGGAGGGAAGGTCGTTGATAAAGCAGCTGAAGATGGTTGGGCCTCAGACACTGCCCTGAGGAACTGCTGCAGCGATGTCCTGGGGTTGTGATGATTGACTTTCAACCACCACAACCATCTTCCTTTGTGCTAGGTATGACTCCAGCCAGTGGAGAATTTTCCTCCCGATTCCCATTGACTTCAGTTTTACTAGGGCTCCTTGATGCCAGACTCAGTCAAATGCTGCCTTGATGTCAAGGGCAGTCACTCTCACCTCACCTCTGGAATTCAGCTCCTTTGTCCATGTTTGGACCAAGGCTGTAATGAGGTCGGGAGCCTAGTGGTCTTGGCGGAACCCAAACTGGGCATCAGTGAGCAGGTTATTGGTGAGTAAGTGCCACCTGATAGCACTGTCGATGACACCTTCCATTACTTTGCTGATGATTGAGAGTAGACTGATGGGGCGGTAATTGGCCGGATTGGATTTGTCTTGCTTTTTGTGGACAGGACATACCTGGGCAGTTTTCCTAATTGTAGGATAGATGCCAGTGTTGTAGCTGTACTGGAACAGCTTGGCTAGAGGAGCGGCTAGTTCTGGAGCACAAGTCTTCAGCACGACAGCTGGGATGTTGTCGGGGCCCATAGCTTTTGCTGTATTCAGTGCGCTCAGCTGTTTCTTGATATCATGTGGAGTGAATCAAATTGGCTGAAGACTGGCTTCTGTGATGGTGCGGACCTCAGCAGGAGGCTGATATGGATCATCCACTCGGCACTTCTGGCTGAAGATAGTTGCAAACGCTTCAGCTTTGTCTTTTGCAATCGCGTGCTGGGATGGGGATATTCATGGAGACTTCTCCTCCCATTAGTTGTTTAATGGTCCACCACCATTCACGACTGGATGTGGCAGGACTGCAGAGCTTTGATCTGATCCGTTGATTGTGGGATGGTTTAGCTCTGTCTATAGCATGCTGCTTCCACTGTTTAGCATGCATGTAGTCCTGTGTTGCAGCTTCCCCAGGTTGGCACCTCATTTTTAGCTACGCCTGGTGCTGCTCCTGATGTGCTCTTCTACACTCCTTATTGAACCTTGTTGGTTCCCTGGCTTGATGGTAATGGTAGAGTGAGGGATATGCCGGGCCATGAGGTTACAGATTGTGGTGGAATACAATTCTGCTGCTCATGGATGCCCAGTTTTGAGCTGCTAGATCTGTTCTGAATGTATCCCATTTAGCATGGTGGTAGTGCCGCACAACACGATGGAGGGTGTCCTCAGTGTGAAGATGGGACTTCATCTCCACAATGATTGTGCGGTGGTCACTGCTACCAATGCTGTCATGGACAGATGCACGGCAACAGGTAGATTGGTGAGGATGAGGTCAAGTAGGTTTTTCCCCTTGTGTTGGTTCTCGCAGCACTTGTCGCAGGCCCAGACTGGCAGTTATGTCCTTCAAGGCTTGGTCAGTTGTCGTGCTACCGAGCCACTCTTGGTGATCAACCCAGAGTCCCCCACCCAGAGTACGTTCTGTGCCCTTGCTGCTCCCTCAGTGCTTCTTCCAATGGTGTTCAACATGGAGGAGTACTGATTCATCAGCTGAGGGAGGGCAGTAGGTGGTAATCAGCAGGAGGTCTCCTTGCCCATACTTGACCTGAAGCCTTGAGACTTCATGGGGTCCAGAGTCAATGGTGAGGACTCCCAGGACCACTCCTTCCTGACTGTATACCACTGTGCCGCCACCCCTGGTGGGTCTGTCCTGCCGGTGGGACGGTGATGGAGGAGTTTGGGACATTGGCTGAAAGGTATGATTCTGTGTGTATGACTGTCAGGCTGTTGCTTGACTAGTCTCTGGGACAGCACAAGTCCCAAGATGTTGGACCTAGCAGAGTCGACTGGGCTGGGTATTGCCGTGTCCGTAGCCGGTGCCAAAGTCGATGCCTGGTGGTTCGTCCAGTTTTATTATTATTGTGTTTCGTAGCGGTTTGTTACAACTGAGTGGCTTGCTAGGCCATTTCAGAGGGAAGTTAAGAGTCAACCACATTGGTGTGGGTCTGGAGTCACATATAGGCCAGACCAGGTAAGGACGGCAGATTTCCTTCCCGAAAGGACATTAGTGAACCAGATGGGTTTTTACGACAATCCGATGTTTTCATGGTCACCATTACTGATACTAGCTTTTTATTCCAGATTTATTTAATTAATTGAATTTAAATTCCCCAGCTGCCGTGGTGGGATTTGAACTTACGTCTCTGGATCATTAGTACATCCAGGCCTCTGGACTACTAGCCCAGTAACATTACCTCTGTGCTATCGTCCCCGCATTCAGGTTTGCTGCTTTGCACCTTCCACCATTCATTGTATAATTCCAGGATAATAAAACCTTAAAGAATTTGCCCTGGTTCAGGATAATCTTAATTTAAAGTACTAGATAATGCATTTTATTTGCCAGAAGTAATAAGACAATTTTTAATTTAGAATACAATGGAAGTGGTGGAAGTGACTTGCAGTTGCCATGTACCCACAATCCCATGTGATAAATATAGATTCTGAGAGATTTTCTGCAGGATGAGATAAGTATACGTTTTTAAATAAACATCTCAAATATTTTGCTGGCCAATATTATGCTTCCTTTGCATAGTGTAAAGTGTCCACAGCAAGTAATCTTATCAAGGTATACTTTGTTCCTGTGCGGTTGCATTTGTTAATCAAACAAAGACAAACATTTATGTTGGCCTGATCACATCTCGGAAGTATCTCAAAGTGCTTCACATATAATGAAATACGGTCAGTCAGTAAAGTGTTCTGGGAGGTATCTTTTCTGACCTGCTTTTGCAGCAGTAATCTTCATAAAACACATGTGCCAGCTGTGTATTTGATGTACTTAAGTAGGACAGCAGAAATTGGGTTGAACTCACCACAGTTAGCATTGAGTGGCGTGGAGCTCTTCAAAATGAATTTGGGAGCAACTTTCTCCGAATGGATACAGCAGGGAACAAAACATATAGTAAGCATCAGTTAGCAGTAACTCGGATTAAGATACATTGAACAATATTCCTATTATATTTTGAAACGACATGCAGAAATTTTGCTAATTGTACAGCAGAAAAATATTTCAAGTATTTGGTGAGATTCAGTCAATAGGATTTGCTTGTCTAAGTTGAACCAAACAGAATTGATTCCGAAGGCTAACATCAGCTTGTGACAACAACTTGCATCTATATAAAGTGTGTGAATCCTCCTATTAATACATCATTGCATAAGATAAGCTGATGTAACTGTGCTGGCAGACATTAGAATTTGCTAAAGCGTGTTTGAAAATTGTGAAAGAGTTTGTAATGCTAATATGATGAATACTTTCTAAGAGGCTTTGCTGCATTCTACTGTGTGAATAACCTCATTGAGGTTATCGAGTGGTGAAAGATGAGATCTTTGCATCTTCATGCTTTGAAGATTGATGCACAATTGTCATGACAATTCAATGCGAAAACTTATAGTTGCATTACAGTCTCTTCAAACTGGGTGTAATAAATTTTCTGGAAGATGCTAGATGAATAGAATTGTACAATATTATGACGATCTATATTTGCATGGGCTACTGTCAAATTCTCAAACGATTGTGCTTTTCATGTTGCATTCAAAATTACACGGAGCGGAATCTAAGTGAAAATGCGGAACTTTTTTGGGGACTTGGATTTTATGGCAGGTACAGTGTGTGTTGCACATTTTATGTACAGTGATGTCTGGTAACTTTCAGCTGACATTCCATACGTACAAAGCCAATGCTAAACACACAGCTGAAATTCTGCGGACAAGTTCCAAAGGGACATTATTTCCTTTTAGGATTTCAAAGGTTCAAATCTTCCCAGCTGAGTTTTCCATCACTGAATCCCTTGAGCTGTGACTTCTTGACTTTAATAATGAAAAAATCTGCATTTTCTCAGGTAAATTGCTTGGAAATTTTTCAATGAAATCCAGACAGTATGCCAGTGATAAAGTGCTCTTATTTAAAGCTGCGTGACAATCCAATTATTTTTCTTGATCGCTTGTACTTTGTGTTCCTCATTGAAAATGTATTTCTGTGAACAAAGCTTGTTCTCTTCAGGAAATAGTCATTTACATTCTGTTGCATAAATTTGGCAGTTTGCAAGATTAGATCAACTAAGATAAAAACATTTTATATTGGTTTCTATTGCTCTCCACCAGTGTACAATAAGTGCCTAACAAAGGTGTGCAGATTCCACATTCTCAGGCTTTTCATAATACTGGCTTGTAATTGATTCCAGGTGACTTGCTTATCTAATTTTGACTTCTCTTTGTGACTAAATGCCGAAGTAATACTGATGCGGAATTACCTCTCCATGGCACAGCTGATAGCTAACCAGTTCTTGACCTGCAATAGGGTTGCTTTCCATAATGTTATATAAATTGCCGATTGTCCCTTGAGATATATTTGCGAGGATAAAATATTACATCGGTGACAATTTTGTCACAAGTACTGTTTTTCTGAGCCAGTCATAGACCTAGTGTCAATATTCAGGGGGAACAATTTATGTGTGTCCTCAAATTTATTGTCAGCCATGATACAGAAAGAACCATCAATCCTATTGTGTAGCACAGTCCAAGTGTGGTGCTAACAGAGGTAATGTGCCTGACTGTCAAAGATGTATGATGATTGGAGGCAGAACATAATTTGTGTCAGTGTTAACACAGTGAACACATTTCGATATCCATTTGCGTGGAATCATTTTGGCTTGACTCAGTTAAATTTATTTCAGCTCCAGTGTGCAACGCCCCCCTTACGCAGAGTTGTTTGGAGGATTTTGATCAAACATAATGTTTGGTGTTAGTTGCTATCTGACACATGAAGTACTTTCTTTGTTTCCCTTTTACGTTTTTTAATTGCTTGCTGTTGTTTGTTATCTGTCTTGTTGCCTGTAACTACTAAAGGTTGGAAGAGTCTCTTTTGTACAGATAGAGACAAACTTACCTGTACTCCTCACCAAGAGTGAAATTACTCCATAATTGTACAGTGGTTTATACTTGTTTAAGATTAGATCTGCTTCCTTTAGTATGAAACTCATTTTCTCAGCCTGTAGTGGTAACAGGAGTTTGCTGTACCACTGTTGGGGATCATTAAATACAGTTTATTTGGATGATTTAAAAACCCGGGTCTTTTAAGTTTTTTATTTTATTTTGCGTGTCAAACACCAGGAGAAAATCTGAATTGGAAAAAAATTGGGGATAGAAAAATCAGGCTAAGTTCAGAGAAAATCAGGAAAACAAAAACACACTTTGTTTTGAAGAACACTAAAAGGCAACAAACTAAGCAAGAGACTAACAAAAGTCCCAGTTAAGATAACTGACAACCGATGATTAGTTGCATATAGTGCTTTTATGGACAGCCCAAATTAGCCTGCGTACAATTTCTTGCTTGAGACTTGTTAATTTTATACTCGCTTAAGTCACTAACTTGTGTAGCTAAATAACTTCACACTGGATTTTCATCTCAAGGGAGCCCTTGTGGTCACTGATAACTTTTATATTGCATGATATAAATAACTAGCTTATAATTATTTAAAGATTCTGCTTGAAAATTTGTTTGAAAGCCATTGTTAAATTTTGTAAGTAATTAATTCATAGCAACCCCGCATATGCCATCAAGGATAGTTTGTACCCTCTTGTTAATCAAACACATACTCTCAATCATATGAAATGAGTTTCCTTCAAGTACGCAAGTACACGTCTTCTAAGTGCCTAAAGAACTTGCCTCAAGTTACCTCCCTCCAATAATTTGGCGCTGAAAATTGGATCCTGGAATGCATTGTGCCATTGCGCACATGAAGTGATGTACATACTGTGCACCATGTAAATGTCTTCGTGCAACATGCATATAATATATTATATTACAACAGTAATGCAAAGTATACGCATCTCAGGACCCGTGAATACCAGGGAGAATTCATTTTCCAGGTCAGAATCAGGAGAAAATCCCTGTTTACACAGCTACCAACCAGAAAAATCCTGAAACAAAAACAGAAAATGCTGGAAATACTCAGCAGGTCAGGCAGCATCTGTGGAGAGAGAAACAGAGTTAACGTTTCAGGTCGATGACCCTTCGTCAGAACTGGAAAAAGCTGGAGATGTAACAGATTTTTAAGCAAGTGTAGGGGCAGGGAAAGGGGGGAGGAAAGAACAAAAGGGAAGGTCTGTGATGGGCTGGAAGGCAGGAGAGATTAAAAGACAAAAGGGATGATGGTGCTTAAAAACCTGTTCCATCTCCAGCTTTTTCCAGTTCTGACGAAGGGTCATCGACCTGAAACGTTAACTCTGTTTCTCTCTCCACAGATGCTGCCTAACCTGCTGAGTATTTCCAGCATTTTCGTTTTTTGTTTCAGATTTCCAACATCCGCAGTATTTTGCTTTTGTATTAGAAAAAATCCTGGACTGTTTCAGTGGAAATCGGTTAAAAACTGATTTTAATGATTCACAACCATTGTTAACCTTTTGGATCAGGTAGGATGCTGACTGTTGTTTATTGACCCTGTTGTGTTTAATGAGCCTAGTAACAACTGTGTTGTACATATTATAAGTGCCCTTAACTGTCATTTTTAATATTGGATTACAGTATTGGTTGCAGTAATTTCTGACTTGCAAGGCAGGCATTCTTGATGGACAGGTCCTATTATTGTTGCCAAGAACTGTTCACTTATATTCCCGTAAAAAAAAAAGTAAAAGCTGTCGCTCTTATTGACGGCTTCAACCATAAATTGAACGACTGTTGGTTGTCTGCATTTAGATGTGCTGAGTTTCATTAGCAACCCTTGGAAAGAGTTTTGTCCTCACCCGACACCACAAATGCGCACTTTTAAGTAGGGGTCACTGGATAATCAACTGATTTTTTTCCTCACATCCGCTTACCCACGCCCCACCCTCTCTGAAACCTCAGGAATGCTGAAACCACTTGAATCATCCTTATCATCCATCTGGCCCAGATCAGTTAACTCTGATGGAACCAACAGAAACCATCTTACCTAGGTTTTAAAACTTAATCCTTGTGGGTTGGGAATTTAAAAATCTGTGTAATTAAACATTTCCAATTGTAAAATATTGGTACCATTGTTGACTGTTTTTGGTTGCCCCACCCAGGAGATTACATGGCTTTCGGGTGGGGTGGTGAGCAACGTTCCCGCTGAGCTGCGTGGCTGCACAGCGGTCTGGAGGCCCTGCACAGGCCGGTCACCGGCTTTTGCTTGGAAGAAACAGCACGTGCGCGGAAATTTGAAAGGGCCGCGCACACGGAAAAAAAATTAGAGGGAAAAAGTGGATTTTTTTGCTAATTTAATTTTTTTTTTAATATATTTAAGTCCACACATTTTTACATTTTACTCTCGCTCTCATTCTCTCTCACTCATGCACACCCTGCATTTATAGACAAGAGGGTGGACATCCGACCTTTTCCCAGACCGCCTTCATTGTTAATATTGAGCTTGATGCTGGGAGGTGTTTACAGACTTTCTCAGGTTACTAGGTATTTATTGTAAGAGTTGTTTTTTTAAGCTCATTTTTAATGAGGTACTTGCCATCTTGCTATTGTGGCTCATTTATTTTGGGACTTTGAAAGTGGAACCTGGGTGGTACTTCTTGTAGCCCAAAGCACCTCATGACAGCGATCTTGTGGTTCCTTTATATTGCAGAAATACACCAAAAGCCAAAATATTACTTCACTGCTTTACTTGGATGTTTTATTGGCGTTGCCAAAATGAACACTGACTTCAAATTTTTCCAAACATTGTTCACTTAAACCTGTGCAGCAGAAAACCTGTCACAAACCACAAAGAAAGAAACTTGCTTTCATCACGTTCTTAAGATCTCCCAAAGTGCTCCATAACCAAAGGTTTACTTTTGAAATGTATTCACTGTTGCTAATGTCGACAAAAAATAAAACTCAATCAGACTGAGATTCCAGCCTCCCCTGTCAGTGTATTTTTTTTTAAGTTCAGTTCCCAATGGCTCAGCATATCAATCCATAGCCTAGTGTGTTCCATGAAGATTGGAGATTAGGAAGACTCCAGGTTTGATCTCTGGTCTCTGCTGAGTTAGCTGGAAGAAAATTGGAAGTGGCAAAAAAAAACTGAAGGTAATATAGGTTGTCACATTTTGAGCTTTTTGACCATTTTGCCCTATAAAGGAGTTGGATATTATGTTAAGGTGGTGCTTTTAAAGGAAGTTCACCAAGGTTGAACACCCTCCTCAGCCACACGTTGGAGACTCTGAGATTAAGAGGGGACTGATATTTTGATGAGCCAGGCTTTGAAGCTGGCCAACCGGGGGCAATAGGTAATTAATTTTCTTGGTTCAGAATTCATCCTAGATGGTATTCTTGCGTGCACAGCTTGGGGTTGTATGGTGAGAATCCGCTGTTAGGAGGGAGGTAGCCAGTTCAGTTGACCGACTACTGGCCAACTTCTGGATTGGGCCAAAGTCAGAGGACCTCCCTCCTCACGTGTTTATAAACAAAAGAAGAAAATTAACTCATGCTGAGTTCCAAAAAGGTTGTGACAGGGAGGTGAAGGCCTAAGCAGCTTATCTTAAGTTGAGAAGCAATCAGGCCCAGAAGAAGCCTTACTCTGATTCAAACAGGAGTCCCACTGAAAGCAAATATCTTTAGCTCACTAACTGGGACAGTGCAGCATGCTTTATTATTTCTCTTGTTCATGAGGAAAGAGTTGAAGTTAAGTTGGAGTAAGTAAGATTTGTTACAACTATATCTCTGTTCATTTGCTGTCTGTAAAACAAAGAAGCTTAGTATTCTTATCTAGCCTTGTCTGATTAATGCGTTAAACCAGTCTGCTCACTGATAGGTTGGAGACATACATTTAAGAACACGTGTTCAGGACTTGATATCAAGTTAAGATCAGAAGGGGGTACTGTTGTTACACTGCTGTGTTATGCTACCATATATTTAGATATTGGGCACTTTGGGCAAACTTCTGAACGCAAGAACTTTGGGTTCTGCTTATGGGAGTGACCAATTCCACTGAACCTGGCAGAATATCTAAGCAGACCCAAAAATTGTAATCAGTTTCTCCCTCATTCTTTCTCACGGCATTGAACCATTTTCTACTCTCATTCTTTCTCCGGACCTGCAAACTGTGAAACTCCTTACTTCCATCAGTCTTCCCCACAATTTGCATGATTTTAAAAGCCAAAATTGGTGTCATCTAATTACTACTTATTTATTTTTCTTGTCTTCTCCAGATTTGTTCAATCTTGCTGGTTTTCTGTACTATGGCCTGACACTGGGGGTTCTCATTAAATTCAGATTTTTTTTTCTTGACGCTGTCCAGATTGAGACAAAATCAGTGTAGTTATTGAGATTGACTATTATTTACATTTAATCTGATGTTTTCATTGCTTTCCAAAGCTTTTATGTGTGATTTTATAAAAATCAGAACATTATTTAGTGAGCATCTCAAAGGATGAATTTGATTTGTTTGCCTTGCTTGCATTGCTGTCTCAATGTCTTTGCAAGACAGAGACTCGAGGGCTGGCACTTTAGAAGAGATATAGTGGGCTATTTTGGTATTCCCTTGTGAACCATCTTTTTCTCTGACATTTTGAAAGTTATAATTGAAAGCGGTAACATGCATATGCGTACACTGCAGCAGAGAATTGAGGACTGGATTGGTTAGTTGAAGGACTTGACCTATGGTTTTGTAAATCAATCAGCCAGCATGATCATCAATTCCATGCAGCGACACACTGTACTCAGTTCAACTGGCTTACAAGACAATTTTTTAAAAACTGCCATAGCAGAGGCAAGAACTTTATTGGAGTGAAAAATGGTTGCTTTTCCCTAAAATGTTTTCAGTTGTACTTATTTTGTTTTGCGCATTCAAAAAGGCTTAAGTTAATTTTTGTACTGTTCAGTAAAACAGTCTGCTGCTTTGCCGTATGATATTTTATTTGTGGGAGTGCAACACGCACAATAATGTGTAATTGCTGCCTCCTAGTGGACATATGTAGGTACGTTCAAAATATATGTTTGGTGAGAAGCGTATTTCATGCCCAGATATGGGAAAACATTTTAAAAATCACTGAAGCAGTTTGATGCACATGATGCAAATTCGCTGACGCCTTTCCAGCTCTTTTTAAAAACAAATTTATAACCTCTTGCGATTAATGAAAATATTGGTTGGTTCAAGGTTTTGTACCTCGTGTGAGCACCACATTTTGCGTCTTAATTTTTTTTTCAATTTTTGCTCCTCCTCTCCTGAAGGCACTAACTCTTGCCAGGATATGGTTCCATGTTTCTTGGTCACCCACTGTTAACTAACCTGAGTGGCAAGTCTTCATGCATGAATCTTGCCAGGCAATTCCACTGCATGGAAGATCAGAGCCAAGCCCCTTCTGCTCATGGACACATGGGTTCACTTTCCATCAGGGATCACTGGACAGCAATCAAGATTAGGAACTAAGCATGCATTTTATTCCTTAGCCTACAGTCGCTGAGACCAGTTGTTGCACCCCAACTTGTACCCAGATCAGCGCTAAATCAATACAGACTTGAACCTAGGCCCTCCTGGTCTGTATGACTTTGTACTGCACAAGGTAATGCTTTGCTCTTTTCCACAAGGCCAATTGTAATCTCAGCTGTGCCAATTGATGGGCAGGGCCGAAAGATGGTGCGGGAACAGAAGATAGAAACGTGCTCTCAGGTGAAGGAGGGGTGGCTGAAAAATATCAGGAAAGCGTCCTTGGCTGCTCTCCTATATCAAGTCGCCAGACACAGAGCTGCATTGATAGAGGTCTGGAAGCTGCATTCTGGTTACTCTCTCACCTGATTGCATGGCTGTGATTCAGAAAGATCAAAAAGAAGGGAAAGCAAGGCATTTTAAAAAAAAAGGGCTTTAAAGATAGCTAAGATTTGGTATGCAGAAAAATGCAGCAACAAGGTTATGATTCAGTCTAACCTAAGACAGGTGATGCTGAGTAACCAAGATAGCAAGCACTTGTCTCCTGCATGCTTCCATTCTTCAGGCAGCTAGTGTCTGTTACACTAATTCCACGTCATTCTTTGCCCTCCCAAAAAATTCATACAGGAGACCTTTTTATGGCTAAAAGATTCAGATTATCCTGTAAATTTGAAAAAAAGTGAATTCGAAGTCATGGGAGGAGACTGTGTATTGCACCAACTGAAGAAGTGTTGGGATACATTTAACAGTGGCAGCTGTGATTATAGTGTCTCCTCGCATCCATGTTGACTGGGAAGAAGCAGACCACCACTCGTGCATTCACACGTATCTATTCACTGGTGGTGAAAGTTCTACTGACTGAAAAGTATTGACCTTACTGTTAGTAAAAAAAAATGAAAAGATTGTGTGGCTTCTGTAGCCTGATACATGGAAACCAGAAGTGTTATAAATGTTGCAATATGGTTGTATTTCTCCTAGCTGCCGTACATATTGAATCGCTGAGACCTGCTAATCCTTTACAAAGCTGTTAGTGCTTTAAGTAAAAAAAAAAAATCACTTACATTCGAGTTTGTGACTCGTGGCACATGATCACCCTTCTGTAATGGTGTTTCCAATGTCAGTGTGATCCCAGGTCAACACAAACTATTTAGATTTCTTTAGTGTTTTTAATATAGCAAAATGTCCCAAGGCATTTCACAGTCAAACAGGAGCAGGATAAAAATGAGGCGAGGTAATTCAAGATGTGATTCAAGAGGTAGGTTTTAAGGATACTTTTCAAGATGGCGATGGATGTTGAAACAGAGGTTTGGTGAGAGAATTCCACAGTTGAGGGGTGGGGTGTGTGGGGAGGTTGGAGGGACAAGCTGGCTGAAGGCTTTGCCACAATGGTAGAATGTAGGGAGGGAGATAGCACAGCTGACCAGAAATTGGAAGAGCAAAGTTGTGAACAGGACGCAGAGCTAGGAGAGGTTGTGCAGGAAGGGTGCAGTGAGACCATTGTGCAATTTGTAGGTGAGGTTAGGGACTTGGAAGTTAAAGCGCTGAGGGTCCGGGCTGGCAAGAACTAGTATGATAGGTGAGTTGGACGCTGCAGGCATTGGAATTTATTTAGAGTGGAGCTTGGAAGAAGGGCATGGGGAAAGTGAACTCAGGAGGTGACTAATGCCTGAATGACGGTTTGAACAGCAGTGGGGTGATGTATGCACAGAGAAGGAAGATTTTGGGTAAACTTTTCAGCAAGATCAGCAACATTATACCACAGATCTTGCAAAAAAAAAGTACTGTTCAACTGGGGCACTGGACTGCCATTTAGGATGGCTGTTTTCTTTAACAAGGTCCCATATATACAAGGGCAGCATTTCTAATCAGTAATGGTGACCATGAAACTATCGGATTGTCGTAAAAACCCATCTGGTTCATTTATGTCCTTTAGGGAAGGAAATCTGCTGTCCTTACCCGGTCTGGCCTTTTTGTGACTCCAGACCCACAGCAATGTGGTTGACTCTTAACTGCCCTCTGAAATGGCCTAGCAAGCCACCACCTTCTCGAGGGCAATTAGGGATAGGCAATAAATGCTGGCCTTGCCACCGACACCCACAACCCGTGAATGAATTTAAAAAAAAGAAAAAAATCCATTATTCTACCTGGCTCTCTAATGAATCCACCTAATGTCTTAAATGATACAGTGTACTTTGGTAGTTGACATAACAAGAACAACAACAACTTGCATTGATATTACACCTTTAATGTAGTAAAACATTCCAAGGTGCTTCACAGAACCGTTATCAAACAAAATTCGACACTAAGCCACCTAAAGAGATATTGGGACAGATGAGCAAAAGCTTGGTCAAAGAAAGATGGTTTTAAGGAGTGTCATAAAGGATGAGCGAGAGAGATAAAGGAAGAGAGAGAGATAGAGCAGCAGAGAGGTTTAGGGAGGGAATATTAGAGCCTGAGGTCGAGGCAGCCGATGGCAGATGGTGAAACGCTGAATATTGGGCATGCGCAAGAGGCCTGAACTGGAGGAATGTGCCTAATTTATTCAGAGACCTTGTTTCCTTGAACTGCTGTCTGGTTTCATATTTGCTCTGATTTCATTTTGAAAACCGTGCCACTCATAATATGGTTAGGCTCTTGTGTTCTATTTCTTATTCACTTGTCCTTGGGAGATCTGCTATTTCATGTGTCTCTTGGGTTGCCATTCATGGTTTCTCTGCTGTTGGATGTTGTCAGAGCTGGGACTCAATACTGTCCTTCCTTTTGCTCCTGGATTTTATTCCTTGGCTCCTTTGCAGCATCTTAATTTCAACGATGATCTTAAAATTTATCTCTTCAACTGAGTCTTTGGCCACTTCTCCTAATTTCCCTTCTACCTCGACTTGGGTCCAACTGCCAAACTGTGAAATGTCTTGGAACGCTTTTGCTATGTTTAAGGCATTATGTAGATGCTTAGATCTATTTATAAGGCATTATAGAGATGCTTTTAAAAGGAAACTAGACGAGTACGAGAGAAAAGGGAATAGAAAGCTATGCTGAAAGGCTGAGATGAGGTAGATGGAATGGGAGAAGACTCGTGTGGAGTATAAACACCAGTACAGACTAGTTGGGCTGAATGGCCTGTTTCTGTGCTGTATATTCTATGTAATTCTATGTATAAATCTAAGTTAAAATTGCATTGCTCTAGAACAGCGTTTCCCAACCTGTGGTCCGCGAGGGTACTGCAGGTGGTCCGTGAAAAAAAATATATAAGTTTGACTCCCGTCAGCCATAGGCTGTTAAAAAAATTTTTAAACGGCTGGTGGTCCGCAGAAGCAATTTTTAAACGGCTGGTGGTCCGCATGAAGGAAAAGGTTGGGAACCGCTGCTCTAGAATGTTAGGTCATGCATTTGTGGTCCATCATTTCTTCCAGTGAATGGTCCCATCTTGGGAGGGTTGCTGAGCAGATGTCATTTACATCCTTACATGGGGGGAAAACTTGAGGATTGATCCACCTAAACTGCATGATGTAGTCACTGGCTGAAAAGTACAACCTAGGTAGAACCATTGGAGCAGCCTATCAGCTTGCTCTCTGTCAGGGAATGGCATGAGATAACGTGAAGAAAAAAGAGACTTGATAAAGTTGTTACTGAGATCTTGTAAATGAATTTGATCAACAATTTTTGCGACTTGAAGAATTGACATTGCTAAGTCTTTTTTAATATGGTACATTAGACAAGTTTCATTTATATCGTACATTTAATGTAGTAAAATGTCCTGAGGTGCATCACAGGAGAAATTACCAAACAAAATTTGACATCATGCCACATAGAGATATTAGGACAGGAAAAGACAGGTTTTAAGGAGTGTCTTAAAGGAGGCGAGAGAGGAGGAGAGGTTTAGGGAGGGAATTCTCGAGCTTTGGGCCAAAACATCTGAAGGGACCAAGGTGGAGCACGAATGGTGGAGCGAAGAAAATCAAAAATGCGCAAGTGGTCAGAATTGAAGGAGTGCAGAGAGATGTCAGGGTTGTAAGGCTGGAGTAGATTACAGAGATGGGGAGGGGCGAGGCCATGGAGGGATTTGAAAACAACTGAATTTTAAAATTGAGGCATTGGTGGATTGGGAGACAACGTAAGTTAGCGAGCACAGGGGTGATGGGTGAACGGGACTTGGTGTGAGTTACGATACGGGCAGCCAAGTTTTGGATGAGCTCAAGTTTACGGAGGGTGCAAGGTGGGAGACCGGCCATGAGAGCATTGGAATAGTCGAGTCTCGTGCTAACAAAGGAATGGATGAGGGTTTCAGCAGCAGATGAGCTGAGAAAGGGCAGGAGACAGGCGATATTACGGAGGTGGAAGTAGGCCGTCTTGGTGATGGAAAGGGTGTGGGGTTGGAAGTTCAGCTCGGGGTCAAATAGGACACCGAGGCTGCGAACAGTCTGGTTCAGCCTCAGTGGCCAGGGAGAGGGACGGAGTCGGTGGCTTGGGAACGGAGTGTGTGGCAGTGACCAAAGTCAACGGCTTCAGTCTTCTCGATTAATTCATTAGAGGAAATTTCTGCCCATCCAATACTGGATATCAATCGAGCAGCACGACAAATCAGAAGCAGTGGAGGGGTCGAGAGACATGGGATAACTTTATGAAGCTCGAGTGGTTTATTAATATCATCTCAGCCCTGAGATGCACTACTGACTTGGGAAAAGCTTCACTGTGTGATATAATATAGAGACAAATATTGTATTACAGTGTGCATTTTTTTAAAAAATCCAGAGTTTTGTGATCAGCATTGCGTGATGGTCTCCTGTGATTGAGTTACATGGTTTTACAAGTGGTGTTATTAATTC
The DNA here is from genome assembly GCA_030390025.1 of Squalus acanthias. Classification (NCBI taxonomy): domain Eukaryota; kingdom Metazoa; phylum Chordata; class Chondrichthyes; order Squaliformes; family Squalidae; genus Squalus; species Squalus acanthias. The sequence goes on from CM059439.1 coordinate 83,504,186, forward strand.
TTATTTTACAAACTGATATGTGAATATTGTTTGGCCTCAAATGATTAGGTGATACCAGTTCTTCATATCCTGTATAGGTGATTGAAACTTTCAAAATAAGATTATTGCGGATTCAGTGTACCATGAGGACTAAACCTATGATGTGGATGAACTGTGACAAAGTTATAGACTGAAAATAATATGTAGGCTGTATGCCGGTTCTGAAAAACGGACGGACTGTCTAAAAACTGTTCCTTGTGCCCATTATTTTAATGTATGGTTTTAGTTTATTGAAGTTGATGAGAAGTTACTCATGATTTTAAAAATAAACAAAAAAGTCATCTTCTAAAGCAAATTTGTGCATATAAATTCTAGTTCTTGTTTGATAATTCTTCACATGAATATGTGGAGCTCATTTTCTTATTTGTTTCGCATGGTTTTCCACTTTGTGCTTGCTAAAACAGATTGTGAATCTATGCACCTGTTTCCACTAGGTGGCAGCAACTTATTAGTTGTGGCTGGTTCAAGCCCCTGGCACCTTGGGATAAACAACAACTTGTATTTATATAACACCTTTAACGTAGTAAAACGTCCCAAGACGCTTCACAGGAGTATTAAAAGACAAAAAATTTGACACCGAGTCACATAAGGATAAATTAGGGCAGGTGACCAAAAGCTTGGTCAAAGAGGTAAGCTTAAAGGAGGAAAAAGAGGTGGAAGGGTTTAGCCAAGGAATTCCAGAGCTTAGGGCCTAGGCAACAGAAGGCATGGCCACCAATGGTTGAGCGATTTATAATCAGGGATGCTCAAGAGGGCAGAATTAGAAGCGCGTAGATATCTCGGGGGGTGGGGGGGGGGGTTGTGGGGCTGGAGGAGATTACAGCGATAGGGAGGGGCGAGGCCATGGAGGGATTTGAAAACAAGGATGAGAATTTTTAAATCGAGGCGTTGCTTAACCAGGAGCCAATGTCGGTCAGCGAGCGCACGGGTGATGGGTGAATGGGACTTGGCGTGAGTTAGGACACGGGCAGCTGAGTTTTGGATTACCTGAAGTTTACTTAGGGTCGAATGTGGGAGGCCAGCCAGGAGTGCGTTGGAATAGTCAAGTCTAAAAATAACAAAGGCATGGATGAGGGTTTTAGCAGCGGATGAGCTGAGGCAAGGGCGGAGACGGGCGATGTTACGGAGGTGGAAATAGGCGTTCTTAGTTATGCTGCGGATATATGGCCGGAAGCTCATTTCAGGCTCAAATATGATGCCAAGGTTGAAAACAGTGTGGTTCAGCCTCAGACCGATGTTAGGGAGAGGGATGGAGTCAGTGGCTAGGGAACCCCCAGCACCAGTCATTAGATGTGAAGATGGCACATCAAAAGTCATGTTGTTTTGGTCTGTAAACTGGACTCTCCTTTATTCTGAAATCCTCTTCTCATTTCAAGTTGCAGTTACATTTATTTGAAGTGGCATTTAAGTCTGAAACTTTTTGGGGGATTTTCATTGTTCCCTGCAAAGGTATATATTTCTGAGTAAGTAGTGATACATGTACAGTTATCCGATACACAGATTTAACACATCTGAATGAATTGTGGCGCATGCTGGGTCACTGCATTTTTTTGGTTAACTGTTAGTTTGCATAAGTCACTTAACGGTCTAATAAGAGGGTGCAAACTGAGGCAGTGTAAATCAGATGACTGCAAGAATTGACCCAGATGATTGGTGAGAATACAAAACCATTGAAGAATTTACACCAGGAAGTTGAGTGGCTTTTGTCAATGCTGGATTCCATTCAGAAATAAATCCTTTTGTTGCATCGTCAGAATTATTGTAACCTTGCCATCGATTCCATCCCCCTCCATGCCACATTCTCGGGCTGGACCAGACGGTTCACAGCCTCAGCGTCCAACTCGACCCTGAGCTGTGTTTCTGTCCCCATATCCTCCTCTTCATAAAGACCACCTACTTCCACCCTTGCCTCAGCCCCTTCTTCAATCCATCTGCTGCTGAAATCCTCAATCATGCCTTTCTCACCTCTAGAATTGACTAGACCAGTGCTCTCCTGGCCAGCCTCCCATCCTCCATGAACTTCAGCTCTTCCAAAACTCTGCTGCAATATCCTATCCTGTATCAAGTCCTGCTCACCCATCACCCTTGTCCTCACTGACCTACATTGGCTCCTGGTCCCCCAACACTTCAAATTTAAAATTCTCATCCTCATATTTAAATCCCTTGACTGCCTTGCACCCCCCCCCCCCCACTTTATCTCTGTAACCTCTGCCACCCCAACAGTGCCCCGCCCTGAATTTTCCATTTCTCTGACTCTGACCTCTTGTGCATCCCCTCTCCCTTCGCCTGCCATTGGCGGCCGTATCTTCAGCTGCGTAGGCCATATGCTTTTGGAATTCCCTCCCAAAACCTTCCACATGTCAACTCCCTCTCCTCCTTTGAGACCCTTCTTAAATTCCACTTCTTTGACCAAGCTTTTGTTCACCCTCCTTATATCTCCTTCCTTGGCTTCATTTTGTTTTATGCCTCTGTGAAGCAACTGGGGACAATTTTTTTGACGTTGAAGGCACTAAATCAGTGCAAATTGTTGCTGTAATCGTGTTAAGTGCTGATAAAGTTGCATTGCAGCATAGTTTCAATTATTGTTCCTTGTACCACATGGATGGATATTATACAGCCTGTGCTCGGTGTTGGCACAGAATTGGCATTGCAATTGGTTGTTTGTGCCTTTGGATGTTTTCAGTGCACATAATGCTGAGAGTGATCAGAGGGAAAACTGGTGGACTTCTGAAACTTTATAGATGGGGCTGCAGGATAGAATCATAGAATGGTTACAGCACAGAAGGAGGCCATTTGGCCTGTTGAGCCCGTGCCGGCACTCTGCAAGAGCACTTCAGCTAGTCCCACTCCACCGACCTTTCCCCGTAGTCCTGCAAATTTTTCTCCTTCAGGTACTTAACCAATTCCCTTTTGAAAGCAGTGATTGAATCTGCATCCACCACCCTTTCATGCAGTGATTCCAGATCATAACCACTCGCTGCGTAAAAAAGTTTTTCCTCATGTCGCCTTTGGTTCTTCTGCCAATCACCTTAAATCTGTGTCCACTGATTCTCAACCCTTCCGCCAATGGGAACAGTTTCTCTCTATCTACTCTGTCTAGACCCATCATGATTTTGAACACCTCTATCAAATCTCCTCTCAACCTTCTCTGCTCTAAGGAGAACAACCCCAGCTTCTTTAGCCTATCCACATAACTGAAGTCCCTCGTCCCTGGAACCATTCTTGTAAATCTTTTCTGCATCCTCTCGAAGGCCTTCACATCCTTCCAAAAGTGCAGTGCCCAGAATTGGACACAATACTTCAGTGTTTTATAAAGGTTCATCATAACTTCCTTGCTTTTGTACTCTATGCCTCTATTTATAAAGCCCAGGATCCCGTATGCTTTTTTAACCGCTTTCTCAACCTGCCCTGCCACCTTCAACGATTTGTGCACATATATCCCCAGGTCTCTCTGTAAATGCACCCACTTTAGAATTGTACCCTTTAGTTTATATTGCCCCTCCTCGTTCTTCCTACCAAAATGTATCACTTCATATTTTTCTGCATTAAATTTCATCTGCCACGTGTTCACCCATTCCACCAGCCTGTCTATGTTCTCGTGAAGTCTATCACTATCCTCCTCACTGTTCACTATACTTCCAAGTTCTGTGTCATCTGCAAATTTTGAAAATGTGCCCTGTACACCCACATCCAAGTCATTAATATATATTGAGAAAAGCAGTGGTCCCAGTACCGATCCCTGGTGATCACCACTGTATACCTTCCTCTAGTTTGAAAAACAACCGTTCACCGCTACTCTCTGTTTCCTGTCACTTAGCCAATTTCGTATCCATGCTGCCACTGTCACTTTTATTCCATGGGCTTCAACTTTGCTGGCAAGCCTATTATGTGGCACTTTATCAAACGCCTTTTACACCACATCAACCGCATTGCCCTCATCAGCCCCCTCTGTTAGCTCTGTTAAATGTTTACATTTGCACAATTTCAAACTTTTCCCATGTGAGGTTGGAAACCAATATAAGTGTGCCAGCTGATTTTGTTAAACTAAGATAGAATTTAGTAAAAAAAAATATTCCTCTGATAGCCTCATAGTTAAATGCAGTGTCCAATGTAAAACAGGACCTTAAATTCAGAAGATCGCTGGTTCAATTCCTGGCCTGTGCTGGGTTAGCTTATTCAGAACAGAATTTGGGGTGCTATGATTGGCCTCACCATCTCCAGGAGGGGAAAATCATCCCAGAAACCACTGCATCAAGGGTGAAGAGGTTTCTTCTTGGCTGTGATGCCTTCCATGGTAGAATAGCCTGACAAAACTTGAATGAGGTACTTTGGGCATGCTGTCATTTGTGGAACCATATCCCAGCAGGACTTAGTGTCTTGAGGAAGGAGAATATTGGCCAAATAATACAATGAGAAAAATATGAATTCAAGATCATTCAATTTATGTATTTCATTTGGTAAAGTAATTATGAAGTAAATGCTTGCAGATAAGCTGACCTCACTTAACGCATCTGAATTACTACATCATTTAGAATGGAATTAGTAGGCATATTGGGAATTTAAGTGCATAAATATTGTTCTTAGTGTTAATGTTACAATTTAAATGCAAAACCCTTGATTGCCAAAACATATTCAGAGATATGCAATTAATAGTTTGCCACTATGTAGAAATGTATTTCTTGTTGAAAGTTTTCTGTGTACAATAATTGGGAGTCAACCTTTCTCTCATTTGAATCATTTAAAAATCATCAGCTGCTTTGTAAATTTATGGTAATTGTTTTGAAGGCATACATTTTAGGTGCTAATTTGCTTTTAGTACATTAGCTTGTCACAGAAGAGAAAATTAAGTGCTCTGGATTAGTCTGACTACTTTAAACCAAGGTGTTTTACAAATAAGGAGACAAAGCTGCTTTGGTAGAAATCTTGCAACTGATTGGTGCCCTTTCTTTGTGTTGCAGGAGTGATGAAGCTCACGTCCTGACCATGAGCTTTCCATAGTGCTACTGTGGTGGATGGCATAGGAAGTATGGACCTGACTAACGGACAGTCGAGCACTATATATTTCACAGCCACTGCTTCAGAGGTAAGACTAATATTTACTCCTTGGAACCTCAGGCAACGTAGCTCTATCTGTGTTTATGTATTTCTTATTTGCTGGTTTGTCCTCTCTAAATTTTCTGTGCTCGGAGGCTTGGAATGGGCTTTTCATAATACTGGTGCCCGATTGGTGGATAAGTCCAAAACTAGAAGACCCAGGTCTAGATTTTTTCTAGTTTAGTACTGTAATTGCAGTTAGACCAGTTGGTGATTCAGCACTGTGAACCACAGCAGTTTTCTTCCTTTATTTAATATTGATGGTGTTTTTCCAGCACAGTCAGTGCCCTCTGCAGGGATTTTGCCTCTGGGAGGTAGGAAAACTCACAATCATAGAATTATAGAAATTTACAGCACAGAAGGAGGCCATTTGGCCCATCTAGTCCGTGCCTGCTGACAGAGTTATCCAGGCTAATCCCACTTTCCAGCACTTGGTCCGTATCCTTGTAGGTTACTGCACTTCCAGTGCATATCCAAGTACTTTTTAAATGTGATGAGGGTTTCTGCCTTTACCACCCTTTCAGGCAGTGAGTTCCAGACCCCCACCACCCTCTGGGTGAAAGAATTTCTCCTCAAATCCCCTCTAAACCTCCTACCAATTACTTTAAATCTATGCCCCCTGGTTATCGACCCCTCTGCCAAGGGAAATAGGTTCTTCCTATCCACTCTATCTCGGCCCCTCATAATTTTATACACCTCAATTAGGTCTCCCCTCAGCCTCCTTTGCTCCAAAGAAAACAACCCCAGCCTATCCAATCTTTCCTCATAGCTAAAATTACCCAGCCCAGGCAACATCCTCGTAAATCTCCTCTGCACTCTCTCTCGTGCAATCACATCCTTTCTGTAATGTGGTGACCAGAACTGCACACAGTATTCTAGCTGCGGCCTAACTAGTGTTTTATACAGTTCAAGCATAACCTTCCTGTTCTTATATTCTATGCCTCGGCTAATAAAGGCAAGTATCCCATATGCCTTCTTAACCACCTTATCTACCTGTCCAGCTACCTTCAGGGATCTGTGGACGTGCAATCCAGGGTCCCTCTGATCCTCTGCACTTCTCAGTGTCCTACCATTTATTGTGTATTCCTTTGCCTTGTTAGCCCTCCCCAAATGCTTTACCTCACACTTCTCTGGATTGAATTCCATTTGCCACTGTTCTGCCCACCTGACCAGTCCATTGATATCTTCCTGCAGTCTACAGCTTGCTTTCTTCATTATCAATCACATGGCCAATTTTTGTATCATCTGCAGACTTCTTAATCACACTTCCTACATTCAAATCCAAATCATTGATCTATACCACAAAAAGCAAAGGACCCGGTACTGAGCCCTGCGGAACCCCACTGGAAACAGCCTTCCAGTCACAAAAACACCCTTCGACCATTACCCTTTGTTACCTGCCTCTGAGCCACTTTCGGATCCAACTTGCTACTTTGCCTTGGATCCCATGGGCTTTCACTTTCGTGACCAGTCTGCCATGCGGGACCTTATCAAAAGCCTTGCTAAAATCCATATAGACTACATCAAATGCACTACCCTCATCAACCCTCCTTGTCACCTCCTCAAAAAATTCAATCAAGTTAGTCAGACGCGACCTTCCCTTAACAAATCCATGCTGACTGTTCCTGATTAATCTGTGTCTTTCTAAATGAAGATTTATCCTGTTCCTCAGAATTTTTCCCAATAATTTTCCCACCACCAAGGTTAGGCTGACTGGCCTGTAATTGCTCGGTCTATCCTTTTCTCTCTTTTTAAACAATGGTACCACATTAGCAGTCCTCCAGTCCTCTGGTACCACACCTGTAGCCAGAGAGGATTGGAAAATGATGGTCAGAGCCTCTGCTATTTCCTCTCTTCTCCTAACAATCTGGGATACATTTCATCCAGGCCTGGGGATTTATCCACTTTCAAAGATGCTAAACCTCTTAATGCTTCCTCTTTCACTATGCTTATTTCATCTAATATTTCACACTCCTCTTCCCTGATTGCAATTTCTGCATCGTCCCTCTCTTTTGTGAAAACAGACGCAAAGTATTCATTAAGAACCATACCCATGTCTGTCTCCAGTCCACTTTGGCTAAATCACATCTCAGCTTAGTAAAATTAGCTTTTCCCCAATTGAGAACTTTTATTCCTGGTCTATCCTTGTCCTTTTCCATAACTACGCTAAATCTAACTGAATTATGATCACTACCATCAATCTGCTCTCCCACTGATACCCTTTCCACCTGCCCTGCTTCATTGCCTAAAACTAGGTCCAGAACCACGTACTGGCTAAAAAAAAGTTTTTCCTGAATGCATTTTAAGAATTCTGCTCCCTCTAAACCTTTCACACTAACTTTATCCCAGTTAATATTGGGGAAGTTGAAATCCCCTACTATTACTGCCCTATTTTTGCACGTCTCAGAAATGTGCCTACATATTTGCTCTTCTAACCCCCTCTGACTGTTTGGGGGTCTATAGTACACTCCCAACAGTGTGATTGTCCCTTTTTTGCTTTTCAGTTCAACCCATATGGCCTTGTTGGATGATCCTTCTAAGATAGTATCTGACCTCACAGCTGTAATGGTTTCTTTAATCAATATTGCGACCCCCCCCCACCTCCGTTTTTATCCCCATCTCCAGCTTGTCTGAAAACCCTGTAACCAGAAATGTTGAGCTGCCATTCCTGCCCTTTCAGCCATGTCTCAGTAATAGCTATAATATCATACTACCACGTATCTATCTGTGCCCTCAGCTCATCTGCTTTATTCCCGAGACTCCTTGCATTGAAGTATATATCATTTAGCACTGCCAAACTCAGTTGTTGTCTATTTTCTAGCCTTTGTTTCCTTTGCCTTCCAAACTCGCTTACTAATTTTCTGTCTTCCATTTCCAGCTTTGCTTCTCTCCCTTCTGAATCTACTTTCAGGTTCCCATCCCCCTGTCGAGCTAGTTTTAAACCCTCCCCAACAGCACTAGCAAACCCCCCCCCCCCCCACCGTGATGATATTGGTCCTGGTCCTGTTGAGGTGCAGCCCATCCAGCTTGTACAGGTCACACCTCCCCCAGAAACGGTTCCAATGCCTCAGGAATCTAAAGCCCTCCCTCCTGCACCATCTGTGCAGCCACGCATTCATCTGCTCTATCCTCCTATTTCTGTACTCACTAGCACGTGGCACCGGGAGTAATCTGGAGATTACTACCTTTTGAGGTCCTGCTTTTTAATCTCTTTCCTAGCTCCCTAAAATCTGCCTGCAGGACCTCATCCCTCTTTCTACCTAGGTCGTTGGTACTGATATGGACCACGACCTCTGGCTGTTCACCCTACCCCCCCCTCAGAATGTCCTGCAGCCGCTCAGTGACATCCTTGACCCTGGCACCAGGGAGGCAACATACCATCCTGGAGTCAGGTCTGCGGCCTCAAACGCCTGTCTGCTCCCCTAACTATTGAATCCCCTATGACTATTGCTCTTCCACTCTTCTTCCTCACCCCACCGTGCCCCCCCACCCCGTGCAGCTGAGCCACCCATGGTGCCGCTGACTTTGCTCTGGCTGCACTCCCCAGAGGAACCATCGGTCCCACCAGTATTCAGAGCTGAAAACTGGTTAGCGAGCGAGATACACTCGGGATTCCTGCCCTATCTGCCTGGTAGTCCTCTTCTGTCTGTCGGTCACCCATTCCCTCTCTGCCTGCGCACTCTGAAGCTGCGTGGTGACCACCTCCTGAAACATGCTATCCACGACGTTCTCAGCCTCGCGGATGCACTGCAGTGACTCCAGCTGCCGCTGAAGCTCCGAAACCCGGAGCTCGAGCTGCTGTCGCTGGCGACATTTTCCGCACACGTGGTCGTCCAGGCTATGAGAAGCGTCCAGGACTGTGGCGTTAAACTAGCTGTAGCAGTTGAAAAGGGCCATGGCAGCCATTTTGTATCTAGCAATTTGGCTCACTGTTGTGCCTGAGACTGGCTCTTCAGGGCATTGAGCCCATTAACGTCACTTTCAGCTGAGGTGCAAGTGTCTGTAATCTGCCATATCCTTTGGCACCTGTGTGAAGGAGACCCACAATGGGCATAATCCAGGCCCAGAGGAAGAAGATGGCATTAGTCATGAGTGCTACCTGCCGCAACCCTCGGAAGATTACTCAATACTGGAAGTAGTTTGCTACCCCTCTAGGGCAGCCAAGATAACTCGAGGCAGACACATCTTGTAACAGTACACTATAATAAGTGTGTTTCCTAGCTGCAGCCACCTTGCACTCAGTGAGTTGCACATCATCTGCAATTTACTCGTAATGTGCTGAAGGTTCCACAATACCCTTTACACCTCTTCCCTTGTTCTGCAAGTGTTCCTTTGCTCACCCTGACATTGGTAACAGCTTCTGGAAGTATCTTTTGGTGGTACCTTCTGGTGTTGCTCCTGGAACACATTGTGGCCTTCTAATGCTTACTTCCCTATGGCCGGCCACAAGCCTTGATGGGCACTAGTGGAGGAGAAAGGACTCTGCAGCAAGCCCCGTCTACCTGCTGTCATTTACATTTGGTAGGGTGTGGCTATGGCAGGTGTTGCAGGTCATCCCCAATGGGACAAAGCAAAATTGTCCTTGCAGTTTTTTGGGCTGGGGATTTGTCACTAGGTTTCTTGAACCAATTTTTCTGCATTGTCTGCCCCAAGCGCACACGCAAATGGTGGCTAAAACAGAGGAAAATCTCGGCTGAAGTATTTACAGCTTGAAGTATATGCAAATTGAAACAAACATTGATTTAAATGTTGCATGTGGCTATGTGGTTTCACACTATTTTATTTCCAATCAAGGGCAAGCAGTTTGAGAGAAGCATTTTGTCGCTTGTTGTTGCTTCTGGGCAAAATGCTTCTGTCAAACTGGTTGTTTCAATTTGCATGTACTGCTTTACTGTATATGAGGAGAATGCATGAGAAGTCAAAATGGATTTCTTGCTGTCGCTGAATTTGTCTTTTCTCTTCAAATGAATTTTTCCACATGTTAACTTTCACAGCTTCCTCACCTCTGGTCTTTATTTTTTCACCAATTTTCTCCTTTCCATCCTACCCCTCACCATAAAAAGGCTTGATTCATTGCTGGGGAACAATTCACAAGGTCGTAAAATAATTACAGATTTCAGTACATCTTAGTTCCATCCATCCAATAAAACTCTGAAGCCCTCATAATTACAGCATTCAATTGTTTCTTGAATGATTTCAGGCCTTTCACCTGTCCCACTCTATGTGGAAGTCCATTTAGTTTATTGATCACTCTTTGTGTAAAGAAGAACTTCTTTTATAAGTTCTAAATTTGCCTTTTACTCGTTTGAATTTGTGTCCCTTTGTCCTGCTCTTGCAATCTAGTTTAATGGAATTTTCCAGCCTTTTTCATATCATTTACAATTCCACCATGGCCATCTTTCTTTGTGTCAGGGATGATTCCACTACTGGAGAGAAACATCATCTCAAGTCATAGCTGACACAAAGGAAGATGGTCATGGTTGTTGGAGGCCAATCATTGCAGCACCTAGAGTGTGCTGGCATACTTGCTTGGACAGGTGGAACTGCAACAATATTGAAGAAGCTCCACGCCATCCAGGGTTTCGCAGTCCATTTGATTGGTGCATCTGCCATTTGACGCAGTATCCACTCCCTCCACTACCAGTGCATTGTGGAAGCACTATGTACTCTCTACAGGATGCTCTGTAGCAACTCACCAAGCTCTCTTTGACAGCATCTGCCAGCCTTCTGACATCTACCATCAAGGACAAGAGCAACAAGATCATGGGAACACTTTCACCTGCAAGTTACCCTCTAAGTAGCAAGCCATTCGAGTTTGGACATTTACTGCTGTTCCTTCATCATTAGTTGGTCATCTTGAAATTCCCTACCTACCATCAGTCTGGGAGCACCGTCACCAGAAGGACAACAGTGGTTCAAGTAGAAACTCCACTAGGAATAGGCAATAAAGATGAGGTTTGCTAGCATTGCCCACATCCTGAGAGCAAATATAATATATATATAAAAATCTCTCAGGCACCCCATTTCAGGATCAGCAAGGGGTCAATGCTTCCAGGTGAGGAGGGGAAAAATTGCCAAAAAGCCCACACTTCTTTCTGGTCTCCTAACTTCCACCCTCTGTAAATTCCAAAACTCTGCCACCCAAATTCTGATCTGCACCAAGTGCTGCTGCCCTCCCCCCCCCCCCCCCCCCCCCCCAAAAAACACATCCTTGCTGACCTACACAACCCCCAATTGTTTTGAATTTAAAATTCTCACCTTATTTATAAATCCCTTCCAGTGCCTAGCTCTTTCCTAAATCTGTAACATTTTCCAACCTTAACGTTTCTCTTGTGTACCGTCTTGTCTTCTGTTTTTGCTCTCTTAGGTATCCACCCCAACTGATTCAAGCATTGATGGCAGAGCTTTAAGCTGTCTTGGCCTCATGCTCTGGAACTGCCTCCCTAAGATTTTCTGTCTTTTTACCTGCTTTGCCTTTAAAAGTCTTTCAGAACTAAAAGAACTGTGGCTTAAAACATGGAGAACAGAAGCGACAAAATCAGTTATTGGTTGTTGACCTAGCTTAGCATGTGAAGGAAGTCAGTCATGGAGACCAGGCTTAGGATGAAACGAGGTAAATCTGAATTGAATTTGCATTGTGTGTTCAGTTTCAAACAGTGGCTGTCTGATTGTCATCACTGTATTGTTTAAAATTTGAATGAGCACAAACAACTTTGGAATCTCCAAGTATGCAGCAGCATTATATGAATTAGAAAAGGCATCAATGGTGCACAACATTTTGAAAGCAGTGGCAGTGTCTGAATTTTATCCATGGAATATTTTATTCTGAACCTGTTTTTAAAAAAAAATTAAACATTTTGCAACTATTCTAAACCTAGTTTATACATTTGGTGCTAATTTTGAACCTGCAACTTTCATTTATATAGCAACCTTTAATATAGAAAAACATCCCAACACACTTGAGATGTGAGTAGAACCAGAAAAGCAGAGGTTTGGAGTGGTAACCAAAAGCTTAGTCCACTAGGTGGCTTTTAAGGAGAGTCTTCAAGCAGAAGGAGGAAATTTCAGAGTGGGACCTAAGCAGCTGAAGGATGGGGGAAAAGGAGTATAATGTAGGGAAATGTGAGGTTATTCACTTTGGTAGGAAGAATAGAAAAACACTATTTTTTAAATGGTGAGAAACTTTCAAATGTGAATGGAGAGCTCATGCTTATTTTTGGCATAACAATGCTGTTTTCTCTGTTTTCCCCAAACACTGACTGGAGGAGGATTTTGACACCAAATTTAAGTGTTATGAGGAAGCATTCAATCATTCTGTACACTAATGTAATTCTGAAATATACTGAGCGACAGAAATTTCGGAAATATACTGAGCTACAGAAATGTCTTAAATTATTTTGCAGGTGTTATGATGGTACACATTTTATGTATTTAGAAAACTGCAAAGGATATTACTGTGTACACAAATATCTGTTGCACCGCAGGTAAATCTGGCATAAATGTTCAAGACTGCAGTATAAAACTGGTCATAAAAAGTGTAACCTACCTTCAGCGCAGTGGGTAACAGTGTTGATTTTGACTCTGCATCCATTTATCTGTCTTGCCAGTCTCTGTGCTGCCGAGGAACTGTGCTATAAATCATGATGCGTCCTGTATGTGTGTCATTAATTTGGGACAAATTCTGTCCCTTCGGTTTTACTCCAGGTAATTCAGGTTGTGCTGTCTTACTGGAGCTGCTCCACTGTAGCCAATGTAAGTAGGGCAGTGGGCAGCTGAGATTTTCATCTCGTCAGCACCTGCAGTCCGCTATGTTGGAGGTAGCCTCAATATTCTAAACGTAGCTGACAGGATATTGTGAAACATCCCATCTGTCACAGACATCTATACTTGTACACCGAAAGCTCACGTACCGACCAGACTTTAATTTCCAAATGTAACATCCAATTGAATCAAGCTGTTCAGTTTTGGTGTTGATGTTTCCAGTAGGATTAAAGGTATCACCCTGTGTGTTATCTGAAGAAGGTCTGATTTCCTCAGTTCATGAGCTTATCTTATTCCTGCAGAGAAGTAGCAGCTCTGAGTCTCTGAGTGAGAAAGCTTCTAATGACCCCAAGAAAAGTTTTGATGCAGTGGTGTTTGATGTCCTGAAGGTGACACCAGAAGAGTTTGCTGTGAGTATAGATGGTGGTTGAATTCTGTTACCAATACGTCCATGGATTGTGTATAAAATTTAATTTGAACAAAGAAGTGCAACTAGTGTAATATTTTTTGTAATTACCAGTGTTATTTTGGAGTTTGGTTACATATATTGGGATTTTTTTACTCAAAGGGAAGGGATATGCGAGGGGAGTGTGGGGTAGAAGCAGTACTTGTTGAATGTACTCTTACTTTTTTTTTTAAACAGGATATATTGTAACAACCCATTCTTGACGATTATACTAACCTGCCATTTTGAATCTCCTCCTCTGGTGACATCATTAACTAGGAGAGGCTGCATTCCTCTGTTACATTAATGATTTTGACAACTTCATTCACTTTAGTGATGTGGCAATTTAGGACCACCCTGGGGGCTGATCCAGAGATACATAACTACTGGGTGGGAGGGAATAAAAAGCAGTTATCACCCCATTTCTTTCTCCTTTAAAAGAAAACTACAGTTAATCTCTGTTTTGTTGTGAACATTTATTAACTTTTACATAACAAAATTACAGCAGTTAATTAGGAAAAAAATGAACTATAACCAATACTGAACTTTTCTATAACTTATTGTCTGTTTTTATTGAGGCAGATTGAACAACATGAGGTGGTGCCAACAACATTGCATTTTTTGACAAATTTAATTTCATCATGAATTGACATTTCTCCATTAACAAATTGCATTTTTGAGTTTTGTAATACTGCCAGTGGAGGTCCTTAGCGAGCTGTGTTGCAGCTGAAATTCCTCTCTGACAGAAAAGAGGCACTGCAGCATTTCAGTTACGCAGTTCTCTCAGACTTTTCTTCGCCATTTCCTTGTCACTTCTGACCCAAATACTTCTCGTCCATGTATAAATTTTAGAATCTCTGAAAATCCGAATTCTGCAGACTCTTTTTGGGAAGGTTGAAATCCTGATAAGAGTTGTGCTCTTTTTTGTGGGCATATCTTTCGTAATTTAATCAAACAATTCAAAACCTGGCTCCACATGAAACCTTTCCACTCTTTCCATCATCTAGTTAAAGGCTTGAGGCAGGTCTGGTGAATCAGAATCTTTTTTTCTGATCTCTGAATCTAAAGTACAAACTCAGATTGCAACAGCTTCATGTACTGGAGCTTCAGATTTTTTTTGTGGTGGTACATTTATATATTTTTTGTCTTCTCTCCTAGTCGTAAATCAATTCTGGGGTACGGTTCTAGTGCTGCTGAATGCCCTCTGCTACCTTGCCCAAATGGTGATTCTTCATATGTGAGCTGTGAACAGTGAATGTTGGCAGGCTGTTTAACCATGGACGGCACCACAGCTGAGTCTGATCTGTTCTTAGCTGGGGTCCACCCATATGCACTCTTGCAACAGGGAGTCGCGGATAGCAACTGGCAGTGGGAACCCTGGCTAATTTTTCCTTCATTAGCCCAGCAGCACTAAGGCACATAGCAGGGCTCCAACTGCTGCCCCAGTTGATGCCTTCTAACCTAGCACCACACTTGGGTTTTTATTTCTATTTTGTTTTAAAAAAAAAAGTCCAACTAGCTAAGTGTTTTGATTGACCAGACTTTGGTCAATCTGTAAATTGTAGGTCTGTGTTGACATGATACATGATCAAAGTAAGTCCGAATACCCAGCACTAGATGGTTTTAAATTTTACAACTGATCTGCCTGCTTGCTTTTGTAGTCAATCTCTTCAATAAACTACACACAATTCTGAAATTATTTTCAGGCAAAAGACACCAGTGTATGGGGGTTGAGTTAGTTAATGTTTTGCTGCACTTGTGAACTTACTGCCAGTATAGAACATTGAATGTTCAGTTTTGGTACCCTGTTGGAATTTCTGTTGAACTTTTATTTAAAAAAAATTGTCTCAGCGGAAAACCAACATAAATTATACATTACAAGTTGAAATGTAGCACTAGCTGTAGGCCAAATATAAGCTGCAATTACCTTGTCGCATATTAAAAACCCTGATTAAAATATATTACTTCTGCCATTTATGTTTACTACTCTGGTTGTGAAAGGAATCAAACTCAGCCAATGGTTTCTCAGTTTCAGATGACATTTCCCTAATTACCCTCCACTCCCTCCCATACACTGCATACATTATTAAAATATTCCCTTTTGGCTGTTGATGCAGCAGCTGTTTTCTTTAGAACAATACTTATCAAATCACCAAAATATTTTCCACTTCAGTCACCTCTTGTATTCACTTTTTCCTTAAAACCCTCATTGCAATTAATATGGTGTGGGCGTCGCTGGCAAGGCCAGCATTTATTGCCCATCCTTAATTACCCTTGAGAAGGTGGTGGTGAGCCACCTTCTTGAACCGCTGTAGCCCTTGTGGTGAAGGTACTCCCACAGTGCTGTTAGGGAGGGAGTGCCAGGATTTTGACCCAGCGACGATGAAGGAACAGCTATGTTTCCAAGCCAGGATGGTGTGTAACTTGGAGGGAAACTTACAGGTGATGGTGTTCCCATGCGCCTGCTGCCCTTGTCCTTCTTGGTGACAGAGGTCACGGGTTTGGGAGGTGCTACCGAAGAAGCCCTGGTGAGTTGCTGCAGTGCATCTTGTAGATGGTACACACTGCAGACACATTGCGCTGGTGGTGGAGGGAGTGAATGTTTCAGGTGGTGGATGGGGTGCTAATCAAGCGAGCTACTTTGTCCTGGATGGTGTCGAACTTCATGAGAGTTGTTGGAGCTGCACTCATCCAGGCAAGTGGAGAGTATTCCATCACACTCCTGACATGTGCATTGTAGATGTTGGAAATGCTTTGGGGAGTCGGGAGGTGAGACACTCGTTGCAGAATACCCAGCCTCTGACCTGCTGTTGTAGCCACAGTATTTATATGGTTGGTCCAGTTAAGCTTCTGGTCAATTCTGAGCCCCAGGATGTTGATGGTGGGGGATTCGGCGATGATAATGCCGTTGAATGTCAAGGGGTGTTGGTTAGACTCTCGCTTGTTGGGGATAGTCATTGCCTGGCACTTGTGTGGTGCAAATGTTACTTGCCACTTATCAGACCAAGCCTGAATGTTATCCAGGTCTTGCTGCTTTCGGCCATGGACTGCTTCATTATCTGAGGAGTTGCGAATGGAGCTGAACACTGTGCAATCATCAGCGAACATCCCTACATCTGACCTTATGATGGAGGGAAGGTCATTGATGAAGCAGCTGAAGATGGTTGGACCCAGGATACTGCCCTGAAGAACTCCTGCAGCAATGTTCTGGGGCTAAGATTGACCTCCAACAACCACAACCATCGTCCTTTGTGCGAGTGGAGAGTTTTCCCCCTCATTCCCATTGACTTCAATTTTACTAGGGCTCCTTGATGCCACATTCAATCAAATGCTGCCTTGATGTCAAGGGCAGTCACTCTCACGTCACCTCTGGAATTCAGCTCTTTTGTCCATGTTTGGACCAAGGCTGTAATGATGTCTGTAGCCTGAGTGGTCCTGGCGGAACCCAAACTGAGCATCGGTGAGCAGGTTATTAGTGAGTAAGTGCCGCTTGAGAGCACTGTCGACGATACCTTCCATCACATTACTGATGATTGAGTGTAAACTGATGGGGCGGTAATTGGCCGGATTGGATTTGTCCTGCTTTTTGTGGACAGGACATACCTGGGCAGTTTTCCACATTGTCGGGTAGATGCCAATGTTGTAGCTGTACTTGGAACAGCTTGGCTAGAGGCACGGCTAGTTCTGGAGCACGTCTTCACCACGATAGCCGGATGTTGTCGGGGCCCATAGCCTTTGCAGTATCCAGTGCGCTCAGCCGTTTCTTGATATCACGTGGAGTGAATCAAATTGGCTGAAGACTGGCTTCTGTCATGGTGGGAACCTTAGGAGGCGGCCAATATGGATCATCCACTTGGCACTTCTGGCTGAAGATGATTGCAAACGCTTCAGCCTTGTCTTTTGCACTCGTGCTGGCCTCTGCCATCATTGAGGATGGGGATATTCATGGAGGCTCCTCTTCCTGTTTAGTTGTTTAATTGTGCACCACTATTCATGACTGGATGTGGCAGGACTGTAGAGCTTTGAGCTTATCTGTTGATTGTGGGAGCGCTTAGCTCTGTCTACAGCATGCTGCTTCTGCTGTTTAGCATGCATGCAGTCCTGTGTTGTAGCTTCCTCAGGTTGACGCCTCATTTTTAGGTATGCCTGGTGCTGCTCCTGGCATACTTCTCTGCACTCTTCATTGAACAAGGGTTGGTCCCCTGGCTTGATAGTAATGGTAGAGTGAGGGATATGCCCGGCCATGAGGTTACAGATTATGGTAGAATAGAATGCTGATGCTGCTGATGGCCCACAGCGCCTCATGGATGCCCAGTTTTGAGCTGTTAGATCTGTTCTGAATCTCTCCCATTTAACATGATGGTAGTGCCACACAACACGATGGAGGGTGTCCTCAGTGTGAAGACGAGATTTCGTCTCCACAAGGACTGTGCGGTGGTCACTGCTACCAATGCTGTCATGGACAGATGCATCTGTGACGGGTAGATTGGTGAGGACGAGGTCAAGTAGGTTTTTCCCTCGTGTTGGTTCTCTCACCACCTGCCACAGTCCTAGTCTGGCAGATATGTCCTTCAGGACTCGGTCAGTAGTGGTGCTACCGAGCCACTCTTGGTGATGAACATTGAAGTCGCCCACCCAGAGTACATTCTGTGCACTTGCTACCCTCAGTGCTTCTTCCAAGTGGTGTTCAACATGGAGGAGTACTGATTCATCAGCTGAGGGAGGGCGGTAGGTGACAATCAGCAGGAGGTTTCCTTGCCTATGCTTGACCTGAAGCCATGAGACTTCATGGAGTCCGGAGTCAATGTTGAGGACTCCCAGGGCCACTTTCCCCGACACTATGCCACTGTGCCGCCACCCCTGGTGGGTCAGTCCTGCCGATGGGACAGGACATACCCAGGGATGGTGATGGAGGAGTTTGGGACATTGGCTGAAAGATAAGATTCTGTGAGTATGGCTATGTCAGGCTTTTGTTTGACAAGTCTGTGGGACAGCTCTCCCAATTTTGGCACAAGTCCCCAGATGTGAATGAGGAGGACTTTGCAGGGTCGACTGGGCTGAGTGTGCCATTGTCTTGTCCGAAGCTGGTGCCGAGGTCGATGCTGCGTGGTCCGTCCAGTTTTATTCTTACTGTTTTTCGTAGCGGTTGTGTGCAACTGAGTGGCTTGCGAGGCCATTTCAGAGGGCAGTTAAGAGTCAACCACATTGCTGTGGGTCTGGAGTCACATATAGGCCAGACCAGGTAAAGATGGCAGATTTCCTTCCCTAAACGACAATCCGATAGTTTCATGGTCACCATTACTGATACAAGCTTTTTATTCCAGCTTTATTTAATTAACTGAATTTAAATTCTCCAGCTGCTGTGGTGGGATTTGAACTCATGTCTCTGAATCATTAGTCCAGGCCTCTGGATTACTAGTCCAGTAACACAAACATTATGCTACCTTTCCCAATTTAATTTGAGTATCGAGCATCCTGAGATTTTTTAATTGAAAATCCCAAAGTAATTGTTTTAAATTTACCTCCAGTTGAGTTGTATACCTATTGAGAATTTGTGAATATTTTTTACAAATTGTTTAGGTCTTTTAAAGCTCATCATTTTGGGGACAAAAAAATCATACTGTACTTTATGAATTTTGAGAATTTTAGAAATGATATCTGATTAGCTACTAAATACTTTTATCATCTAACATTTTCACATTTGTTTTATAAAGTTGGTTATGATATTACTTCTTGTTGCACTTGAATCTAGTCTTACAACATTAATTTCACTAATTCTAGTAATATGTGTATTATGGTTTTGTTATTCCATTTTGTAAGGTTTCAAATTTTGAAAGCACAATTGGGAAACTTATTTGCAGTCTTTAATGTTCAAAAATGTTGTGAAGTTTTATTAATTGTACAATTAAATTGCAATTTCTGATCTGTTTGATTTCTTTCAGAGTCAGATAACACTAATGGATGCACCAGTTTTTAAAGCTATTCAGCCTGAGGTGAGCTCCTTCAGATTACTTAATAGTTTCTGGCAATGAGCAGTGTAATAACTTATGATATTAACATGCTTACTGACGGTGTAGTGCTCACGGCCATGATTAGAGCTTATGATTGCTCACTCCACACTCCTCCAACAGCTCTCTTCCATACCACTTTACCCTATCTTTGTTCCATTCTGACTTATTTTTAATTCATTCACGGGATGTGGACGTCGCTGGCAAAGTCAGCATTTATTGCCCATCCCTAATTGTCCTTCAGAAGGTGGTGGTGAGCTGCCTTCTTGAACTGTTGCAGTCTGTGTGGTGAAGGTACTCTCACAGTGCTGTTAGGGAGCCTCTTGGCTGGCCTTCCACATTCTATCGTATGTAAACTTGAGGTCATCCAGAACTCGGCTGCCCGTGTCCTAACTCGCACCAAGTTCCGTTCACCCATCACCCCTGAGCTCGCTGACCTACATTGGCTCCCGGTTAAGCAATGCCTCAATTTCAAAATTCTCATCCTTGTTTTCAAATCCCTCCATGGCCTCGCCCCTCCCTATCTCTAATCATTTCCAGTAGTCCCCCCCCCCCCCAGGCCCCGAGATATCTGCGCTCCTCTAATTCTGCCCTCTTGAGCGTCCTTGATTATAATCGCTCAACCATTGGTGACCATGCCTTCTGTTGCTTCGGCCCTAAGCACTGGAATTCCCTGCCTAAACATCTCCGCCTCTCTACCTCTCTTTCCTCCTTAAAGACGCTCCTTAAAATCTACCTTTTTAACCAAGCTTATGGGGCTCGGTCAAATTTTTTGTCTTGTAATACTCCTGTGAAGCACCTTGGGACGTTTTACTATGTTAAAGGCACTATATAAATACAAGTTGTTGTTGGAGTTCCAGGATTTTGACCCAGCGATGATGAAGGAACGGCACTATATTTCCAAGTCAGGACAGTGTGTGACTTGGCGAGGAACTTGGAGGTGGTGGTGTTCCCATGCGCCTGCTGCCCTTGTTCTTCTAGGTGGTAGAGGTCGCGGGTTTGGGGGGTGCTGTCAGTGCATCTTGTAGATGGTACACACTGCAGCCACGGTACGCCGGTGGTGGAGGGAGTGAATGTTTAAGGTGGTGGATGGGGTGCCAATCAAGCGGGCTGCTTTGTCCTGGATGGTGTGGAGCTTCTTGAGTGTTTGTCCCAACAGTTTAACTTCCAAACATATGCCAATGATGGCCATTGTTATCTTTCTGCCACTACCCTTAAGCTGGTGACCCAGACCTTTTTTGAAGCTGGTCATCGGTAAGATTGAAGCTATTCTGGCTCCTGCCGGAAACCTCATGCCTCGGGTATTGATTCCATTTCCCTTTCCCAGCTACTCACTCAGCTGAACCTGATAGTATGCAACCTCAGTCTCTCAACCCTGAATTGAGCTTTAAGTTCCATATGTACTTAGTTACTAGCAATACCTACATCTATCTGCTTAATATTGCTCATTTACATCACTTTCATTCTTACTGCCGCAACAACTTTCATTCACGTCTTTTACATAGGAGCATCGGAATTGCTAGATGATAAAAGACCAAGGTCCATCTAGTTCTTCTACCACGATAGCAAAATACTGCAGATGCTGGAAATCCGAAATAACAACAGAAAACGCTGGAAAAACTCAGCAGGCCAGGCAGCATCCGTGGAGAGAGAAAGAGAGTTGACGTTTCAGGTCGATGACCTTTCATCAGAACTGGGAAGAGCTGGAAATCTCTTTCTCTCTCCACGGATGCTGCCTGGCCTGCTGAGTTTTTCCAGCGTTTTCTGTTGTTATTTTAGTTCTTCTACCATCCTGGTAGTCGCATAATACCCCGGTAGTCACATGAAAGAACAATAATGGAGTTGTTGACTAATCATGGCAATTAATCTCTATCAATTAGTCTACAACAGACACAGACATGAGGGGAAGAAAGCACCCAGTGGTGGAAAGCTTTGAGAATCATACTTCCAAAGTCACCTGTTTGTCTCGAACATACTACATTTTGAACATGTTATGTCTCCAATTTTCCAATTATGCCTCTGAAGTTGCTGTGAGTGTTTGTCTCTTAAAGGCACTAAAGAAAAGCAAGTTGTTGCTCATCACCTCAAGGCTTGATTTCTCCATGCTCTCCTCCGAGGACTCAAGCTTCACCCTACATAAATGCCGTATTGTAAAGTCTGGCAATCATAGAAACATAGAAACATAGAATCTAGGAGCAGGAGTAGGCCATTCGGCCCGTCGAGCCTGCTCCGCCATTCAATACGATCATGGCTGATCATCCAAATCCAGTACCCTGTCCCTGCTTTAATCCCCACAGTACACATATCCCACCCTACCCCCGTAACCCCACGTATTTAATTCCCCCTAACATATCCCATCCTATCCCCATAACCCCACATATTTAATCCCCCCTTACACTAAGGGTCAATTTATCATAGCCAAATCAACCTAACCCACACATTTTTGGACAATCATGTTATATCCCATGCCAAGACCCACATGCCTATTGCCCTTGCTGGTCTTGTTGACTTCAATATGCTTGTTCTCATTTTCAAATATTTCCACGGCCATACTACATACTTCCTCTGCAATCTTCCCGGCCTAATATCCTAGTATATCGCTCCCGCTCGTACATCTCTGTGTGCTCACCACTTCACTCTACTGTCAGTGGCAGATCCTTCAGTCACCATGCCCTTGAAATCTGGAACACTCCTCGAAAATCCTTTAACCTCTTCTCAAAATCTATATTTTTTTACCTGTAAGCATCTTTGGTCAACTGCCATAAATTCTCTGACATTTCCAGCTTGGTGCCCTACAATATTCTGTTCCCTGAAAGGTGCTGTATAATATTTGTGTATTGCTTTAGTTGGAAACCAAGAGTTCAGAGATCTTTGGAGACCAAGAGGATGTGTGCTATATATTGGTCATGGTTGTATACCTTGTTTTTCTCTACTTTCTCTTCTACTTAGCTCTCAAGTTGTGAACTCCTTTACTTGGGGTATGAGTTGCCTAAGTGGTCATGGTTCATGTGTGAGCCTTGACGGTAAGTGTTGGCAGGCTATCGGACTGGAGGACATCATAGCTGTCCTGCGCAACATCCACACAAGTACACTTGTATCTGGGGTCATCGCATAGCTATCAGGAGTGGGCATTCTGATTGATTTGTGTTTGTTTTTAATTCTCCTCCCCAACCCAGGATTGCTGAGAATAATTATAAGATTCAATCACCGCCCTAGCAGAGATTAGCCAACTCTATATACAAGTGGGATTGAATATAATTTTATTCACAATTGGGTTATATATATTACAGCTTATCCAAGATGCACATTTAAGTATACTGCAAAACATAAACGTTTTTATTAAGTTTGTTAGAGAAATAGGCAAGCTGAAAACATTAAAAGAAATTAATATATTTTGAAGCTACGTTTGGTCAGTAACTTTCAGCCTATGATTACCTACAGGTTATCTTTACGGCTTTGCAAGACTTAAGTGAACTAAACTTTGGGTCTATGAATTGTTGGCACAGAGGGATCCGAAGAAATGTTTCAGGTTATGTCAGAAGCAGGTGGAGTGTTAAAGACCAGTTAGGCCTTTTGAAGGATAGGCTGGGTCGAAAGAAGAATCAGGAAATGGTACACATATGTGTTCAATTATTTTTTAAATTAAGACTATGGACATTGCTGATCCAGTTGTTTTGCTAGAAGAATCTATAATGCATCATCAAGTTACATAGAATTTACAGCATAGAAAGAGGCCATTCGGCCCAACTAGTCTATGCTGGCATTTATGCTCCACTCCACACGAGCCTCCTCCCACCCCGCTTCATCTAACCCTATCAGCAGACCCTTCTATTCCTTTCTCCCTCATGTTTATCTTGCTCCCCCTTAAGTGTATATATGCTATTCCCCTCAATTAGTCATGTGGTAGCACGTTCCACATTCTTACCACTCTTTAGAAGTATGAGACTGTCTTAATATTGGGATTCTTCGACAGTTTTGAAGGTGTGTGACCCCTCAGAAGTATACAAAGTCCCACTTTGTTGCTTGTTTTCCTCCACAAACTTGTTGATATTAGAAAAGGGATATTTTCTTATCTGATTACCTGTCCACTCGGTGATTAACTCACCTTCTGAAAGGTGAGTGGAAACAATTTGCTGTGGGGAGTTACAGACAGAATTTAACTGTGAGCAGACAAGCCGTGGATTGCCTTCTATGCTGAAAATACAAATTTTTGAAGATTGATACTTTCTAGTTGATGCTGAGTTACCAACATTTAGGCCAGAACCATTCAATACTGGAGTTGGAGATGTGGTTAGGTTGTAAACCTCTAAAACCATAGTAATTAGGCAGCCTCAAGAGTTAATGGCTCTTACATAGAATTACTTAGAAATTGCAACATGGAAACTGGCCATTTGGCCCAACCAAATATACCACTGTTGATGTTTATCCTCCAGGCACGCGGTAACCCTTAACCCTGTTAAAATATCGCTTTATGCCCATTTTCTTCAACTACCTATTTAATCTATTCTTAAAAACTGATATGGTCTCTGCTTCAATCAGTAACATTGTTGTACATTCCAAAGCCTCATAACTCTTTGTGTAAAAAAAAAGTTTCTTCTGCTCTCTCCTAAATATCTTATTTTTAATCTTTTAACCTAGTCCCTTCAGTCTAGATCCCTGGAAACCATCTATTTCTTCATGTCAAATCACCCCATAATCTCATCTAACAAAAGCAGCCCAAATTTTTCAAGTGTCTCTCTATATTTTGAAATAAATTTTTAGATTGATCGCCTGGCATTTGCCAGTTGTTGAAGACATGTTCAAACTGGTGAGATCCTATGGTTTTGAATTATTTAACATTATGCCATTTACTTATGCTCACATCAATTAATGCTGGATGATCAGCTTCATATCTCCCATCAAAAAATTTTTTGAATCTAAACTCTTAGCTATCAGAACTCAAATTCGTGCTCTGTATTTCTTTTTCCCCATTTGTCTTCCCTCTTCCGAACTCTTGCTGGAGTGTGGTTCAGGAGATGACAGGAAGCTTATAGCAGCTTACCCGCCAGGTCATTCTTTGTGTGTGTCTGGACATTGACTATCAGGCTCTTTAACTGTTGAGCACAGCTGAATTTAATCTTGTTATGTGAATTCTACACAAGCACAATTTTTAGCAATGGTCACTGAATAGGTATCAGTTGCAAGAATCCTGGCTGATACTGCCTCTCTCTTCCTCCCCACCCAGCCTTGGCTGAGGCCAGTTGTCATGCTTCAACTGCTTTCCTAGCTGAAAACAGCTAAATCAGCATGGCTAGGGAATTGAATTAGTGATATTTTGTTGTATTTGGCCTATTGCTCCCTTAACCCACTGGGATATTGTTAAATCTCTTCTCCATTCTGATATTGTGGAATGTAATGTTTAAGCTGAGACAGTTTTGTTATATTTGCACAAGAATTTATAAATATTTATAAATAAATCCCTTGTCTAAATCACCAAAGGCAAACCTGTTAACAGGAGGATGTAGGTTAACTGGTGGTTAATGGAATATAAGCAAGTGACACTATCTGAACAATTCTAGAGCAGAGTAGGCCTGACTGAGTTGTTTCGGTTGTGTTATGAACGACTGTATAAACCGTTGTACCTGGCTATGTATTCTGTACGTACATAGGGTGATTTGTTCACTCAAGTTCATTGTTATCAGGTTACAGTGTTTAATTCTTGACACATCATTACGGACTTTAGAGTGACACATTTGGATGTTTAGTGCTGGCCTACACATTTCCAAGGGATTGTATTTATATTGCCAGTTTGAGACTGAAATCTGAAGGATGCGGTCCCATCAAAAAAATAGTTTTAACACACTGCCAGTGATTATTTTGCCTTGATTTTTTTTGAGAGATGTATATTTCAAGTTAGTATCAATCTGGTAATAAACTATGATTGAAAGTTTAAGATTAAAAATTGGAACTTTCAAATTTTTATGCGGTTAACACTTGTGTGGTTTTGCAATGATTTGAAAAAATAATCTGTCATAATGAAAGGACAAACCAGTTGCTAATGAGGAATCTCTTATTCCAGCTACAATGTTCTGACTTTTAATATCCTGCATAATACATCTTGAGTTTTATTGCCAAGTTTTATCTTGTTGCCCATTCTTTGAATGAAGAGCCTGACACCACCCTTGAAACGTTATACCAGCATGAATTGCCTTCGGGGAGGAAGAGGAGAAATGAATTTTTTGTCTTTTTACAATTTAAAAATAAAAGATGCGACTGATTTTTGTCTCAATATGAGATGATTTTTTGCAAGACAAAATAGTTGGGAGCAAATTACCGAGGAATAACTTCCAAAATCTCAGGAATGTTTGACTGAAAGAGTTGGTGGGTAATACATTTCAGGTTTTACAGACACTCTAATGTTAGTTAGCTGACCAACAGTTAAGTGCTTCTCAGAACATTTTTCTGATGGTGAAAAGGCACATATAATCTGTAGGTCAAAAAATGTAACCCTTTCTATTGGATAAATACAATTGGGCTATGTCAAACATCTGAAATCAATTAACTCATTTTTTCCCCCAAATTTATTTCATCTATTTTCACAAAAATGCTGCTGTTTATTATTTGAAGAGTTTACAGGGAACTTGGAAAATGTCTGCTTCTCAATAGGTCTTTTACAAGACTCCATCCAACTGGTCAAAGTAAAAAAAAAAAAGGTGGCTGCACAATTCCCATTTATATATCCCCCACTCCAATTTTGCAAGTAATTTTCTCCACTTTAGGCATCTGATCAACATTAAAAACAGAAAGGCCTCTTCTCGGCCTCTGCTAAAGATGCTACAACAAGAGTTGCCAGGAGGCACATCAGCCCAGGATTACTTTCCATCTGATTTTTTTTTCTCACTTTATTTGTGTGCAGACTGAAATACAAAACTCATAATGAGAGGTGCAGTCATGTACTTTGGGACCAGGATGCCCATTCTAGATTTTATTAAGAATTTGTAGGAGCTGAAGATCATCAGATTTATCAATAACACTAGTACCCAGGACTATGTACCACACTAGGCCAAATCTGTGATCATTACTTGGTGTGTTTATTATGAAGCTTTTATTATTCCGATGCTTAATGTATCAATATATATATATATATATATATATATATATTTTATGTACAGCTATGTAGATATTGTGTACAATATGAGATTTTAAGGAGCAAAATACTTGCTTTTGTTTTGCTGGGTTATCATTTAACATCCTTTAAATTGAAGTACTAGCTACCTGTTTCTTAACTTTGCTGCTGATAGAAAAATATTAAGCAATAAAATTGAAGTAGTCTATTGAATCCTATTATTATGAGCATTAGATTTAAGTCTTGTGCTACAGAGGGAGATGTGCATGTGTCCCTCAGATTTCTGGGCAGGTCATACAACTGAAAGGAAATTCTTCTGGCAGATTGTGTCAGCTGTGGCTCAGTTGGTAGCACTCTCGACTTTGAGTCAGAAGGTTATGGGTTCAAGTCCCACTCCAGGAACTTAGCACAAAAATCTAGGCTGACACACCAGTGTGGTACTGAGAGAGTGCTGAGGTGTCGTCTTTTGGATGAGATGTTAAATTGAGGCCCCGTCTGCTATCTCAGGTGGACGTAAAAGATCCCATGGCATTATTTCGAGTTATCCCCGGTGTCCTGGCTGCTATTTATCCCTCAATCAACATTATTTAAAAAAAACAGTTTATCTGGTCATTATCACATTGCTGTTTGTGGGAGCTTGCTGTGCGCAAATTGGCTGCCGAGTTTCCTACATTACAACAGTGACTACACTTCACAAGTACATCATTGTAAAGCTGTAAAGTGCTTTGGGATGCCCTGAGCTCATGAAAGGCGCTATATAAGTGTCTTTCTTTCTTGTGTGTGGAACAAGCTCCAATACAGTCTGAAAGGCTGGTTTGGTATGAGGCTTGGTTGCTCACCTTATTGCTTTGGGACGAAACTAGAGTAGTTGTTGTTCCAGGGACAGATCAGTTATGAGTTGTTTCCCCCCCCACACCCCCACAGGCAATGTTATGTATTAGTGCTGATGAAATCTGTTTACTGAAAAAATGTTACATTTCCAGTAGTGTTTTTTTCTTGGTGTCTGGGTGTAAAAATAATCTGGAGGAGGCTGCGAAATCTGTTGGGTGTTAATCATGTTAAGCTTTTGGCCTTCATTCAACAACCATAGTCATGCTGATTGACATTGCTCAATAAATAGTAATATTGAATTCTTAGTATATGTTAATGATGTCTGTAGATTACATTCTGACATATATGACAGCATTGCTACCACCCTGCAACCATATCAGTATGGCTAAACTGAAGCATTTGGAATTTATCCACTGAGTACTGTCTTAGTTTTTTTTAAATCATGATGTAATGGCCAGGGATCATGAAGTGATATTTGACTGCTCTATAAGCTGGATCTGGAGTTAAAAAACTGAGATGAGATTGCAGACTTAAGGTTTTAAATTTTATTCCCCCAAGGTCATCTCTGGAGTCGCTGCACAAAGTCCACGTGTCAGTTTAGATCAACGTATTTTTTCAGTTTTTTAAAAAAGTCAATGTTTTGTGCTTTTAATCTTGAATTCTATTTATATATTGGTAAGGGCTGCAAGCATATGCTGTTACTTTTATATTGGAATAAGTATATTGTATATATCCCGGTTAAACAACGCCTCGATTTCAAAATTCTCATCCTTGTTTTCAAATCCCTCCATGGCCTCAACCCTCCCTCTCTCTGTAATTTCCTTCAGCCCCACAAACCCTCTCCCCCCCCCCCCCCCCCCCCCCCACCCCGAGATATCTGCGCTCCTCTAATTCTGCCCTCTTGCACATCCTTGATTATAACTGCTCAACCATTGGTGGCCATGCCTTCTGTTGCCGAGGCCCTAAGCTCTGGAATTCCCTGCCTAAATCTCTCCGCCTCGCTACCTCTCTTTCCTACTTTAAGACGCTCTTTAAAACCTACCTCTTTGACCAAGCTTTTGGTCACCTGCCCTAATTTCTCCTTATGTGGCTTGGTGTCAAATTTTTTGTCTTTTAATACTCCTGTGAAGCACCTTGGGATGTTTTACTACGTTAAAGGTGCTATATAAATACTTGTTATATTTACTGGCAAAGTGATACACAAAGTATTTACTGCTTTCTGGTGGCTTTTTCACATTGGTGCTTATCATATTACTACTTTTTACAAAGTTTTTGTAAACTTAGACGCTGAAATTTATTTTTTAGTTAGATTTCCTACTTTACGGAGTTGTCATCATCTGATCCCAGATCCATTTTCTTGCTCTCATGTAAGTTGATTAGTTGAGTGCCAAGTGACCAGTCAGTCAGCCTACTCCGGTTAACTTGTCCTTTTCTTCTGTTTGCACTGTACTTCAAAATCTATTCTTCTTGGCAAAGATTCTATCCATTCATTGGCACCTAAGAACAGTTTTTTGACGACCCATGACTTCAAATTGCACAGCTTGTGCCAGCACAGTAGCAGGGTTCATCAGAATCGCCATGTTGACTAGAAAGAAATCCTTCAAATCCATATGCTTACTTTCAGTTCTCAAGTTTTAGCTTCTCAAGGCACAGATGTGGCTCCAAATCAAATTCTAAATGAAGTACCCAGTGAGGGGTGTTTTAAGGAATTGCCAAAAACCTAAGCACTGGTCCAATTCCAGGCTGTATTTGACTTGGGTGGGGGAGAAAAAGACACTGATTTCCTCTGGGGCTTACACAACCACTTCGAGCTTCAGAACCATGGCTATTAACCCAAGTGTGCTTCTAGTTGCTCAAACACCAAAGTTAATTGTCATTGTTGCGTTGTACTTTACCAGAAACCTGCAACTGAGAATTGCCTCAGTGACTAGACTGGCATGGTGGCTACTGTTATATTTACAATTGGCATGTAGTAGGGTTCATCAGGTTCCAGAGGTGGTCCATTGGATCTGCTTGAGTTGATCTTACTTAGTAACTCTGTTCAGCACCGTTCCCTCACATACTGGGGTAAGTTGTTGATTTTGAAAGCTATTTTAAGGAAAAGTTTGATTCTATTTCTTCAGCAGTCACAAAGTTTGCCACTGACTTGACAAGACTTGCTTCATTCCAAGCCAAAGTACTGCTTTTATTTTCCATTTATTCAAAAGGAGTAGTTTCAGTCAATGATTGAGCTCTGAATTAAAACAGGATGTTGTTTTATTTGTTATGGTCAGGACCGTTTGTTCTGTTTGGCTCCTTAGATTTGCGTCAGAACTCTGGGTTTAACATTCTGATTTTCCCTTTTACTTGACTTAATTTTTACAAATTGTTTTTCAATTTCTTGATTCCAGTGTGCCAATTTTTCAAATTTTTCATCTCCATGTACAAATAAATACTCTGCCATCTAATGGCAGCAAGTCCCATCAGAAACGTTCCCATTTAAGAGTTTTGCACCATTCATTACCGTGTTAGTCGGGAACTATTCGTTACCTTTTGCGTTTCTGTCTCAAGCGACACACTGTGCCTCAGCACCTGTCTCAGAAGAGCACCACTTACTATGCCAGTTGTCCAGTTCTCTCTCCAACTGTCCTGTAGCTTCTCTGATTGTAAGTTAATGCTGGTTGCCATGTTAGCTGAAGTTTTGTGCAAGGGACCCATGCCCACTAAGAACTAGAGACCAACTGCCTGATCCTACCATCAGCAGAGAGGAGCCTTTCATCCAATTAATTTGGAATAGTTTTGGACCTGGATCCCAGAGCTGATAGGGTGAACTGCGCCACCCAGTCTTCTGTTCTGAAGAGCATCTTGGGTTTTTTCTTTCAGTTGGCAGCAGTCTTGAATGTAATTTACACACAAACAATTAATAAACTTATTTGTTCACACACCTGGTGCTTTTACCCTTAAAAATTGAGCAATTATTAAGGCCTTTGCGGATATTCTGACTAAAACAAAAGGATAATTAAAATCACTCGAGGTACAGCTCTGGATAAGTTGTGAATTTGTTTCAAGTTTAGGGTATGTTTGCTGAGGTCCAGCCTTGAGGTGATCTGTGAATCATTTGCTGCTTTACTTGATACGGGCACTCTGGCTTTAAGATGCTAGTACTTGATAGTTTACTGTTGTCACTTGACTTCCAGAAGTGTGAATCCTGCTCCAAGCACAGCAAAACAGACCAATGTGACACTCTAATTTGCCGCAAGACAATCATTCAGAATGAAGCTCAGGTTAAATCTGCATCTGTCGCTGCTGTGTGACACTATGTTTGCTTGCTAACACTAAATGCCGCTGCCTCACCTTAAAAATAATTTCTCCTATAAAATTGCCCCACTGAGAGCATGGAGTGTAACCAGAGCAAGTCCATTCAGTTTCCCCTCATAGATTCAGTGTACTGAAGTTAGTTTAGCCTCCAAGTTTTAGAATAAAAACGGTATGAAAAGTGATTACAACCATCTGCAAATAGTTATCCTGATATGAATTATACACCAGGAGTTACCTGCTTGTCTCTTTGGGAGGATTCCACACATATTCATTGTAGCTCTCTGCCAAAATGGTAAAAGAAGGAACTGCACGTATGTAGTGCCTTGTGTTTCTGAAAAGCCCCAAAGTGCTGCACATGGGATGAATTACACTATGCAGCTATTTTGTGCTCAGCAAGATCCCAAACAGCATGAGATGCATCATCAGTTATTTTGTTTCTGGTCGTGTTGCTTGATGGAATGTTGGCTGAGACACTGGGAAAACTCCCTGCTTTTCATCAAGTAGTGCTATGGGATCTTTCACTTTCATTTGAATCTCTGGAGCAGGCAGTTGGAACTTGGCTTAAAGTCTTGCCTGAACAACGGCACTTCTGATAGTGCAGCATTCACTCAGTACTGCACTTGACTGCAGCCTTAGATGATGTGTTCAAGTCATAGAATGGGACTTGAACCAATCACATTCTGACTTTAAGGTGAGAGTCCGACTCGGAGCCAAATTTACACTATTGGGAGTCTTACCAGCAATTGTGTGCACAGAAGGCCCGCTCGCAAGCAAAGAGAGTATAGCTTCTGTTTCTCCAATACTCGTTTTATGATGATGTGTTTCCTTCAAAGGCGGAGAGAATTGTATAAATGAGGTGAAGCATGTGCTTCTGGAGACACTGAGACCCACCTCAAGAATTGGTTTTGGTGGCTGCCGCTGACAGCAGAGTGTTACTGGTTGAGAAAGTAAATGGCTGCTATCAGCGTCACTTGTCATTTGGTGTTCCTATTATTGTGGTCTCGGGTGGGCTGAGCTGTAGTGCACCAGTACAGGCCAGCTGTACAATTTTCAGGTTGTGACCAGAGTATTAAAGTTGCTAATGTGATTTTGTAGCAAGATCTGTTGGTTGAATTGACCCTGTAGTATGAACAGTATGAAGGGGAACCAGGTTATATTATGCCATAGCTTCCATTAAATAGGGAATGATAGAGACTATTTCACATGAAAGCAACATGTTTCCTCCCATATGTTTTATTTCCCTAAATAACTTGTTTTAGTTTAGTAATTCATAGAATGAGTGATGCCATCATGGGCTCGGCTTATCAATAGAGCGGTATGTTTTTCAACATACCGCATGGAGTCTAGTCAGGTACCTTGTGAAACTCCTGTTTCAATTTCAGTGTTTTTACAATAGTTTTAGAAGACTTGGATGAATTTCATGAGGTCTCCCTGACTTAGCAGAACTTAATGACCTATGCAGTGCATAGAAAATATACAGCTGTACTTGCGTTTAAGGAAGGAAATGGCGTAGTTATCCGCAGATGCTGATTTGACTCTCATTTTGCTGAAGAGGGATAATTACAGTTATTAACATTCCCTTGTAACATGCAAACAAATGAAAAGGTAAAACATTTACAAGAAGGATCTGATGTGAACTGAGAACAAACTGCTATGGCCTATGCAAGCACTTTTAAATGCTGATGGTATATTTCACTTAACAATGGAAAAAAACAAGGGTAACAAGATTGTGATGTTTTAGCATAAGACTAGTGATCTATGTCATGTACCCTTACGAACCTCTCATCAGGTTCCTGAATATTGTTCGAGAACCAATTAAAAAATAATTTTCATTTAAATAGCGCCTTTCATATCCTTAGGATGCCTCAAAGTGCATCCTCAAATCATTTCCTCTTCCTCTTGCTTCGTTCCACATCTTTTTTCCTCATCTGCTGGCTGTAGAATACACAGCTTTGGGAAGTTGTTTTTCTGACATGCAAGCAACATGTAGCTGCGCCTATATAAGTATGACTTTGATGCAAATCATTTTGGCACATTGCAGCACTTTGGGTTCCTACACACTGGTTTTTGTCACTCTGTCTTGCCAGTTAATTTTAAATGAGTGATTGTACATGTCTTTGGTGGAGTCTTTCTCGCTGCTCAGCTCAACCAAGCCGCAGACATCTCACCGAATGCTTGAGTGTCATTCTGTGCAAACGCTCTTGTGCAAGGCTACTTCCCTTCTGAGTCTAATGAACAACAGAACATTTTACAACAGGATGTGGGGAGGCAAGACTCATCTTTCCCCAATCTGCTCCAGCTTGCACGTCACTCAACTGATGCCATGTAGCATTCCCTACTCAACTGCTCAACCCTCTCCTTTCCCCCCACCTGAGTACTCCATTCTTGAGTCTGTGTCCCAGAATATCTTTGAGCAATGCTATGCTAAATCTCATCATTTATAATTAAATGCTTTGCACCTGACTCATGCATGACATATGTGATTAGCTTGAACTTCACATTTACTATGCAGCAACCAACAGAAAAAAAACGTATTCGCTGTGCACTTCACTAACTCTTAAAACATTCCCATTCATAAAAAAGGGGCGAGTAACATCCCTGAAAGCCTTATGTCCCACTGTGGCATAGTACTCTGGTGTTCTAAAGGAATTTTTGAGTATGAATACAAACTTTTTTCAGTACAGTAAAATTAAATATTTTGAACTAATATAGTCAGGCTCACTAATTTATGGTAAACAAAAAAGAGAAATTGCTATTAAGTGGATTTCCAGAGCTATGAACCCATGTTTCAGGGGTTGCATTCTGTGATTCTTATCTTCCTCTACCGCCCCACCCAACCCCATGAAAATCGTGAATCAGTGGCTTTGATTTGAATTCATTCTTTCCAACAACGAGTGATGCTGGAATTTAAAACATTGAATGATTAAGTTAAATTCTGAACAATAAAAGCAAGTGTGAACCATACCCCTGAGGCAGTGATTAATGCTGTACTCCAGTTCTGTCTATGGAGGAGGCCCTCCAGTACCTTGCCCAAATAACCCTTCTTTCGCTGAGCCAAAACGGTGAGTATTGGCAATATCGTAGCTACCCTTAGTTCTGTGCACACTTTCCATCTTGGGTCACTGGATAGTGCTCCAGAGCAGTAACCCTGACCTGTTCCCTTCCTTCCCCAGCTGCTGGGTAGTCTTGGGTGTTTTGGGGCCTTCCCCCACCCTCCCATCAAAAAAAAAAATTTATGGAAAAACTGGAGCCATTTAAGTGAACGGTAGCATAGTGGTTATGTTACTGGACTAGTAATCCAGAGACATGAGCTTGGTATGTCTTGTCCCACCGGCAGGACAGACCCACCAGAGGTGGCAGCACAGTAGTATACAGTCGGAAGGGAGGCCCTGGGAGGTCGCAACATTGACTCCGGACCCCATGAAGTTTCATGGCTTCAGGTCAAGCATGGGCAAGGAAACCTCTTGCTGATTTCCACCTACCGCTCTCCCTCAGCTGATGAATCAGTACTGCTCCATGTTGAACACCACTTGGAAGAAGCACTGAGTAGCAAGGGCACAGAATGTACTCGAGGTGGGGGACTTCAATGTCCATCACCAAGAGTGACTCGGTAGCACCATTACTGACTGAGCTGGCCGAATCCTGAAGGACATAACTGCCAGACTCTGCGCAAATTGGCTGCCGCGTTTCCTACATTACAACAGTGACTACAGTTCAAAAAGTACTTCATTGGCTGTAAAGCACTTTGAGACGTCTGGCGGTCGTGAAAGGCGCTATATAAATGCAAGTCTCTCTTTTTCTTTCTTTCAGACTGGGCCTGCGGCAGGTAGTGAGAGAACCAACACGAGGGAAAAACCTACTTGACACGTCCTCACCAATCTACCTGTCGCAGATGCATCTGTCCATGACAGCATTGGTAGCAGTGACCACTGCACAGTCATTGTGGAGACGAAGTCCCGTCTTCACACTGAGGACACCCTCCATCGTGTTGTGTGGATCTACCACTGTGCTAAATGGGATAGATTCAGAACAGATCTAGCAGCTCCAAACTGGGCATCCATGTGGCGCTGTGGGCCATCAGCAGCAGCAGAATTGTATTCCTCCACAATCTGTAACCTCATGGCCCGGCATACCCCTCACTCTACCATTACCATCAAGCCAGGGGACCAACCCTGGTTAAATAAGGAGTGTAGAAGAGCATGCCAGGAACAGCAGCACCAGGTGCACCTAAAAATGAGGTGCCAACATGGGGAAGCTGCAACACAGGACTACATGTATGCTAAACAGCAGAAGCAGCATGCTATAGACAGGGCTAAGCGATCCCACAATCAACGGATCAGATTAAAGCTCTGCAGTCCTTCTACATCCAGTCGTGAATGGTGGTGGACCATTAAACAACTAACGGGAGGAGGAGGCTCAATTAATATCCCCATCCTCAATGATGGCGGAGCCCAGCACGTGAGTGCAAAAGATGAGGCTGAAGCGTTTGCAACCATCTTCAGCCAGAAGTGCCGAATGGATAATCCATATCGGCCTCCACCTGAGGTCCCCCCCATCACAGAAGCCAGTCTTCAGCCAATTTAATTCACTCCACCTGATATCAAGAAACGGGTGAGCCCACTGGATACAGCAAAGGCTATGGGCCCCGACAACATCCCGGCTGTTGTGCTGAAGACTTGTGCTGCAGAACTAACCGTGCCTCTAGCCAAGCTGTTCCAGTACAGCTACAACACTGGCATCTATCTGACAATGTGGAAAACTGCCCAGGTATGTCCTGTCCACAAAAAGCAGAACAAATCCAATCCGTCCAATTACCGCATCCGTCCAATTACCGCCCCATCAGTTTACTCTCAATCATAGCAAAGTGACGGAAGGTATCGTCGACAGTGCTATCAGGCAGCACTTACTCACCAATAACCTGCTCACCGATGCTCAGTTTGGGTTCCGCCAGGACCACTCGGCTAGAGACCTCATTACAGCCTTGGTCCAAACATGGACAAAGGAGCTGAATTCCAGAGGTGAGGTGAGAGTGATTGCCCTTGACATCAAGGCAGCATTTGACCAAGTGTGGCATCAAGAAGCCCTAGTAAAACTGAAGTCAATGGGAATCAGGGGGAAAGCTCTCCACTGGCTGGAGTCATACCTAGCACAAAGGAAGATGGTTGTGATTGTTGGAGGTCAATCATCACAGCCCCAGGACATCACTGCCGGAGTTCCTCAGGGTAGTGTCCTAGGCCCAACCATCTTCAGCTGCTTCATCAATGACCTTCCCTCCTTCAGGTCAGAAGTGGGGATGTTCGCTAATGACTGCACAGTGTTCATTGCCATTCGCAACTCCTCAGATAATGAAGCAGTCCATGCCCGCCTGCAGCAAGGCCTGGATGACATTCAGGCTCAGGCTGATAAGTGGCAAGTAACATTCGCACCATACAAGTGCCAGGCAATGACTATCTCCAACAAGCGAGAGTCTAACCACCGCCCCTTGCCACTCATCAGCATTACCATTGCCGAATCCCCCACTATCAACATCCTGGGGTTCGCCATTGACCAGAAACTTAACTGGACCAGCCACCTCAATAATATGGCAACAAGAGCAGGTCAGAGGCTGGGTATTCTGCGGCGAGTTTCTCACCTCCTGACTCCCCAAAGCCTTTCCACCATCTACAAGGTACAAGTCAGGAGTGTGATGGAATGCTCTCCACTTGCCTGGATGAGTGCAGCTCCAACAACACTCAAGAAGCTCGACACCATCCAGGACAAAGCAGCCCACCTTAAACATCCACCATCTTAAACATTCACTCCCTCCACCACCGGCGTACCGTGGCTGCAGTTTGTACCATCTACAAGATACACTGCAGCAACTTGCCAAGGCTTCTTCGGCAGCACCTCCCAAACCCGCGACCTCTACCACCTAGAAGGACAAGGACAAGGGCAGCAGGCGCATGGGAACACCATCACCTGCAAGTTCCCCTCCAAGTTACACACCATCCTGACTTGAAAGTATATCGCCGTTCCTTCATTATTGCTGGGTCAAAATCCTGGAACTTCCGTAGCAGCAGTGTGGGAGTACCTTCACCACACTGAATGCAACGGTTTACGAAGGCGGCTCACCACCACCTTCTCAAGGGCAATTAGGGATGGGCAATAAATGCTGGTCATGCCAGCGACGCCCACATCCCATGAACGAATAAAAAAAAAAGTGATTGCACTGTTTAATGATGTGGGGGATGTTCAAAAAAATCTAAGGGTTATTTATATTTGCGCGTGTGTATATATTTATGTAAATTTACAGCATAAATAATATACCTGTGTGTTTGTGTATATTAATTTTTGTGTTGCTTTGTACACCAGAGTTTTTCTGTGATTTCAAAATGTTTGTGTTTAACATTTCCCGGAAATTTGGGTCAAGTGTCGTGGGCTTTCATCAGTATAGCGCAATTTTACTAATTGCCAAGTAGTTGGTAGGAATCCAGCTAAGCATAAACAGGTATTCATGTCAAATGCTGAGCAATTTAATCTTATTTATTATTTGAAGTATTTGGAAATTTTAGTTTTTAAGTAAATCATTTATGTAACTATCAAAGTTCAACTACCCAAAGTTTGACAGGGGTACTTATTTACACTTGGAACACTTTCTTATTGAAAACTAATTCTTTGAGTACTGAGTTAATCTTGCCACAATCCACCAGTGTAACTGAAAGATATTTATATCATTGCAGTAAAGCGATGGAAAAAGACTGGAAACTATGACTGCGGCTGAGTGGTGGGGCTAAGATTTGAGTGTTTGCAGACAAACGGGCAAGCTAAATTTAAGGGTCAGTTGGGGCAAACTTTTTTGGAAATCGGAGGTCAGAAATACCATATATTGGTTGGGGGGGGGGGTGGTGAGAAACAAGAGAAGGAGAAGTAAGAGTGAAAAGGAAAAGACTGGCAAAGGTAAATGTAGGTCCTTTACAGTCAGAGACGGGAGAATTTATAATGGGGAATGAGGAAATGGCTGAGAAATTAAATAAATACTTTGTTTCTGTCTTCACAGAGGAAGACACAAAAAACCTCCCAGAAATACGAGAAAACCAAGGGTGTGGCGAGAATGAGGAACTTAAAGAAATTATTATTAGTAAAAAACAAACAGTGCTAGCAAAATTAATGGGGCTAAAAGTCGATAAATCCCGAGGACCGGATGACCGACATCCTAGGGTTTTGAAAGAGGTGGCCATTGGGATAGTGGACGCATTGGTTGTCATCTTCCAAAATTCTATAGATTCTGGAACGGTTCCTGCAGATTGGAGGACAGCAAATGTAAACCCGCTATTTAAGAAAGGAGGGAAAACGGGGAACTACAGACCTGTTGGCCTCACATCAGTAGTTGGGAAAATGCTGGAATCTATTATAAAGGATGCAATAACTGGGCACTTAGAAACTAGTAGTAAGATTGGGCAGAGTCAACATGGATTTATGAAAAGGAAATCCTGTTTGACAAACCTATTGGAGTTCTTTGAGGATGTAACTAGTGGAGTAGACAAAGGGGAACCGGTAGATGTGGTGTATTTGGATTTTCAGAAGGCCTTCGATAAGGTCCCCCACAAGGTTGGTGAACAAAATTAGGGCACATGGAATTGGGGGTAATATACTAGCATGGATTGAGAATTGGTTAACAGACAGAAAACAAAGAGTAGGGATAAATGGGTCTTTTTCAGGATGGCAGGCTGTGACTAGTGGGGTGTACTGCAAGGATGGGTGCTTGGGCCACAGCTATTCACAATCTATATCAATGATTTGGATGAGGGGACTAAATGTAACATTTCCAAATTTGCTGATACGAAGCTAGGTGGCAGTGTCGGTTGTGAAGAGGCTTCAGGGGGACCCCGACAGGCTCAGTGAGTGGGTGAGAACATGGCAGATGGGATATAATGTAGAAAAATGTGAAGTTATCCACTTTGGTAGAAAAAACAGAAAGGCAGAGTATTTCCTAAATGGTGAAAGATTGGGGAAAGCAGATGCTCAAAGGGACCTGGGTGTCCTTGTAAATGAGTCACTGAAAGTGAATGTGCAGGCGCAGCAAACCATGAGGAAGGCAAATGGTATGCTGGCCTTCATTACAAGAGAATTTGAGTACAGGAGTAAAGAAGTCTTACTCCAATTATACAGTGAGAAGTCGCACAACACCAGGTTATAGTCCAACAGTTTTATTTGAAATCACAAGCTTTCGGAGCGCTGCTCCTTTGTCAGGTGAAGTAAAGGAATACAAATCGACAAAGCATATATAGATAGAGAACAATGCATGTGTAGCGTACAATGGCAGACGACTACATT
This sequence comes from Squalus acanthias, assembly GCA_030390025.1. NCBI lineage: Eukaryota > Metazoa > Chordata > Chondrichthyes > Squaliformes > Squalidae > Squalus > Squalus acanthias. Next base: position 83,543,079 of record CM059439.1, read on the forward strand.
TAATCCTCCTGACTGCCTTTTGTCACACCTCGGCAGAGAAACAATTAGGTCAGCCAGGAAGGCACCACATCAAAGACATAGCAAGATACAACTGAGACAGTGAGGTGGGTTTACAGGGGGTCTAATGTGTCAAAAGCTGCAGTCTGTATGGAAAACGATAAACTTTAACATTTTTACTTTTTTTTACTGGAAATCACATCTGTGAACAAGCCAACGACGACTCGAGTCTGGATGACTCTACGTCATGTATCGTGACATGAACTCTAGATCCCGGTTGAGGCCGTCCTCATGAGTGCGGAACTTGGCTATCAGTTTCTGCTCGATGATTTTGCGTTGTCGTGTGTCTCTAAGGCCGCCTTGGAGAACGCTTACCCGCAGATCCGAGGCTGAATGTCCTTGACTGCTGAAGTGTTCCCCGACTGGGAGGGAACACTCCTGCCTGGCGATTGTTGCGCGGTGTCCGTTCATACGTTGTCTCAGTGTCTGCATGGTCTCGCCGATGTACCATGCTCTGGGGCATCCTTTCCTGCAACGTATCAGGTAGACAACGTTGGCCGAGTCACATGAGGACACTACCCACCAGGTACATGGTACATTCTACCGCAAGCCCACGGACAACCTCACGATGCTCCACTTCTCCAGCTTCCACCCTAACCACGTTAAAGAAGCCATCCCCTATGGACAAGCCCTGCGAATACACAGGATCTGCTCAGACGAGGAGGAACGCGATGGACACCTACGGACGCTGAAAAACGCCCTCGTAAGAGCGGGATATGACAGTCGACTCATCGATCGACAGTTCCGACGGGCCACAGCGAAAAATCGCATAGACCTCTTCAGAAGGCAAACACGGGACACAACCAACAGGGTACCCTACGTCGTCCAGTACTTCCCCGGAGCGGAGAAACTGTGCCATGTTCTTCGCAGCCTTCAACATGTCATCGATGACGACGAACACCTCGCTAAGGCCATCCCCACGCCTCCACTACTTGCCTTCAAACAGCCGCCTAACCTCAGAAGTACCATCGTTCGCAGCAAATTACCCAGTTTTCAGGATAACAGCGACCACGACATCACACAACCCTGCCACGGCAACCTCTGCAAGACATGCCAGATCATCAACACAGATACCATCATCACACGTGAGGACACTACCCACCAGGTACATGGTACATACTCATGTGACTCGGCCAACGTTGTCTACCTGATACGTTGCAGGAAAGGATGCCCCAGAGCATGGTACATCGGCGAGACCATGCAGACACTGAGACAACGTATGAACGGACACCGCGCAACAGTCGCCAGGCAGGAGTGTTCCCTCCCAGTCGGGGAACACTTCAGCAGTCAAGGACATTCAGCCTCAGATCTGCGGGTAAGCGTTCTCCAAGGCGGCCTTAGAGACACACGACAACGCAAAATCATCGAGCAGAAACTGATAGCCAAGTTCCGCACTCATGAGGACGGCCTCAACCGGGATCTAGAGTTCATGTCACGATACATGACGTAGAGTCATCCAGACTCGAGTCGTCGTTGGCTTGTTCACAGATGTGATTTCCAGTAAAAAAAAAGTAAAAATGTTAAAGTTTATCGTTTTCCATACAGACTGCAGCTTTTGACACATTAGACCCCCTGTAAACCCACATCATTGTCTCAGTTGTATCTTGCTATGTCTTTGATGTGGTGCCTTCCTGGCTGACCTAATTGTTTCTCTGCCGAGGTGTGACAAAAGGCAGTCAGGAGGATTAAATGTAGTCGTCTGCCATTGTACGCTACACATGCATTGTTCTCTATCTATATATGCTTTGTCGATTTGTATTCCTTTACTTCACCTCCGAAAGCTTGTGATTTCAAATAAAACTGTTGGACTATAACCTGGTGTTGTGCGACTTCTCACTTTTGTCCACCCCAGTCCAACACCGGCATCTCCGCATCATGGCCAATTATATAGGGCCTTGGTGAGACCACACCTGGAGTACTGTGTACAATTTTGGTCTCCTTACCTAAGGAAGGATATACTTGCCATAGAGGGAGTGCAACGAAGGTTCACGAGATTGATTCCTGGGATGGCGGGACTGTCGTATGAGAAGAGATTGAGTAAACTAGGCCTGTATTTACTTCTCTTGAATTCAGAAGAATGAGAGGGGATCTCATTGAAGCATAGAAAATTATTACAGGGTTTGATGGGGTGGATGCTGGGAGAATGTTTCCCTTGGCTGGGGAGTCTAGAACCAGGGGCCATTCAGGACTGAGATGAGAAGAAATTTCTTCACACAGAGGGTGGTGAATCTTTGGAATTCTCTACCCCAGAGGGCTGTGGAGGCTCAGTCATTGGGTATATTCAAAACAGAAGTCGGTTAAGGCAGAAGATCAGCCATGATCTCATTGAATGGCGGAGCAGGCTCGAAGGGCCGAATGGCCTACTCCTGCTCCTGTTTCTTATGTTCTTGTGTTCTAAGAGTGGTCATGGAATCTGTATTAGCTGACAGAATGACAGGAAACTTTAAATGCAATAATTTTGAAATATGGGAGCTGGGAACTAAACCGTTTTGGATAATGAATTGTTGTTGCACGAGCCAGACTTCAGATTTCAAAATAAAAACCTGGAGTAGAAACCAAAATTCTTCCAGTGGTGATAGAGAAAACGGTTTCTGACCGTGCAAGAAAAGTTTATATATTTTGGTAGACTGCACTTTCATACCACAAAACAGGGCAATTTCTAAACTTTAGTGGGTATAATGGCAGTAAAGTTAACACAGGAGGGTCGTTGTTGTGTTTCAGCTTGGCTCAGTTGGTAGTGCTGAGAGGGTATGGGTTTGATTTCCACATCTGAATATGAGTGCAGAGCGTAGGCTGATACTCCAGTGCAGTGCTGAGGGAATACTACCTTTTTGGAGGTGTTGGCTTTCAGGTGAGATATTCAATAGAGGTCCTATCTGTCTGTCGAGTTGCATGTTAAAGATGCTACCATTTGAATTAAACATCTGTGACCCTGGCCAATGTTCCTCGCTCAGCAATCCCACTAGAAAAAATGGTTATCTTATTGCCGTTTGAGAAGAGATTACTGGTGCAGAATGGCTGCCATGTTTGCCTACAGAACAGTCACTGCACTCCATAAGTGTTGATGTTTCGAGCAGTTTCAATAAGCTCATAAAAGTGCTAGATAATATCTACACTTAAAGATTTATGCACAGTTTTGTTCACACAAGCTGGAGTAACAGCTCAGCCACATACCTTCAGAGCATTTATCTGAATTGATCTGAATTTGTGATTTGGACCCATCAATAGTGTTTCTTCTTAAATTGGTAACAATTATTATTCATTATATTTTATAAGAGAGATGGCATTTAGGATGGTCAAACCTGGATGACAGCAAGCTAAATGGTTTGACTTTTTACAAGAATTTTTATTTATCACTGTATCCATATTTGAACATCTAAATTTAGATTTCACTTGGAGCATGCAAGATGAAGCAACTATTTCATTTCCTGTTTGCAGAAGGAATAGACAGATGGGTGTGTCCATTTTGAACTTAAGTGTGCATATACCTGTGTGTGTGTTTTATTTTTAAAATTGCACTCCATGGTATTGGTTTGCTGTCCCATCACGGATGCCAGTCCATTGCTCCCATCTGCCCTGCATTGATTTTTCATGTCAGAACTGCAGGCAGTTTTGTGCTGATGAAAACCAGCTTTTTACAAGGATAAAATTGTGTCCTCAATGTTGTTTCAAGGAATATGGGCTGAAAATGTGAGAGGCGTCTGAAAAGTAATTGCGATCAGCCGAGAAGCAGCAACTCCCATCCTTTCTCCTTTTGAGAAGAAAAGTTTGTTCCAGATTGGATCAATGCTTAACCCTGGAATATGTCGTTTTATCCTGTTCCATTTCTCCCAGAAGCTCCCTTTTCTTAAACTTTGGAAGCTCTTGGTTGCTAACAATTGTTTTTAAATGTTTCCAGAGCTAGAGTGATTGATCCAGAGAGACAAATCGGATACTAAAAACCACGATTTATATTGTTCAAAAGCTTAATTTATTCTCTCCTACGCATAACCGAACACGATTTTGCGCAGTTTCCTAAACCTAAAGTACCAATTGGCTGAATTCCAGAAGAGAGAGATTTTTGAAAAAGTTAGTAATGAAACAAGGCTAATCAACCCATGGAAGCTCATTTGTCTTGCAGATTAATTCTATCAGACCGTCGGATTGTATTTTGAATAATGCTAATGTTTTGCCACTGTTACTTTGCTTGTATTATTATATATTATTCACTGTTTGATGAGATGTTTTTCCCAGCATTTGTTATTAAATTTACTTCATGCTAATTGATGTTTATGTCCACCAGTCCTACTTGACATATTTTAAGGTAATAAACTTGGTATACCTTATCCCCCCACCACCTTAATCACCTTTCTAGGTTGTAGAAGACACTGAGATAGAATGCACAGGACTGGAATAAAAGGGGCATATCCTTCATTGGTGACAAGTGGTATTTCATAGGGGTTGGTACTGGGTCCTGGTTTTCACCATGTTGGGCTAATTTTGCTGGGTAGAGGCACGTGAAGAGAGCACAAATTGGTGATAAGGCTACAACGTTGTAGCCTCGATTCAATCGATTTAGCCATTTTATATAAATAACCTCGATTTGAAACTCAAGTGGGTTATTTTCAAATTTGGAGATGGTGCTAAATTTGGAGGTGTGGTGAATTAATGAGAAGAGAGCAGAAAATTTGAAAAGAATGTACATTAATTTAGTGGTTAGAACAAAGGCAGATTAAGTTTAACATTAAGTGGAAGGTAATAAGCACTGGAATTAAGAAATAGATAATGAGAAGTCCAGGTGCATAGGTAGTGAAAAGCATAAAGAAGGCTAACTGGGTGTTGAGCTTTGTCATGAGGTATAGAATGTAAGCGCAAGGTAGTCATACTGTAGTTACAGAGTGCTGGTCAGACCTCATTTGGAAAATTATGTTCAGATTTGGGCACTGCACCTTGGAGCTGAAGGAGGAAAAAAGTGTCATTGTCTCAATCAGAAGACATTGTTGACTTTGATGAAGGCAATCTTGGTGCTGTTGGCAGTGTAGAAATCAGCCTGGAAGAATTTGAACAAGCAGTTATGGGAGAGGTGGAGCACGCAGCTTGAAGACGGTGACATGTTCAAGGATCTACTGCTGTTTATGGGACCTTGCTGTATGAAAAGTGGCTGATGCATTTGACAATATAACAGTGACTACTTTACAAAGTAATTCTTATGTAGAGCCTTGTGCCATTAAAAAGAAAAAAAGACTTGCATTTATATAGTGCCTTTCACGACTACCGGCCGTCCCAAATGCTTTTCAGCCAATTAAGTACTTTTTGAAGTGTAGTCACTGTTGTAATGTAGGAAACGTGGCAGCCAATTTGCATTCCCACAAACAGCAATGTGATAATGACCAGATAATCTGTTTGTGATGTTGATTGAGGGATGAATATTGGCCAGGACACTGGGAATAACTCCACTGCTCTTCTTCGAACTAGTGCCATGGGATCTTTTACATTCACCTGAGAGCAGATGGGGCCTCGGTTTGACATCATCTGAAAGATGGCACCTCCGACAGTGCAGCACTCCCTCAGTACTACACTGGAGTGTTCGCCTAGATTTTTGTGCTCAAGTCTCTGGAGTGGGACTTGAACCCACAACCTTCTGACTCAAAGGCGGGGCTGCTACCAACTGAACCACTGGCTGACATTTTTAAGAGATGTGATGCGATTCTATATAATTGCAAAATTATCTACTTTGGTAATTGAGCCATAGTTAAGTGTGCCACAGCAGGCTTAGTGGGCAAATGTTCCTCGGTACAGTTTAAGGATCTACTGTACAGTACAGTTTTATGACTAATCATCAGATGTAAACATTCTGCAGGTTTTAATTAATTCCATGTTGGTAGTAAGGGGTTTCGCATGTGATGAGTGAAAGCCGTATTCGGAATTGCAAAGGACTGGTTTGCAAATACACTGACTTTTTTTTAAAAAGTCCAACATATTTGTTTTCCAGGAGCTGTCAAGTTGTGGCTGGAACAAAAAGGAAAAGCACAGTTCGTCACCAAATGTCGTAGCCTTCACGAGAAGGTTTAATCATGTGAGTATTTGCAGGGACTTGTGTAATGGCACTGAAAGGTCAAGTGCTTATAAAGTAGATTACATTTGATATCTGGTTTAAAAAAAATTGGTTGCTAGAAAAAGATAGGATGGGGCCCTGTGATCTATAAAAATTTACAGTCCAAATCTTCAGCTCTCTGAGATCCAAACTCCTCCTCCTCCCCCAAATATATCAATCAGTTACAAATATTGAAAATGCAAAAATGCAGTATGTGTGACACGTATTCCACTGATCTTTTGACATTTTGTTTCTTTTAAACCATTGAAGCACATCCGCTACTAGTTCTGAAAAGTTGAAAGGAAAAAAAAGTAGGTTAACGATTGCTCATGGTTAATTTTCTGAGTTACAAATAGGAAGGACGACTACAGTTTGGGCTTTTCCCAATATTTTTCTATTGTGTTCCTGACAGAGACAGTTTCCAACAGCAGACCAAGTTGCCTATGCACTTTAACCTGTGCTGTTTCACATCCTGTGTGTGTGTGTGTTTGTCCAGATTTAACAATTAACCTCATCATGGTATATGGTATATTGATCACTGGAGCACACTTGGAAGGCCCACCGCAACCCATCCCTTCTGAAAGATAGAAAATTAGATGTTGGCAGACCATTATATACAATCTAAAACTATTGAATCAGATTTATTTAGAAATTAAATAATGCGTCGAAGCAGAAAGATACTGAAACGCCACAATTCTTGGAAGGAAAAAAAAACCAAGAAAAATGGTATCAGTTCACTCGGGGTTAATGTACTTTTTAAGAATTTGTATCTTAGAGAGTTTGATGAGCAGCTGGACTTTTGGATCAAACTGTCCAGCTTGTCTCTTGGTAGACCTTCAAAATGTGATGTATGCAGATGGTGAAAATTTCACGAGTGCAGACACAGAGCTTGGCCCGCTTACCAGAATTGACATCTACAATAGAATCCCACAGTTCCTCTAAAGTTTTAAGGGTCTCTGAAGATGGTGTTGTCAATCACACATGTTTATAGACACAAGATGTGGGGACTATAGCATGGAATGCTAATGAGCATTTTGTCACACATCATCTGAATCCCAAATCCCTCGAAAGGCTCTGAAAATGTGCAATTCATTATGCACAAAGAACATTGTCCCTGTTATCTTGACGAATTTTCAGATCAATCCGCTTTGACTGGTCCCTGTAGATATCTTGTATTCCATTTTGAAATTTGGTGAAGAAAGACTGGATGAAATAAACCATGATATTTCCCGATTTGTCAAATAGGTATTGTAACTTCAAGAACCTGTACCTCACTATCTCTCTACCATTTGTGTGTCTTATTAAAAACCTTGGAGTAGAGTTTCCGCTTTGGGCACAATCGGCGATCCGGGAGCAAATTGTGCCCAAAATTGCACCCGTTTTGAGAAATGGTTTTTTTTCCTTGAGTTTCCACTCGAACTCATTTGCATATCAGCCAATGCAAAATCTGCCATGTACCATTGCAATCTGGCAGTGTTTTAGAACGCAATTTAAAAAAAGAAAAATGTGTTTTAATAATTATTCCTTGCTATATTTAAGAGTGGTAACTTGGTGCAGTTTGATTAATAAAGCTGAAAATGGGTTTATCACAAAAAAATAATCATTTTTAATCAGAGTGTCAATCCACCACTTGTCAGTAACCTGATTTTAAATTACTGAAAATAACTTTAAAAAAATGCAGAACCATTTGCTAGTTATATTGGGGTACAACAGTCGGTTTCTTAGTAAATTAAAAAAGAATTACATTCAAAAACATTTAGAACATACCTATTAGTGTCCTTGCACCCAAAAGAACCAGCTTAATTTTTAGAAACTCCTCGAAGGCCTGCAAACGAGCGCAATTAGCAGAACCTCTCAATGGTGATTTAATTTATCCTGGGGACTATGGCCAGTTTTGTGCGCTGGGCCGGCTTCTAGCGCGATGTTTTTTAAACTAGCGCAAAAGATCGTGGAAACTCGATTTGCGCTGAACATAATTTGAGCCTTAAAATTCCATGATCTTTTGCGCAGGTCACGCCGATTTTCACAGAATCACAGAATCCCCACAGTGCAGATAGAGGCCATTTCGGCCCATCGAGCCTGCACCGACACATATCCCAGCCTATCCCCGTAACCCCACGTATTTAATCCCCCAACACTAAGGGTCAATTTATCCTAGCCAAATCAACCTAACCCGCACATCTTTGGACTGTGGGAGGAAACCGGAGCACCCGGAGGAAACCCACGCAGACACAGGGAGAATGTGCAAACTCCACACAGACAGTCACCCGAGGCCGGATTCGAACCCGGGTCCCTGGCGCTGTGAGGCAACAGTGCTAACCACTATGCCACCGTGATTTTGTTCGAATTGCGCCGAAAAAACCAGCGCGACTGAGCGGAAACTCTGCCCCCTTAGATCTGTGCACACTACTTGTCTACAAAACCTTTTTGTCGCAAATTTCTGTCCACTTTTTTTCACTGTAAATTCCTTTACTTACTTTTATAATGGAAATCACCTGCTAAAGCTTGCACTCTGTGATTGCACGATTTGGCCACCAGATGGCTTTCTCTCGCTAAATCCCTCAATGTTTTGTGAAAGGTTTCCATTTGAGCTTTTGATCAGCCATTTTTTTCCTCAGTAACTGAAATTTCTAACATCCAAAATAAGGGTTTAAACACAATTTAAAAAATTACATGAAGATCATTTCCCCCTCCACAGCAATGCTAAACACAATATCTACTTCCACTTGGTGCATTTTGCATATCGTTTTGCTTTGTATTCTCGGCTTTAAAAATGGTAAAGGATAAAAATTAAATAGGCAAAGAAAACATATAAAAATATATATATCGATATAAATATGTGTGTATATATAAAATAAAGATCACTCATGTACAGATTTTACAGAATTCAATCCCCAAAGCACTGTAAAAATCTCAGAATACCATTTAATAAAAATGGAATTTGGCAGTCACTGTCTTAACAGTGTCCCTTATGTTATCTTCTAAATAGCATAAACACCCTAATTGTTATAAAACAGCAAACCCTCTCACTCACCATGAGCAATGCCACAGGGTTTCTGCAAGTTACCATTGCAAAGTGTAATGCTACGAGCAATGGAAATCTATCACATCTAAGCAATAGCTAATTACTTGAGTGTAAAATTTAATTTGAGTACAGAAGAGAACACTTGCCTCTGGTTTCACAGGATTTCTACTATTTTAAGAGGACATGAGGTTAGGTTTCTCCATGCCAAAGTCTGTCCTGCCCAGTTTGAGAGTTGTGGCCAACTGTCAGTCCTCCACAAAATTATGACAACAGCAGCAGCACTACAAAAGTTGCTGCTGTTTCAGGGAACTCAATGGAACACTTAAGAACTGCTGCAGCTGCACCTTAATCCAAAAAGACCACATGGAATAACAACTGCGAGCTTCACACTGCCTGTGCTTTTCGTAGAATTCTTCCAGATGCGGTCATTTCTTGGATACAGAAGTTGAAATTCAAAGTTAACCATCACTTGCTAAACCAGAACATGCATTGATGATAAAATCTGTCACTTGCTGTACAGTTTAATCTTTCATAGTCTTTAAGTGCTAAATTCAGAGTCAAATTCAGCTTCTATAGAAAGAACTGTTCTTGTTGCCGTTGTTTTGGGTTGCACCCCGTTGTGATGCCATTTGATATACACCTCCAATCTCTAAATTGTGATTTCAGCTCTCATTTGGAAAGCTGTTTAATTGTCCCTTCGTTACCACCAATATATAAAAAAAAAAAAATCCTGCAAGGAAGCTGGTCGCGGCATTTTTCTAGTTTACAGTATTTTTTATGGTTTAAATGCTTTCTAACTATGAAAGGGATACCAAAAGGAATGCACTGAAGCTTTAGGTACCACACAAGCTGATGGCTGGAAATTCACAGCGTCTGAAAAGACAGGTTTCCGGTTTCGTCCCTTTGTCGGAACAAGACTGAAGTAAGTTCTGTCCAGTTCTGACGATAGGTATACACCCAAAATGGTAACCTGTCTTTTCTCTTTACAGATGCTGACAGACCTGCTGTGCATTTTGAGCATGTTCTGCTTTTATTCCAGATTTCCAGCATTTACTGTTTCCTCCCCCTTTTTTTCCCCTTATTTGTTCAACAAGACAGCTGTTGGGCGCTTCAGCTCCTTGTTCCTACTTCTCCCTAACCTTTCTCGACAAGTTCATCACGCCTTAATTAATTGACCTGCCCTTTAATTAAGTTGACTAAGCCATCCTATGCAGTTTCAAAGATGTCACTACCACATCAGGTTACTTTCTGTGACACTAATTTCTTAGTGATATTAATTATTCTCGGATACCACATATAAGATTCACAGATGAACACAGGAAAATGACAGGGGGCGGCTGTCGCTTTCAAGACTTATTTTCTTTAGCCAGAATTGTGCAGTGTCAGCTTTGCTCAGTGGCAGCGTTCTCATAAGTCAGGAAATTGTGGGTTTATGCCCCACTTGAGACTTTAGCACATAATCCAGTATGACACTTCAGTGTAGTATGGGGGAAATACTGCACTGTCAGAATTCCTGTTTCTCAGATGAGTTGTTAAACTGAGGCCCAGTCTGCTTGTTTAGGTGGATGTGAAAGAATCCATGACATTATTTGAAGAACAGCAGGGGAATTCTCCCAGTATCCTGGCCAACATTTATCCCTCAAACAACACCACCAAAAACAGATTTCCTGGTTATTTATCTCATTGTTGTTTGTGGGACCTTGCTGTGTGCAAATTAGCTGCCACATTCCCCTACATTGCAACAGTGACTACACTTCAGTCGTACTTCAATGGTTGTGAAGAACTTTGGGATTGTTGAGGATGTGAAAGGCTTCACACAAATGCATGATCTTTAATTCTTTCTCTTTTTCTCCTTGCTCCTCTTTCTTTCCCTTTTTCTTTCATTCTTCCCTTTTTCTTCTTTTCCCTCTTTCTCTCTTCCCTTCCCTCTTTCTCCCTTCCCTTCCCTCTTTCTTTCTCCCTTCCCTTCCCTTCCCTTCCCTCTCTTTTTCTTTCTCCCTTCCCTTCCCTCCTTCTCCCTTCCCATCCCTTCCCTCCTTCTCCCTTCCCATCCCTTCCCTCTTTCTCCCTTCCCATCCCTCCCCTCTTTCTCCCTTCCCATCCCTCTTTCTCCCATCCCTTCCCTCTTTCTCCCATCCCATCCCTCTCTTTGATTATACGATGCACCTCTAGATGCCTATTTTGGTGTTTTTATATTTTCTGTGTTACTACAAGAAATAACTTCTTTAGATATTACTGGGACAAATCTCATCAATGCAATCACTTCTTTTCTGCGAAGTTTACAACTTGGCAAAGATTTATTTTACACAGAATTTTGGTTGTCAATTTTTGATTTGAAAAATTGTTTCGATGAGGAAGTTTATTTTTTATCAGCAGCATATGCCCAAGCATTGCCTTGGGTTTTGTGGACCTTTGCTCTGAAAATTGGGTTAAAGCAAATCATGCTTGTCATTTTAGAACAGCCGAAGCAGCATTTTATTTTGTGGCTGACAGTTCAACTACAAGTTTTCACTTTCCCTTAACTACTCCAGACAGGAAGGAGAGGCATTGGGTCTGACGTATCTAAGGTACACACTCAGGATTAAAGTTGATATTGCCATTTGTGAAGCCAGTTAATATTTACACAATTCTGAGCACAATGAAGATGTTAATCTTGTAGATGACCCATAAAATTAGGGAGCATAATTTGTTCAAGTTAAATATAGAAACATAGAAGATAGGAGCAGGAGTAGGCCATTCGGCCCCTCGAGCCTGTTCCGCCATTCAATGCGATCATGGCTGATCATCCAAATTCAGTACCCTGTCCCTGCTTTCTCCCCATATCCCTTTAGCCTTAAAAAATATATCTAACTCCTTCTTGAATATATTTAATGAATTGGCCTCAACTGCCTTGTGTGGTAGAGAATTCCACAGGTTCACCACTCTCTGGGTGAAGAAATTCCTCCTCATCTCAGTCCTAAATGGCTTACCCCTTATCCTTAGACTGTGACCCCTGGTTCTGGACTCCCCCGCCATCGGGAACATCCTTCCTGCATCTAGTCTGTCTAGTCCTGTTAGAATTTTATAAGTTTCAATGAGATCCCCTCTCATTCTTCTAAACTCTAGCGAATATAAGCCTAATCGACCCAATCTCTCCTCTTACGTCATTCCTGCCATCCCAGGTATCAGTCTGGTGAATCTTCGCTGCACTCTCTCCATGGCAAGAACATCCTTCCTCAGATAACATGTTCCTTCTATGACAAATCACATCTAGTAGATGCAGGTGTCCGCACTGGTTGAACAATTGTTGGGTGTCAGAGGGCATGAGATCTTAATAGTCAGAGCTAAGCCGATATACTGGCAGTACTTCTCTGAAGCATCAAGGAGCACTACAGGCATCCCCTTAGCCAACTTAGTTGACTTTGCAGATAGTATTAGAGAAACATTTTTTTAACTTGCAATTTTCAATGCCAGCTTGCAAGGTGTGGATTTAATATATGTTACAGGCCAGTTTGTTGTTGGCGATCTAAACCAGCTGCTGATCCAAGAAAAGTGCTTCCTTCATAGATACTTAATAAATCTCTCATCTCATTCCAGAAATGTCCAACCCAGTGGATTGGAGAAAAAGAGCCCAAAGCATGAGGTGTAATTTTGATTCATATAAATACAACAAAAATAGGGAATCATTCACCATTAGTTTCTTGCTTGAACAAATGGTTCCTAATTTTAAGGAATGGTACAGAGGTGGTAATTGGGTTTCTTGCTGACTGCTTCGGTTGTGCCTTTGCTTCTGTGTCCTCTGGATGAAAAAAAATAGAAGATACTTGTATTGCGTCCAGTTCTGGTCACCACTTGAGAGGGTGCAGAGGAGATTTACCAGAATGGTTCCGGGGATGGGGGATCTTAGCTACAAGGACAGGTTGGAGAAGCTGGATTTGTTTTCATTAGAGCAAAGGAGGTTGCGGGGTGATTTGATAGAGGTGTACAAGATTATGACGGGTTTGGATAGGCTAGACGGGGAAAGGCTGTTCCCACTAGTTGATGGTACAAGGACTAGGGGACACAGATTTAAGGTTTTGGGCAAGAGATACAGGGGGGATGTGAGGAAAAACTCTTTTACGCAGCGAGTGGTGAGGACCTGGAACTTGATGCCGACGGAAGTGGTGGAAGCGGAGACACTCAATGTTTTCAAAGGGAGACTGGATAGGCACTTGAGGGAAATAAACTTGCTGGGCTATGGGGATAGAGCGGGGGAATGGGACTGACTGGATTGCTCTACAGAGAGCCGGCACGGACTCGATGGGCCGAATAGCCTCCTTCTGTGCCATTATGACTCTATGACCTACCTCCACGATGATCTGTATGTGTTTGTGTAGTCCAAACACACACAAAAAGTGAGAGGGAGATGAATGTGATTCAGACTAAGGATTGTTAAAGGAACAGATTTAGTCAGTGATTAGTCCCCACTGACATGCTGAAATTACTCAAGGGTCTAGGAAAGGGATAACTTTATCTGAAGACTAGGGAACAAAGTAAAGCTACATTTTTGTGGTTTCTTATTGAATGTTTTGCCAGTAACTAAATTGTTGCCCAATATACCAAAGGTTCTGAAGACAGTAGTGTACTTCAAGTTCTTCATTCTTGATTACAGATAGATTTTAAATTCCTGTCTTGGAAGACCAAGAATATAAGACAGTGTAAATCCAAGAGCCTGTTTCCCATTACTGCTCATTAAAGTGTTGACAGTGATGGTCCTGAAAATCTTGGCAGAACAAGATTTTACTCAACAAGATTTAACAGGACTGGGAATAACTGTTGAACATTTTTTCCAGAGACTGATGTCCATATTAAGCAGTTCAAATCAGCAAACCAAAGATTATAATGCTGAATAAAAAAAGGTCTTCTGGATATTTGTGCAGGCCATATATTCCCACATTTTAAATAATGATTTCAAATATGGCTAATTTCTAAGCTGTTTCTGTGAAGGTTCCCATTATAATGGAAGAACTTGTGTTTACGCAGACTATGGCTGATGCTGTGATTTTTCATTCCCACAATGAGAAGCTATGTACTAGTCAAAATTCCAATCCAAGCAACACATTTCCCCCCAATTAACTTACGAAATTCAAGCAGCTAGCTGCATGTAGGAAGAAGCAATAAACAAAAGGTACTTTAGTAAAGATTATGACCACCCATCACACCTGCTGGATAAAACTGTACACCTCTTTTCGCAAGGAGGAAAGGACAGACTAATGTTGATAACATAGATGGATGGGCAAGCTTCTGAACCATGTTGAGCACTACTGTGTCTTGCTGAGCTTAGTCAAAGTTCTCCTACTTTCCAAAATGATTCTGGAGGGCAAGAAAAACCAAAGGCTTTTATTCCCATGATCAATAGCCTTGTCAAATGCTTTCCCTTGCCTCCTTTGCTTTCACCTCCAGTACCAAATGCAAAGAGCTTAAGGATTACTTGAATACATCCATGTTGCTATCTGCCCTTCCAATATCCTGGTGCTCCTAACATCCTTCACCCACCCACCATATCTGTCATGGCCTGTCACTGTGCAATTTCTGTCCCAATTTCCCCCACCCTGTCTAATCTCATCTCTTCAATGAGATGGGTGCTATCTTGATTCCTTCCCCAATTACTCAATTGCTGATCACTCAACCACCACTTGTGGCCTCCGTGCTTGACATACTGTAAATGGCTGTCTTTGCTCAGGCCCTCTCCCTTTCAAAACTATCATGAATTATATCCTCTATGATTATGAAATGTTATCTCTCTTTTGCTTCCATGACTGCCTCGCAACATTTGATGCGGTTGACTATGCCATCCTTCTCCATCATCTTTTCTCAGTTGTCCAGCTCTGTGTGAATGAATCACATGGTTCCACTCACGTTAGAATGAAGCCAGTGCATCTGCCCTGCACTCTTATTTCCAAAATTCCCCAAAGGCCTTGGCTCCTCTTCATCTGGTGACATCATCTGCAGACATGGAGTTAGTTTTCATACATATGTTGTTGACAGCCAGCTTTACCTCTCCCCCATGACACTACTGTGCTGTAAGTTTGTCTGTCTGACATCATGGATAAGTCAAAATTACTTCCAATTAACTATTGGGAAGAAGCCATCATTTTCAGTTTCTACAATAAATTTTCCCTTGTCACTAATTCCATCCCCTCTCCAGTTGCTTTTCTCTTCCACCACCTTCCATAAAAGCTCAGCAGCCCATATCCTGTTCAATAAGAAGTCCCACTCACCCATCACATTTGGCTGCACTGACCTACAGTAGCAGTCTGTCCCCCAATGTATATAATTTAAACTTCTCATTCTCTTCTTCAAATCCCTTCATGGCATTATCCCACATTATCTTTGCAACCGTCTCTCACTTCGTGCCTCTCCACTAGCCTTCAGTCCTCCTAGCTTTTTGTCCATACCCCTTTCTTCTGACACCATTTGTGGCAGAACCTCTACTGTCTGGAATTTCTTCCCTAAACCCCTATGCTTCTCCACTTCTCTTTCCATCCTCAAAAACCTGCTTGAGATCTGTCTCTTGGGCCAGGCTTTGTCAGCTCTCTTAACACTTACACCATGGCTCACTGCCTCCTCCATTTATTGCTTATATGGCCAAGTGGAACTGATTTGTCCATTGGTAACAAGTTAACAAGTACCACTCTGTCTCGCCACGTAATTACAGTGTTGGCCAACTCAGGATTTGCAACCGAGCCCATGAAGGGCTCATGCAGCTGTTGCAGCCCCCAGAAAATGTAACTGCTTGGCAGGAAATGACTGGGACTTGAAACTTATTTTGCACAATCTTACACTCTTCAGCTCATCTTGTGATGAGTGTCTTTCTTTTACGACTGTTGCACTGTTTTGTCTTATCTCAGCTTGTCGGGTTTGTAAATTTTGTATGGAGTAGAGTGTTTTGATGGATTCGTCAAAATACTGTACATGAAATTCCTACCCAAAATTGTCATGTAAATTAGGAAATTTCAGTTGGCACTGAACACTTGTAATTTTCAGAGTTTTGGAGTTGTGTGTCAGTAGAACCAGCGACATTAGCACTTGGATGCAATATTTGGTTTTTTTTTAGCTTAAATGTTCACTAAAAATGTTTAGAACAGTAAGTAGAAGGTTTCTCATCATGTTATTCCTTAACTGGAGGAATCAGGACAAGCTCAAGGGCATTTCATTATGACCATATTAGCAGCCAATGTGAAAGTGCGTCTCAGACTAACTGCAAGGCAGCTAAATTAGGATAATTTGCGTGCTTTCTCAAAGCATTGCAGTCTTCTGACAACTCGATGAAAAGAACTTTGTTACTCTGGTGTTCTAGGCTGGCCTCAGTATTGAGCAGTGGGTGTTCCTACCTCAATTTTCAGTACTGTCTTGGAATAACGGATTTGCATGTAGAGATTGGCAGAAGCTACTTGCTGATTAGATCTCTTTTTGACTTGGACCAACTGAGAGTCATAGTCATTGCGGCATAGAAGGAGGCCATTCGGCCCATCGAGTCCGTGCCGGCTCTCTGTAGAGCAATCCAGTCAGTCCCATTCTCCCGCTCTATCCCCGTAGCCCTGCAAGTTTATTTCCCTCAAGTGCCTATTCAATTTCCTTTTGAAATCATTGATCGACTTTGCTTCCACCGCCCTCGTCGACAGCGATTTCCAGGTCATTACCACTCACTGCATAAAAAAGTTCTTTCTCACATCTCCCCTGTATCTCTTGCCCAGAACCTTAAATCTGTGTCCCCTAGTCCTTGTACCATCAGCTAATGGGGACAGATTTTCTCTGTCTACCTTATCCAAACCCGTCATAATCTTGTACATCTGTATCAAATCTCCCATCAACCTCCTTTGCTCCAAGGCGAACAACCCCAGCTTCTTCAACCTAACCTTGTAGCTGAGATCCCTGGAACCATTCTGGTAAATCTGCTCTGCACTCTCTCAAGGACCTTCACATCCTTCCTAAAGTGGTGACCAGAACTGGATGCAATACTCTAGTTGTGGCCTAACCAGAGCTTTATAAAGGTTCAGCATAACTTCCCTGCTTTTGTATTCAATACCTCTATTTATGAAGCCCAAGATCCCATATGCGTTGCTAACTACTCTCTCAATATGTCCTGCCACCTTCAAAGATCTATGCATATGAACCCCCAGGTCTCTCTGTTCCTTTACACTCTTTAGAACTGTGCCATTATGTCTATGTTGCCTGTCCCTATCCCTTCTGCCAAAATGCATCACCTCACACTTCTCTGAATTAAATTCCATCTGCCACTTGTCTGCCCATTCTGCTAGCCTATCTATGTCCTGTTGCAGTCGATTGGTATCCTCCTCACTGTTTGCCACACCTCCAAGTTTGGTATCATTGGCAAATTTTGAAATTTTACTCTATTCCAATATCCAAGTCATATATCAAAAAAAGCAGTGGTCCTAGCATTGACCCTTGGGGAACACCACTGTCTACCATCCTCCAGTCTGAAAAATAACCATTTAACGTGACTCGCTGTTTTCTGTCCTTAAGCCAATTTCTTATCCAAGCTGACACTGACCCTCCTATTCCATGAGCCTCAATTTGGTTAACCAGCCTTTTATGTGGTGCTTTGTCAAACGCTTTCTTAAAATCCATATAGACAACATCCACTGCATTCTCTTCTTCAACCTCCTCTGTTATTTCGTCAAAAAATTCAATTAGATTAGTCAAACACGATCTCCCTTTTACAAATCTGTGCTGGCTCTCCTTAATTAACTTAAACCTCTCCAAGTGCCTTTTAATTTTTTCCCTGATTATTGTTTCTAAAACCTTACCCACCACTGCTGTAAAACTGTAGTTATTGGATTGTCCTTACACCCTTTCTTGAACAAGGGTGTCACATTTGCCACTTTCCAATCCTCTGGTACCTCCCCCGTAGCTAGGGAAGATTGGAAGATTATGACGAGCCCTTCTGCTGTCTCCACCCCCACTTCCCTTAGCAACCTGGGATGCAAGCCATCCAGACCAGGCGACTTATCCACCCTAAGCATACCCAGCCTTGCCCTGCGCCTCTAAGCATATATCACCTTCTTTGTCCCTAATAGGCCCCACCCCGCCTCTTACTACCCGCTTACTGTTTACATGCCGGTAAAAGTATTTGGGTTCCCTTTTATGTTAACTGCCATACTACTCTCATATTCTCTCATTGTCAATCTCATTTTCCTCTTCACTTCCCCTCTCAACTTATTGTATTTGGCCTGGTTCTCACTTGAAGAATTCATCTGACATGCATCATACACCCTCTTTTTTTGTTTCGTCATATTCTCTATCTCCCTCATCAACCAAGGAGCCCTGGCTTTGGTTCCCCTACCTTTCCCTTTGTTGGAATGTACCTAGCCTGTACATGAAACATCTCCTCCTTAAAGATCACCCATTGTCCGTTACAGTTTTTCCTGTCAATCTTTGGTTCCATTTTACCCTGGCTAGATCCTTTTGCATCCCATTGAAGTTAGCCCTCTTCCAATTTAGAAGTTCTACTTTAGATTGTTCCTTGCTAATTACTAATTTAAATCTTATGATACTTGGTGCTGCTTAAATTTTTGTGTGGTCGGTCTTATATTCTTTCAAAGGAACGGCAGTGTGGTTCCAAAATAATGCCAAGGGAAAGACCACAGCACAGATATGCTGCCAGATTTCTTAAAGGACAGTGCTGTAGCAATTTGCCTTCTATCCCCCTCCCCACATTTGTACCATAATCCATTTGTAAGTGAAGGGTGAACAAACTGTGTTAAATGTGTTAATGGTATATTTTGCACAGGAGAGGCATGACCTTTTCAAATGCTGTTTTGAAATCGAAGTGGTGGGGAGGTGAGTTTTGCATTGTAGCAGTTTCTGCGACCCCAGTGAATGAAGTCTTTTGGAATTCCAATTGTAAGAGGCATTGGCTTCTGTTATGAAATGGCTTCGTAGTTTCAATGAAAAGAATGACTGAATTAGGTTTTTGTAGTGGATGCAAGGAGATGGGTTCTGTCAAAGAATGGTGGAACATAGGTTCATGTCCAAAGTTCCCTACATGGCAAGTTTCCAGTCTGGCAGGTTGAATTGTGGTGTGCTGCTTCTTGACATGGTAGAAAGACAAAACAGCATCAGAAGAAGCTTTAAGAGGACTGTCCCAAAGGCAGATTGATTAAATTCAGCAGTCAGTGAGATACTGGACCATACAGACCAGATCTCATCCCTGGTCTTTTCCGAGTTGGCTGGTCACAGTTGGGGCAGTACAATTGCCCCTGGGTTAGGGCATAGGAAAAATAAATCAGCTGGGGCTCACACTCTTCTTCACTGCTCAGTGACCCTGTAATGGAAAATGTGCATATGGATGTTGGCTGAGCGTACAATTGATCTCAGCTGTGATGTCAACATGGCCAAATTGCCTGCTGACAATCACTGTCTGGGATTATGCGAGTGAAGGATACTTGGCGTAGGTAACGGAGGGCTGCCATTACTGGCACTGTACCCTCGCAGAACTAGCCTTCAGAATAGGAGGGGGAGAAAAAAATGAAAATAAAAACTTTTAAAAGGAGAATTGGAAGCAGGTCATCTGCGGATAGAGAATCTAAAAGAGATTAAAAAGTAAAAATTCAATGAAAACAGGAGTACAAGTTATGAATCCATTGATCGTAAACCTCAATTTAAAATGTCTGGAAGTGACTTGTTTTGGACTCCATTACTTTAGAAAGGGAAAAGTCATAAAATGGATCGACAGGAGAGTAAATGACAGAAATAACAACAGAAAACGCTGGAAAAACTCAGCAGGCCAGGCAACATCCGTGGAGAGAGAAACAGAGTTAACGTTTCAGGTCGAAACCCTTCATCGGAACTAAATGACAGAGTTTGGTCACCTCACAGTACCTGGAAAGTTATGAAATATATGTTTTATATATTATATATGTTTTTATCTCGCAGGTTGTGCCTACTGTTGAAATTGTCATTACAAGTAAATCATATGTGCTTACGGGACAGCTTATTACAAAATCCCTTTTGAGTGCTGAATTTCCTTTGGTGTTTGGAGAGCAGAAATGTTTTCCATTACTTAACATCTGTAAGGATAATCTATAACACTACAGTGCGTACTGTTACAGGGGAATTCAGCTAGGTGATCCAAGTTCAAATCCCAGACCTGACTGGCTTTCCCTAGACTCTGGGTTTCTGATTCTGGCTTCTCCTAAAGGGAAGATTTGGGGAATTTTATCCATTGAAACACTACTCTGGAACGTTTACTCGAGGTCAGCAAAATAATGCTATCACAAAATCGGTGGAGATGTCTACAGACTGGTAATCTTCCTATTTCAACAAGAGTACAGCATGAAAAGATAAAGCAGGAAAGAGAAAACAAGGGGAAAATTGTAATCTGAATTGTAGTAGAAGGAAACTAAGGTTACATACAATTCTCTCTTTGGGAGTCAAAGAGGATGATTTCAGTTTTGTTGATATTAAGCTGGACAAAGTTTTATCTTGTCCAGGTTTTAATATCAGACATGCAGTTGGAGACAGTGGCAATAGCTGTGGGATTATTATAGAATGATGTAGCACAGAAGGAGGCATTTCGTGCCTTTGTGCCTGTGCCGGCTCTTTGGTAGAGCTATCCAATTAGTCAGTTGAGCAGATGGTGAGGTAGAGTTTTTCAATATAAATGGGCAGAATCATGGCAAATGGAGTTCAATGCGGAGAAGTTTGAAGTGATGCACTTTAGGAGGTCTAATATGGAAAGACGGTATACCATAAATGGCACAATTTTGAAAAGTGTAGATGAGCAAAGAGATTTGGGCAACATGGTGGCATAGTGGTTAGCACTGGTGCCTCACAGCGCCAGAGACCCGGGTTCGAATCTGACCTCGGGTGACTGTCTGTGTGGAGTTTGCACATTCTCCCCGTGTCTGCGTGGGTTTCCTCCGGGTGCTCCGGTTTCCTCCCACAGTCCAAAAATGTGTGGGTTAGGTTGATTTGGCTATGATAAATTGACCGTTAGTGTTAGGGGCGATTAAATATGTGGGGTTATGGGGATAGGATGGGATATGTTAGGGGGAATTAAATACGTGGGGTTACGGGGGTAGGGTTGTGTCCATATACACACATACCTAAAACTGGCAGAGCAAGTTGATATGGTGGTTACAAAAGCATATGGGTTACTTGGGTTTGTAAATCGAGGCATAGAATCTAAAAGCAAAGAAATCATGCTAGAACTTTATAAATCACTGGTTAGGCCTCAGCTGGAGTATTGTGGACAATTCTGGGCACCACACTTCAGGAAAGATGTAAAGGCCTTAGAAAGGGTACAGAGGAGGTTTACCAGGATGCTACCAAGAATGAGGGTCTTCAGTTATAAGGAGAGGTTGTAAAAATTAGGACTGTTCTCCCTGGAACAGAGAATGTTAAGAGGTGACCTAATAGAGGTTTTCAAGATGATGAGGGTTTTGATGAGAGTAGATAGAGAAAAAATATTCCCTCTGCCGAGTTGGTCAATAACCAGAGGTCATAGATTTAAAATCATTGGAAAAAGATTTAGAGAGGAGATCAGGAGAATTTTTGTTCACTGAGGGATCTGGAATGCTCTACCTGAAAAGGTGGTGGAAGCTGATTGTGTAAAGGAAGTTGGACAGGTACTTGAGGATGAGGAACTTACAGGGTTACAAACGAAAAGTAGGGGTGTGGGACTAAGTACGACTGCTCTTTCAAAGAGCCAGCATAGGCACGACAGGCCGAATAGCTGCCTTCTGTGCTGTAAGTTTCAATGATTGTTGGCTCTAACTTACTGTGAGGAAAGCCGCGGAAGATTTGCTTGTCTGAATTATTAATAGAATCCTCAGATTCTTGTAGACTTTTATGCTACTTGTCATAAAGGACAGTGTCGTAAGAATGAGCCTTACACGTGGTGAACTTAAAGTAAGCTTTAATCAACTAAAAAGGTGCTACATACAAAAGAGGTCTTCCTCTATGCCTCTCCAGGATCCAACTGATCAGTCCAGTATTTATCCTGGACTAATCACAGGAAGTGATGCAATAAAGTTCGAGTCACAGGAAGCTGTATTGTGTTACCACAGACAGAGCACAATATTTGATTTTTTTGTTCACTTATTTGATATTTTTAAGAGAATGTTGGGTGTTTTTTTGATTTTTAGATGCTCCTGGTCACATTTGAAGATTGCATTGTTGTTGTGGTTTTGCTAAAAAAACTGAACAGTTGCAGTACTGATGTGTTTCCCAGCTGCGTGCAACATCTGTGTGGTCATTTATCGGTACCAATGTTAGGACAATTCAGTTAGCCAGCCGGAAATTAATTAATTTAAAAAAGCTGCAGCACAATATCCACTTAGCCAATAGGGAATCTTTATTTATAATAAATTTAGAAGTAAAAAGGTAAGATACAATTGCAAAATGAGGTAAGAAAATAAAGTGGATAAATCTACAAAACATTGAAGAAAAATTGTTAATAATGACACGTAAGTAACAGCAGTCAAGGTTTTGGTTCGTGGTGTTGCGAATGATTTTTTACACACCCTCACTCAGTGAAGTTTTTTGCCATTTGTAAACCTAATCGTTAATTAAATTCAGATTAGTTTTGGACTTTTTTTTAAAATTAGGAGTGTGGTAGCCAGGAGCTATAAAGTTATTATGCCATTATTTTTTCACGGAATGCATCTTCTAAACCAGCTGTACATTTTATGTCTGTTAACATCTGTTTGAATAATAAACTATAGAAAAATTATAGGTTTTTAATGAGTTCTTTAGCTCCTTGTTAGCAAGGCTTTGTTGAGGAGAAAACTGTTGTTCAACTGTTATATGACAAGGTTCCAAAATAAGCATTACATACCTCTGAAACTATGAGCATAGTACAGCGTCTTCAAGTGAATGATCTCTTACCACCATCAAAAGGCATTGCTTTAAGATATTTGCCATTTGTATAAGTAAAATGCTAGTTAGAATCGGCAGAATCTACTTGATCACCCTGTAAAATAACTTTCCAAGTAATGTGCAGCATGCTGTGGGGTTTTTTTTTTAACTCGTGTTTCAAATATTTCCAACCACTATGTCACAATATTTTAGAATATGCATGCGGTAATTCAGATATTACTCATGGGAGCCACAGCCATTAAGTTGAGATCCTGTATTTTCCACACTGACCGTGGGTTCACAATGACTTTATGGTTGCAATTTATTTTAGATTCAGATTTGTTATGCTCACATAAAATAGAGTCACTGTTTTATTGCTATTAAAAAATACATTTTGAGAACATTGTATCTTAATGTGATAAATGGTTTGAGAAGCAATGTATTATTTCTTCATCAGAAGGATTTACATTGTTCTAACTTGAGCACAGGTTGCACAGGCTGTTTCTATCACTTAAGAGACTGCACACTTATTTCTGTATCTGTTTCTTTTCCTACTACCCCTGCTTCCACCAACCTGATCTTCCTTTCACCTGGTAATGGTTTACAATAGTCTTTTAGTGAGTGAAGTGTAATGTTGAATCGCACTCATAGTAGGTGCCTTAGAGCAAAAACAGTTGCCTTGTCAATATTTCTGAACAGTTAAACAATAATGAAAAACATAGCCTCTTTAAAAATCAGCACAGATTTGAGTGTAATGAACAGGTGCTTTCATTCACTTCCTAATGACCAACTCGAGTAACATTGGTAGTTTCTCTTGGCAAGGAAATGTTAAGTTCATGGCATCATGGGGAGCAGCACACATTTTAAAAGAAGCTAAAAAAACTGGTAGACAATTTTCTGCTGGCAGACCCATAAATGTAAGAGTGGCCGTACCAACTTTGACTAGCTTCAGTCAAGTGCACTTTGTAATTGAGCGTAAATTCACTCAAGGATTGAGACAGAGCCCTGCAGTTTCTAATCTGAAGCAGAGAATTACATGCACCATTAGTTGTTTCCTTGTGGCCCCAATTCTTACTAACATGATTTGTTTTAAGTTCCTATTGCATTTTGTACGATCACAAAAAGTCTTGCGTTTTTTTTTAAGCAATCTGAGCCCTCTCTTATTTTCTGCATTTAGACAGCTTGAAATATCATTATAGTGCACTGTGGATTGGTAGGACACAGGCTCGTATATCTTTCTTCCCCAAATGTTAAACACAAAAGCAAGCCAACTTTGGGAGTTAACAAATTAAGGAGAACTACTTTGTTTAAGGCAGAGGAAATAGTAGAAAATATAATTTGATCTCCCTGCCCTCTTTTTTAAAAAATTCGTTCCTGGGATGTGGGCGTCACTGGCAAGGCCAGCATTCATTACCCATCCCTAATATCCCTTGAGAAAGTGGTGGTGAGCCGGCTTCTTGAACCACTGCAGTCAGTGTGGTGATGGTACTCTCACAGTGCTGTTAGAGAGGGAGTTCCAGGATTTTGACCCAGCAACGATGAAGGAACGTTGATGTATTTCCAAGTCAGGATGGTGTGTAACTTGGAGGGAAACTTGCAGATGATGGTGTTCCCATGCGCTTGCTGCCCTTGTCCTTCTACATGGTAGAGGTCGCGGGTTTAGGAGGTACTGCCGAAGAAGCCTTGGCGAGTTGCTGCAGTGCATCTTGTAGATGGTGCACACTGCAGCCACGGTACGCCAGTGGTGGAGGGAGTGAATGCTTAAGGTGGTGGATGGGGTGCCAATCAAGTGGGCTGCTTTGTCCTGGATGGTGTCGAGCTTCTTGAGTGTTGTTGAAGCTGCACTTATCCAGGCAACTGATAAGTCATATCAGTTAGTTTACAAAAGCTAAGCTTTGGAAGCAGGTTTTCTGTCTCCTGGGCATCAAAATGCTAATAAACATGAGCAATCTAAAAGGAGAAATTAGATGACCGTTTTAAAACATTTTTATGCTTTATATACTTGTCTTTTTACTCACTCAAGATCTTTTCAAACTACTCTTTGTGCCTTTCACCAACTAAGATAAACATATCTCCAGCAACCTTACCAAATGCTCCCTGTGGTTCGTAATGGAGAATTCAGAGTTACGGTTTTGGAGTGTAAAACTTCGTGCTAATAATTTTCTGTGGGACCTGTTAGTATTAATTATTGTGAGAAGAAAATGTTGAAAAACATTCCCAAATCACTTGTGCAGTACATTCAATTCTGTTGTGCAGTTGGAACATATTCTAATACAAACTGAGAACATTCTGATTTTATACATGTTGTTAAAAAGGTTCAGACTATCTATTGCAAGTGTGGAGTTTCAGTTTTAATTGTTGTTGGCGGTTTTAAAACTTACATTTTTAATTTTTATTTTACTTTTCCTTTCTGTCTCTCTCTCTCTCAATCCATTTCTTTCTTTCCCTCTCTCTCTCTTTCTGTATCTGATTTAGCATTGAATTCACCCACTCTAATCTACACTTCCTTCTCAGTCCTTGCGCTGTTAATTTCATAATCCTTCAATCTGATTGGTTAAGCAGATACACTGTTCACTCGGGTCCCAGATGCCCTGTTTCCCTTGCTGCGATGTTATCAGCTCACACTTGCGCCAACTTGCCACACAAAAAATTAAAAAGCCTAAACGTGCAAAGGCAACTCTAAGTAACGGTAGACGCCGTTCGATATCCTGCCATAGCAAATTATGGCCCCTTGTCTTTGTCAATTA
Source organism: Squalus acanthias (assembly GCA_030390025.1). Lineage (NCBI taxonomy): Eukaryota > Metazoa > Chordata > Chondrichthyes > Squaliformes > Squalidae > Squalus > Squalus acanthias. The sequence continues at coordinate 83,568,823 of CM059439.1, forward strand.
ATCTTTTATATTGCTCGGTGAGGTTTCCCCCTAACTGCTGTTTCTCCACAGTGGAATTTGAGTTCCTCCAATCTTTTAGGCTAGCTTCGGTACCTTTCACACTTGGGATTAGTCCTGCTGCTTTTTTGTACACTCTCTCCAATGAATATCTAATTGTGTAGCAGATGCAATTCCTTCTACAGATTTCTTCCATTCTCTGTCTGCACTGCTTTCCCTATTTTTGTATTGCCACCAAATTTGCAAGCTTATATTTACTTTGTCCCGTGTCAGTCAGTAGTGTAGAACAAATATGGATCAAAGAACTGACTCCTGAGGACCTCCACTCAACACCTCCCCAGCCTGACATTACATTAGCCAATTTCACCTATTCGTCTTCTTTATTTTTAAACAAACTTTGCTAAAATTCTACTCTGGAATCTTACAGGGTTTAGTTTAATTTTGAGTCTTTTATGTGATACTTTGTAAAAGGTTTTCCAAAAATCAACTGTGGTAATGCATTCCAGCATCTACATTATCTATAACATCCTCAAAAAAGATGAGAAGATTGATCAGACAGGATCTCCCACGAGAATATTCCCATTAGAGTCAGTTACACTTTAATGGCCAATCACATTTAACAAGAGAAAATCTGGTAACCAAAACGACTGCCTATTATTTGTACTAAAAAAAATTATTGTAAAACGATACTGCTATCACTTCAAGCAGACAAAACTTGAAGTTGAGCTTACTGTAGTAATCATTGGTCCAGAATTTGCGGTAACAGTAACAGTGAGGCTATCAGTGCTCACTGTTATTTAAGTGTAAATCGGACAGCAACTTCCAGCGACCGCACGTGCAGTTAAACGTGGAAATCAGGAGGTTACTGTCTGAGTTGCCCTGCTTCTTCACAGGTTGCGCTAAACGGTGTCTCGCTCAGAGACTTGGCATTGAAATACATGAAAAGTGTGAAGTTGTTTTACTTGCGTGATAGATACCCACTAAATTCACCTGAAAAAGTTAGGGCTTGTCCATTCCAGTGTAAGTAAATTTTTGATGACGTGCTAAGTCTTAATTACTGCCAAACAACCTCTCTGGCACTGAAAATTAACTTTTGCAAGTGTGGAGTCTCATTCCTTCAGATTTTAATTATTGTTGGAGATTGAAAGAATTTTAAATAACTTTTTTAAAACTTTTTCTTTCTGCCTCGCATCTCAATTTCTCCTATCTTTCCCTCTCATCAATTAGTTTTCTGTACATGATTTGTCATTGAATTAACTATTCTAACTTACACTTCCTGGTTCAGGCTCTGCACTCTTCACTAAAAATTCTTCAATCTGATTGGTTAAGGAGATACACAGTTGCTTGCTCTGTTCACACAGGTCCCAGTTCCCCTGTAGAGGGAGCAGCGCTGTTTTGGATTTCTAATCACCGCAAGTTCCAGTGCAAAAGCCCGTAGAAAGTCTGTGGGCAAGTGTAAATGTAATGAATGGCTGGCGCAGTTTGTTCACTGCTGACTGCAAAATCCAGGCCAATATTGCACTTCATTTACACCACCTGCTGCTTTCCCTGAAGTTCACTGCTGTCCTCTGTCCGAGATCCACCTGCTGATTTTCAAGTTGTCAATTCTGCTGTGATTGGCGCTGTGGAGCTGCCAATGTTGCAGAGCCTACTATTGTGCCTGTTTAAGTGCAGTCCTGTGCTGATGAACGAGCAGAGTGCTTGTTGAATACAACGCTAGCTGGTGCAGTATTCAACATGCACTTGGCTCACAGGCGCAGGAGCATGTTTAAAAAAAGCTGGTTCTGTAAAGTCAGCAGCTCCACAATGCTTCTGCCAATGGAACTGGCCAGTTGGTTTTTTAACTGTCCAGTGTAAACTCAATATATTGGGGAATCTCTTGTAATAAACGGAGTTAACATGCACATTCAAATCTGATATGTATTTTGCGTGTTAGTGCTGTGTGATTCAGAGGCTATGGTTACCCAAGTCTTATTTTTCACTGTTTCCTTCAACTTGGTTTTTTTCCATACATGCACAGATTTCTTTAAAATTAACATTAATGACTGGAAGAAAATTAACTCCAGGTCAAGATACAAATGTACCCTTTATAAGGTCTGTATCACACACTGGATAAAAAACAAATTTGTAAGAAAGAAAAATTTACATTTATATAGCGCCTTTCATAGAAACATAGAAACTAGGAGCAGGAGTAGGCCATTCGGCCCGTCGAGCCTGCTCCACCATTCAATACGATCATGGCTGATCATCCAAATCCAGTACCCTGTCCCTGCTTTCTCACACAGACCACCGGACGTCTCAAAGCGCTTTACAGCCAATGAAGTACTTTTGGAGTGTAGTCACTGTTGTAATGTGGGAAAAGTGGCAGCCAATTTGCGCACAGCAAACTCCCACAAACAGCAATGTGCTAATGACCATGTTCACTAGCTCTGGTTTCAACTTACTCATTTCCAATTGGGCTTTCCCTGTTCGTATTGGGTGGTTTGAATTCATTATTGTCTTCATATATCCTTAACGTTTAGTTTTTGACATTTAGTATTTGTTCTCGCTCTGTTACCTTGGGCCTGCTCCTGGATTTGGCCTCTCTACTCCCTCCAGGTCCAGCTCTGGCTGCACTTTTACTCCAATTGGTGGCTATTGCAGCTTTGCAGTTTACATGAACAATTCACTGCGAAATCTCACTTCCAAGCAGAAGTTTGGGGCAGAGGCCTGGGATGTTATGCCAAGGTTCAGTCAGTGGCTTGGGCCTGCATTCTGCGCTGGGAGTCAGTCATCCTGGAGCAAGGCTGAGGCTTGAAATTTCACAGGAAGGTTTGCTAAAAATGCAAAGCTCTATAACTCCATGTACAAACCAGTGTAGTTTATTGATTATACGACAAATCAATGTCTCGTGTAGTGATGTACTAAATACAGGGGCCAATATTTATAACACTATTTAACAAATTCCAACAGACAAAATACAAGACGAGGTTACTTCAGAAAAAGACCATGAAACCAAAAGTCTGTGTGAATTTAGCCAGAGGAAAACAATTTACTGTGTTTTATTCCTGTCTTTGTTGCTGTGTGAAACTGCCATGATTTTATTAAATTCTCATGAATGCGATTGTTAATTATGTAAACAGTTCAGTGAGGGACTTTACCCTCATTCATCATTGTGTAGTAGTTGTTCTGCCTGGAGCCAGAAGGCTGGGGAAAATAATGAAGATGAACTAACTCTTTACTGACTTGAATTGATGTTTCCAGATTAAAATTGTTATTTTTGTTTTATAAAAATGGTTGGAAAATAATTGATTTGTTATCGGCATATATGTGCTAAGTGTATTCTTCCTGTTTTAACAAGGAGGAGATATATATGAAACCTAAGTTCCTTCCTATTCTCTAGCATCCCATCTTATATCTTGGGTCTGGGTCTTTGCCTCCCAGTCCCAGGGTTTGGCTCCTTTTGTGTTTCTTTTCAAACCTCTTTCCCAGCACTAGCCTTGGCACCAGGTCCTGGCCTACCCATTCCATCCCAACTGCACCCCCAGGTCCCTCCTAGTGCTAATCTTCCTCACTTCCCCTGAGACCTTCAGACCTGGCCTTCCCTGGCACCCTCCTTGCCCTGCCCTTGCTCCCTCCTAGCTAGAGGCCTAGCCCATCGCTCCCTCCATGTTCAATAGAAGAAACATCAAGGTCAGGATGAACTGTGCTTCTTCCCAGGCTTTCAAAAACACCTCGCCTAACTTGCTACGGTGGTGAAATCTGGAATTATCACTTAAGGTACTGATGGAGGCAGTCTCTTGCTCTGTAGTTCGACTGAAATGTTCCGTTGCTGGTTGGACACTTCCAAACAAAGTTTGAGGAATCAGCTGATACCCAAGAGGAGAGATGAAGTCTGCCACAGAGCGAGACACAAAGATTTAGAGACTGAAAGATGAGCAGAGAGGCAGTTAAAGGCATAGCGAGATAGACAAAGATTTGGGGGGGAAAAATCAGACTTCAGTTTTCATGAAATTGAATATAGAGATGTTGATTCGCACCTATGGGGAACTGGGTGAAGATTACGAAACATTGTTTCACTTGTGTCTTAATTTATCTGCCTGTGCAGGATTCAAATATGCTTTACGGTTCAAGATGGATCAGGGAGTCGGATGCAGCATTTCCAAATTTGCAGACGACACTAAACTAGGAGGGGGGGTGGGCTCAGAGGAGGAGACCAGGAAGCTCCAGAGCGATTTGGACAGACTGGGTGATTGGGCGGATAAATGGCAGATGCACTATAATGTGGACAAGTGCGAAGTTATCCACCTTGGGTGCAGGAACGGGAGGGCAAATTATTATTTAAATGGCAATAAATTGGGAGAGGGGGAAGTACAGAGAGACCTGGGTGTTCTTGTACACCAGTCACTGAAGGCGAGCATGCAGGTGCAACAGGCGGTCAAGAAGGCAAAACGGTATGCTGGCCTTCATAGCAAAAGGGTTGGAATACAGGAACAGGGATACCTTGCTGCAGCTGTACAGGGCACTGGTGAGACCACACCTCGAGTACTGTGTACAGTTTTGGTCGCCTCATCTGAGGAAAGATGTTCTTGCCATGGAGGGGGTGCAGCGGCGATTCACCAGGCTGATACCAGGAATGGCGGGATTGACCTATGAGGAGAGACTATGTAGTTTAGGGATGTACACACTGGAGTTTAGAAGATTGAGAGGGGACCTCATAGAAGTGTATAAAATTCTGACAGGTCTAGACAGACTAGATGCAGAAGGAATGTTTCCCTTGGCGGGTGAGAACAGAACTAGAGGACATAATTTAAGGATAAGGGCTAAACCATTTAGGACAGAAATGAGGGGGAATTTCTTCACTCAGAGGGTGGTGAACCTGTGGAACTCATTGCCACAGAGGGCAGTGTACGCCAGCTCATTAAATATATTTAAGAGGGAATTAGATATATTTCTACAGGCAAAAGGGGTTAAGGGTTACGGAGAGAAGGCGGGGACGGGATACTGAATTGGAGGATCAGCCATGATCTCATTAAATGGCGGAGCAGGCTCGAAGGGCCGGATGGCCTACTCCTGCTCCTATCTTCTATATGTATCTATATGTATCTATATGCTCCATTTAAGCATAATTCACTTGAGACTACGTACTTGACAGCAACTTGCCCATTCAGCGGTTAGATCAAATTGCAATGTTACTGCTGGCTAAGAGCAAACTTTTGTTGGAAGATCCAATAAAAATACATTGACTGCACGGTATTTAGTTTGTTTTTTCTTTACCTACAGGTAAGCTTTTGGGTTGTCCGAGAGATTCTTACTGCACAAACACTAAAAATAAGAGCCGAAGTTTTGAGCCATTATGTTAAAACTGCAAAGGTAAGTAAGTGACTGGTTGGGTCATGCTGCATTTGATATTCCAGTTATCTTAATCAGGTTTGGATTTTATTTTTATTTACAGCTACTGTACTTTTATCTTAATTGTAGAAATTATATGAGTTGAATAACCTACATGCACTAATGGCTGTCGTGTCCGGATTGCAGAGTGCGCCTATCTTCAGGCTTACAAAAACATGGGCGGTAAGTGATGTAGCTCCTACTTGTGATCGGCACAGGCTATATTTAACCTATGTTACAAATGTGTACTTTTTTTAACAATTTAATTTGTTACAACAACAAGTTACTTGGATTTTTATTTGAAATTTAAAAAAATTCCTTGGATGAGTTTTAAAAATCTAATATGCTTAAATGTATTTGCAGTAGTTTCCCACTATAGTCTGTTAAACTGATTTGTGAACCGGTACTAATCACCCATCATCAGCAGGTGAAGAATTCAAATTGCAAGAGATGCCACGGTTGTTGTTAAATGGACTGTTGTTACAGGGATCAACAATCAAGATCTATGCTGATATAAGAGCTTGTTACTTTCCTTATCTACATCATTAATTATCATTTATATAACCTCTCTGTTCAAATTTGAAGAGCCCAAGTTTCTCCAATCTTATCCATAACTCAATCCTCTGGCCCGAAGAATCAATCTTGTGGCTTTTTTTTGCAATGCCTCTAAGGTTTGAATGTTTCCCTTGTGCTTCAGTAATCACAATTGGACAATTACTCAAGGTACAGTCTGACCAGAGCACTGTACAATTTTAGCATGACCTCTCCCGACTCCATTGATACAGCATTATATTCAGCATTCTGTGTGCTTTTGCTTGCTGCTCCATCCATAATATGAACATCCACACATTATCAGCACTCTTCATGCAACATGTTAATCGTGACAAATAGTTTACTGTTTGTAGCAAAATAATATCCATTTTTTTATTCCTGTTCATTGTCACTTACCAGTTGTTGAGTACGGGTTACACTCAGGTCAAAATTCATTTTATTGTGTCTTTCACTCTGTGGAGCTATTATCCTGGCTGGAACTGGAAAAATTATTCCACTTTTACTTTTGCACGGAGGGGTTAATGTAACTGGTTAGTGCAAGGAGTTACATTTGGTTACCTCAGATTGGTCAGAAATTATTTGCATTCTGAAGTTGCAATGCTAAGACATTGTTCCACGAGTAATTGAAGTTATAAACTTCCTGTTATATATGTGCTGATATATACTCCAAGCCTTTATGTCAGAACAACTGAGTAAGAATGCACCATTACCTCTGGTGTCCCCCAGGATCTATCCTTGGCTCCCTCCTACTGCTCATCTACATGCTGCCCCTCAGCGTCACCATGCGAAAACGCAACATCAGGTTTCCCAAGTACGCTGATGACACCCAGCTTTACCTCATCACCACCTCTCTCGACCCCTCCACTGCCACTGATTTGTCATGCTGCTTATCCGGCATCCAGTATTGAATGAGCAGAAATTTCTTCCAATTAAATGTTGGGAAGACCGAAGCCATTGTCTTCGATCCCTGTCACAAACTCCGTTCCCTAGCCACCGACTCCATCCCTCTCTCTAACCACTGTCTGAAACTGAAGCAGACCGTTCGCAACCTTGGCATCCTATTTGACCTTGAGCTGAGCTATCAACCCCATATCCTCTCCATCACCAATACTGCATATTTCAACCTCCATAACACTGCCGATCTCCAGCCCTACCTCAGCTCATCTGCTGAAACACTCATCCATGTCTTTGTTAGCCTAGACTCGACTATTCCAATACTCTCCTGGCCACCCTCCCACCTTGCACTTTTGGTAAACTTGAGCTCATCCAAATCCTATCCTGCCTGTATCCTAACTCTCTCTAAATCCCATTCACCCATCACCCCTGTGCTTGCTGACTTATATTGGCTCCCGGTCTGGCAGCACCTCTTTTAAAATTCTCATCCTCTTCAAATCCCTCCATGGCCTCGCCACTCCCTGTCTCTGTAACCTCCTCAAGCCCTCCAACCCTCTGAGATCTCTGCGCTTCTCCAATTCTGGCCTCGTGTGCATCCCTGATTTTCATTGCTCACCATTGGCGGCCGTGCCTTCAGCTGCCTAGGTCCTAAGCTCTTGAATTTCCTCCCTAAACCTCTCTCCCTCTCTACCCTCTCTCCTCCTTTAAGACGCTCCTTAAAATCTACTACTTTGACCAAGCTTTTGATGTCCTAATATCATCTTAAGTGGCTTGGTGTCAAATTTTGTTTGTTAACGCTCCTGTGATGCGCCTTGGGATGTATTACTACATTAAAGGCGCTATATGCAAGTTGTTGAATGGGCATACGTAGACCTTTAGAAAGTTGAAATCTGACCACATACCACTCAAAAGCAAGTAACAGTTTTGTCTTTGGATTACAATTAGGCACGAGTTTTGAACAGAAAAGTGTTTACTGTCTTGTCAAGCTCACTTGTTAAAGGCACACTCAGATGCATTTGTGCGATTTTTGCTCCAGACCTGAGTGCATATTGTAATTGGGAGCTGAACTTGCTCCAAATGTGTTATTTTTGTTAGCAAAATAGAACCACAAAATAAGCATAACTACCAATTACTTCTAACTAGTATGCATTTCTTTCATGCTTAAACTCGCTACATTTGGTGGTATGTTCCAGAACTGGGCTTTCTTTAAATATAGCTACTGTCTAAGAGAAATAAAATTCTATTTGTGTAGTCTTGAGAAATATCTGTAGTTTGAAATATGAGTACTATTAGGTGTATCTGAGCTCCAATAGTACGACAAGTCTTCATCTTTTCAGGTTGTTTTAGGGACACTGTGAATATGAAAATATTGTTCTGTGGAAAATTCTTCTGTTTGAAACAAAAGGAACTGTTTGTAAGTGCTTGAATTTAGCATTGTGGGGTCCTATTTTGCGCTGTTTGTTTTGCAATCTGACTTTATCTCTTGAACTGAAGAATAATCACAGGTAAAATTTTTGAGAAGGTGACTCAAATTTTTTGCTAACCCCTCGTGGTGTTTGAACAGAACTCCACAGCATCAATCTAACATTGTGATCTACATGATTGGACTCTGGTTAAATTCCACCAATAATCCTGTGCTTCCAACAGGACGAGAATCCTAGCGAGGCTAGTATTCCTCCGTTTGTCAATTTTAGTGAACAAGTAATCTTGAAATGCAAGAGGAAAGCACCAATGGACAAATCGGTATTTTTGGCACTGCACTTAGTATTCTTGCTCATGAAAAACAAGAATTAAAAAACGCTATTATATAAAGGCAAACACAACGACTGCAACTACTTCCCCACAGTGTTTTATGCTTCCTCGTCCACATCAATACCTGCATCTCCTACAGTGTGTGTAACTGTTAGTTGCTGCTTGAAGTGGGGTTGGTGCCCAGTTATCTTGTGCTCTTTGGATGCGGTTGGTCAAGGAAGCAGATCATATACTATTAGTACTTGAGCACTCTTACCAATTTCATTACTGCATTGTCGCTGTGTGCACTACTATTATTTTGTGTAACATGTCAAGCAAATCATGGAAAATATGGTTGGTATTTTGCTTGCCCGTGCCGGCTCGTTAGATTTATATTTTCCTTATTTTCTCATCAGTCCCACTACCTTTATGAATAAATACACTATTACCTCTTCATATGGTGTCAGTTCCTTCAAGTCTTGGGTTCACTATCAGTTGCATACTGTGTCTTTTTATTATTTGCTGCTTTTGCCTATAAGCAGAAGTGCAGTTAGAATTGAGACATTGACATTTGGTTTCTGGAAAAACTGTTACAATCACATCTATCACATTACGTGTGACCTTGCTCACATTTCAAACAGTGTTTTTGGCATTTATCTTTTATAACTATACTCTTCCATTCTGAATATATGTCCTAAGCTACTGCATGTGATATTTATGGCCTATCTTCATACTTTTAAAGCTGTGCACCTTCTTCTGGACTCTTGCTAGGTTCTCCAGGTTGCAGAGACAGTGTTGATGCTATCCACAATATATTTTCATGCTTCATTCCTTTGGGAGTTGTGTATAGGCCCCCCGGTAGCAGCTGTGAAGTGCTAGATTGTATAAATGCAGAGATTAGACAAACGTGTACAAAAGGCAGAGTGGTTTTAATGGGGAATTTTAACCTTCATATAGATTGGGATAAGCAGACTAGCACCTGTCAGAAAGGTAGTGAATTTCTTGAGTATGTCCAGGATAGTTTTCTGCAACAATATGTCCTAGAGGCAACAAGGGGGCATGCCATGTTAGATTGAGTAATGAGCCAGATTTAGTTAACAGCCTAAATGTGTGTGAACATTTATCCAATAGCGATCATAACATGATCGAGTTCAACGTCTCGTTTCAAAGGGAGAAACGCAAAACAGCTACTAAGATTCTAGATTTAGGTAAGGCTGACTTCAACGGGATGAGTCAGCGACTGTCCACAGTAAACTGGGCAAATCTGTTAATGGGTAAAACAACAGATCATCAGTGGGAGTTGTTCAGAAAAGAATTTAAGGTGATACAGAACCAGTTTATACCCCTGAGGGGCAAGAGCTCTACTTGGCACAAAAAAAAACAGCCATGGATGACTAAAGAGGTAAGGGACAGCATAAAACTAAAAGAAAAAGCATACAAAAATGCCAAAAATAGCAAAGATCCTGGCAAATGGGAAAGATACAAAGAACAGCAAAGGGTCACAAAACAGATAGTAAGAGCTACAAAAAGGGAGTATGACAAGAAACTTGCAAGGGATATCAAAATCAACACAATTTTTTAATGATTTATATTAGGAAAAAGAAGGCAGTCAGGAGCAATGTTGGGCCCTTAAAAACTGAAAGTGGCGATATTATCAATGATAAAGAAATGGTGGACATGTTGAATAATTACTTTGTGTCAGTATTTACAGTAGAGGAAGAGGATAGCATGCCAGAAATCCCAAGGAAACTAATACTGAATCAGGGACAAGGACTCAATAAAATTAATGTAAGTAAAAAAAACAGTAATGAAGAAAATGATGGCACTAAAGAGTGACAAATCCTCAGGACCAGATGGTTTCCATCCCAGGGTTTTCAAGGAAGTAGGTGAGCACATTGCAGATGCCTTAACTATAATCTTCCAAAGTTCTCTCGATTCAGGAACCATTCCTTTAGATTGGAAAATTGCCCATGTCACTCCACTATTTAAAAATGGTGAGGGGGGAAACCAGGGAATTATAGACCAGTTTGCCTAACATCTGTTGTTGGGAAATTGCTAGAGTCTGTAATTAAGGATAGGGTGACTGAACACCTCAAATTTTCAGTTGATCAGAGAGAGCCAGCAAGGATTTATGAAAGGTAGGTCGTGCCTGACAAACCTGATTGAATTTTTTGAGGAGGTGACTAAAGTAGTGGACAGGGGAATGTCTATGGATGTTATTTATATGGACTTCCAGAAGGCATTTGATAAAGTCCCACATAAGAGACTGTTAACTAAGGTTGAAGCCCACGGAATTGAGCACAAATTATTGACCTGGTTAGGAAATTGGCTTCGCGGCAGGAGACAGGCAGTAGGGATAATGGGTAGGTACTCCAATTGGCAGGATGTGACTAGTGGTGTCCCGCAGGGATTTGTGTTGGGGCCTCGACTACTCACAGTATTTATTGACGACTTAGATGATGGCATAGAAATTCATATATCCAAATTTGCCAATGACACAAAGATAGGTGGCATTGTAGGCAGTGTAGATGAAAGCATAAAATTACAAAGGGATAGCGACAGATTAAGTGAATGGGCAAAACAGTGGCAAATGGTTTTCAATGTAGGCAAATGTGAGGTCATCCACTTTGGACCTAAAAAGGATAGAACAGGGGACTTTCTAAATGGTGAAAGGCTAAAAACAGTGGAGGTCCAAAGAGACTTGGGGAGTCCAGGTGCACAGATCATTAAAATGTCATGAACAGGTACAGAAAATAATCAAAAAGGCTAATGGGATGCTGGCCTTTATATCTAGAGGACTAGAATACAAGGGGGTAGAAGTTATGCTGCAGCTATACAAAACCCTGGTTAGACCACACCTGGAGTACTGTGAGCAGTTCTGGGCACCACACCTCAGGAAGGATATATTGGCCTTGGAGGGAGTGCAGCGTAGGTTTACCAGAATGATACCTGGACATCAGGGGTTAAGTTACGAGGAGCGATTACACAAATTGGGGTTGCGTTCCCCAGAATTTAGAAGGTTAAGGGGTGATCTGATCAAAGTTTTCAAGATATTAAGGGGAACAGATAAGGTAGATAGACAAAAACTATTTCAGCTGGTTGGGGATTCCAGGACTAGGGGGCATAGTCTAAAAATTAAAGCTAGACCTTTCAAGAGTGAAATTAGGAAACACTTCTACACATAAAGGGTGGTAGAAGTTTGAAACTCTCTTCCGCAAATGGCAATTGATGCTTGATCAATTGTTAATTTTAAATCGGAGATTGATAGCTTTCTGTTAACCAAAGGTATTCAGGGTTATGGGCCAAAGGCAGGTATATGGAGTTAGATTGCAGATCAGCCATGATCTCATTGAATGGCGGAGCAGGCTCGAGGGGCTGAATGACCTACTCCTGCTCCTATGTTCCTTTGCATGCTGAGAGACTGGTCTCTTCCAGCTCCATTACTGTAGTTACTCAAACTTGTCGCTAAAGTACCCTTCATAATTTTAAACGTCAGTCAGATATTCCTTTAATTTCATCACCTGCAGGGACTATAACCCAAATTTACAGTGTCTCTCAGTTTAGCTAAGGCCATTTGCTCCAAGGCCTGTGTATCCTTCCTAAGGTGGGGCGCTTAAATTTCAACACTATGGGCTGGATTTTGCGGCAGGAATAACGTTGAGGCTATCAGCGCTCACCATTATTAAGGAATAAATTGAATAGCAACTTCAAGCGTCCGCACATGCACAGTTAAATGTGGAAATCAGGAAGTTGCTGTCCGAGTTGCCCTGCTCCTCCACAAGCTTCGCTACACCGGTATCTCGCCGAGCGATTCGGCATTCAAACACATGAAGCGTATGAAGTTGGGGTATTTACCCACTAGATACCCACTAAACATGCCAGAAAAAGTTAGGGCTTGTCCATTCAAGTGTAAGTGAATTTTTAATGGCGTGATAAGTTTTAATTACTACCAAACAACCTCTCTGGCACTGGAAATTTACTTTTACCAGTGTGGAGTCACGTTCCTTCAGATTTTAATTTTTGCTGGAGACTTTATAAAAATGTAATTTAAAAAAAATCTTTTTCTTTGTTTCTATTACCTTAATCCCATATTTCTTTCACTTTCTGTACATGATGTTACATTGAATTAAATATTCTAACTTATGCTTCCTAGTTTAAACTCTGCGTGCCTCAGTTAGGATTCTTCAATCCTAAAATGAAGAGATATGCTGTTGCTTGCCTTGCTCACACAGGTCCCAAATCCCCTGAAGAGGGTGCCGAGCTGTTTTGGATTCCCAATGAAAGTAATTTGCTGCACAAGAGCTCATGAAAATTCTGTGGTTGGGCAGCTGTAAGCATAATGAACAGCGAGTGCCATTCGTTTGTAGTTGACCGCAAAATCTAGGCCAATATTTCACGATGTCTGACCAGTACTCTGTATAACTTGCTTTTATATTCTGTACCCACAATTCTCATTTTTTAACTGCTTAATTTGTGCGTTAAATTGTTTTTGATAAGCTATTAATGTTGTCCCTTTGATCAAGAAACAAAGATATCATAAGGCTGCATAAATGATGGAGTGGGGCAAGATATGTATCTGATGGTTGAATTTACTTCAAGATAAGGACACCCATATCTACAGTGAATAATTCAAATAAAGGAAGAAAGCATACAAAATAGAGTTGGGATGAATTAGTGGAGATGTTGAGGACAGAACATCATAAACATATGTAAGATTTGAATTCAGTACAATTAAATATGTTCCTTGTGTGATTTTGGCCAACTATGTAAAGCATGTCTGCTTGAAGATGCTGGAGGTGCATACATTGAAAAGGTAATGATGTAGGACTGTTACATTCCAACAGAGTTCAAGAGTAATACTGCTTTATTACAGGTAGTAAGTATTTGACTCAACTGAGTGTTTGTCCTGCAACAACAGATTTTGGGCAAGATTTAAAGCAGCTAAGTTTGCTATTCACCCTGTTGGCAAAGCCTATCACTTTGCACTTCTGGAAGAGTCAGACTCCCAAGTAACCCAACAATGGATGAGTGTATTCTGCACATGACACACCTGGAAAGAATTGCTATGTGACATCAGGAGAGAATCAAGATGTAAACTGCAGAGTGGGAGGTATTAAAGAAGGATATTTTTATCGGAGACAGGCAGTATGTTGGGAATGAAAATATAAATCTTTGGAGCATGAGTTCAGAAATATTGTTGACTTGTATTACTGGTAAATCTGAGGAGGATGGAGAACAGATGAACAGTTCAGAGTTGTTTTGCAGTATTAAGAATACAGATAACTTATAAAGATTATTATTTTTGTTGTAAAACTACTGGGTGGTAGATTAACTTCACAGCCTGGGCAGTAATCTGGCAGGGTGAGTTGCATGCTTTTTACAGAACCGGCCTGATTTTCATTCCATTGAAGATGAGAAAGTCTTTCTCTTTTATATATTTTTTAAAAGGTGCTGCTTTTTATGTACTGTCCACAGTGATCATGTGGATTTGTCTCAGATTCCAATGGCAAGGACTGGGATTGTGGCACCAGGTTTGGTTGCTTTCAGCAGCTGTCCCTTCCTCTTCGCCTGCTCCAGAAAAGTGACATGTTCGGAGCAAATTCAGTGACTGCGAATTTACCCTGAGTCGAATGGGGTTAAGCTAATGAGCTGATTTGGACTCGCATGCAGATGTCATTTGGAAAAAAAATTAACCACTGAAATCAAAAAGAGGAGAGACATGTTTGCTCCATGCCTGCAGCCCCTGTTAACAGTCAGTTGCTCTGGAATTTAAAAGAATAAAATACTGTTTCATTGGCCCAAAAATTAGTGAGGGAGCCTTCGTGCGAGGGTAAGGCTTCCCCGCGATCTCTCACTGCGCGCTGGCTTTTTCATTCCCAGCTCGCACGAACTTGATGTTCTGGACAGCAGCTGTGCAGGGCTTCTGTATCCCACAGGCGCAGTTAATTCGTGCGAGCTGTGGGATCACGTGACTCAGTTAGAGCCAATGGCAGCACACCATCTTTCATTCATAGCTTTCACAACAAGTGCTGTGAAAGCTATGAATCTATACCCCCCCAAAAGAACAGCTAAACCTCAATTAAATTAAAAAAAAAAAACATCACATTAATAAAATAAGTATAGTTAAATAAATTAACCATTTTAAACAAAAAATTAAATTTTGGAAAATTTTTAAAAATTTTTAAAAAGTTATAAAAATAAACTTACCTTTCTTTAAAGTCTCTAAAAAAGATATACCTGTTGAAAAAAATTCAAAATAATACTTAATTAACTACTTACCTTGTTAAAAGAGGGTCTTACGCCTCCTTTCTTTATGTCTAAAATGTTCCATACTTACCTGCGTGTTCAAAGCACTAAGTGCACTGCGTGTGCGCAGCCTGTAGCGCGCACGCGGTTCACTTAGGAACCGCCCCCTTTTGAAATCACCAAGTGCCGGTTTGCAGCGCATGCAGAAAACCGGCAATTGGAGACAGAATACGCGAGAGTACACAGTGCGTACTCTCGCGTAGCAACACTAATTTTTGGGCCATTATTTAGGAGATATCCATTCCGCCGCAATTTCAGTTCTCGGGGTGCTGCACTGTGAGCAGGTTAAATGCACATGTGTGCAGGCTGGTTTCACACAACTAAAGCTTTGAAACTAAATTACCATATTAATCTGAAGATGGGGGGGGTTAAACAATCTGCTTAGTTTTGCCAGTTTTTTATGGGGGGGTGGTGGAGAGAGAAAGAGTGCAATTTTATAAAATATAGTGTAGTAGGAGACATTAATTAGTGGTTTTGTTTCCCTCAGGTTCTGCATACATGGCGCAGGAGCTTGTATTTTGGTTTACGTGATCTGAAGGGCCCCCTGTCATTGGCTGCACCTAGCTACGGCCCCCAATGTGGCTAAAGTCTCATCTCCCCTCCACTCCCCCGTGCACCTGCTCCTGCTGAGTCTGGTTTCCATTTTTTTTTAAATTATGGGCTGTTAGCTTGTGGACCCACCACAATGGGTCTGCTTTCCGCTAATACATGCTGGCCATGCATTTCACAGCTGCGGCTGCAGCCCTGCCTTTTGATGCAGTCAATCCTGCTAAAATCTGCATCTTTCTTATACCCATTGGCTTTGTCAGCGCAGGCCATGTTCTGCTGTGGGAAATTAGGTAATACACGCTGTAGAAAGGGTTGCTGTACCCAAGGGAGAGGTACATGTGAAAGTCAATATGATTGGAGCTCAGATTTAAAAAAAGGCTCGTCACAACAGTACAGGTTCTGTTGGAGACCTCCAAATTGTGGGAAGGCAATGGAAGTGCAATCTGCAGTCAGATTACATAGATGAGTAGGAATAACAGAATTATTTTACTGGGAGGGTTTAATTATCCACGTATTGATTGGTACAGAGAAGAACTAAATGAAGAAAAGGGAATGGAATTTCTGAAAAGGACTCCTTACTCAAGCAGTATGTTAGCTGGCCTACAATGAGGCTTTTCATTATCTCATTTTGAGTAATGAAATAGATTTAGGTAGATAAGCCAGATGTGAGTGAGCACTTGGGGAGTACCGACCACAATATGGTAAAGCTTAAGATTTAACTAGAAAGGGAAAGTCAGTACGAAAACTGGAATGCTAGATTGGTTTCGTGTAAATTTTAGAAAGATGAGGAGTAAGCTAGCTGAACTGAGGTGGAAGGAGAAATTGGCAAATAGGACTATTGGGGTAAAAATCCAGGGGCTTAAAATGCCATCGATTAATGGCAAAAACTGGTGAGAGCCGCAGCTGCCATTCTTCTTTCGCGAACTGGTGGCGGGTCCTGTGGTGTCCTCCATTTTCGACATCCCTGTAGCGCTGCCGGTAAGTATTAGCGCCTTGCAAAAAAAAATGGCGTAGTGGTGACGTGCATGCCGACTTAACGTCACCACGGCCAATAGCGCTGAGTTCAGCTCTGGGTCATAACCAAACTGGAAAACCCGGCATGCAAACAGACTGACAGCGGCACTGTCAGCACTTCTTAAAGGGACACACACATCTTCCAGGTAAATTTGCATTTAAACTTTTGAACTGGTTTTTTTTTGATTTTATTGAAATAGTGGCCTGCTGCAATAGATGTTAAAAGTTTTAAGTGTGTAGAAAGTGCTGCTGGACGCTTGCAAGGCCTCGGATGGTAAAGGAAGGCCTCGGATGGTAAAGGAAGGCCTCTGAGAAGACAGAAAATGCTGCAGCTACTCAGCAGGTCAGGCAACATCCGTGGAGAGAGAAACAGGCGTTCATGTCTAAGCTGCTTGACCTGAGTTTTTACAGCATTTTATGCTGTTATTTCAGATTTACAGCATCCACTCGCAGAGGGAAGAGGTGGAAGCAGAAGAGGAGGAAGCTTAAGGAAGGATGCATCCCAGACAGCCCCTTTCTGACTGAGATATCGATGATGGAATCATCCACCTGCAGTCCCAGTGACCACAACCCCAATTCCCCTTGCAACATTAGCCCCACACCTTATCTTACCTCTGCTGCTGACCATCACAGCGTTCTCTTGCCCACGATGCTAAAATAAAAGCCACTGCAAAGCAAGCTTTCCAATCCAACTTTATGCATCTATCCACCCAATCTGACATCAAGCAATCAACTCATCACCCTTATGCATTCTCTTAGTGACTGTTTTGTGTGTGCCTTTGCCTATCCTACTAATGTCATGCAGTGCTACCCCAGTGGCTGCAGCATAGTTGGTGGAAGGCTGCTGACTTTCAGTGGGGGACACTGCAAACGGCCTTGCTGATCGACCATAAGGAGCTGGTGGCTGGGAGTGTCAAATCAATAATCTTCTACTTCACTCTCCTCTCCCACTACCTGGTCAGCCACTGGCTGGGCAGGCTGCATTTCTTGGGTGTGTGAAATGAGGATGGCACAAGGGTGGCGTTCTGGTGACGGGAGGGCAGGAAAGCAAGAGGTACATGCGAGAAGGAGGATAACCTATGAGGATACCAGCATCTTGTATCCTTTCAGCCCTGCTGTTGACCAAGGGCTCAGCCATGCCCCTGCCAAAAATGGCCTGCACCGTCTCTTCCAAGGGGGTGAGGTGAGGCTAGGAATGGGAGATGTGCCTCGTGATTGGTACAGATTGTTGGAAGGCGAGTAATTGGTTGGGGGGGGAGGGAGGGGTAGAGTCGTGCAATGAGCAGTGTGTGAGGCTAGTGATGCATTTGGGAGGAGACAGCTTTTGAAGATGCATTCACTGACCTTGACCACTGGTCTGAGGTCATGAAGCTTCTTTGGGCACTGGAGCCAGGTGGTGGGGGTGACACTGGTGGCAGTGACTGCCTCGGTGATGTGGTCCCATGTCGTTCTTTCTGCAGGGCCTTCCTCCTGGCCCCTGTGGGTAGAGGACCTGTCTTGCAGTATTGACCCCCTGCACAAAGCTGGTCTGCTGCATGCGAGACCCTGGGTGCCCCTTCCCTGGCTTGCTGAGCCATTTGTGTTAGTGCTGAAGTACTTTTCCCATTTTTTGAGGTTCGGAAGAGAATTCAGCTTTAAGTGCTGAAGAATCCCATTTGGGACTTATTTTTAATGGTGTATTTTTTATTGAAAGGCAGTAAGGACTGAAAGATGCATTTTTTCACTGCATTGTAATTTTTATTAGTTCAGGATGCATTGCCCCTTTAATTCATAACCCCTTTAATTGCCCACAGTGCCTTGCAAACTCCACAGCCTTGCTCCCACAGGCTGGAGGAAGCTGCAACGCCGACTGTGGACGGGAAATTCAGGTCGGAGGCCTCCATTAACGCCACCAGGAGGGCATTGCACGGTACGTTAGCGTTGCGCTACACATCGCTAACCATTAGTGCGAATTTTTGCCCGATAGCGCTGCAGCCATTTTCATCGGCGTTTAACTCGAGTTGCTGGTGACAACGGCAATTCTCTTGCCCTACACAAGTGGGATGTTTTTTAAAAAGCAATTGTCGAGGTACAGAATAAGCATAATTCATTATAATTAAAGAAACTTCGAGTAGCTTCAGAATGTCATGGATAAAGAGAGATTAGAAACCAATTATAATAGAAGAGGGCCTATAAGGATTAGAAGAGTAATAAAATAACTGAAGGAGAAGATGAGAAAATAAGCATAAACATTAGGAAAGGAGTATGAGGGAAAAATATCAAAAGGAATAGTAAAGTATTTTACAATTCTATCAGTATAAAGATAACTGTTAAAAGTGAGGTGGAACCCCTAAGAGAAGATTGTTAATTTGTAGATGATCAAAATATGGTGGAGGTATTTAAAAAGTTCTTCGCATCACTCTTTACTGAAGAAAAGGGTATCAGTAAATAGGTGAATCCTGAAGTAGTTGAGAATGAGATAAGCAATACTGTAATAAAAACAGAAATGCGGCAAATACTCAGCAGGTCAGACAGCATCTGTGGAGAGAGAAACAAAGTTAACATTTCAGGTTGATGCGGGTCATTGACCTGAAACGTTAACTCTGTTTCTCCAAGATGCTACCTGACCTAAGTATTTGCAGCATTTTCTGTTTTTATTTCAGATTTTCAGCACAACGGTATTTTGCTTCTGTTTTAGTGAGCAATACTGTGATGACTAAAAGGAAAATTTTTGATATGTTAAGCGAAAGGAAGATAAGGTACCAGGATGCAACGGGATACATTCCAGAATCCTAAGAGAGATGAGGAAGGAAATTGCCCAGGCCTTACAACTCTGTTGAATGTGGATGTGTGCTAGAGCACTGGAGAATGGCCAATGTAATACACTTTCTTTTTTTTTAAAAGCGAACAGATCTAATCCAGGTAATTACAGGCCAGTTAGATTAACATCTGTGGTAGGTAAAATTTTAGAGCCTTTAATTAACAATGAAATTACCACGTATCTAGATGAAGAGAAACCAGTTAGAAGTAGCCAGCA
This sequence comes from Squalus acanthias, assembly GCA_030390025.1. Taxonomy (NCBI): domain Eukaryota; kingdom Metazoa; phylum Chordata; class Chondrichthyes; order Squaliformes; family Squalidae; genus Squalus; species Squalus acanthias. The sequence continues at coordinate 83,588,252 of CM059439.1, forward strand.
CAGATTTCAAAAGAGACGATCATCTCATAGCATTCTTTGAGGAAGTAACAGACATAGTAGATGGGGGGAATAAAGTGAATGGTGGTGTACATGGTCTTTCGGAAAATCTTTGACAAGGAACCATATGGAAATTACTAGAGAAGATTAAGGGGTGTGGAATTAGGGGGAGGATAGCAAACTGGATTAAAAATTGATTAGAAAGGAGGACATGGAGCATAGAAGTTAGGGGATTTTTTTCAGTGGTTGGGAGTCAGTAATGGTGTTTCACAGGGTTCAGTTCTGGTCCATTTCTGTTCACTGTGTATATCGATGAGTTGGATATCGACCTAGAGGGCATGATGTAGAATTTTGCAGATGATATTTAAATAGGAGATATAGTTCCTTCTTTAGAAGACCTAAGGAAGCTGCGAAGGGATATTGATGAGATAGGGCGATTGGCTAAAACGTGGCAGGTGGAATTTCATGTCAGTAAGTACGAAGTGATGCATTGTGGTAAAACATAACCGCAGTAATTATACTTTGAATGGAAGTAGGCTTGTTGCTTGATTGGCACCCCCTCTGCCACCTTAAACATCCACTCCCTCCACCACCGGCGTGCCGTGGCTGCAGTATGTACCATCTACAAGATGCACTGCAGCAACTTGCCAAGGCTTCTTTGGCAGCACCTCCCAAACCCACGACCTCTTCAACCTTGAAGGACAAGGGCAGCAGATGCATGGGAACACCACCACCTCCAAGTTCCCCTCCAAGTCACACATCATCCTGACTTGGAAGCATATCGCTGATCCTTCATCGTCGCTGGGTCAAAATCCTGGAACTCCCTACCGAACAGCACTGTGGGAGTACCTTCACCACACAGACTGCAGCGGTTCAAGAAGGCAGCTCACCACCACCTTCTCGAGGGCAATTAGGGATGGGCAATAAATGCTGGCTTTGCCTGCGACACCCACGTCCCATAAAAACAAATTTTTAAAAAAAGAGCAGAGGTGAATGAATGTTTCCTCCACACTCACCTCCAACAATAAATGCAAGGAGCTCATGGAATTTTTAGTCATGCAGATTGAGACCATTTGTTCAACTGCCTCTGCCATTTCCCTCCCTTCCCCAAGCCCACCGGGCCAAACTTCCTCTAAGGTTTCTCCCTGCCCTAGCCCTGAATTTGCATCTTTCCCTAGTTTCTCTCCTATGTCCCCATATGTCCTCTCCGAGCTCATCTTGTCGATGTGACCCACCTCTTGCTCCTTCGTCCCCCTACTCCCACTAAACTGCTAACCACCCAACTTCCCTTCTGGGCTCCTATGTTAGCTGATATTGTTAACGGTTCTCTCTTCTCAGGTACTGCCCCCCTCGCCTTCAAATCTACCGTCATCACCCCTCTGCTCAAACAAAAACCCTTGACCCCTTTGTCGTTGCAAACTACCGCCCCATCTCCAACCTCCCTTTCCTCTCAAGTCCTTGAATGTGCTGTCGCCTCTCAAATCCCGCAACTCCATGTTTGAATCCCTCCGATCAGGTTTCCGCCCCACCACAGTACTGAAATGGCTCTTACCAAAGTCATTAATGACATCTTATTTGACTGTGACAAAGGTAAACTATCCTTCCTTGTCCTTCTTGACCTGTCTCCAGCCTTCAACACAGTTGACCACACCATCCTCCTCCAATGCTTCTCCACTGTCGTCCAGCTGGGTGGGACTGCACTGGCCTGGTTCCATTCTTATCTATCCAGTCGTAGCCAGAGAATCGCCTGCAATGGCTTCCCTTCACACTCCCGCACCGTTAGCTCTGGTGTCCCCCAAGGATCTATCCTTGGCCCCCTACTATTTCTCATCTACATACTGCCCCTTGGCGACATCATCCGAAAACACCGTGTCAGTTTCCACATGTACGTTGACGATACCCAGCTCTACCTTACCACCACCCCTCTCGACCCCTCCACTGCTTGTCCAACATCCAGTACTGGATGAGCATAGATTTCCTCCAACTAAATATTGGGAAGACTGAAGTCATTGTTTTCGGTCCCTGCCACAAACTCCGTTCCCTAACCACTGTCTGAGGCTGAACCAGACTGTTCGCAACCGTGATGCCTTATTTGACCCCAAGATGAGCTTCCGACCACATATCCGCACCATTAGTAAGACTGCCTATTTCCACCTCTGAACTGAGGCAAGGGTGTCCGACTCTGCCCTTGCCTCAGCTCATCTGTTGCTGAAACCCTCGTCCATGCCTTTGTTACCTCTAGACTTGCCTATTCCAACGCAATCCTGGCTGACCTCCCAAGTTCTACCCCCCTGTAAACTTGAGGTCATCCAAAACTCAGCTGCCCATGTCCTAACTCTCACCCAGTCTCGTTCACCCATCTACCCTGTGCTCACTGTCCTACGTTGGCTCCTGATTAAGCAACACCCGATTTTAAAATTTTCATCCTTGTTTTCAAATCACTCCATGGCCTCGCCCCTCCTTATCTGAGTCAGAAGGTTGTGGGTTCAAGTCCCACTCGAGAGACTTGTGCACAAAAATCTAGGCGGACACTCCAGTGCAGTACTGAGCTATGTTCCCTGTAATTATTTTTGGGGTTGTGCGGGCCATTCAAAATAACGTGCGCGCACGATTTTTACATTGAAAAGCCGGCTGCACGGATTCCCTGGAGCAGTGCGCTCCACTGGTACTGAGGGAGTACTGCACTGTCGAAGGTGCTGTCTTTCGGATGAGACATTAAACCGTGGCCCTGCGTGCCTTCTCAGGTGGGCGTAAAATGGCACTATTTCGAAGAAGAGCAGGGGAGTTATTCCCGGTATCCTAGCCAATATTTATCCCTCAATCAAAATCACTAAAACAGATTGTCTGATCATTATCACGTTGCTGTTTGTGGGAGCTTGCTGTGCGCAAATTGGCTGCCAAGTTTCCTACATTACAACAGTGACTACACTTCAAAAAGTACTTCATTGGCTATAAGGTGCTTTGGGACGTCCGGTGGTCATGAAAGGCGCTATGTAAATGCAAGTCTTTTTCTTTTATCTCTGTAATCTCCTCCAGCCCCCGAGACCTCTCTGCTCCGCCAATTCTGGCCTCTCGAACATTCCCGATCTTAATTGCTCCACCATTTGCGGCTGTCCCTTCAGTTGCCAAGACCCTAAGCTCCAGAATCGCCTCCTTAATCCTCTCCACCTCTCTACCTCTTTTTCCTTCTTTAAGACGCTGCTTAAAACCTACTTCTTGGTGCACCTGCCCTAATAACTCCTTCTGTGATTCGGTGTCACATTTTGTTTCATTACGCTCCTGTGAAGTGCCTTGGGATGTTTTACTACGTTAAAGGCGCTATATATATGCAAGTTGTTGTTGAGCCAATAGGATATTGGACCAGGGCGGCTCAATAGTCCTAATCACATTTGCTCATGCCGAGGGTATATGCCGACACGGACTGGTTGGACCGAATTGTCTGTTTCCACATTGTAACTTCCATGATTTATTTGTATGTATGTTAAAAAAAAAAACCTTAATAGATGCTTTCAGTCTGTTTAATATAAATATTCATTTAGGGACCATACTTTGCTTCAGTATAATCTTCTGAGCTTGCTCCTCTCTCCAACTCATGCTTCCTCCCCTCCCTTCCCATCTCTTTTTGTCTTGCCTCACCCCATCTTCCCCTTCACTTGCCACCTCCTCCCGCTCTGATCTTGCCACCTGAGCTCGCTCCTCCTCTTCCCCTTCCCCTCCTTCCCCCGCAACCCTGCCCTATATTGCCCCACCTTGTTCCAGGCCTCTAACCCTCCTCTACCCTTCTCCTGACCGAATCCCACTCTCCCTTCCTCCTCCTCGTACCCCACTGTACTTTCCTTCTCCACCACCCAACTCTGCTTTCCCCCCTGCACTCTGCTCCAGCTTCCCCCTATAGCTTCTTCTACCCTCTGGCATCGCAGTCCTCCATCAGCCTAGTCCAATTATCCTCACACTCTTAGCTTCACTTGGTCTGTGGAGTCCACTTAATCTTCACTGCCTTAGTGCAATGCTGTGGAAGGTTGACTAGGTATTTCAGTGTGTGAGACGCATGTTTCGTTGATTAGTTGCACCTGACTGTGCCTGAAGAGAACGCAGCAATGTAAAGTGCAGACAAATGGATGTCAGAGACCTGTGCGCTCAGAGTACCTCCTCTAGCGCCATGTGCCGTTCAGGGACAAAACTTGGTGCTACTTCTTCCAGATCTGCCATTTTGGTGTGAACTATCTTAAGGGACATGCTGGTATCATCAAAAAGGCCTTTAGTTTATGTTTTTTGGATAAATAATAGATTTTGCTGTTGAAGAATGCTGCTGTTCCTTTACACTTCGTGATGGAGGCTTTGATCAATACCGTGCTGTAATCTATGGTACGTATTATTTGGAGGCAGATAAGGGAAAATAACCACAAACCTCCTTGACAACTGCTGAACTCATTCCTCTGGGCCTCTCTGATCCTTTAACAACTATTTCACTACCTGTGGGAATCGTTCTTATCTTCCCACCCTGACTGTACAGCTGCCTCCTGGAATTAAACGATAAGCCTCACGGTCAAATCACCAGTCTCCTCCTATTTCTGTACCATCAGTCTTCATACTCCATTTGTTTCCACTGTTCCTCCAACTACTGCTTGGCAGAACATTGCTGCCCTCTTACCAGGTCCCTACCAAGCAGACTGCAGGAGCACTTGGACTGCTGCTTGGGGTTTTACTGCCATCCCAGATGTGGCACACTAGCACAAACTCCGCGTAAATTGAATTAGATCCGTACCACAACTTCATCCGAAGTTATTCAGAAAAAGATTCTGGCCCATTATCTGAAAAAAAAAAGCATGGGGCAATCTCATGGGGCTTGAATTTTACCTTCCCCTTGAATGATGCTGCTGCCTTTAAGGCCTGAATTGCTCCTGAACTTGCTGTCTCCACATTCAATAGAGTGCTTCCAGCAGTGCCCTTAGTTCTCCCTTTCCATTATAATAAGGGCCACTAGGAAATCTAGGTGCATCAGTGCTTCCTGAGACATAGCATGTTCACTGCACTCACTCTGCCCCAAACGGTGTCCAGTCAGGAAAATAGTCCCTCAGACTGACTTAATAGTTTTAGGTACAGTTTATCATCTGGAAATAACCCAGTTGTTTTGTTTGTAGCTGTCTCTTCAAATTACAACCCTCGAGGAATCATCCCTAAAGTACTTGCGTCAAATATCATTTTTCAGGTACATCGTCTCTTTGTTGTCAGTCCTAAGCTTTTCCAGACCCTCCATTCCAAAGTGCATACAATTTCACTCTCATCTTCCAGATAAACAAGTATTTGAAAGTGCCCTCTCCCTGGAGCTGTTGAGTAACTGTGTTGTACGCTGAATACCTCGCTCTGTATTCAGAGCCAGGCCCGACGGCAGCAAATTCAAATCCCTGATTTTGAGCTAGCGTCACTGTTTCTCTGACCAGAGTTGATAATAGCAAACAAGCACTTGGACAAAACAACTCCCCTCCCCACCCCCACCCCCTAACCCCTGTATGATTTCATATGCATTTCACCTTCTCTCCCCTTTTTATTAATAGTCATATTTTATGAAAGAACCCAAGAGGGGAGAATTAATAAGTTGAAAATCTGTACTCTGCAATTTACATTGACCTAGTGGCCTGAATCTCCTGAGCTTATCCAACATAGTTAAGTTTAAATCACCCCTTCAAACAATGAAGCAAGGCACAAAATTACATTCAATACAGTGTGTCCCAAATGATGCTGCCGATGGGGAGGTATGTAAGAATTCTACTGGTTGTTAAACAGTGCTGACTTTTATTACCACTGAAGGCCAAAATGACAATCTAATCTCACTCTGTTAGGTAATTATTTAATATTGTGGCTAATTGTTTGGCAAAGTGGCTAATAATTAATGCTGCTATAATATTGCACAATCCCATGCTACCAAAATACCTACGACCAAGACTCATTCGTGGATTAAAAATTCAGTCACAGCACTGTAGAAATTGAATTTAAAAGAAATGCTTTCCTTCCTAAATCCTGATAATCTTGAAGGCTTGCCTAGTCAGTCTCTCCAGTCATTGACATTTGAATTTTAATCAGGCGTGTGTTTTTAAACAGTTTGCTTTACTTCCGTAACCCACCTGATCAGGATGGAAGTTTCAAGCTGTTACATTAACCAGCTGGCCCAAAGCGTCGGTAGCTCTCCTACGCTCACTGTCATTGGTTAAAGTTAATGGCCCAGAATTTGCGGCCAGCAGTGAAGTAAAGGCGTTCGCTGCTGGGGCCGAAGTACGCTTCGCATAAGGATCTTGCAATCTCTGTGTCGAGAACTTCGGATTTTCTGACCTTCAATTCAAATCACCGAAGTGTAGTGGGGATCCCCTTGTGCGAACTGCTGTGACATCAACAGGCTGTCTGAGTAGCCAATCAAAACGCAGAGTTCACACAGACAGCGAACAAGGAAGTGAGTAAGCCATTAAAATTCTAACTTTTTAAAATGTTAGAGAGAGCGAAACAAAGACTGGGGCTTTCGCATGGGGAAAAGGCAAACCTGAAATAAAGATGGACAAACTTTAAAAAAAAAAATAACTTTTTGAGCAGTTTCTTAATTTTAATTTTTATTAAAATGGACAAATTTCTCATTGCACAAAATTAAATTTGTTTTCCATGCTCTTAACATTTGTTTAGCAGTAATAACGCTGTTAAAACCCCAGGTACACCTAATCCCTTTGGATCTAACTTTTAGCGGGGAATTTAACAGCATACTTACTACGGAAGAGCCGAAGTTTTCGTCAGTTTCCCTGATTTGGCTGATTACACAGATTGCCGGTTCTGTGTTGGGGTTTGAGGGGGGTGGGCATAACGCAGCTAGTTTCGGAGCTATCATTAACAGACAGCAACTTCACATGCGCCTGCGCATGTATCAAATTCTGAAGTTGCAGTCAATTTCAAAGGCGCAATGAATCCGAACGCAGAAGAAAGAAAGAAAGACTTGCATTTATATAGCGCCTTTCACGACCACCGGACGTCTCAAAGCGCTTTACAGCCAATGAAGTACTTTGGAAGTGCAGTCACTGTTGTAATGTAGGAAACGCGGCAGCCGATTTGTGCACAGCAAGCTCCCACAAACAGCAATCTGATCATGACCAGATAATCTGTTTTAGTGATGTTGATTGAGGGATAAATATTGGCCAGGACACCGGGGTTAACTCCCCTACTCTTCTTCGAAATAGTGCCATGGGATCTTTTACGTCCACCTGAGAGAGCAGACAGGGCCTCAGTTTAACGCCTCATCCGAAAGACGGCACCTCCGACAGTGCAGCACTCCCTCAGCACTGCATTGGCGCATCAGCCTAGATTTTTGAGCTCAAGTCTCTGGAGTCGGACTTGAATCTGCAACCTTCTGACTCCGAAGGAGCATGTGTTGACTAAGACGAGCTTAGTACTGGTAATTTCTTTGACGACCAGGAGGGTGGTGAGAGATACATTATATTTTCACTCTTTTATCTTTGAGATGTGAATCTCAGTCAGAGCAAGTAGATGTTTCCCAGCATGACTGACCGAGAAGGAGGTAAAGAGGATGTCATCAAGGGACATGAGCAGGGGCTATTTTTTTGTTTACCCAAAGATTCAGCTACATCTTATTTGTTTGTGAAACTGGGGCTTCATAATCTCAAGAGGCCAGGAATCAACAAAGGCTGCATTTTAGTCTTGGGGGAAGGTATCCTCACGTCAGGCTTTCACACGATTCCATCTCTCACCTCCAATATGGTCTGCCACCAAAATAACATGGGAGGACCTGGGGAAACTTACCAATGGCATGTTGAGGAAGACATATTTTTCCAGAGTTCCCATAGTGACCAATGAACCTCTGTTCATGCAGTCGATGGTAGATTTTCATATAAACACCAAATACCAAAAAATCCTAGCGCAGGGCCAAGTGTCCAAATATCTTGTGGCGGGGGGGGGAATTCAAAAGAGCTGGATAACTGCAGCAAAAAAATGGTATTCTCAAGATACCTTGTGAAGGAGAATATCATAATTAATGGAATTTGTTCTTAAACTACCATACCATTCAAACTGGAGCACAAACCTCTGTGGTAATCAAAGACTGCACACAAATGATGCAGCAAAATTTTAACAAACAACCCTACTGTTGCTCCACCATGGACACCCTCACTGCACAGTCCAGAAGAGTAGTTCACGCTGCCCTGCTGTACAGATATACAGGAATGAGAATTTGATAGTTTCCTGTGGACCTCCAAGCTAAGTCTTTGCAGCTACATTTCCTACAGAAGAATCTTTTGGCTAGCAACTTTAAGCTATCTCAGAAAGCATCCAAAAACATCAGAGCCTAAATAGTTTTCTCGGCGTGGTTAGTGGAACCCACCGCCCTCAGCCTATAGTTGTACCTTAAAAGAAAAGCTGACTTCCTTTTGGGTCTGGGGGAGTGTTATCCCAATATTTAAGCAATTCTGATGATTTAGAGGACAAAGCTTTTGACGGGAGAGACGATGAAGACAGGAGGACCCACCACCTGCTTTCTCCTCCCCTGCCAGTGAATTGAGGTCACCGGTATCTCCAACAGTAGACACATGTCGACAATCTTGCATAACGTGGCAATTTGTCTTGGGTGTATTTATTCCAAGCTACAGATAGGTTCATGGGGGGGGGGGGGGTTGAGATCACCGATTGTGGGAATGGGGGTGGTCGGCTGAGATTGCGGGTGGGGGAGTGATCGGCAGAAGATTTGCTTGAGTGGCTGGGTGAAGCACTCCTGCTCCCCCTGGCCCACAGCCATTAAATTCAAGTGGCTCCCAAAATCTGAAGAATGGAGCTTTATTTAAATATTATATTCTGACCCGGCTATCCTAGCTATATTTATACTTACTCATTTGGTGTATTCGCGATCTAGCCTTGTTCAACGTACAGGTATAGCACTTTGCAGACCAAGACCCTCTAGTTGCACATCCTCTCCACAGTGCGCTACTCGGACGTCCCCAAACCCGCAGCTGTTAAATGGGAAGCAGGCGAGTTTGTGGCGTGTTATGGTCGGGTTTCACATGTTTACCAATTTACCCCCCCCGCCCAACCCTCTCCCGTCCATCATGGGGGTTTAAAATTCCCCTCATTAACTGTTAGTGCAAGTTGTAATATACAAACCCGATGGAGTTCAGTTTACTTCTGAGAGTTAAGGATGAATGTCATTGCCTGCAGAAGTTTAATCTTAACATAAATGCTAGATAAAGTCTAAAGATTGAGTCTTATGGTTTTGGACAATTATCTCAGTCCGGAAGCAGAAGTACCTGTACGGTGGTTTCAACATGCTATCTTGTTGAATCTGTTCGAACAAACTGCGGCTATCCTAGCTATATTTATACTTCCTCATTTGGTGTATTCATGATATGGCCTTGTTCAACTCTGATACAAACTTTCTGTTATCACACATACAGGTACAGCACTTTGCAGACCAAGACCCTCTATTTACACATCCCCCTTCTACACAATATCAGCAGATAAGAGTAAAGACATTAGGTTATAAGACATTTCTCAGTTTAAGAGTGCTGTTCCTTATATTTCACAACCCAAGTTCACAGTGGTACAAATGTCCAGTAATTTTCAATTAAAATGCATAACAAATGCAGTACAACAGCATACTGGTCAATTTAAAAGAATCTGATCTGTCGACAATATGGTGCCTTTCATTTCCTCAGGACATCCCAAAGCATTCAAAACCTATGAATTACTTTCAAAATGTAATCGCTGTTATTTACGCAAACGTATAGCTAATTTGCAGGGTCCCACAAACAGAAAATGGAGATAAATAACCAGGTAGTGTTGATCGAGAGATGGATGTTGGCCAGGACACCGGGAACACTACCGACTTTCGAATAGTGCCACAGTATATTTTACATTCACCTGAACAGGCAGATGGGGGGGGGCCTCTGTTTAATGCGTCATCTAAATGATGGCATCTCTGACAATGCAGCGCCCGCTCAGTACTGCAATGAAGTGTCAGTCTAGATTATGTGTTGAAGTCCTGGAATTAACCAGAAATTAAGTTTGTGAATGGAGTTTCGATGTGTTTTCGTAGGCATCAGCTTTTAATTGGGGAACAGAAGATTCAGCAAGTATTGACATTGTGATATCAATTTGTTATATTAGTCTGTAAGGGCCATTCCCAGGATGCTGAATTCACCTGCAGGCCTTGAAGGTTTCTCCATAATATTCTACTGTTTATGTTTGTACAACTGCTAACTGTTAAATATCATTACACAGAATGTTCATTGTTAATTTTGTTTTCACAGCTTATGAACAGAAAAGATAAAACAATGTTTGAAAAATTAGAATATCTGGTGTCTAAAGAAGACAATTACAAGAGGATCAGGGATTACGTTAATAGTTTGAAGATGACTCCATGTATTCCATATTTAGGTAAGGATTGCTGTTTTGAATTCTTCAGGAACAGTGTTTCATCCAAGTACCTGTTCAATGCTTGGACAAATTAGTTGGTAGGCCAAATAGAAAATTACTATTAATTACTGTCTGACCCTGTCAAATTTGTTTGCTTCAGTTTGAAAAATGTTTTCATAATTCATGTATAAAGAGTGGAGATTTTGTCAACACAAATGCAGATATGCTCATCGAACAGTTCATTCTACAAGTTAATTGCCAACCATTGTTTTTGCACCAGTATTTAACTCGGTCATATGTCCAATATTTAAGATTATTTGTTTCCAACATTGTACAACGTCAGGAATCATGTTCATGAAAATGAGAGAGAAATTACTTGAATGATCTTATCCACTGAGGTTGTTTATAAAGTTTATTCCCACTATTTACTAATTTTGGTGGAATAAATATGGAAAATACCAGCAGCAATGCTTTGAACAATGCTTCCCACTAGAGGGGGGAAATTAGAGGACTCGTCTACCCACCTGATGGTTGTGCTGCACAGCCCGCTTATTGGCTTGTTGCTCACCCTGCAGTCTGCTATCCCAGATTACTTTGTGTGAGAGATTATTCTTTGCTTCCTAAGGAGAGTGGGCTTGCCCATGTCCACGTTGTTTCACATTGGGTACTTGAAACAATATCTGTTGTGCCTCAGTCATAACACATTTTTAGCAAGAATTCTGTCCATTTATCTTGCATTGCTCCATTTTGCCTAAAGACAGTTTTATGCATAATTAATGAATCTTTACAGGTTTTCTGGCTTATTCATTGCACTTGCATGTGAAACCTTGTGGACAAAGGTTTACATAGAATTACATAGAATTTACAGCACAGAAAAAGGCATTTCAGCCCAACAGGTCTATGCCGATGTTTATGCTCCACACGAGCCTCCTCCTACCCTACTTCATCTCACCATATCCTTCTATCCCTTTCTTCCTCATGTACTTATCGAGCTTCCATTTTAGTTTAATTCAGAACATCTCAGTAGATTGCAGAACATAATCTTAATTTTCACTCCTAAGAGGAAGTCATGTGTATCTCCTCTTCGTTGCTGGGGTTCTTTGGGTGCTACGAGTGCCCTTAGAGGTCCAAAATGGCGTGCGCGCACACTTCTGCTACGAGTCGCACCGGACGCCATATTGGTGAGGGCGTCACAACGTGTAGTGTGCGCCAACCGGAAGTATGCAGAGTAGGCAGATCATGATGTCAGTCAGCATGTACCGCTGATTTGACACCAGCGCTGCCATTTTGGAGGTCAATGCTCCAGCTAACGCCCTCTTAAGCTCGCACAGTTGAACGTGTGTTCAGCAGCAGGAAGGACCCCCACCAGCACTATTTAAAGGGATCATCAACTACTTACAGGTTAGTTGCTGATTGATTTCTATTGGCTGTTGCTATGATTGTAGAAGTGTTTGGTGCGTTGTGGAGTTCTTTAAAGTTGCTAAAGTCTACAGGGAGTGGTGTGGCTGGTGCTGAAGGACTTCGTCCTGACTTCAAGGCTTCTGCACAAACCACTTGCTCCCAGACGTGGGTGCATAGTAGGCATACCCCTTGGAATACAGCAAGACTGGGAGAATGAGCAGACGAGACACAGTGCAGGGCAAGCTGCTAGAAGCGGGAGAAGGGGAGATGGGCTCTCAGCAGGAAGCCATATCTGCCCGAGGTATTCAGGGAGCAATTCTTCTCCCTGAGCTTTAGCAAGGAAGTACGTGTGAGATGTCTGCGCTTCACTAACAACTGAAATCTGCACCTGCTGCAGCTACAACTACAACCTCAGAGCAGGGTGAGGACAGCATTGCCAGTGGCTGTGAACGTGCCCATGGCCAATAAACCTTTATGCGTCGATCTTTTTCCAGGCTGGAGCAGGAGATATTTGCAACATCTCGCAGTTTGCCATCCATTGTTGTGTAAGGGAGGTCACTGAGGCTCTCTATTCCAAGAGAGCTGATTGCATTTCATTCTCTCTTGCCAGAGAACAGCAAGCAGAGTGAGCATGTGGCTTTGCGAGGATTGCAGGCTTCCCCAGGTGCAGTGTGCCATTGACTGCACGCTCGTCACTTTGCAGGTGCCACATGTCAACTCAGATGTACCGCAACCGAAAGGGATTCCCTCAACATCCAGCTGGTGTGTGACCATAGGCAGCGAATCATGCAGGTCAATATCCGGTATCCTGGCAGCAGTCATGATGCCTTCATTCTGCGGCAGTCCGCTGTCCCCATCTGCATTTGAGCCACCACGACAAACCAAAGGGTGGCTACTGGGCAACAAGGACTATCCGTTGCCGACATGGCTCATGAATCTGGTGCGCAACCCACGCACACGTGGGCAGCATGCACACAACAAAAGCCATGCTGCCACATGAAATGTGACAGAGCACACCATTGGAGTGCTGAAACAACGCTTCCGTTGCGGAGGAGGAAGAGGAAGGGAGGAGGCGACTTAGACAGCCCCTTTCTGGCTGGGCTGTCCGTGGAAAAGTCATCTGACTGCGATACCAGTAAACGCAACCCCAATTCCTCATACACCAATAGTCCCACACCTTACCTTCCCTCTGTTACTGACCATCACAGCGCCACTTGGCCACAATAAAAGCCAACACAAAATAAACATTCCAAACTAAATTTATAAATCAAAGCATGCCATATTGCAGACAAACGTAAACTAATTACCTTATGCATTCCCATAGTGTCTGTTTTCCGTGTGCCTTTACCTGTCCTAGTGCTCCTATGCAGTGCTACCCCAGTGGCTGCAGTATGTCTGGTGGAAGGCTGCTGACTTTCAGTGGGGAAGACTGCAGATGGCCAGCAAGGCCGACCTCTAGCAGCTCTGAGCCTAGAAGACTGGCTTCAGACTGCACCATTCCAGCATGGGCGGCAGCAGTCTGGGCTGACATGCAACAGCAAGGGCACTGGTGGAGTGGCAGTAGTGGGAGGACGAATGCTGTCATCCTGAGCATGTTCATGCTCCACAGAGTCACTGCCACTCCCCGGGGCGGTGCATCAGCAATCCTGGTAATCTGTTGGAGGGCAGATTGCTGGACTGCTGTGACACTCGGCAAGCCCCTTTGAACACTGGTATCCGTAGCCATGATGGCAGCAATCTGAGCTTGGATGAGAGAGGTCTGAGCTTCCACTGCTGCACCCAGACATTGGGTGGCTTCTGCTTGTGCTGCAATGGAAGCTGAGATATCGACCCTCATACGCTGCATTGTGGTTGGGTCCACAAGTGTGCTAATGGAGTTGGCTACCACTTCCATGTTGGAAAGGATGGGCTCCAAGCTCTGCGCAAAGTCCTGGGCAAAGTTGGTGCCGGACTCCTCCATGCTCCTTGACATTGCACGCAAGCTTTTTGGCAGGCCTGCCAATGCACCAAGCATTTCATTGTGCATACCCATCAGCCTTCTTCTGTAGCCCGCCCCATTGAAGTCTCATCTGAGTCTTCTGCAGCAGATTTGTGTACGACCTCGCCCTCCGGCGAACTGGTACCTATGCAACTCTTGCCCTCCTTTCCCCCCCCCCCCCACCCCCCCTCCCCTGGCGCTGGCTGCAGGCCACTTTTGCCCTGTGTCTCACCACGTGCAGATCCCGCCTCTATGCTATCTTCTAAATTAAGCGCAGTGTCAGTATCTGAGCTGGTGGCTGCGAGTGTGAAATCGAGTGACTGTGTTTCTTCATCAGTGCCTTGCTCTTCCACCTCTGCCTGGCCAGGTTGCAGTTCTTGGGTATCTGAAAAGAGAAAGGCACAAGGGTAGGGTTGTGGGGAGGGGGAGAAAGTAAGCGGTGCATGCTTACATCATCTGCAGGCTGTAAATCAGAAGAGATTGTGGGATGATGGGGAAGTAGGATGTGAGGAGGAGGATTAGGTATGAGGATTCCATCATCATCTATCTTTTCAACCCCGCCGCTGGCCTCGGCCTCAGCAATGTCTGCTCCAATGATGGCAAGCATTGTCTCCTTCGTGGGGGTAAGGACATGCAGTCGTGTCTGTCCCCTGCCAGTTAGCTCTTGCTGCCTCCGGTTGTGTGCCACCTTGTTCTGCAAGAGAGAGGGAAGTGTGTGGAATCTGTTTGGGTGATGTGGCTGTCATAGGCGAATAGCTGGCAGTGTGTGTGCAAGCTGTGAGATGTGGGTTTGAGGCTTGCAGCAGTGCTAAGTGTGTGAAGCTATGAATGTTAGATATGAATCCTGATTGATAGAGATTGTTAGTAGGCGCATTGAGCAGTTGCTGAGGCTCATGGTGCGGTTCGTGGGATATGGCATTTGAAGATGCATTCACTGACCTTGACCACTCGTGTGAGGTCATTGAACTTTTTGCGGGATTGCATCCAGGCCCTCGGGGCTTGACTCCTGACATTGACCGCCACAGCTATTTGGTCCCACTGCCTTCTGAGAGTTTGTCTGGAGGGCCTCCTGTGGATAGAGCACATCTCTCCTCCTCTCCACCAAGGCCTGCAGTGCAGGGTCGGAAAATCTTCCATGTTGTGCTATTATTATGTCTTTTTTCACGTCACTTCCGGAATGACTTCCACCACCTGCTCCAGCCACAATGCACCTCTCCTTCAAGAGGTGCAGGCTGGCTTTAAGTAGTGCAGGATAGCTTTAAGTGGTGCTAGCTTCTCTCAATTTTGGGCCCCTTACTTAGCAGGTATCACGACGTTGGCGTCTGCCTACATCGGAAGCAACAGGCATGGGTTAATCGCGCATCGCGATCCCCGCGCCCGTTTTCCGGGGCTATCGAATTTAGCCTCCTTAATCTTTTTACCATTGTTGCATGAAAAATGAGTACACACTATAATAGTAGTTGTGTGGGGAAAAAAATTGAGTTGAACCTTTTTATTATACATTCCATTCCACAATGACAAATGTAAGCAGGTAGCTAGTCATCAAACAAGCTGATGACAAGTATGAGTGTAGAATCTAATTCAGAGTCTTCTGTTCAGAGGGTGACCAACGTAAATTTAATACAAGACTGAAGATTGAAAGGTTGCTACTTTTGGTTTATGAGCAGAAGTTTATTGGAAAAATCGTAAGCCTTGGTTCAACGACAGGAATTAGTGTCCGTGTGAAGCCGTTTTTCTTTGTGCCAATTCTGCAGTCACAGTATAAATGCAGCCTGAATCCGGAGTGAGGGCCTGACCTACACGGGGACGAAGAGGAGTGATGCTCTCTCTCTCGGAGGCGTTCACACTGCACTTAAATTTGGAGTTAGTTTGATTGTCTGACACTTCACACAAGTTTCGATCTTGTGTTAATGCACTGTGAGTGGTCACATATATTTGCTGTTGGGCCCACTGTAAACATTTGACTTCCCTATTTTCAACTCTGATGTTTTGTGTGTAATAAACCTATAATACAAGAACTGTCCTTCCTACCAGACTGTAATTTGTGAAGCTTTTCTGATGACACTGCAAATAAAATTAGTTGTGTGTCTGATCTATTTCAGCCTGGTTCCTGACCTACAGCCTGAAATTTGTAACCTTCCAATCTGCAAGCAAATTAAAATAAAAGCAAAATACTGCGGCTGCTGGAAATCTGAAATAAAAACATAAAATGCTGGAAACACTCAGCAGCATCTGTGGAGAGAGAAACAGAGTTAACGTTTCAGGTCGATGACCTTTCATCAGAACAATTAAACTCTGATTGACCTCACTTCAGAACAAAACGTCAAAAACAAAAGAATCAGGCAATGTGTAACACAAAACCTGCCGAAACTTTTTTGTTTCAAATATTTTTCTGTTTTTGTGCATTTGAGATTCTTCCCCCCCCCCCCCCCCCCGCCCTTGTGGTCCTGAAAAATGTACAAACACATGCTATCTCTGGAAATTATGTTTCAATGGCCCAAAAATTCGTGAGGGAGCCTTCGTGCGAGGGTAAGGCCTCCCCGCGATCTCTCACTGCGCGCTGGCTTTTTCAGTCCGAGCTCGCACGAACTTGATGTTCTGGACAGCAGCTGTGCAGGGCTTCCGTATCCCACAGGCGTAGTTAATTCGTGCGAGCTGTGGGATCACGTGACTCAGTTAGAGCCAATGGCAGCACACCATCTTTCATTCATAGCTTTCACATAAGTGCTGTGAAAGCTAGGAATCTATACCCCCCCAAAAGAACAGCTAAACCTCAATTAAATTTAAAAAAAAATCACATTAATAAAATAAGTATAGTTAAATAAATTAACCATTTTAAACAAAAAATTAAATTTTTGAAAAAATTTAAAATCTTTTAAAAAGTTATAAAAATAAACTTACCTGTCTTTAAAGTCTCTAAAAAAGATATACCTGTTAAAAAAAATTCAAAATAATACTTAATTAACTACTTACCTTGTTAAAAGAGGGTCTTACGCCTCCTTTCTTTATGTCTAAAATGTTCCATGCTTACCTTCGCGCCCAAAGCACTAAGTGCACTGCGTGCGCGCAGCCTGTAGCGCGCACGCGGTTCACCTAGGAACCGCCCCCTTTTGAATTCACCAAGTGCCGGTTTGCAGTGCATGCAGAAAACCGGCAATTGGAGACAGAATACGCGAGAGTACACAGTGCGTACTCTCGCGTAGCGGCACTAATTTTTGGGCCAATAGCTTTCTCAGGATTTTGAACTATATTCTGTGTTGTCTCAGTTTCTAGTCATTTCGATTTCTGGCAGTTGACTGATTGTTTTACCATGCAGTGGCAACTGAGTAATGACTTCATGAAGAAGTATTTAGAGCTACTTGTATTCCAGGCTGTAGCACTAATATCCAGACAAACACGCAATCCCACAAGAATCAGTGAAGAAAGCTATTAATCATCAGTTGGGCTGTGAGCCTGGAAGGCTATTTGGAGTCGGATGCTGGCCAGGCTTATGCACAGACTAACTCAGAAATACAGCGGGTGACAAAATCTAGGGAATTTCTTAAAGTTTATGCAGTTAGAGTAGTCTGGCAACAGTAAAGGAAAATAAGTGTTTGAATTCTGAACTTAAATCTGAAAAACATTAAAGTAGTCATTGTTTTTCTATTCATAAATTACAGAACCCACAAGAACTTGTCATGAGGTGTCTCAAGAGTTTGTGTCATTTACTTGAAAAACAAGTAAAGTTCGTTCATGTGTTATCTTGATTCAATCAGCCCTGATGTAGACTGCTTTTTGCAACACAATTAAGCACCATTTTGTACCATAATTCAATAGATTTGCTATAGGCCATTCGTCAGCATCAGGAAAATGACGTTTGCATCACGTGGCCTGTTAAGGATGTCTTACAGTGATAGGATATCCCATTGTTTCTTGCTGCTTTCCCTTACTACTATTAAGAGAATAAACAACATTTTTCCAGGTTCATTTAAACCAGGCATGCAAGAGAGAGCAGCTTAGACTTGAAATACAGATAAGAAGAATGTGATGGGTGGTCAGGAGAAGACAGAATAACCTAAAGTAAAAAGTAAATCCAGACAAAGAACAGTCACAAAGGGACTTAGCTGTGCAAAAACAAGGAGCACAATAATGGGTGGGGTTTTCTTGGATTGAAGAAGGGTTGGTTGGAAGTGATGTACCCTAAAGCCAATACTAGGTCTACTTTTGTCTTCAGTATACATAGGTGATTTGGATTTGTGCACAGGAAACATGATATTGAGATTTGCTAATAACACAAAAAGTTTGGTAAATAATGAGGAAGACTAAGAAAAAAATCAGGACATAGACAGGTTGGTGGAATAGGCAGGCAGGTGGCCAATAATATTTAATGTGGAGAAGTGTGAGATATGCAATTTGGGAGGAAAAGTGAGGAATGGGAGTATACACTCATTGGAAAGATGCTAAAGGCTATGGATGAGCAGAGCCACCTGGGTGCAAATATATTATTTCTTGTAAGTACTAATGCAGGTAGATAAAGGCATTAAAATAGCCAGGAGCATTCTGAATTGTACAAATAGGGGCTTTGCGGGGTTCTGAAAAATTTGTACAAGGCAATGGTTAAGCCCAGTTGGAGCAGTTTGTTTTTATGGCAAGGACATCAGAACATAACAAGACGTAGGAGCAGGAGAAGGTCATTTGGCCCCTCGAGCCTGCTCCGCCATTCAATAAGATCATGGCTGATCTGATCTTGGCCTCAACTCCACTTCCCTGCCCGCTCCCCATAACCCTCGACTCCCTTACCTTTCAAAAATCTGTCTATCTCCACCTTAAATATATTCAATGACCCAGCCTCCACAGCTCTCTGGCGAAGAGAATTCCAAAGATTCACAACCCTCTGAGAAGAAATTCTTCCTCATTTCCGATTTAAACGGGTGCCCCCTTATTCTGAAATTATGCCGCCTAGTTCCAGATTCCCCCACGAGGGGAAACATCCTCTCTGCATCTACCCTGTCAAGCGCCTTCAGAATCTTTTGTTTCAATAAGATCCCCTCTCATTCTTCTAAACTCCAATGAGTATAGGCTCAACCTTTCTTCATAAGACAACCCCTTCATCTCTAGAATCAACCTCGTGAACCTTCTCTGAACTGCCTCCAATGCAAGTATATCCTTCCCTAAATAAGGAGACCAAAACTGTTCGCAGTACTCCAGGTGTGGTCTCACCAACGTCCTGTACAGTTGTAACAGGACTTCCCTGCTTTTATACTCCATTCCCTTTGCAATAAAGGCCAACATTCCATTTGCCTTCCTAATTACTTGCTGTACCTGCATGCTAACTTTTTGTGATTCATGTACAAGGACCCCCAGATCCCTCTGTACCTCAGCATTTTGTAATCTCTCCCCATTTAAATAATAATTTGCTTTTTCATTTTTCCTACCAAAGTGGATAACCTCACATTTTCCCACATTAAACTTCATCTGCCAGATTTTTGCCCATTCACTTAGCCTATCTATATCTCTTTGGAGATTCTTTGCGTCCTCCACACAATTTGCTTTCCCACCTATCTTTGTATCATCAGCAAATTTGGCTACATTGCACTCCATTCCTTCATCCAAGTCATTAATATAGATTGTAAATAGTTGAGGCCCCAGCACTGATCCTGGTGGCACCCCACTAGTTACAGTTTGCCAACCTGAAAATGACCCATTTATCCCGACTCTGTTTTCTGTCAGTTAGCCAATCCTCTATCCATGCTAATATATTGCCCCCAACCCTGTGAGCTCTTATCTTGTGTAGTAACCTTTTATGTGGCACCTTATCGAATGCCTTCTGGAAATCCAAATACACGACATCTACTGGTTCCCCTTTATCCATCCTGCTCGTTGGATCCTCAAAGAATTCCAGCAAATTTGTCAAACATGATTTCTCTTTCATAAAACCATGCTGACGCTGCTTGATGATTATGATTTTCTAAATGTCCTGCTACCGCTTCCTTAATGATGGACTCCAGCATTTTCCCAATGACAGATGTTAGGCTAACTGGTCGATAGTTGCCTGCTTTCTGTCTCCCTCCTTTCTTAAATAGAGGTGTTACATTTGCAGTTTTCCAGTTCGCTGGGACCTCTCCAGAATCCAGGGAATTTTGGTAGATTACAACCAATGCATCCACTATCTGTGCAGCCACCTCTTAAGACTCTAGGATGCAGGCCATCGGGTCCAGGGGACTTGTCCACCTTTAGTCCCATTAGTTTGCCTAGTACTTTCTCTCTAGTGATGGTGATTGTTTTAAGTTCCCCCCCACCCCAATAACCCCTTGATTATCCATTATTGGGATGTTTTTAGTGTCTTCTACCGTGAAGACCGATACAAAATATTTGTTCAAAGTCTCTGCCGTTTCCCATTATTAATTCCCCAGACTCATCCTCTAGGGGACCAACGTTTACTTTAGCTACTCTCTTCCTTTTTATATACCTGTAGAAGCTCTTGCTGTCTGTTTTTATATTTCTTGCTAGCTTACTCTGATAAGCTATCTTCTCTCTCTATCATTTTTTTAGTTGTCCTTTGCTGGTTTATAAAATTTCCCAATCCTCTGGCCTTTCACTATTCTTCGCAACATTGTATGCTTTTGTTTTCAATTTGATACCATCCTTTACTTCCTTAGTTAGCCACGGATGGTTCATCCTTCTCTTAGTCTTTCTCACTGGAATATATCTTTGCTGAGAGTTATGAAATATCTCTTCAAATGTTTGCCACTGCTTTTCTACAGTCTTACCCTGTAATATATTTTCCCAGTCCACTTTAACCAAGTCTGCCTTCATTCCTTTGTAATTAACTTTGTTTAAGTTCAGGACACTAGTTTGAGACCTAGCTTTCTCACCCTCAAACTGAATTTGAAATTCAGAACCAGCGTGTGCCGCCTGGGTCCACCAGGATGATGCCAGAGATGAGAAACTATAGTTATGAGGAGGCACTTGAGATACTGAGACTATTTCCATTAGAGCAGATGCCCTGACACTAGGGTCAGCTTGGTTCCAAGAGGCTCACAGTACCACAGAGCAGTCAAGCACCACTGGTGTGTCTCCTGGGGTTGCATCTGGGTACAACACCAGAATTGGTTTAAGAGCAGCACAGAGAGGCGCTGGGCATGGCCACAAGGAACATTTACTGTGAATATATATGTGTGTCTGGTAAATCTACTTTGTGATGTGCAGTCCTGTGTTCCAAAGTATGTACGTTTGTTTTGTTTTACTGTTTCATAGATTTGGAGGTCAGTTTGCAACAGAACAGAATTCCTTCTATGCCTCCTTGCTAAACCATTACCTCCTTAAACACACTTCTGAGAGATCCTAGAGGGAGTGACTTGATCTTTGACTGTGATGGCAGGGTACTTCCTGGTTGGTAGTCTTTTCCTGTGGCTTGACCTTGTGCTATGTGTCTCTATCATTTACTTTCCCTCCATTTCTACCTTCGTTATAAGGACATACATGGCGATTGCCATAGTGAGCCTCATGGTAAGGACACAGTGACAGACTGTTGGAACGAAAAAAAATTCCCTGCGTGAATCTGCTGAAAGGCAGCTTGTCGAATCCTGTCTTAGCAGCTGAACTCAGGTTTTTGTTACCGCTAAAGTTAAAGTTGATATTTTAGACAAGGTTTGTAGCGAGTTAATGCCTTATGAACTCGACCACTTCCCAGTTTGACAAGTCATTCAGGTAATAACCTTTTTTTCTATAAGCTTAACTTAAATCAGGTATAAATGGAAGATTTTCTGGCGTTTGCCTTTTTCCTCAACTGGATATCTTTAAGCAAGAGAGATATTCTGAAAGATATTTGATTGAGAAAAAAGGCAACATCATTTTGAGTATGCAAACAAAGTATATATTCAAGAAAAAAAGTGTAAGCTAAACCAGCGATTTCCAAAATGAACGAATTGAACAATTAAATGGTAAAGTGCTGTACTTGAAATGTTAAATTAATATTTAGAAAAAATACTCACCTGTGAGGATAATAACTTGCTATCCAATTTCTGTAGTAACCCAATCTTGAAAATGGACGGATACAACAATTAAAATGGGACTAAAGAAGAAAAGCGAGCTGTAAAAAGCCTTCAGGGGAAAAGAGGGGCCAAAGTCTGGGTCAACAGCAGCAACGTTCCAAAATAGGATAAAAGTGATATTAGAGGACCTTAGAGATATGTATAGCTAAGGATGTTGAGCCCAGAATTGAAAGGTTCTTCCAGCATTACGATAAAAGCGTGTTTAGAGAGCAAGTTAGAACTCCGCAATAAGTATGCCACTGAAATGCAAGAGCATAAAATGTTGCAGTTGAAATATTAAATGAAATCTTCACCAGCAATGGAATATACAGTTTCTGTTGTAACTTGGAGGATATTGAAATCAGCGTGGCAGAGGTACTTGATAAGTTAGGACTAAAGACAAGTGGTATTTATCCTGGTGTGCTGTTAGAGACAACAAAGAAAATTTTCAGGGCATTCCCTGTTGTCTTGGAGGAATTGTCATGGAAGAACTGGCGAGGTTCGGCAGAACTGAATGGAGGCGAACATGTTAACTAAATTTAACAAATGTGACCTGAGCAACTGCAGGTCCATTAGCCTAACATCAGTAGAAGGTAATTATAATGCAAACTATTGTAAGATTAAAGCAATAATCTTGAGGAGGCTAGATTTAGAGGGGGATATCCTGCCTTACGAATTATGTTGACTGCTTTGAGGATGGTATCAGTAAAGTAGATTGCAGCACTGTGTATGACATAGTTTATTTTTCACTGAAAGCTTTTAACAAACTTCGACACATAAAATTTCTACTTAAACTAAAAAGTACAGGAATCCAGAGTAGACCATGTCACTGGCTAGAAGCTGGCTGAAGCATAGGTAAAATGTCACACTGGGGTGGTGGTGAGTGGACTCCTACAGGGATCTGTACTTAAACCCCATTTAAAAAAAAAATCTACATCAATGCTTTGAATATAGAAAATAAGTGTAAGGTTGTCAAATTTGTATGAAAGCAAAATAAGGAGAAAATAGAGATCAAGTAGCTGAAGATTTCAGTCGATTATAGAATTGGGCAGTCAAATAGATCTACCGTATAAAGATTTTGAGACAAATCTGGCAGACAAAAAAATTTGAGTGGTTCAAGATATGTTCAGCATCAGTGAAGTAAATAGTCAACTACTTTTTGATTGTGCAAAACTTAGTAAGAACCAATCAAAAAATACTTGTTTCTGCGCGCATCACTTAAAATTTCCTTTCAGGGGAAGTGAACACTATGTTGATCGTCAGCAGTGCCACAAGACATGAACTTGTGACAAATAAAATTTAGCACCGATGCATGAATTGGAAAATATGTTCAAGAAAATGGGGGATCATAAATACAGCGAATGGAATTTAATTCACAGCAGGAAACGGAAAAATACCCAATTGTCAGAATAGACTTGTTCCTTTCATTGGAAAACTGACAATGCCATGTTGTGTGTATATATATATCCATATATATATCCTATCCAGAATAAAGCCATAACAATAATATGTCTCCAGAAGTTATGCTGAGGCTTCAGGGCACTCTGTTCACTATGAAGGATGCATTGCAGAGTGTAGAGGGAATGGTAACAAGCTGATCCCAATTATAAGGTAATGAGCTACAAGGATGAGAGAAGCTCGGGCTTATAGTTTAGAAACTAAGTGCATTGGGGAGGCCTGTCACAGTATATTAAAATATTCAATGGTAAAGATAATGTGTGCCCAAAATGTTACATGAAATTAAGCCAGGAAAGTATGACTGGAGGACATATAGAAATTAGTGAAAAGCAAATTTAAAAAAACATAATGGTAGAACTTTTCCACTCATGGAAGAATAAATGTTTGGAATCATTTTCTATGCAGGTTAGTTGGGATAAAAGCTGAATGCTGTACTGGGGAATTAAGTACTTGAAGGATGAGTTGCAACATCCCTGAATTGTCTCATTTTCTTAATATACAGAAAATGATATCTTTGTAAGTCATTAGCTGAAACGTGTTTTTCAAACACAATTTTTTTTCCAAACTTAGTTTATGCACCTTTTGTAATTACTCTCAGGTATTTAAGCAGTTAGTGTTCCCTTGCCTGGTGACAATGCGTTTGTGGTAGGGTGTCAGTTGACCTCTACAATCTCAACATGACGAGTTGCTGATCTCAGTCAGCATAACTGAGGTAGCAATTTAGAGGCAAAGCATTTCCTCCATCGGGAGAGAAAATCAGAGATTGGTTAATCTATGTTGATCTCGCAGTTTTGCAAGTGGTTGTGAAGTATTTCCAACAGGATATTCCTGCACCTATGTACACCAGCTGTCCAAAAGGCATAATATTTGTGGTTTAGTCTTCAGAACACTCTGTTGCATTTACAACTCCAGCTCCGTTGAACACAAAAAGTAGCTGTAATAGTAGCTGTTTGACTTGTAATTCTGTTGCCATACAAGTGCACTGAGATCACATCAAGAAAGCTGAGACAAGTAGTAAAGTTGGGCAATGTTTTGATTCTTTAAAGATGTTTCTGATACGAGTGCTTAAATCCTCAAGTGCTGTGATTTATGGGTAATACACAGCATTGTATTTTATTATTCCTGTTGTTGGATTGCTGTGTGACTTTATGATTCACAGTTTATTAGGTCTTCTATACTAATGAAAAACAGAGTCTCAAGTTTTGAACGTGTTCCTCACAAATGCAAGTCATTATGTATTTCGTTCCTGCAACAGCTATTGGGATGTATTGTTTAAAATAGATTGTTTTAATGTGGTTTTAGCAGGATTGTCTTCAGTCCTCCCCAAAATGTGAATGCTGAAATAATAACCATACTGTCAGTCCATTGTGAGCAGTAAAAACAGTGGTGTTTCATATAGACTTGCAGACAGGAATACCACCTTGAAGAAAATTCTTCCTCATTTATTCAACTTTGAGGAGAGAATCAAGATACTGGGATAGAGAAAGTTAAAAGGAAACGCAGTGGAGGTTTTTTTTTAATTATGAAGGTTTTGAAAGGTTCTGTTTCTTCTGGTTGGGGAGTAAGTGGCGAGGGATCATAACTACAAAATTGTCACCAGAAAAATGAGAGAAATTAGTTTTTTTTCCATGCAGTGTTGTTCAAGCATGGAATGCTTTGTCACAGGGACTGGTTGTGACAGAGACCATTGCATCTTCTCAGGGAAGAATAGATAAACACATAAAGTGGAAGAAGATACAGGGCTGCAGAAAGAGATCAGGGCAGCGGGGTTGGCTTTAGATTTTTCTAGCAAAGTTATGGCTAAGACACAGTGGGCCAAATGGCATCATGTTTGGCTATAAACTTGTATGATTCTGTGTTTCATATACAGGTAAGAATACCTGTCAACCCACGGGGGTGGGAGGGTGGAAAATCACTTGTTACACTGTCCCTTGAGGAATACATGCCCCATTGCAATCACATGGACTTCCTCTATTATGATGTATCAGCCAGTCTGGTTTTTTTTATTCTTTCGTGGGATGTGGGCAGCGCTGGCAAGGCCAGCATTTATTGCCCATCCCTAATTGCCCTTGAGAAGGCGGTGGTGAACCGCCTTCTTGAACCGCTGCAGTCCGTTTGGTGAAGGTACTCCCATAGTCCTGTTAGGGAGGGAGTTCCAGGATTTTGACCCAGCGCGATGAAGGAACGGTGATCTATTTCCAAGTCAGGATAGTGTGTGACTTGGGGAACTTGGAGGTGACGGTGTTCCATGCGCCTGCTGCCCTTGTCCTTCTAGGTGGTAGAGGTCGCGGGTTTGGGAGGTGCGACCGAAGAAGCCTTGGTGAGTTGCTGCAGTGCATCTTGTAGATAGTACACACTGCAGCCACATTGCGCTGGTGGTGGAGGGAGTGAATGTTTAAGGTGGTGGATGGGGTGCCAATCAAGCGGGCTGCTTTGTCCTGGATGGTGTTGAGCTTCTTGAGTGTTGGCGCTACACTCATCCATGCAGGTGGAGAGTATTCCATCACACTCCTGACTTGTGCCTTGTAGATGGTGGAAAGGCTTTGGAGAATCAGGTGGTGATTCACTCGCTGCAGAATACCCAGCCTCTGACCTGCTCTTGTAGCCACAGTATTTATGTGGGTGGTCCAGTTAAGTTTCTGGTCAATGGTGACCCCCAGCATGTTGCTGGTGGGGTATTCGGCAATGATAATCCCGTTGAATGTCAAGATGCGGTGGTTAGACTTTTTTTGGAGATGGTCATTGCCTGCCACTTCTCTGGCAGGAATGTTTGACAGCCACTTATCAGCCAAGTCATCCAGGTCTCGCTGCAATGCGCATGGACTGCTTCATTATCTGAGGAGTTGTGAATGGAACTGAACACTGTGTAATCATCAGCAAACATCCCCACATCTGACCTTATGATGGAGGGAAGGTCATTGATGAAGCAGCTGAAGCTGGTTGGGCACAGGACACTGACCTGAGGAACTCATGCAGCGATGTCCTGGGGCTGAGATGTTTGGCCTCCAACAACCGCAGCCATCCTCCGTTGTGCTAGGTATGACTCCAGCCAGTGGAGAGTCCCCTGATTCCCATTGACTTCAGTTTTACCAGAGCTCCTTGGTGCCACACTCGGTCAAATGCTGCCTTGATGTCAAGGGCAATCACTCTCACCTTGCCTCTGGAATTCAGCTCTTTCGTCCATGTTTGGGCCAAGGCTGTAATGAGGTCTGGAGCCGAGTGGTCCTGGCAGAACCCAAACTGAATTCTTTTTCTTCCATTTAAGACAATCTATCTGTTTCTGTTGTCTTCCACACTGCAGAATGTTTGCATGTACCAGCCTTTGCCAGCAACGCCAACATCCTGAGAATGAATACTTTTTTTGAAACTTTGAATCATTGCAGAAATGATATTCTTGGCTTGTAGAGGACAGGCACAAAACAAGGGTAGAAAATAATTACTTTGTAGGCATAGTCTGAGCATGTCTGAATGGTATTGATTTTTTTTTATTCCTTCTTGGGATATGGGCATCGCTAGCAAGGCCAGCATTTATTGCCCATCACTAATTGCCCTTGAGAAGGTGGTGGTGAGCCGCCTTCTTGAACCGCTGCAGTCCGTGTGGTGCAGGTACTCCCACAGTGCTGTTAGGGAGGGAGTTCCAGGATTTTGACCCAGCGATGATGAAGGAACAGCGATATATTTCCAAGTCAGGATGGTGTGTGATTATTTTATTGAACTAATATGTTATCAGAGAAAAAGTGAATGTATTAAGTAATGGTACATTACCATTGGTCTGTAGTTGAAAATTAACAAAGCTTAATTCAGGCACAGATAATGTAATAGATAAATTAAACCGATTCTTTCGCATTTTATCCTCCTGTAAACTGAACAGGCAGATAAATGTGGCATACATTAATAAGCCAATTTAGTAATGTTAATTTAGAATATGTTTACTGTATAGTGATAAATGTATGAGGTGCTGATATACAGCAGTTGTCCATTCTGCAAATCATACAAGTACTCTCCTTGTAGGTTCTCCTCTTCATTGTAATATTTTGGACATCTTAGTTCAGCTGTGTGAATAAACAAATAGTAATATCACTTTTCAAGGTATCAGACAGCACCAGTTTGAATCGGTCATTAGCTATCCTGTGGAAGACTTCCAATGCTATGTACAACCAAGTCATAAATCCATTTATAAAGAACAGGCTTATGATTTTGTTACACATGGCATACACAGGAAACATCCCCCTCAGTGGTCTGCAGTGATTACAGTCACTGAACTCCTGTGTTAAAGTAAAAGCATAATAAAAAGCTAGTTTCAGATAACAACTATTCACTTCTCTTAATGAGAATGAAAATGTTAATTAGCTCCACAAGGGAGATTTTCTTCCTCCTGTGAGTTCCTTCCTGCTTTCCATGGTTAGACACTCACAGTAACCATATCTAATGATCTAATTTTCCTCTGCAGTGATGATCATAATGAGCAGAGAGTGTTCATAACACTTCTGGTTAATGGAGAAATTGTTGAGAAAATTAGAACCAAGTCTTTTTTACTTCAGCCATTTATTTGTTTCTAGTTAGTAATGGCCCACTTAATGATATTCAACATTATCATAATTACCGAGCTGATGATTTGTTGAAATGATTTTGTGCCATCAAGAATATAACAGCTTTCATTTATGTAGCACTGTTCACACTGAAGAAAAGGTCCAGATCATTTTACAAATCAGGGAATGAAATGGATTAACATCTTCGAAATATTGTCAATTTGCAAGATGAGGTGCAAATAACATGTCTAAAATCTAATTTTTTAAGTGGTTTAGAAAACATGGGAACTGTAACCGCTGCTAGTAACCATTTATTTCTGCATCAAAAACTCTGGTGGAATGAAATTCTAAATTTACTGAAGATTACTGTCTACTCTGCACATACAGGAAAGTTAATTGAAGTCGCTTTCAGAAGTCCCAATGTCTTGAGAAGGGTTGCATTGCACCCTGTGGGAGCGTCTTCTATCCAGTGTAAACTTGATTTATGCTGTGGATGTTGTTCGGGAACCCAGGCTGTCTCCAAACATATTTGGAACTGAAAATGATTCAGCAGTCAGCCAATGTGGCTTTTCAGTATATTTGTGAGACTTTTTTTTTGGGTTGGGGGGTGGGGGGGGGGGGGTGTATTTACTTATGAGTAAGCAACTCATTGAACCATGGCCCAGCTGGATGGGCATTCATAATGGTATGTGCGCAAGTGGGTAAAAGAATCTTGATTTGGGCTATAAGTACACTTTTGATTAAACTGTTGGACCTAAGCAATTAATTTGTACCAAAAATCAGTGTGACGCTCAAGTTTTATTCTGTTTGGTAGGTACTTCTTTCCTGATGAACTCTATTGAGTCCCTAGTTCTTATGACCACAGCAAGGCATAAACATCCTTTAATACAACAGGTCAATGGAGTTCAACAAAACTAAATAAATTCACCAATTTATACAAGGCATTTTGACCATCTGTTCTGATAAAAGGTGTTGGAAAATACTTTCTACACCCAAACAAGCCAATAAAATCCAAGAGATTTTTTTAAACTTCAAATATTATGACTGGATGAATATGGGATTATATAACCTACATCTCACAGGGATCTAATGGGTATGAGGAAAAAATTAAGTGAGTGACTTGCTTGGCTGCTTGAGTAGATGGTTAGATAACTGAATATTTTTCATATCCAGTGGGTATTTTGAAAAGATCAGAGGTATCCAGTTTTCCACATTGTGTGCATGGAGGTGCAGGGGTACGGTGAGAAGAAACTGGAATAAGGGAGGAAACTACTGAAGAAATTGTGTCAGAATTAAGCCAACATAAAAGGTAATCCAAAAGTCTTCTATAGGCATATAAATAGTAAAAGAGTAGTAAGAGGAGGGGTGGGGCCGATTAGGGACCAAAAAGGAGATCTATGCATGGAGGCTGAGGTACTAAATGAGTACTTTGCATCTGTCTTCACCAAGGAAGAGGATGCTGCCATAGACATAGTGAAGGAGGAGGTAGTGGAGACACTTTTTTTTATTTGTTCATGGGATGTGGGCGCCGCTGGCAAGGCCAGCATTTATTGCCCATCCCCAGTTGCCCTTAAAAGGTGGTGGTGAGCCGCCGCCGCCTTGAACCGCTGCAGTCTGTGTGGTGAGGTTACTCCCACAGTGCTGTTAGGGAGGGAGTTCCAGGATTTTAACCCAGTGACGATTAAGGAACGGCGATATACTTCCAAGTCAGGATGGTGTGCGACTTGGAGGGGAACTTGGAGGTGGTGGTGTTCCCATGCGCCTGCTGCCCTTGTCCTTCTAGGTGATAGAGGTCGCGGGTTGCCGAAGACGCCTTGGTGAGTTGCTGCAGTGTATCATGCAGATGGTACACACTGCAGCCACGGTACGCCGGTGGTGGAGGGAGTGAATGTTTAAGGTGGTGGATGGGGTGCCAATCAAGCGGGCTGTTTTGTCTTGGATGCTGTCAAGCTTCTTGAGTGGTGTTGGAGCTGCACTCATCCAGGCAAGTGGAGAGTATTCCCATCACACTTCTGACTTATGCCTTGTAGATGGTGGAAAGGCTTTGGGGAGTCAGGATGTGAGACACTCACTGCAGAATACCCAGTCTCTGACCTGCTCTTGTTGCCACAGTTAAGTTTCTGGTCAATGGTGACCCCCAGGATATTCAATAATCTGGCTTGATGGTAATGGTAGAGTGAAGGATATGCCGGGCCATGAGGTTACAGATTGTGGTAGAATACAATTCTGCTGCTGCTGATGGCCCACAGCACTTCATGGATGCCCAGTTTTGAGCTGCTAGATCTGTTTAGAATCTATCCCATTTAGCACGGTGGTAGTGCCACACAACACGATGGAGGGTGTCTTCAATGTGAAGACGTGACTTCGTCTCCACAATGACTGTGCGGTGGTCACTGCTACCAATACTGTCATGGACAGATGCATCTGCGACAGGTAGATTGGTGAGGATGAGATCAAGTAGGTTTTTCCTTCGTGTTGGCTTTCTCACCACCTATCGCAGGCCTAGACTGGCAGCTATGTCCTTCAGGACTCGACTAGCTCGGTCAGTAGTGGTGCTAAGCCACTCTTGGTGATGGACATTGAAGTCCCCCACCCAGAGTACATTCTGTGCCCTTGCTACTCTCAGTGCTTCTTCCAAGTGGTGTTCAACATGGAGGAGTACTGATTCATCAGCTGAGGGAGGGCGGTAGGTGGTAATCAGTAGGTGGTTTCCTTGCCCATGCTTGACCTGAAGCCATGAGAGTCAATGTTGAGGACTCCCAGGGCTACTCCTTCCCGACTGTATACCATTGTGCCGCCACCTCTGGTGGGACAGGACATACCCAGGGATGGTGATGGAGGAGTTTGGGACATTGGCTGAAAAGTATGATTCTGTGAGTATGACTATGTCAGGCTGTTGCTTGGCTCGTCTGTGGGACAGCTCTCCCAATTTTGGCACAAGTCCCCAGATGTTGGGGAGGAGGATTTTGCAGGGTCTGGGTGTGCCGTTGTTGTATCTGTAACCGGTGCCGAGGTCGATGCCATCTGGTTTTATTATTTTTCATAGTTTTTTTTATAACTGGGTGGCTTGCTAGGCAGTTAAGAGTCAACCGCATTGCTGTGGGTCTGGAGTCACATATAGGCCAGACCAGGTAAGGATGGCAGATTTCCTTCCCTAAAGGACATTAGTGAACCAGACTAATCCGATAGTTTTATGGTCACCATTACTGATACTAGCTTTTTATTAACTGAATTTAAATTCCCCAGCTGCCGTGGTGGGATTTGAACTCATGTCTCCGGATTATTAATCCAGGCCTCTGGATTACTAGTCCAGTAGCATAACCACTATGCTACCGTCCCCACTTGATGGTATAAAAATTGATAAACAGGTATTAAAAAGGCTGGCTGTACTTAAAGTAGATAAGTCAGTAGGAACAGATGGGATGCATCCTAGGATGCTGAGGGAATTGAGGGCGGAAATCGCAGAGGTACTGGCCATAATATTCCAATCCTCCATAGATACGGGGGTGGTGCCAGAGGACTGGAGAATTGGAAATGTTACACCATTGTGCAAAAAATGGTGTAAAGATAAACCCAGCAACTACAGGCCAGTCAGTTTAACCTTGGTAGTGGGGAAGCTTTTAGAAACAGTAATCAGGGACAAAATTAAGAGTCTCTTGGATAGGTGTGGATTAATTAAGGAAAGCCAGCACGGATTTGTTAAAGGCATATCGTGTTTAACCAACTTGATCTATTTTTTGATGAGGTAACAGAGAGGGTTGATGAGGGTAATGCGGTTGACGTAGTGTACATGGATTTCCAAAAGGCGTTCGACAAAGTGTCATATAATAGGCTCACCAGCAAAGTTGAAGCCCATGGAATAAAAGGGTCAGTGGCAGCATGGATGTGGAATTGGCTAAGTGACAGGAAACAGAGAGTAGTGGTGAACGGTTGTTTTTCGGACTGGAGGAACGCATACAGTGGTGTTCCCCGGGGGTCGGTTCTAGGACCACTGCTTTTCTTGATATATATTAATGACTTGGACGTGGGTGAACAGGTCACAATTTCAAAATTTGCAGATGACACAAAACTTGGAAGTACAGTGAACAGTGAGGAGGAGAGTGGTAGACTTCAGAGACATAAACAGGCAGGTAAAATGGGCGGACACAAAGGCAGATAAAATTTAACGCAGAAAAGTGAGATATGATACATTTTGGTAGAAAGAATGAGGAGAGGACATATAAACTAAATGGTACAATCCTAAAGGGGGTGCATAAACAGAGAGACCTGGGGGTGTATGTGCACAAATCGTTGAAGGTGGCAGGGCAGGTTGAGAAAATAGTTAAAAACTTACTGTATCCTGGGCTGCATAAATAGAGGTATCGAGTACAAAAGTGTGGAAATTATGATGAACCTGTATAAAATATTGGTTCGGCCCCAACTGGAATACTGTGTCCAATTCTGGGCACCACACTTAAGGAAGGATGTGAAGACCTTAGAGAAAGTGCAGGAAAGATTTACGAGAATTATTCCAGGAATGAGGGACTTCAGTTACGTTGATAGACTGGAGAAGCTGGGGTTGTTCTCCTTGGAGCAGAGAAGATTTGATAGAGGTGTTCAAAATCATGAGGGGTCTGTTCAGAGTAGATAGAGGGAAACTGTTCCCATTGGCAGAAGGGTCGAGAACCAGAGGACGCAGATTTAAGGTGATTGGCAAAAGAACCAAAGGCGAAGTAAGAAAAAACTTTTTAACGCACCGAATGGTTAAGATCTGGAATGCACTGCCTGAAAGGGTGGTGGAGGCAGACTCAATCTTATCTTTTCAAAAGGGAGTTCGATAAGTATCTGAAAGAAAAAAAATTGCAGGGCTACAGGGAAAGGGCAGGGGAGTGGGACTAGCTGAGAGTCAGCACAGGCTCGACGGGCCGAATGGCCGCCTTCTGTGCTGTAACCATTCTATGATTCTAATGTGTAAACTAATTGTTATGGGGCTCATCTGGGTAAGTGCAGTTTCAGTAAATATGAAGAGGGATCCACCACTGGTTGTTATTAGGTTTGTTCAGGAAGTTCTTCTTTATAGCTGTATTACCAATCCCAGCATCTTAACATTACCACCAATCTACTTTTCATATCTTTAATGCTGTCCTGGGAAGGGAAAGAGGAGGAAGGCATATTTAAAAAAAAATGATGTTTAGCAGAAGTGTATTATACAGCAAGTCATTTTATATGGTTTCTCTGTTCATGGGGGAGTTTTGTATAATGATTTGTTATATATACTGAGAGAACCAATGTATGCTTTTTTTAAATACTATGTTTGGCTGTTGGCAGGTTCAATTTAAAGGCGATCAGTTTGTGTCAGTTTACTAAAGCAGGATATCCAGTATCCACACATTGATTTATTGGCCCAGAAATTGGACTTCGATGGTTGCCGCGGGGGTAAGGATCCCCCGCGATATCGCACTCCGTGCCTGCCTTTATGGTTTTGGCCCACACGAACTTCAGTTCTTGGGCCTCTCCCTGGTGCCGGCGCGCAGTGTGCGTGTCCCAGAGGCGCAGTTAGTTCGATGCGACCTCTGGGATCACGTGAGCCAGTTAGAGCCAATGGCAGCACATCATCTTTCATTCATAGTTTTGACAGGAAGAGCTGTCAAAGCTATGAATACAAATTGCCCCCAAAAGAACAGCTAAACCTCAATTAAATTTTTTTTAAAAACCCATCACATTAATAAAATAACTATAGTTAAATAAATTAACCACTTTAAACAAAAATTAAAATTTTTGAAAAAATGTAAATTCTTTTTAAAAGTTATAAAAATAAACTTACCTTTCTTTAAAGTCTCTAAAAAAACATAAACTTGTTGAAAAAAAATTAAAATAATACTTAATTAACTACTTACCTTGTTAAAAGGGGGTCTTACGCCTGCTTTTTTCATGTGTAAAATCTTCAACACTTACCTTCGCGTTCAAACCTGAAAAAAAAACTAAGTGTGCTGCGTGCGCACAGCCTGTAGTGCGCACGCGGTTCACTTAAGAACCGCCCCCTTCGCAATATCGGAAGTGCCGGTCGCATGCGCAGTGCATGCAGGAAACCGGCACTTCGGGACCGAATATGGGTGAGTACACAGTGCGTACTCTCCCGTATTCGGACGAATTTCTGGGCCATTATGTGTGCAGTTACACACGTGCTGAGAACCGCTGTGGAACAGTGACCAGATGCCCTGTAAAAACTGTTCTGACTAATTGAATTTTCAACCTGAAATGTGCAGAATGCTCCTGAAAATCTGGCTGAGGGAAAAATACAGCAAACTCCCAGGATGTTTGCATTTTTAATCTTCCCAGTAATTTCAGGCTGATTACATCAGACCACACTGAAGCCCTGAACCAACACCAACCTGCCATCCAACAGCTTTCTGTTACTTTCTCCCTCCCTCCAAATCTTGTTGCAGTTATAATAGTCAAAGGCTGACTCTGACCGTTTCCTCCAAAACCTAGAAAATTATTCACCTGAGTAGTGCACTTACCTGAATTGTATTCACAACGGTAGGATGTTACTTCCCTCTAGTACAGATGAATGATATTCTACTGTACCTTCTTTAATGAGGGAACTGTCAACTACAACGAGGGAGTTCAGCAGGTAAGCCTTCAGAGATTAGTGCATCTTTAAAGGGGAAGGATAATCTAGAGGCAGTACTTCTTGATGAAAGCATTCTTCCCCCCCCACTTTATAGAAAAAAAAACCCACATCAAAACCAAATGTCAGCATGTCAAATTTGCTGACAGCAAGAAAATAGAGATAGCAGTAGCGATAGAGAATGTTGAAAAGGATTTAGATTAGTTGTCCAATTAGGCAAACAACTGACAAATTAAAATTTTGCACTGATATAAGTAAAATATTGTACATTGGTTGAGGGTGTGTATATATAACATAGCATAGCTAAGATGAAACTGGAATATTACTTTGAATTAAGATAGGACCAACGGGCATAAAGTTAAATTAATGAAAAGTAAATTTAACACAGATATTGGGAAGAGGAACTTCTCTCAAAAAGAATGGTACAAGTTTGTATTAATTTGCCAGGCAGAGTCATGGAAACAAAAAACATTAGGGTCATTCAAAATGCTGGATGGTACAATGGGAGATTAAGCAGAGTGGCGGAGCTGAGCTTCAATGGGCCAAGTCGTCAATTTTCATTCTTGATTTCTTATACGTTCTTAAATCAGTAAAGAAACCCACTACTGCTCCAACCATCTTACAATGACCTATTAAAAGGTTCACAGAAATGCAGCTATTATGTTTGGATAAATCGGCATTTATTTTAAACATGCATAATTTGGTCACGTTTTGAGGGGAAGCAGCTTTAAGAATGAAAGCAATTTAAAAAAAAACCTTGGGAGTGAATTTTTCATTTATGACTTAAAATACTGGATGGAAATTTGTTCAGAGGTCATGTTTTGTTCCCAGTTTAAGCTTTGAGAGTTGCACCAGTGTTCTTCAACCAGACTTTTCTGGCCCAGATAGATGGGGCCTTCACAGCAGAGGCAGATAAAAGGTACACGTAGGTGAGGAGCAACATTCCCTTCTCTGCGCGGGACCGGCTTTTCCAATGTTAAAGTTTTTGGTGTTAGTGACAAATGTTCAAATAGAACAATAAGAATATGTCTTCTGGTGAGGATTTTATATTTAAACTTGGTCCTGCTTTCAAATTTTAATCTTCATGAGAATATGAAGACTATTTATTTTGATCCCTAGATTTAAATTTTTCCTTTTAATCTAGGAGCTTCTGCATTCTTATTCTGCACAGATCACTTAATTGTCCACAATGCTTCTGTTAAAATGAAACTTTAATGCATGAAAGACTTCATTTAAAATATTTATTTCAATCTAACCTCACAATATTTTCAGCATTAAAATAAAGTATTGTGGATTCCCCAAATGTTCTTACAATAAAGCTGATAGGTCTGACAGCAGATTATTAAACAAACAGTTGTCTGTTTTTAATAAAATACAGCATAATATACATCCAAATATTAGTCATAACAATTTTTTTTGGGTTATAATGTAATCTGGTTAAAATTGTGGCACACATATAATGCCCTCCTATATAAGAAGGGCAGCAATTCCTTTAGGGTGCAAGTTGTTCGACACAGTGCCAGTGAGCATTGAGTACAGATGCACGTAATAATGCCTTATGGATCCTTGCTTTCTCCTGTAGCATTTTAAAAGGTAATGAAACCATATATGTAGGTACAATGTTGAGTGCTTTTTCAACATTGTTAAACATAATGCTTCTTTAACAAAGCACATGACCGGCATTTGAAAGAACCCTACACTTTTGATACTTTGTTTTCATGATTGTATCCATGGGGAACGTGTGACTTCTTGACCAGCGTGTTATTCAGGCTTGATCATCATTACTGTACTTTTCAGAGAGTAGGAACCCCCTCGAAATTCAGCCCAGTAAAGTCCATCTTGGTACTTGCTGCGATAATGGCCTCCACGATACCACACTCCATTCAAATTGGAGTGTGCACAGGCATTGTACCACCAGCCACCTTTGTGGAAATGGGCACAGTTACCTAAGGAGGGAACAGAAAGTTAATATATATGTTCCTGCATCAGTTCCATCCCAGCTATTCAATACAATGGATCCAAAGTTTCACATAATTGTGTTTTTTTTTAAAGAAGCAGGGATTACCCTCTTAGCTTATAAATGCCTATGTGCACTTTCATAATGTAAACTTGTCATGCTGTAATTACACTGTCCTGCCAATGGTGACATTATAACAACTCAGTTTTGTACCTCCCAGCTTCTCCGCCTGTACTATCCTTGTGCTCCAACCAACTCTACCTCTTTGCTTCCCAGATTTTTGTACATTTTCAATTTAAAGAAAGAATTTGCATATATATATAGTGCCTTTCACGACCTCAGGACGTCTCAAAATGCTTTACAGCCAATTAAGTAGTTTTGAAGTTTAGTCACTGTTGTCATGTAGAAAACCTGGCAGCCAATTTCCAAACAAGGTCCCACAAACAGCAATGTGATAATGACCAGATATTATGTTTTAGTGATGTTGGTTGAGGAATTGGGCACGACACCAGGGAGAACTCTTCTTCAAATAGTTCCATAAGATCTTGTATGCCCACTTGAGAGGGAAGACGTCCCTTGATTTAATATCTCTTGATTTAACATCTCTTTTGAAAGACGCATTTAACTATAAATAATATAATAAAGTCAAAGTTTTATATAAAATTAAGAACCAAATGTATAACTTCAAAATGGGAACTGGCCTGTGGGTTCTGGTCCCATTATATTTTGTCCTCTAACTCTACTGCACCTGTAGATTATAATTGATCTTGACTCTCAATATGGAACACCATGGAAGCTCTACTAGTTGCACATTTCGCAAGGATTGTTGGTTTGTTTCCAAGGTTGCAGGCTTCAAAGAGGTGCCAAACTTCACTTCAAATATATACACGTTATGTGGTTCATTTAAATCTATGATAACCAGTTGCTTTTGAATCCAAGTGACAGTTATTGAAATTCAACAACCAAGCAGCCATTAAGCAGTTGGAACTATTCATTTAGCAGAGTTAACAAAGGAGAGTTTCGCTGAGTGAAATTGAATCAAGCTGATTGGAATAGAACAGGAAGATGTGGTAGACTAACTAGCTATCGCAGTTAGAAGAATTGCAAAAAAGGAAAGAACTACATGTATAAAAATTATCTATAAAAAAAAACAGCTGAGCGTACAGATTTCAAATGTGAGATAAGAATCTTGATGAGGCATGAGATCATTTTCAGTAGCTAAAGCAATTGACAGAACAATTGTTCTGTTCATTAGCCTGGGTGCGTTACAGAAGCTTACCTCTATCAAGGCTAAATAAGTTAGTAAAGACTCCAAAATGAAATAAGTTCTTCAGAAAATTCTACCTATGCCACACTTGAGATTGCTGACAGAAGGTGTGCAGAAGCACCACAATCTCTCCTGGTGACAAGATTCCTGACCTGTGGTTGTGGTCTCCCTACATTGAAGATTCTGAGGTGAAGAATTCAGTGGGTTGGGGATGTGCAACATGCAAAGCAACATATTGACTTTTTTTTGTTCTTTTAATTAAAATTCATTGTTACTTTTGAGTGATTTTTTTTCACAAGCTTTTGCGCTTGCTATTACTTACGCTGTCAACAAACCCCATGTGTCAGTTGCAATAAAAAGCACAACTTGATCATCTGGACTAATTTCCAGATGTTGTGCTTCTGCAAATATTCTATAGCACAAAAAGAAATGGGGGTAAACTGCATCTTATGTTAGCAAAGGTATTCCAACCATGCTTCATTAATATGTTACCACCACCCCCTCCAAACATACAAAAAATATTTTTGAAAATTGTGGGATGCTTATACAATGTTACAAACCCTTAAATAAAAATGATTTTGATTGCTTTTCCAGACTGATTTCCCTGCAAAACATGTTGAAGCCATAAATTCCCCTGATGGAACATGCTGTTTTTCCATATACTTTGAGCCCTAAATTGCACATTTGGCTTTCAAATGCTTGCATGTTGTCATAGACACCAGTGGTTTAACTGTTAACCCTTTTAGCAGCCCATACTGAAAGGAGTAGCTGGGAACTAGGTAGAAAAATACATCTGCTTCATTAATACAAAATGTTCATATGAATCCCAGCTAGCTAAATGTGTATATTTTTGTAAATATTTTATCTTGTGTTCACCAAAGTTATATGGGTATCAGTTAAGGCCAATAACATTGTTCTTGAAATATGTAGGAAAATCAGTTGTTGACTTCAGTACTAAGCCTTGCCATTAAAAGTTTCAGATTGACAAGTTTTGACTATTGAAATGCAGTTGGGACTGGTGCTGGCAGTTATTTTAAGTTGTGTAAAATTTTGGCGTAATAGTTTTGAAGTTTTATAGTGCAGTTATCTACCTCCTGTGCTCATTTCACATTACAGCACCTTCACTGTGGTAACCATGACTCAGGCCGCAGCACTAGAATATAAATGAGACAGTGCGACTGCTGATGGAGGAGCAGATCGCCACTTCCAGGCAGTTTTCCAAGGTGCCTACAGGGGCAGCAGTCCCATTATCAGCAGTCTGCCCACTTGTTTCTCTGTTGCCACCAATACTTTGGAATCAGCTCTGCAATGTAAATGGGGTCAGATTCCACAAAGCCTGGTATCCTGCAGAACCGCTTCAAGGAGAAGTGTTTATGCAATGTAAGGGAGGACATATGAGAGAAAAATCAAAGAAACCTCTTCCACCACTAATCCAGCTCTGTCGCATTACTTGTCACAAATAATGCCACCATTAATTTATGCTTCATATTTGCATTGTTAAATGTGCCCTCTATAGACAATTATTTGATACTACTTGAGAACTGTACCTGAATATGAATCTCTGTCTCTGTCAAGTGTTGTAAACTGCTTGCCATTGTGCCATACTAAAGAATCTCCTGCATTCCCTTGATAGCTGCCAACTCGTAGCCTGTAGTTATCATCTTCATCCTCTGTTCTGAAGGCAGTATACTCAGCATAGACTTTCTTATCATTCCAGTCTTCCAATTTAATGTATAGCTTGTAGGTTCCCTGCGCAGTTAGCCTGTAAATATTCTCCAGTCCAAGCCAGTGTTCCCCATCGATGTTGCCAAATCCCCTCTGAAATCAGACAGAATTCTATCAGATTATAATCATAATTATATACTTGGTGTTTTCAGACTGATTTTTTTCCTATTAACCCACTAAATTGCTCAGTGCAGTCTTCTGTTAGGAATGCTTTTTTATGATACATTGAATATATGAACTACCATTAAGTTTATGATGTTTCTTGGGACAATACTGGAATGGTCAAAGCGGTCTGTTATCCTTTTTTAAAATAACTTTTCAAGGCAGACGTGAGTTGATATTTTTGTAAGCATTAGTATACAGTTAGTCACAACTTAGATAAACAGCAGTATTTTTTTGGCTTACAAGTTAATAAAATAGTTATTTTAAAAAGCAAGGCCACTAGTGTTGTCTGTATATTTTCATTCCCCCCCCAGTGGTAAGGACTATAACTGAAAATGACAGCATTATGGTAAATGTTTGCAATATTCATTTTTTAAACAGGTTTGATCAAAATTTGTATCTACAAAGCATTATACTAGCAAATCTGTGCACTTTGTAATCAAAGTGCACTGTTTTGCTAGTGTGATAATTTGAGGGGGAATATCTGGAGAGGGTGGGACACAATCAGTGATAAAAGAGAAATTGCAGGAAAAACTGAATTTTTCATACTAGTGAAGCAACGTTAAGGTTCAGTCATTCTTGCAACGTCACCATTATCCTCGCACATTACAAACCCACTCAACTGTTGGGGAGCCCACAGCTGACAGCACCTTGTGACTTCATTGGGTCCAGCCAGACTTGCATTCTTTTTAGCTCTATATGCCAAACAGGCATCTAAGATTGGGGAATTCTTTGATAGTACTCAGTTAGCACTTAATTTTGCAGACTTTGATATTATTTTCAATTGTAGATATACATCAGTAGAGCTTTGGCTGGTGGAGAGTTTGTAACCTGGAATGCCTTTTCTACGGCAGCTCACATGCTCACAATTGCAATCTCCTCCTTACTGTGTGTTCTGAATCATAGCTGTACCTTTATGGGGAGATGCCAAACAGAGGTGCATCCCCACAAGGAAAAAAATAACTATCGCAGGGTCAGTCGCCAAGGCTGTTCTTTGCACACCTCCCAAAGACTGGCAATAGAGCAGCATTGGTGGAACTAGGAGTGGGACAGGGGAGCTACCAGAGGAGAGATGAGATGACAATAAATTAGCCCCCAAAAATTACTAACTTACTGCTTTGCTTCTCTTTTACCATTTTCCTCTGCTTCAGGCTCTGTCTTTCTGTGTCTCTCTTCTGTTTCTTAGCCATCTTAGTGAAAAGCTCTCTTACACTGCCTTTTTTAAAACAAGATGAGTCTGTGCCGATGGTGAGAGTTTTGAAAGTTATTGGAATCATAAGTAAACTATTATACTTGTAATTTATGGAAGAGTTGGCAAGTCTGATGTAACTTATTTTTAACCAGAATAAAAACCTCTAAAGGCAATTTTTGAGTAAAGCCTCCTTTCCTAAAAATACTAATTGAGTCATAGCTACAGTGAAATTAGTGTTAGAAACTAGTACACTCAATGCTTTATAAGATTGGTTTCGATAGAATCATAGAAATTTCAGCACAGAAGGAGGCATTTGATCCTATGCCAACACTGTTGGGTTAGGTTTCTGTTGATGGCGCTACACTAATTAATTTAAAACCCTAAATGACTTTGGGCCTAGCTAAGCATGGAATCTGTGCCCGAATTAAGCACTTGAATCTTTTGAGGACCGAAATTTTTCAGGACCAAACCATTTCTGGTCCAAAATCAAAAGGGAGCAACAGTGATGCTTCTGTGGTTGAATATCCTAGTGAGGCTTACTTTCCAGGTCCCACCATGAAAATGGAAAGGGTTACCAGAGAGCTGGAAATTGTGAAACTGCATCCCAGCATGAACCACCATTTTCAGGAGAAGATATAATATTGAAGCTTGAGAAGTTTGGAAATACTTTGTGGATCATTGTACCAAATTAAAACTCTCATTAGTGTTGTATTTAAAGAATATAATGCATTCATCAACTGAATTTCAAGATCAACAATCCTAAGCACCCAATTTGGTTTAGTCCCAAAGTTGACTGTTTAATTCAGATTGCTTTTGTTTCTTCCTGCAGATTTAGCATTTATTTTCTGATGTTTTGGTGCAGAATTACAAGGAGGTGGATTGGAGTGGTTAGCAGACTGTTTACCTTAGTTGTCAACTTGATGCACTGCCTTTTGGCAGATTGCAGTAGTAAAATGTGCACACTTGCCTTGCCCAAAATCACCTTAATGGAGCCTAAGGGGACCATGCTTATGCAAGTGTTGGAAATCAATGCGGAGATAGGTGCTGATTCTTTGACCTGTGCTTCCTTTGAGCGCAGCTCTCTGCAAGGAGCACAGAATTGGTGAATTTACCCATGTATTTTACCTTTCACATAGTCATAAGGTAAAACAATTTCATTTCAGTATTCCATTTATTATGGTATTAATATTTTAGAACTGGAAAGAACAAGTGTGTGGTAGGGCACTGGGTTGGACACAGGCCTTTCAGCAGTGGTACCCGGTATTGAAAAATTGGACAGATGTCTAATTTGACTAATGTCTTGCATGAAATGAGTGTGGGCAGTCTTGGTGAAGTTCCTAAAGGGCATCTGCCCACAGCAGTAAAGCGGGTTGGCAATAAGTCGACAGCCTCTTACAGTGAGGCTGCATGATGGTCTAGTAAATGCAGTTTAAACAAACATGCCCATAAATAGAATCATAATATGATACAGCACAGAAGGAGGCCATTCAGTCCATCGTGCTTGTGCTGGCTCTTTGAAAGAGCTATCAAATTAGTCTCATTCCATTGCCCTTTCTCTATAGCCCTACAAATTTTTCCCCCTCAAGTATTTATGCAATTCCCTTTTGAAAATTATTATTGAATCTGCTTCCATCGCCCTTTCAGCCAGTGCATTCTAGTTCATAACAACTCGCTGCTTAAAAAAAATTCTCCTCATCTCGCCACTGGCTCTTTTGCCAATTACCTTAAAGCTGTGTCCTCTGGTTACCGACCCTTCTGCCACTGGAAACCGTTTCTCATTATTTATTCGATCAAATAACTTCATGATTTTAAACACCTCTATTAAATCTCCCCTTAACCTTCTCTGATATGGTGGACAACTGGTTTAGCCATTCACCGCCAGATCTGGCTGGACTACATAAAGCATTATCGGGCCCTGCTCTCGTCTGCCAAAATTGCTCACTACTCCAGAATCATTCTGGAATGCAAAGATAAACCCCGGCTCCTATTCTCTACTGCTAACCGTCTTCTTAAACCCCTCTCCCGTCCCCTCCACCCTCACCTCTGATAACAAGTGTGAGGAGCTCATGGATTTCTTTGTCTCTAAGATTGAGACCATCCGTTCAGCTGCTTCTGCCACTTCCCTTCCTTCCCCTAGCCCACTGGGCCAAACTTCCTCTAAGGTTCCCCCCTGCCCTATCCCTGAACTCACGTCTTTCTCCAGTTTCTCTCCAATCTCCCCTCATGATCTCTCTGCGCTCATCTTGTCCATGATACCCACTTCCTGCTCCCTCGACTCTATTCCCACCAAACTGCTGACCACCCAACTTCCTTTTCTGGCTCCCATGTTAGCTGATATTGTTAATGGTTCTCTCTCCTCAGGTACTGTCCCTCTCCCTCAAATCTGCCATCATCACCCCTCTCCTCAAAAAAACAACCCTTGATCCCTCCGTCCTTGCAAACTACCGCCCAATATCCAACCTCCCTTTCCTCTCAAGTCCTTGAACGTGTTGTCGCCTCCCAAATCCGTGCCCATCTTTCCCGCAATTCCATGTTTGAATCCATCCCTCCAATCAGGTTTCCACCCTTGCCACAGTACCAAAACGGCTCTCATCAAAGTCACAAATGACATCCTTTGTGACTGTGACAAAGGTAAACTATCCCTTCTCGTCCTTCTTGACTTGTCTGCAGCCTTTGACACGGTTGACCACTCCATCCTTCTCCAACGCCTCTCCACCGTCGTCCAGCTGGGTGGGACTGCACTCGTCTGGTTCCATTCTTATCTATCTAATCGTAACCAGAGAATCACCTGCAACGGCTTCTCTTCCCGCTCCCGCATTGTTACCTCTGGTGTCCCCCAAGGATCTATCCTTGGCCCCCTCTTATTTTGCATCTACATGTTGCCCCTTGGCGACACCATCCGAAAACACAGCGTCAGTTTCCACATGTACACCGATGACACCCAGCTTTACCTCACTACCTCTTCTCGCGACCCCTCCATGGTGTCTAAATTGTCAGACTGCTTGTCCGACATACAGTTCTGGATGAGCAGAAATTTTCTCCAATTAAATATTGGGAAGATCGAAGCCATTGTTTTCGGTCCCCACCACAA
Source organism: Squalus acanthias (assembly GCA_030390025.1). Lineage (NCBI taxonomy): Eukaryota > Metazoa > Chordata > Chondrichthyes > Squaliformes > Squalidae > Squalus > Squalus acanthias. The sequence goes on from CM059439.1 coordinate 83,632,026, forward strand.
ACTCCGTTCCCTAGCCACTGACTCGCCCATCACCCCTGTGCTCATTGACCTACATTGGCTCCCAGTTAAGCAGCACCTCGTTTTCAAAATTCTCATCCTTGTTTTCAAATCCCTCCACGGCCTCGTCCCTTCCTACCTCTAATCTTCTTCAGCCCCACAATCCCCCAAGATATCTGCGCTCCTCTAATTCTGCCCACTTGAGCATCCCTGATTATAATCGCTCAAACTTTGGTGGCCGTGCCTTCTGTTGCCTAGGCCCTAAGCTCTGGAATTCCCTGCCTAAACCTCTCCGCCTCGCTACCTCTCTTTCCTCCTTTAAGATGCTCCTTAAAACCTACCTCTTTGACCAAGCTTTTGGTCACCTGCCCTAATTTATCCTTATGTGGCTTGGTGTCAATTTTTTTGTCTTAAAATACTCCTGTGAAGCCCCTTGGGATGTTTTGCTACGTTAAAGGCGCTATATAAATACAAGTTGTTGTTGTTGTTGCTCTAAGGAGAACTGCCCCAGCTTCTCTAGTCTCTCCATGTAACTAAAGTCTCGCATCCTTGGTACCATTCAAGTATATCTACTTTGCACCCTCTCAAAGCCTTGATATCCTTCCTAAAGTGTGGTGCCCAGAATTGGACACAATACTCCAGCTGGGGTCTAACCAGTGATTTATAAAGCTTTAGCGTAACTTCCTTGCTTTATGTACCTCTATTTATAAAGCCAAGGATCCTTCTGCTTTTTTAACAGCCTTATCGACTTGTCCCGTCCACTTAAAAGATTTGAGTACGTACACCCCCAGATGTTCTTGATTCTAAAGCATTTTCATGTAACATAAAATTGTACCATTTAGTTTATATTGCCTCTCCCCTTCCTACCAAAATGCATCACTTCACACTTCTGTGTTAAATTGTAGCTGCCAAGTAACTGCCCATTTCACCAATGGAATACAAAACGATATGAAATTAAATAAATAAGAAAATCAAAGTCTACAAAAGTTTGTTGGGAGAAAGGTGAGGGAAATAATTGGGAAGAATTCAGGAACCTCCACAGTAAAATATATATATTTTTTTAAAAGACCGGGCAAATTTTTTTTATAAATAAGTGTAGATATTAAAGGTAGGAAGAAGTTCTTCCAGTATTACAACAGTAAAATGATTATCTAAAAAAAATTGAGACCCCCTTAAGAATTCAAATTGGTTTGAAGATGAGGATGAACTAAAAAATAGTTAATATACTAAGCAGTTACATCCTTGAAGTAGTTATTGAGGCAGATACTTTTAGGTTAGACATTACTTGCATGGATTCCCTTGAAAGGGTCAAATAAATCCCCAGGTATAGACCTTTGTGCCCAAGGATGCTAAGTGAGATTAGAAATTAAATCAATAGAAGTGCTGATGGTCATCATGAAGGAGTCAACATTAACGAGGGAAGTTCCACTGGATTGGTAGCAAGCCAACATGGTATTTACTTGGAAAAAGACAACAAAAAAACCCAGGTAACTACACACCCATTAGTCTTGCATTTCTAACTGTCAAAATAATGGAAATCATCCATGGGAACAAACTTCAGGATGTGGAAATTTCTAACACATGGAGTAGTTGAGGTGAATAGCTTAGATGCATTTAAGGGGAAGCTAGATAAATACATGAGGGAGAAAGGAATAGAAGGATATTCTGATAGGGGAAGGAGGCTCGTGTGGAGCATAAACACCAGCATAGACCAGTTGGGCTGAATGGCCTATTTCTGTGCTGTAAATTCTATATTTAAAAAAAAGCCTTTTAAGTGGCATCTGACGCTATTTTAGGAGAGAGTGATCCTGACTGTCCAACCTCTTTGAAGGAATTATATGTTATCTCCTGACTGTAAAATTCTATCACCTTGACAGTATTATATATTTTTTAAATGAAAATTGTCATCTTATGCCAAGGATGACCTAATGTAGGATGTAAGGTTCAATTCTTTGGTGCCAGACCCTAGGCTCGTTGATGGACTCAGTTCCACATTGCAAAACAATCTAATTGACTTTCCTTGCTCAAAGCCATTGCCTATTGCAATGATGCGAGTCTACTGCAAGAGAAAACATATGCCAAACATCATTACATTCAAACTAGTTAGGAGCATCCCTTGCACACAGGTTAAACAAATTCTCAAGAATTGCCAGAGTGTGGTGATTTCAGAAGCCAGTATTTTTATTGCTTGCCCAATTTCATTGAGAATTGCTGCCACATTAATAGGTTGTTGTTTGGTTTAGTTTAAGTTCTTATTTAATTTAGGTTTATAGAAAAAATAGTTACCTACTTAACATAGGTAGTTCTATAAGATGTCAGAGGTATTAAGTATTTTACCTGCAGTATTATACCTGCAATATTAATGTTTTTCTGGTTTGCTACCTTCCTGTTTTATTTCCCCTTTTTCTCCAAAATTACCATTCAAAACATGCAACTGATAAATTTCAGGACTTCTGAAAAGTTCCTTTCACGTCTCTTGGGTTGATGCAATGCTTGTTTATATAATAACAATGCAATTTGATTGATCAGCAAGGTGCACTGGTGTCTTTGTGGTGCATTTCATGTCACAACTTTTCAGGTACAGTCTTTGAGCTTGTTTGTTGTTTTATGCTGATTTGTTCTTTAAATTTCCCATTGTCACACATATTTGATGTAATTTAGGTACCTGTTTTGCAGATTGAGTAAAGAAAAACACAATCTGCAAATGCTGGTAGTGAATAGTTTTGCCAAGCCCCAATTGTCACAACTTGCACCTAAAGTACGCTGCAAGTCAAGGGCAATGATTAAATTATTCTAGACTGATGAACATGTCTTTTACAATTGAAATTTTGAAGACATGTTCATCAGTCTAGAATAATTTGATGTTGAGATTTTCTTACTTGGATATTTCAGAGAAATCAATAACCTTAAGAACTTAAACAAGGCTTTCATGAGAAAACCATTCATGGTTAATAGACTTCATAATGGTCAGCCTTGAAAAATATCCTTTTCAAATTGTTTAGTCTAGCTACCATCATCACTTGGTATAATAACCGATGAAGCATCTCTCAGTTCTTTCTGCCAGCTATGTCTTGTGTGTACATCTGATCAGTTGGAGCATTTCATTTTCTGCTTATTTGAAATCCTCTGCCTTGCATAGCCACTCACTTCCACATGCTTTTACTCTTGGTGAGTGTTCTACACTGCTTCCTTAGAACAAAATGGACTTTACTTTGATTTTTCATGGTGGAATGCCTGAACCCAGTGGCTTGGCTGAGAAACTACTGGAACTCATGGGTGTTGGCAAGTGATTTGAATATTCGCCTTTTATATGGGAATTAGGATGCCTGCCTTTTAAGTGGCTTGGCTGAGAGCTGTCGGAACTCATTGTACATTTTAGCAGGTGGTTTTGAGTTAACCGCCTCTAATGGGACTCCACAGTGCATGACCTGTTTGCTCCCGTGGTGATTTGAATGGAGTCAGTCTTCTGTTGGCAACCAGTCATGATGTGACTGCAGGGGGAGTTCTGCATAATATCTGTTTCTAGATTGCCACTGTCTCATTTTTATATAATAAAACTTGGAAACTAGGGACAACTTTATGAGTGAGAACACAGATAACTCACTTTGTAACATTTGACAATTGGCATGAATGTAGTTCCCTGTTAACAGCTCACATGCTGTTCACAATCTAGTCTGCTGTTGAAGCCGCTGTTGTACTACCAGAAGACCAGAACAAACAGTACCATTTTGGTCATAATAGATTTATTTTGCAATCTCTAAGCATAACTTTAGTGGCTTGTGTTGCAACATCAATTTCAGAAAAATTGGCATTCTTCGGAAAACATGTGTTTGGTCATTCTAGTTTAACTGCAAATTGTTGTAACTGCTTTATTCCCCTCCCTCCCCCAAACCACTAAGTGTTTTATTGTAATTTTAGTAAAACAACTTTTGCAGTCATGCAGCTTTATGTGATGCAGTGAACATCTGTGACAGGCACGCAATGCAGAATTGCCCTGAATTGGCACAAAAGGAGGCCATACTGGTAGAGGTTGTCAGAAAATAAAAATGCTGTGCAGCAGTGGTTTTCAAACTGAATTCCGCAAATGGTTCCCAAGGGGCCCATGAGGTCTTAACACAAAATCTGGATTTCTGTCAGGGCATCTGTAATTTGGACAGATTGGCATTTCAAGCACAACGTTTCTGTTGCCAGCACTAATAAAAGACTTAATCTGTAGCTATAGAACTCTCCACCATTTGGTCGTCATAGGTACCTCTTGGAAGTTTTACGACTAGGGTTCCACTGGAGTGTTGTCAATATTTGTAGGGTGTCCCACTCACAGGAAAGTTTGAAAACCACTACCATATGAGAGTAGTAAGGTTGTCTGCGGCTGGAGTTTGGCATGTTTTCAGCGTAGTGGGAGGAAGCTGTACAATGTATCTTGACCAAATCTGGCCCATGGGATGTACATACTGTTGCCAACGCCAAAGTGTGTTGTCACTCACCTTGACAAGCACAAATGCCCACTAAACAAAATAAGCAATGTTCTTGACAGGTTTACCTTGTAGTTCTCCCAGTTCCTGAAGAAGTTGACTGCCCCATCAACCCTACGCTGGATTACCGTCCAGCCTCCCTGATCATGGCTGTGGTCACACCAAACTTGCATTAGCTTATCGGTGCCTTCTGGTTTGATTAGGTACATGCCACTGTTTGCATATCCAGCCTGCCGGACATGGTAGCAATCCTTCCAGGGACCTGTGTAAAGGGACAGTGATCACCAACCCCATATATTTGTGCAAGCATATTGCTATTAAAGCCATCTATGTCTTATAACCAGAGAATTATATCATCCTGTTTATTCTTAATGAACGTGTGAGCAAAAAAGATATTCCTAAATGTTTTAGAACATCAAATTAGATTGACAAATTAAAAAAAAAAGCTTAATTGAAAGTTTTGTTGAGATATAGCTTTTAGCTCCATCAGCTGTATGTCAGAAGATCTCCGCTCATTTCATTGGAAAAATACACTGACTTCATTTTTTTTGTTTGTTTTTAAATGTTGTTTTTGGTACACAGGGTTGGAGAGCATACACTCCAAGAAAAATATCGGCAAAGCATTACAGAGTCATACATTCATAAAGGCAGCGTAGTTAGTCTTAACAGTCGAAGTCTGGTTCAAGTGGTGTCCAATCTATGACAAATAGTGGTGAGCTATGACTGGAAACATGGGGAAATACCAGAACCGCCAACTAAACCAGGACGGAGTGTTCTCTCTGCGCTGGGAGTTTACTCAACACGAAGTGATATCCAGGATTTTGAAGAGACTTGGACTATGTTTTAACAATTTAACAACTTGATGACACGGACAGCGAGTATACCGATGCATTCAAAAGTGAGGGCTTCCTCATAGGTTGGCCAAACTTGGTATTTCCTGCCTTCTCCATTGCTCAATCTGCTTATTTTACAATTCAAGTGGATTAAAATTGCTCTTTAGTATTTTTAAAGCTCAACACTGAAGAAATGTAAGCCACTTTGTGACAGGAGGAAGTATCTATGACTTCAGAGCAGCTGTAACATACGGAAAAAATTAGTGTGCAGAGCAGCACAAATTTATCACATTGCTGTGCCTTTCGCAACAATATGCAAGAATGCAAACTTGAAACTGTGAGCACAAGTAACATGAATGTACTACGTGTGCTTGTACTTCCTTCAATAAAAAAAGAGGGATGATGTGACTCTGCGTCTACTAGTTTCCCGTATAAGTTTGAAACGGGGTGAGATGAACTATTAATGACATTTTTACCTGAAGATGTGTCCTGTAGCAAGATTGATTGTTTAAACCAGCAAGCCCTTCTCAACGTTTGATCTCTCATTATTGAGAACAAACTGGTTCTCAGGTAAAACTGGCACTATACTCCATTCTTTGGGTTAAGTGTTATTTCTTCAGTAAAGCAGCATTTATTCTGTAGTAGCTATTCCCCCAGGCCTCTTTGATCCAAAATGAGTTATCACATATTGTTCCATATTTCTATACTTGGGTTTCAAGAACCAAAACATTATGTCACTGTGCAAATCACTGAAGTTGTTTTATTTAAATTGCCAGTGATTAGAAATTAACAGTTGGAGGTGTGGATAACCATGAACTTTTATTCATAGCTGCATTCTTTCACCAGAGAATATACTGAGAAAAATAGTCTGGGTGCTGAAGAAGTGCCACAGGCAATCAGACTGGCTAATTTCATAGTTGAATTCTTACTGGTGCCCATTCTGTGTTGGATTTAATTTTCAGGAATCTGAATCTTAATTTTCTTTTTGTTCCATTAATAAAATTAAATTGGCAAATGATCACTGGTTTCAGTTAGTAGAAAAACCATGATCACAGGTTCTACAGAGAGTCTTCCTCTGATTTTGAAGGGTTCCCTTTTATTGCTAATAAACCAGCAGTACTACTTTCTTTGCAACATCTTAAAGACAGATGATGGAGCTTTGAGTTTTGCAGACAGACTGCCAGGTTGGTGTTTTGGTTGGTTTTTTTAAGGAAATACCGTTAAATAACAACAACAATAAGGTACGGGAAAGCAAGTGCTTTTTTCCCCCCTAATGTTTATTCTTTGGAGTAAAATGTAAAATAGAAAAATTTTAACTCAACAAGCTGTTTGAGGATGTGGTCAGTGGTGTTTAGTCTGGGACGACAAAGTATTCTCAGTGACGGGAATTTAGAGTTGATCGGTATTCCATAGGAAGATTTAGACTGCATCAGAATGGAGAATAATTTAACCAATAATGTACCATTAGGTCTTGGGTTGGTGCTGTCAAACTTCAGCTATCAACCTGTGTATAGTTAATCCTTTATCACTTGAGCTGACAATCTGAGATTTTTTTCAACAGCACTGCATCTTTATCCTTGGAAATGGTCTGAACAGAAAATGAGGCTTGTGTTTAATAAATGAAGGCACTTCTTAAAATGAGTGATGACCATCTTTGACCAGTTTTACAAAACCTTTTCATTTGAAGAGACCAATTGCGCAAGCATTGTGGGAACACACTGCCAGCATGTCCCAGGAGATGATAAACTCTTCACTTAAATTTAAAATATAAAACTATTTTAGAACAGCCATTCTAAACATGATTTTCTCATTGATTTGATTTGAATAACAGGGTCAATGAAATTGGGCAAGTACTTCAGTTTGGAAACGGAGTGCATGAGTTCCTGTTGCCGCTTTAGTGACCATGGGATGATAATTTTTCAATAAACATTAACAGCCTATCTTTTCAAGAAAATAAAATTTGAGTATTGGTGTCCTAATTTGCACCTTCCTAGGATGGCAGCTATTCCAGTGCTTGAGTTGACATGTTTGCATGGAATCTGACAATGTTTACTTTCTTTGTTGGGCTCTTGAGAGACTTTCAGCAGCTCAGGTGCTGATATCAGGATACCATTTGATATGGAACAGCAACTTGTCCTTGACGGGCTTATAAAATGGAAGTCATGATCTTAGAGCTTGAGTTGCAAGCAGTTGCTTGGCTGTGGCATGAACCCAATCAGTGAGGGGATCAGCATTGTGGGAAAAGGATAGACATGAGAAATGTTTGTGTCTTAGTTGGGATAGAAGAGCTTGGGGGTTAAATGGGAGACACTATTAGATGCTAGAGCTGGGGGAAAGCTCTGGGAAAGTGAGTACAAAAAGAGTTAAAATTGCAGGAAGAAGAGGGATGTAGACATGTTACAAAATCAAGCTACAGGAAACTCTTTATTAACCGGCACCCAAATATCCGGAGAATCTCTCTTAACCGGCAAAATTCTTGAGTAGGTAACCGGGGTTTTCCTTCATCTCTCGTTTAAAATTAACTTTAAAAAACACCCCGAGGCGTTTGCCTTGTATCGGAGCGTGTAGATTGGGAGGGGAATGTGCAGCCCGGGTAGGCAGCGGACACAACAGATGGTCAGCTGGCGGTCCCCGGGGAGACGGAGCTCCGAATGCAGGCGCATGTCAATGTGTACGGGGCTCTCGTACGTTGGGAGATATAACTCTCCGTTATCCGGACTTTTTGATCAACCGGCACCACGTCGGTGCCGGTTAATAAAGTGTTTCCTGTAATACAAAAATTGAATACTAATTTGTTCAATTTAGTAACAATGGGGTAATGCACCAAGAATGGATGAGATGATTTTGTCACATTTGCATAACAAATACAGGTGAGATGTGTGTGACACATAATCTGATTTAGTGAAACTACAGGCTATTTGATGTTTAATATGATGAAATAATATAGATATGAACTACAAGCTGAATTATTTTCTTTATATTCAGAAATCTTGTATACTTTCAGATTAACCTAAAACATGTGATATAAGTGATTGAAATAAAATTTAAATAAAATCTTGTGGGGAAGAGTGAAACTAGAGGGAATCAATATGGTGTGGTACAATGGGACATAGTTTGGTGATTTGGAATTCTGGGATCAGCAAATTATGCCGAAGTATAGGTTAAGTGGTTTTTAGTTTACACAGCAAGTAGCTGCTGTAATTGTACAACTGAATAGTTGCTTTCCTATGAAAGCTACCAACAAGCTTCAGAGAGCAATTGGCTAAACATACTGGTTGGGTGCAGGGACAGCTCTGAGTAAAATCACTACTGGCAATCTGATCGATTTTAATATCCTTTTGTCGAAGTACAAGTTAAGTGGATGTTCCAAGCCAGCAACCCCATAAAACTAAATGGCCCTATCTCACTGCTACCTTGGTGTGATGCCAAACAAGATGAATTCCCCAGTTCTTCTTAAAACTACATCAATCAGCTGAAAAATACATGCCCCTGGCTGATCTAGAGATTCCCTGTACTTTTGCCTTAAATTGCGAGAGGTGTTGTCGGAGCCACAGACAGAGCAGTGAGGTCAGATGACTCTGGCTGCAGGTCCTCGAGCAGTGGCTGGCTCAGCTCCCCTATTTTTTTGGTGAACTGTAGTCTTGTCATACAAATCTCTTCACTTGGGCCTTTATAAGACCTGTGTTGCCTATATTTTCTTTAGGGGTAGGTGATATTTTGTGGGGTGCATCATCCTCAAATGCTGCCTCACTCTCCTTTCTACAACTTTGCCATACAAAAAGGTCTATACTTGGACTTTGTTGGGTAGATGACCCTAACTGCTTTGAAGGCACACGTACATGGAAGAGAGCATCAGAATGACCATCACTTGGAGGACTCCTCGGTGACGCAACCTAATGACTGAAGTCTTCTGTTTAACATAGTTTATCGTTGTCACCACGACCGTAACTCCTCCTCCTTCACCTTCAAATATAGGACTGATCATCTCCTGCTCATCATCCTCCACCTTCAAATAAAGGACATCTTCTGCTCATCCTCCTTCATGATTATGATATACAAAGGTACGCCCATAGGGAATGCTGTACCTGCTCCTGTGGGTGGGGGAGAGGTGAAATCTGGTGGTTTCTCACTCCCACAGTCAGAAGCATGTCCACGTGTGTCTATGTTCAATGAAACAAATCACTCTAAAAAGTAATTCCCAGCTGCAGTAATCTCTGCTGAAACTTTCAGCAGTCTTGGCTCAATAACTCCTCTCTTGCTCCAGTCTCCGCGGATGCTTTTTTTTCTCGTTCTGACTTACCCCAGAGCCTTGCGAGCATAAATCAAGGTACTTGGTGGTGTAGCTCCACAGGCCCTCATTTAAATATATTTAAGAGGTGTTTGGGTCTCGATGAGCAGTTCTCAGCAAGGGCCAAATTGTGTTAGTAAATTCTGGGGAATCGATTTTGGAGCAGGAAACGGACTGAAACAGCCTTTGCCCTAGCTTAATGGCCAGAAAAACTGGTTTCCCCAATTTTACACCGGAAAACACTGAAAACAGTGTGGAATTTTCAGGCCCATAAGTTCATGACAGTTCTTTAATTAGCCTAGTCTGGAAGCATGTGTTCTTGATGGAAGCAGATCCTTTGCTTCATACACAGCATGCATAAGAGGTTCCCATCGGCTGGGGAAATTAAGTTTTGTTGACTGCATGTGACCATTCTACTTCCCCCTCCCCCCACCCCAACTAAAAAAAAAATTGCAGGGATTGCAGATCAGTCGTGACATGAAGGCAAAAGAACACTTTTTTCAAAAAAAAGACACATGAAATGGGCTTCCTGCTACACATTTTGGCAATATGCCTCGACAACTAGGTAATGGGCATAGACCTAGAAGCCTCATGCTTTCAATACAGCACCGACATTGAAATTCTGAGTTTTCACATCCATGGAATAAATTATCAGTGCAAGGTGCCTTTCTTTGAACTCTCATCAGCACCCAATATCTTCAAAACTTCTCTGCCATTTCTAATCACTATACTGCAGATTTGTATTCTCACCTATTTCCTACCAGTGCTGCTTTATCCAAGAACTGACTTATGGTTGCCAAGTTAGCTTTCCAGCAAGTCTGTCACCTTTTTGATTAGACTGGTCTCCAAGTAACTTGAGCAAATATTAATTGCAGCCAATGCTCAAACTGATAGTCACAGGAGCTCTCTCCAGGTTTCTGAGTTTAGTTATTCACCCACTGACTTGCTTACCAACCCCCACAGCAGCAGCTTATAATCTCTGAGACATACCTAACTCAACCTTTCAGCTCATTAGCTAGTTGCCATCCACACAAATGGACACCCAATTGGAAGGTAATACAAAATGAAGCTGTTTCTGTTCGCAATCTGTGCAAACAGACAACTTCTCAAGTTCTGTTTGACAAATCAAATTCCCAGGACATTCGCTTTTCATAATTCTTGAAAGACAAATTCCTCTATGACATCTGATCATTTTCTCTTATTATGAACACACTGCAGAAAAACCAAGCATAAAACCTTGTTGGCCTTGAAAGCACTAGCTGTTGGACACTGGAAGACCTCGCTGTAATCAGTCAGCAGATTTCTATCCAGTGAAAACCTTTCACAACAGGATAAAATTGTAGTTTATCTTCCCTCAGTGAGTCTCAATGGTTGTTGTGAAAGAGACTACCAAGGTCATGCCTTCTACCATTTATCACAGCTCCCTGGATAGCAACCATCAGCAAGAATACTTTAAGTAGAACAGATCTACCCTCTGGTGTTTTGAGAAGCAGGTAATCTTGTTCACCGGTCTGATGTATGGTATGCCAAAATACTTTCAACACCCTCTTTTTGCCACAATTTAAGCATTTCAAGAAGTGTCCAAGAAACTCAATCTCTGACTTTGCATTCTCCTCAAAGGAGAGCCTGTCAGGGTGGACGCTAATTGTACTTTGCAGTACTTGAAATAAGTGTGGAATCTTATTCCTGCATCCTGCAACTTTAATCTTGCTTCATAGATGAATAAATGCTTTCCATTTGAACCAATACGTATCTACCAGTGTTCCCTTTAAGTTCCAGGGATTCCGCCTGGCTGGCAAGCCGGCTTTTAAATTAAAAAAAAACACGCATGTGCGGACTTTGTGTTAGCTGTGGCTCAGTTGGCAGCACTCTCGCCTCTGAATCAGAAGGTTGTGGGTTCAAGTCCCACTCCAGAGACTTGAGCACAAAAATCTAGGCTGACACTCCAGTGCAGTGCTGAGGAAATGCTGCGCTGTTGGAGGTGCCGTCTTTCAGAGGCCCCGTCTGCTCTCTCAGGTGGACGTAAAAGATCCCATGGCACTATTTCAAAGAAGAGTAGGGCAGTTATCGCTGGTGTCCTGGCCAATATTTATCCCTCAATCAACATAACAAAAACAGATAATCTGGTCATTATCACATTGCTGTTTGTGGGAGCTTGCTGTGCGCAAATTGGCTGCCGCATTTCCTACATTACAACAGTGACTACACTTCAAAAGTACTTAATTGGCTGTAAAGCGATTTGGGATGTCCTGAGGTCATGAAAGGTGCTATATAAATGCAAGTGTTTCTATTTTGAATGCGCGAACAGCCCGTTAAAGGGGCCGCGCAGCCCAAAAAGAAATTACGGGGAACATTGGTATCTACAATCTTTCTCTAGTTTCTCTGCTATCTCCCTCATGCTCTCCCTGAGCTCATCTTGTTCATTAGACCCGCCTCCTGCTCTCTCAACCCTATTCCCACTGTAATGCTGAACCCCCCCCCCCACCCCGACTCGACTTCCCTTCCTGGCCCCCATGTTAGTTGATATTGTACCTCAGGTACAGTCCCCCTACCTTTCAAATCTGCTGTCGTCGCCCCCCTCCTAAAAATACTCACCTTGACCCCTCTGTCCTTGCAAACTACCGCCCCATCTCCCCTCTCCAAAGTCCTTGACTGTGTTGTTGCCTCCCAAATCTGTGCCCATCTTTCCTGCAGCTTCATGTTTGATTCATTACAATCAGGCTTATGCCCCTGCCACAGCGCTGAAAGGGCCCTAATCAAAGTCACAAATGACGTCCTCTGTGACTGTGCCCATGGTGCACTTTCCTTCCTGTCCTTCTCGACCCCTCTGCAGTCTTTGACATGGTTGACCACACCATCCTCCTCCCACGCCTCTCCTCCATTGTCCTCCACTGCCCTCACCTGGTTCCATTCTTATCTATCCAGTCATAGCCAGAATATCTCCTGCAATGGCTTCTCTTCCTGTCCCTGCACCATTACCTCTGGAGTCCCCCAAGGATCTATCCTTGGCCCCCTCCTATTTGTCATCTACATGCTGCCTCTTGGCAACATCAACTGAAGACATATCAGGTTCCACATGTACGCTGACGACACCCAGATGTACCTCACTACCACCTCTCCCGACCCCTCCACTGCCTCTGTGTTGTCAGACTGTTTTTCCGACATCCAATCCTGGATGAGCCAAAATTTCCTCCAATTGAAATATTGGGATGACCAAAATCATTGTCTTCCACCCCCGCCACAAACTCCATTCCCTAGCCACCGACTCCATCCTCTTCCTTGGCCACTGTCTCAGGCTGAACAGAATGTTCACAACCTCAGCATCATATTTGACCCTTAGCTGACCTTCCGACTCCATATTATCTCCCATCACAAAGACCACCGACTTCCATCTCCACAACATCGCCCGACTCCGCCCCGCCTCAGCCCATCTGCTGCTGAAACCCTCACCCATGCTTTTGTTGCCTCCAGACTCAACTATTCCAATGCTCTCCTGGTCAGTCTCCCATCTTCCACCCTCCATAAAATTGAGTTTATCCAAAATGCTGCTGCCTGTATCCTAATCCCATCTCGCCTGTGCTCGCTGACCGACACTGGTTCCCAGTCCACCAACTCCTTGATTTTAAAATTATCATCCATTTCAATTTCAATTCCCTCCATGGCCTCGCCCCTCCCTCCCTTCGTAACCTCCTACAGCCCTTCGAGAATTCTGCGTTCCTCCAATTTTGGCTTCTTGTGAATCTCCCACTTTTTTCGCCCCATCATTGACAACCATGTCTAGGTCCTCCACTCTGGAATTCCCTCCCTAATCCTCTCCCCTTCTTTCTCCTACTTTAAGAGGCTCCTTAAAACCTACCTCTTTGATCAAGCTTTTACTCACCCGTCCTAATATCCTATTTTGGCTCGGTGTCAATTTTTGTCTGATTACGCTCCTGTGAAGCGCCTTGGGATATTTTACTATGTTAAAGGTGCTATATAAATGCAAATTGTTGTTGCAATGTGACATTTCTTGGGTGAAAAACAGTGCTAATGGTAGAGAATTAGCGAAATGAAAGCTCTTTTTCTATTTCCTCTTTCACATGACATCTAAGCCGATCTATACCTGTGTGAATGCAAAAGATATAAATCTTTCGTCCGCATTGACATCCCATGATTCACTAAAACTTTACTTCAGAATATTTTTCTTTTACAGCTTTTGAGGTATCAAATTACTTCTCAAATACTTGGTGCTAAATATATTCCCATCACATTTGTCAGACTACAGACAGTATTTTTATTTACAGCCCCCTCTCTAAGCTATTCCTCTATAATATGTTTCCGACAGCTTTAGGCTTTGCTGAATATGTGCATCATTGAGAATGTTGAAAGCAAACTTGAGAATTGAGTTTTTTTCCATAAAATCACTAATGTGTCAAACCCAAGTGGAGAACATTTATAGCAACTTCTATAAAAGTTACTGCATCTGGTGTATGCATTTTGTCAAGATTGGGTAGTTAGTTTTTATTTGAAATATCATGAAAGCTGTATTATTTTACAGCCCAATGATCTTAAGTTCCTTTTGACATTACTCGCTCCCAAAAACAAGGCTGGGGTACAGCATTAATGCCAATACCCAGTGAATCTGGAATGCTCATTGCTACATGGGTCATTTTACTGTGCAATAATAGGCTATATAAATAAGGTTGTTAAGTTTTGGGATTTTTGATATTTTATTCATAGAAAGGATTTGGGGATTGTGTTATATTTAAGGGCTGTACTTCAAAACCAAGTAAATCCTGTACACGGGCGGGTTGCTTTTCCTCAAATGTGACCCCAACTACAGATTAAATATAGTATAATTACATATTGGGTGCCCCGGCAAGCAGAGAGGAGAGTTTTGGTCTCTAAATACTGGGTTGACTTTGAGCGGGATACTCGTCCGTTGGGAGTGGAGTAGTAACTCCATTGTATCGAGCCAATCCTGCTGTTATGAGGTTGTGAGTCAGGCTCACGACCTGTCCACATATAAAGGGTCTTTATTATATAAACAACTCAGAGCACGATCTGCTGGATGCAAAAGCAGTGGAAGAAATGGATTGCCTCATGTGCCGCTCGGCACTGAAGCAAAAGATGATGATGGGTAGTACAATGACGCCCTTAAAAGTAAGATGTTTACAGGAGTGACCAGCGCAGTTGCAGACAATAGAATATTTGAGACTGTAAACTTGGAACGAGGGGTAACTCTTGTCCCTCGATGAAATATAACTACTATATAATAAGTTGTTCACCAATGCTATTAGATTATTATACTTCAAAAAATGTTTTTTAAAAAATGGTGTTTACATTATCTCCCATTTTAAAAATTTCTTCCCCGCTTTGAGTTCTGATGTATGGACTGGTGATCTGCTCCCTGGTACACAAGAGGGGCACGATTTGATTTTCTAAAGAATTACAGGAAACTTTCGTTTATCCGGCACCCTAATATCCGGAATTCTCGCTTAACCGGCAAAAATCAGGTAAGTTTTATTATCCAGACAAGACCCCGATTCTGACCTTTCGCCCCCACGAAAGGGGGGTCAACGTTCTTCCGACTCCGACCTGTCGCCGCCACGGAGGAAAAAGCCGGAGTCTCGTTTACCTTCCCTCTCCGGGTCCCAATTGTTCAGCCTGTGGCCGTGTACGGGGCTCTCGTACCTTGGTAAGTATACCTCTCTGTAATCCGGCACTTTCGATCAACCGGCACCACGCCGGTCCCGTCGGTGCCGGATAAACGAAAGTTTCCTGTATTATAATCTCAATTTATGGGGAACTGTAGGGGTTCACCTGGTTTCCAGTACTTCATTTTCTATAATGTCTCTGGGTCCAGGTCAGCTCTTCAAGGTAAGAGACATCAGAGTGAAATCCTGTCATTATACTGAGGTCCAATGTTGTGCTGCAGAACAATGGAATGAACATTTGCGTCCATGTGCACAGTTTCCCAACATGCTCTCCGAGTGAGGAAGTTGCAATTTACCCTATAACTGTCAGAAAAAAGAACATTTTGCTGCATTTGCCACCTAAGGGTGAAGACGACCTATACTATGCCAACATTTTTATGGCTTCTCTAAGTGCACCAGCCAAGTAGATCTGATTTCTGGATAGCTTTGTAATGTGTATCTGTTCATGTAAATTGAGGTTGAAAACTGCTGAACTAGAATTATTTGAAACTGAAGTTGCCACCAGAGAAAGGAGACATTCAGTCCCCCAGTCTGGGATTGACTTCAATCCAAGTCCAGATCTAAAAGAACACCTGCTGTGCCATCCATTTCCTCAGTTTGTTTTTGAAAGGGCACTGTTTATAAAAATGTTTGGCAAACCTATTTTTGTTTGCAAACATGATGCACTGATATTAAACCACATTGAAGCGCCGAATTACCGCGCTTTCACGTGATGTCAGTATTAGGAAAATAAGAGTGTTCTGGCATTTCCAAACACACCTTCACGCGGAGGGTTCTAAATAGATTTCAAACAAAATCCTGAATAAACATTATCCTTTTGTATGCTATCTATTAACCAGGAAAGCTGTTGCTCACACCACTGCATATTGGCTGGCTTCTCAGGGATGTTCATATCCCTTGATCAGAAATTCATGATGCCAGTGAAAAGTAATGAAATGTAAATAGATATGTGAATTAACAGTAGTGGCTTCCTCTCTTGTGTAATGCATCTTAAAGTGTATGTAGTTTTGACCTGTTTGAACTGGCTTGATAATTGAGAAAACTATTTGGCATTATAGAATGTTATTTCATACATCTGATACTCGTTAGAGGACACAAAGCATACATGCTCCTCATGCTCTTTAAACTGAAGGGACACAGTGACACTTAGAAGAAACAGGTTATCCTGCAGCCAGAATGAAAGATGGATCCTGAGTGATCTAGGTTCCTTTGTGTTGAACTGTAGTGCGCTGGTGATTAATTAAGTTCGAAGCGGGAACGAGACATTGTTTTGGAATTTGAGAAGGAAAGATTTAATTGCTTGCAGGCTTCGGAAGGCTAGACGTCTGACCATACAGCGTTCAGGAGATGTGCAGCATTACTGAGACTTTTACAGGCTGTGTGGGCCACAGTTCAAACCTATCAGTGTTTCCTCTGTAGCAGTCTTCAATTTTACTATAAAAACAAGGACTTTTTGTACTGGCATGGCTGAATAAATCGCATTGATAAGATAGCCAAGTGTTGTCTGATGCAGAACTTTTCAGGTATATGACCTAATTCTGGTGTGTCAATCATAAAAGCAAAAATGTTTTTAGCTTTGTAAAACTATATTTGTGGGTGTTGAGTGTGTGATATTTTCACAAATTTAATATGCATTGTGTAGTCAAAAACTAAACATGTACAGCTTTGTCAGATTTTATATTAAACTGTACGCATGGGACAGCCAAATTATGCCCTCTCTTTCCTCCTTTAAGACGCTGCTTAAAGCCTACCTCTTTGACCAAGCTTTTGGTCACCTGCCCTAATTTATCCTTATGTGGCTCGGTGTCAAATTTTTTGTCTTAAAATACTCCTGTGCAGCGCCTTGGGATGTTTTACTACGTTAAAGGCGCTATATAAATACAAGTTGTTGTTGTTGTTGTGCCCTGAAAATGCATAATTCAGACATGAGCGGAGAGGGAAAGCAGACGGTTCGCATTTACCTATTTGGGGAACTGGGTGACGCACAGGGAAGGAGTGAAAATTGGAGTGAGCGCTCTTGGTCACCTTTGTGTATCTCCCAGTAGCTGGCTTAAGCAGTGCATATTTGACAGCAGGTGATGGCCTTTCTCTATACTTAAAGGAGTATAATCCTTCAAAATCTTTTTTTCTATATCTTTACCATACATACAATTCAGTGATGGGTAATTCTCATGTTGGAATATACCATTGCACTGTTCATGAAAGGTGTAATTCTGACCAAAATATAGTTCTCATAGCTCTTTCTATGTTTCTATGTTTTATGTTTCTTCTCCATCCCTTATAATAATGACAGTCCACCGTTAAGGGGTTAATTGAATTGAACTTGGTGTCTTAAAACCTTTCTCCAGTGCCTGTTTTTGTCTTCATTGATTTGATTGTGACTGTTCATAGTTACTGGTTTATCACAGTCCTTGGTGTGACCTAAATCAGCATTCTAACTTAGTTTTATGGTATGAATGTACATTTTGTTTTTTGCGTGTCCAAAACTAGTTGAGCGTACATGATAAGCACTCCTTAGTATCATCTAAAACTGGTTTATTTGTAAGTTTCAGTTATGAGAATGAAACATTCCTGAGTATACATAGTAAAAAGTTCTATTTTACAGATAGCAATTGATTGTTGCAATCAAACCTCACTTATTGCACTCAGTTCCACTTCTCTTCTCGAAAAATGAGGAAAAAATAAAGCACACACTGACTTGTTTTTGGTATTCCCTTTGTTTTGAGACAACTTCTAACTACAAAAGTGACCTCTCCTCCTTCTTAGTTTCCAGCTCCAGGCCCAGCCCTCGCAGTCTTCTGTTTAAAACCTGACTGAGTGCCCATGTGTCTTTTTTTTCTTTTCACATGAAGTAGAAGGATGGTGCTTTAAACTCCTTCCCCGTTCAGGGATTAACCAGTAGGCATGTCAACCAAATTGACTGCCTACTGTCGCAAGAATATATTCTCAGCAGACACGTCATGCTGGTTGCACATGAATAAAATTATCCTCACCATAATAGGTATGGTTCTGTTGTTAGACCATCCGATCGGTTCCCCGTTGTTGTGGAGAACAGTAAAGAGAGTTTGCTCATGAACTCATCGAATCAAACTTCTTCCTGCTCCCAATCTCAGTGGCTGCAACATGTGGCTTTTTAAACCAGCGCAAATTTATTAAAACAATACACTTAAACATAACTCATTCCCAATTCTTTCCGTGAAGGACTAAAAAGATGAAAATCCCAAAACGTGATCGTACTTTACAGTGAAATAGTTCACCACATGTGGATACGATTAAGAAATACTTTAAAACAATATTTGAAGTTGTATTTCATTCTCCTGTTCCTGCAAAAATTCACCATTTCAGTCTCCCCACTTAGTAGGGAGATGCTTGGCTGAAGTTATTTAAGAGGTCATTGAGAAATTTCATGGGAAATCACTGGGACATGTCCATGACAGGAAACTTCAGTACAATATTGCTCTGTACTCGCCTGGTGGCCAAGTTTTCCATCTTGGATATCTCCCAGTTACCCTCTAGAATGGAGGGTGTGATTTTTTTCTGGAAGTGCACAGTGATGACTTCTGCAACTTACACCAGCTCGGTATCTCACTACTGCCCATAGAAACCTGGTAATGGCACATATCTGTGGGGAAGAGTACAATGAACAATGTACTCTCCAATAAAGTAGAAACTTATATGAATTACTTGTTAACCTAACCTGAATGGGAATGTATTTTTTTATTGCAAGTGCTCCTAGCCACCACACTCTTCCCCTCTTGAAAAAGACAGATGATCAATAAAAATTCACAGTACCTTTGGAAATAAGTAAGCCTGGGTATATTAACTACAAAAAATAGTTGATAAACTGTTGATTGGCTGTCATTTCTAAAGACTTAATCTATAATACGTGCAGCATTTGCTATCCTTCTGTGAAATTAAACCCACTGTGACTTCGGTTTAAGCTGCATGACTTTATTGCAGAAGGCTGATGATATCAGTTGCTGTCTGCCATATCATGTGCCAATGTCCAAACATATCTACATAAGGCTACCATGTGAACTCCAACTGCATTTATTGTATTATATAGAAAACACAGGTTGGTGTATTTCAGTGATGAAACACAATAAGTTCATGATATGACTGCTTTGTAATTCTATGATATGCACATTCATATGCAAGTATTTTTGCTAACTTAGCCTCTAGTTAATCATAAGATGCTTTCATGAGGAGACTGAGCTGACAAGATGCTCGAAAAAATAAAATGTAATGCTACTTTACAATGCCGTATATAATGGCCCGGATTTTGCGTTGAGCATAGTGGTGAGCTCACAATTATTACGGAGTAAATTGGACAACAACTTCCAGAGTACGCACATGCGCAGTTAAATGCGGAAATCCGGAGGTTGCGGTCCGAATTATCCTGCTCCTCCACTATAACAGTACCTCAATGATGGACTCGGCATTGAACTCAATGTAAGGGCGTGAAGTTGTGGTACTCACATACTCGTTACCCACTGAAGACGGCAGAAAAAGTTAGGGCTGGTGTGTTCAGGTGTAAGTGAATTTCTAACGGCGTGATGAGTCATAATTACTGCCAAACAACCTGAAAATTTAATTTTACAAGTGTGGAGTATCATTCCTTCAGAATTTAATTAGTGTTGGAGGTACTTAAATAAAATTAAAATAATTTTTAACTTTTACTGTCTGTCTCTTATCTCTCTCTCAATCCCATCTTTCGTTCCCTCTCTTTATGTTGCTTTCTGTACATGATTTAAATCCAATTTATACTTCCTGGTTTATACTTCATGGTTCAGACTCTGCATGTCTCAGTGAGGATTCTTCAATCTGTTTGGTTGAAGAGCCTTGTTATTTCTTGTCCTGCTCACACGTACCACAGATCTCCATAGAGGGTGCCGCGCTGGATCAGATGCCCGATGACAACAGGTCTCGGCTCAAAAGGCTGTAAAAACTCTGTGGGCAGCTGTCAGCATAGTGAACAGCAATTGCCGTTCCTTTGCTGCTGACGGCAAAATCTGGGCCGATACCATTTTATGAAAGCATCAATCATAATTATTCTTTCACTGATTTCTTGCTGCTTCATCTTAAAATTGCACTCCGCGTAACCAAAAGAATTTTAAAAATTACTTTCTTAAAATATTATTTATCAGAGAGAGAAGCACATAGCTAGCAGTGAGTTGTGTAGGCATTCATAAGCTGCTCAAGCTTTGCTCGTGAAGTTCATGTCCGTATGATAGCCCAAGTTAAAGTCTGGTAGTGCACTGGCAGCTATCTATTATCCTGTACTTATAATTTGCCTGCTGTGCGCCAGGTATATTCTTCTTTGTTCACATCCTAAGGCAAACTTACTTGTTGATTTGTAATCAAGTTTTGAGATTAACTGTCAGGAGTAACATCTGCCTTTAATGCTTATCGTCTTCTGTCTCGACATTTCTTTTATTGGGACTCCACTGCTTGTGACCTTCAAAAAAGTAATTGCGTGTGATATAATTGTAAAGCCTGACTGATCTAAGACATTATGGCAAACATTTCAGCTTCAATAAAATAGATTTTCCTATCTCAGAATGAGAGCATCACTCAAAGTAGTGCAGTTGCTTGTGATTAATTTATGGGGAAAGGTTTGGGGAGGGGAGAAGGTTATCATGGCATGAATTAAGTGAAGCAATATTTCCGAAGGGATTTGGCAAACTAACTGTGGCATAAGGTTTTATAACTGGCGTCATTAGCATGGTATGCAGTACCTATAAGCACTGCTTTGAAAGCTGAAAATAAAATATGTAATTGTATGGAAGCTCTGCATTTACAAAATCCCATTATTTTAATTATACAAACCTACCATCTAGCTCTTCAGTAACTGGTGATTCCGTAATGCCGGCAGTTGTAGGAGAAGGTTCATGCGGGGGGGCTCTCGAGCGAAGCCCTCGTTCTCGTGCAAATGCAGGATTTTGATCCCTTTGTATTTCATTACTGCCAAACAAATTGCTCTGGTATTGCCTGCTGCGAGGTATGGACTGTGGTACGACTTGTACAAGAGGCGGTGGTTCATAGTCCCTTGGAGTAAGACTACGTATGCATTCCTGCTCTAGTTTGGTTATGATCACAGACTGATTATTAACAAGAGCAGACAGTACTGCGTACTTCTGTTCCAGTTGTCTGTATCTGGTGGCCATTCGCAGAATCTCAGCGGTGGAATTAAGAACTTTGTTCTCCAGCTGTGAGATTTCCAGTGAGTTGTCCCTTTTGCGAATAATCTCATGTAGGAGCTGCATATAAAGCTGCGTTACACGCGAGTTCATATTCCGACTCTCCTTTCGTAGCAGTTTCACCTCATTCACTATGCCTCCGTCTACCTCCACTAACAGCTGAAGGTTTTCAATTTGCCGTTTCTGCTTGGACATAATGTCCTTCAGCTCCTCCACATCCATTTTTGTTATCCCACCGTAGTCCATTTCTGGCCCCTTTGAACTGACACAGATAGGACCTGTTATCCTTTGATGTGGGACCAAGAAGGTGTAAGAACATTTGTTGCTAGTGTCAGGTGAACGTCTGTATCGGTTATGAACAATAGTATGTGCTGCAATGTTGCTTCCAGCATTAAGTTGTTGTCTCTTGCCTCCTGCAGACATGAGACTAATTAACAGCAGACACAAAGTCCAGGTGAGTGAGTTCATGTTGGCTTGGAGAAAGCTGAGAGGAAATCTCTGGTCTCCAAGGCGATTATTCTGTAAAACAAGACTGGTATTAGGTGTGTACTGTATGCTGCCATGCAAATAAAATAGAGCTGTCAAGCAATTAAAAAAGTTAATTGTGAATAATTTTGCATTTAATAATTATACTCTGTTAATCTTGGTTTTAATCGCATATTTAATTGATACAATAACTGCAATCCTCTCTATCAAGTTAATTTTATACACATTTTTATATACATTTGTAAAAGTTGGAATAGAACCCCCTTAAATTCATGCAGTATTACTGTCAACTGTTAGTACATTAAGAAATGAGTGCAAAAAGTTTTGCATTTTAATCATGGAAACTAAAAACCCAGCTCCACTAAATTGCATCATCGCCTTGCCCTGACACACTGAACTGAGCCACTAAACCTCTGCTGCCTGCTATTAGTCACACCACAAGTCAGTAAGCTTTTTTTTTAAAAAAAGCTTTTAATTGAAGCCTTAATCTTTACATTCAGATGCTGCGTAACCCGCACACCATAGGCTGAAGCCACCCAGGAATATGTTGACTGTATAAACACAGTATTAAAGTTTTGCATACATGCCAGTCCATAGTCTACGTTCCATTTCCTGCAACAAGCAATTTTTCCACGCATGCTTCCTACATAGCCCCCTTTTTGCTCGTTATTATGAACATGAGTTGGGTGCCATGGTGCTTAGATGGTTCGCTCCAAGCGGAGAAAAAAGTATGTGCTTATTCGACAGTGTCACCAGCAGGCTACAGCTCTGGGCTGTTGATATGCAAAAACCTCTTGCTACCAAGGTGCACTCCACGTAACTTCTGTGATTAACACTTTTTTTTTAATTCAGCCTCAAAAAATTAACTTACAAATCGCAGAAGTTATCCAATTAATAGACAGCTCTAAAATAAAAGTGTTTTTGTAAACAAGGAACCTGAAAGGGAACTGAACACTGGAGATGTCATTCCTTCAATGATATTCCGACTTGTACCAATTAACTGTTCATGTTCATCAACTCTTGATTATTCTGGGGATCAGAGAACTCTGTTCACTTGCTTAACCAATATAGGGAAAAAATCCTCTGTTGTGAAATCATAAACATGTTCTTTACAGTCTTGCTACAAATAACACAACAGAGGTTACCTTCCCCATGGTTGCTATAGCATGCTTTTCTAATAAAACTATTGTTAAATGTAATTGCAGAATATTCATTGTATCGTCTCCCACTATGGTGTGATAAAATTACCACCGGAGTAGGCTTACAAGGCAGCCACAAGTCTTCGCTCGTACCATTTATCTATAATGTGTGGCCAGAAAATTCAGCCGGTGAACCTGCCGGTATGCCCCAAAGTCTAGCTTATTTGGAACAGTCAATGATTTTGTTGAGAAGTTGCTAAAACTAAATGCTTAACAGGGCAAGCTAAATTCACCGATCCTGTGTTCCCAATAGGGAACTCCACTCAAAGGAAATGTGGTTCAACGATGGAGTTGGAACACTGTAGCACCAGTTCTCTGACCCATACTTAATTTTGGGTGCAGCTCCTTGCTGAGAGCATGGAACTGGTGAATTTACCCGAATATTTCAATTGATAATTGTCAGTAACCTGTTAAGAGTACTCAAGTAAAATAGGATGATCATACGCCTCGTTTTCCAGGGACAGTCCCCGGATTAGGTACTGTGTCCCTGGGCAAACAATGTCCCGGAAGAGTCCTCGGTTCAGGAAACACGTCGCCAAATAAAATGTTCAATGATTAAATGTAAAATAGTTTAAGTAATAAACAAGAACTTTGGCCTAAAATAAAAACATAAAATGCTGGAAATACTCAACAGGTTAGGCAGCATCTGTGGAGAGAGAAACAGAGTTAACGTTTCAGGTCGATGACCTTTCGTCAGAACTCTTCTTTCTCTTTTGATGCAAACCAATTAAATATCTGTAACTCAGTATTTCGTCAGAACTCTGGCCTACAGATTTAGGAAAATTAAATTAAAATTTCACCCCCATTAGTTACACACAAAAACAGTACACTATAATTAGTTATCGCAGGTGCAGCTGATGTTTCAACAACCTTGGTCGTGACGTGCTGCCCATGTCGTCAAACCAAGGTGACTGATGATGGCTGGGGGAACTGACCAATCAAAGCAGGGGAAAATTGAGCTACATCTATGTCATAAATAAGTTAGATGTATAAAGTGCAGGCAGAGGCGGGATTATCCGGTGAAAGACAGAGTGCATGTGGGTGGTGTATTTGTGAAAGAGCAGAGTAAAAATGGAGCAAAGAAAGCGCGCCAAATTTAAGGAAGTAAATTTATTTAACCAGTATCTTTTAAGTACTTGGATATGTTGTGTACTTACTAATTGAGGTGCTTTATTCAACCTCTAGTTCTAAAGAACTCTGGTCCCAAAAGTTTAATTTATTTTCATAGATGCTGAGGTTTGGTTTTTGTTTCAAATTTCTAGCATATGTAGTTTTTTTATCTTATCTAATCAATCTTTGCCACCCACAGATTCACATTTTAGGCCCTTTCGTCTTTATTTTTAGCTTGAATGCAGTGATACTGAAATAAACACTAGTAGTACATTAGTGGCCAACAGTTTAGTGGGACTGGGGTCGAGCGAGCCAGGAAGTGAGTCTCATCCATATAGAAAGAACAGGAGGTAAGGGAAAAACTTGAGAAAGACATGGGTTCAGGCCTAGGGGAACCTTGGGAGAGGTTTGACTTGTTGGACAAGGGGATTGGGGGGTGTGGCAGAGGCAGATGAATAGATGGTCTTAATCTTAGTGACAAACAAGTCTGTGTTCTCCTTCCACGTGTTGTTGGTGAGAACATACATTCACTGAAAACTCTGAAAGCTGTGTTTTTAAAAAAAAAACTCAAGCTATAGGAGGGAAGGTGGGCTGAAGCAAGAGCAGAGATGGGCAATGTTACGGAGGTGGAAGTGAGCGGTCTTTATGATGGAGAGGATTATGGAGTTGGACATGTTTTTGTTATGTTGATTGAGGGATAAATATTGGCCAGGACACCGGGGAGAACTCACCTCTTCTTCGAAATAGTGCTTGGGATCTTTTACGTCCACCTGAGAGAGCAGACAGGGCCTCGGTTTATCGTCTCATCTGAAAGACGGCACCTCTGACAGTGCAGAGAGTGTCGGCCTAGAATTTTGTGCTCAAGTCACTGAAGTGGGAATTGAACCCACAACCTTCTGACTCAGGCGAGGGTGCTACCAACTGAGCCACGGCTGGCAAGAAAGAGAGACTGAAACAATGTCTCTGTATATTTTGTTTCTGGTGGCTGCAGTCCCTGAACTGCCTGACCTGGGCAGCAGATGAAATTTACATATGTTAAAAGGTGATAGTATTTTTCAGTATACTACATGGAATGACAACAGAAACTATATTCATGTAAAGTGCTTTGCTTTAGTATATCTGGAATACTGGGAGGTAGGAAACTTGCTGTATTTTCCACTTTAGAGTCGTTTCCATAGAAATGGGATAAGCCATGTAAGTTTTCACTTTGTTTTAAATATTTCCACTCCAGGTCTTTCAAAATCATTGTGAAAGGGATTTTATTTTGCTTTATTCCCCAATGTTGCATCATTGGCATGTTAAGATTACAAAACCAGCAATGATGGGCATGAAGTATTGTGCAGTAAGAGTAGCCTAATCTAGTTTAATTGAGTTGCCAATTAACAAGTAAACTCCAAAGCCCATTCCAGAGGTAACACTGCAATAAGTTCCTCCGACAAGCTTACATAAAGTTTAAGTAGGTGGACATCACCTGATGTAAGGAATTAAGTTTTAGCAGAAAAATTTGCTCAAACTTTTTTTTGTTTCTAATATTGAAAACTATAAGTTTTTCTTTAGTTGGGTAAATTAATAGTCATTGAATGTTAACGAATATATATAATTAATCCTTGTTCATCCTCATGGGAAAAGTATAGAGTCTGAACATTTTCAGAGGCAGACATTGCAAAGCCTGTGTGCTACAACAAATGTTCTTTCAAACACCAGTTTAGACAGCAACACATAATGGTCTGTGTGTGTTTGTTCTTTCCAGTAAATACTAACTACCTGTGTCAGATTTATAGTGCTAGTAACAGTCCAAGCAAATGTTTTTGTTGCAGGCTTCATATTTAACCAAGAGACTAAAACATGTCCATGTCAGAGAAACTTAATGAGAATTGCAGGCATGATTAACTTCTGTCCTGTGCTTCGACTCTCAGTCCAGTGCAATTTTCTTCTTTAAATGCAGTACCTAATGCACAGAATTCACAACAGCAGCAACCTGCATTTATACAGCTCCTTTAATGTTGTGATGAGTCTCCAGGCGTTTAACAATCAGGAGGGAAATGGGGGGGAGGTGGCCTAAGGCACATTCAATGGGGTAGGTTTTAAGGAGACTTTGGAAGGTGAGGAGGGCTGTAGCAAGGTAGAGAAGGTTTAGGGAGAGAATTCTAGAGTGTGGGGGCATAATGATTGAAGGCTCTGCCATGGTTATTATTTGGGGAAGGGGAATGCATAGTAGACCAGAGTTGGAAGAGCAGGGATGTAGGGCAGAGGTAGGGTTGAGCAAGGCCTTGGAGGAATTTGTAAAATACACAATAGTGAGCAGGTCTTTCTTGCATGGGAGGTGGGGGGCAGGGGGAAAGGTGGACCTGCATGAGGAATGAGTTAGTTTTCCACTACAGTAGCAGATGGGATAACATGACAGAACTGTAATGGGTTATGGTGGGCCTGTGACTTTGGCACCTCTACTTGTGAATCCTGGACTGTTTTTGTATTCATTTGCTCTTGGTAGTAAGATATTAAAATATCATTTGTAATTTCTTGCATCCTTACTTTCAGTTATGATAGTATACAGCTGGATGAAATATTGTGCATGAAACTATAACTTTGCATTTGCTGCAATATTAACAGCAGGCGAGGATCGAATTTTGCAAAATATTTACTAGTTTCTGTGAAGTATAAACATTGCCTTTTTGGGAAAATCAAAATGTTTACATATTTCTGCCTTTAAGCGAGTTGGGCCAAACTCATTCCTGTGAGTGCTGTCAGTAACAGAAAGGTGGTGGCAATCAATTGATTGCATTATTTATGACAAATCAAGCCCAGAACCAAAAAGTCCTCACAACTTCAAGAAATACATTTACTCAAATCTCGACACTGACTGATTGGCGCTGTCTACTGGCAGACTGTCCAGTGCGTAGCATTGGTCCCTGTAGCTTCTCTATGCCAAAAATTACAGAAGCATGATGTTTTCTTAATACACATCATGCTCAATTTCTTTCATTTCAGAGTTGGGATCAAAATGATGGCATGATTAGTGTTAATATTTTAAAAAGGGAATGTGGAAGGAACTAAAATCAAGAAGGTCTCGAGTCAGAGTTTTCTGAGAGTGAGCTTCCTGCAGAATAAACACCTTTCCGACTCAAATCAAGTCACTGATAAAGTCAAAGTGATATTTAAAATACAACTATCTCCTCTTGAGATCACTTCTGACTTGCCATCAAGAAAGTTTATTTTAAGCTGAGCATATTTTATAATTGTCTCTTCACTTCTTCAATCTGTTATGTGCTAGTGGGAAACAAATTCACTTCAGTAATGGCTTTTTTATTGCATCTTTTGAAGGGTGCTCAAGATATCTGTAGTGCAAATAAATTTGCTCTTGTGATTTTTATTTTAGATATAGGCTGCAAAAAATAGCATCTGAATGCGCACGCCATTATTAATGCAAATCAGCTAGACATAAGTTGCTGGCTGATTTGCGTTGCTCCGACATTCACTTTGCAAAAACGGCATCTTGCCTTTAACGTCCCTGTGATTTTCATGAAGCTGCTGCAATTGCACATTGTACTCAACACAGAAAGTTAAGTCTAGTAATTAATAGTGTAAGTACCCTGTTAATGACGTGGTAATTGTTCATGACTGCCAATCAACCTCTCTGGCCCAGAAAGTAAACAATTATGTGTGGAGTTTAATTCCTTCAAGTTATGAATTGTTTTAGGAGATTTTAAAAATACAAATTTTAAATTTTTACTTTTTTTGTTATTACTTTTCCTTTCTGTCTCTCTCTCTCTCTCTCTCTCTCTCTCTCTCAATCCAATCTTGCTTTCCCTCTGTTTAGTTCTCTTTCTGTACCTGATTTGACATTGAATTCATCCACTCTAACTTACCCTCCTTCTCTGTCTTTCCTCTGTTTATTTCTCAATCCTTAAATCTTATTGGTTACTGAGATGCACTGTTTGTCCCGTTGTTTACCAAGGTCCCAAATGCCCTGTTGCCCGTGCTCTGCCGTTAAGAGCTCGCACTTCCAACAACTGTGCGGGGAAAAAATGTAAATGTAAACTTGCACAAACAAGTCTGACTAACATGGCACACTGCGAGATGCCCCAGTCCAGCAAAATCTGGCCCATAGTGTATTCTGAATGCGAGTACTGATGGCTAGCCAGCAACAACTAATTTAAACATTAGTCACCTCATTTCTTCTCCCTAATCCATTAGCTGGTTGGAAACACAACACTTGGTTAGAAACCAAGAGAATGCTCTTCATGTTGTGATTATTGTTGTATAGAATTTTATTTTAAATGATACTGATATAAAGTCATGGCCTAAAAAAATATTTATTTCCTAACCTAACTCTGGTATTTAACATTGCAGTATTGACTTTGTTCAATTTTTAATTTAAATTTGGCTTTACCAGAGTTGACTTTAATTGGACTGGCCAAGGGGAAGAATACAGTGGCAAATTGGTGTTACTGTTGCTGCACATTATTAAACAATATTGTCAAAGCCTGCTGTGTGTAGTGGCATTTTCAATACATTAGTTGAATTTGTAACCCAAGTTGATGGTCATGCCTATAAGTGTTCTGCAAAAATGGAAAGTAGTTAAAAGGGAACAACCTTACGGATGTAACATTGGAGTTGTCCACTGCCCCTTTTGACGGTTAGGCAGTGGTTCTTGCTTACAATTCCCCACGTATGCTCTGATCCCAGCTCTGCCATGGTAGGGAGGTGCCAAGCCAAGATCTGCTGTTTCTCTACAAGGAGGGAAGGACAATCAGAGGAACACAGTGAGCAGGGCTGCTTTTGTGTGAACTTCTGGCAAGCAGCTGCAAGGAAGCATGGGTGGGAGCTGAGAACAGGTCTCCAGGATGTCCTTTCAGTTCTTGGCACAAGGACACTCCTTGAAAGGAAAGGGGCGGAGGAAGAGAACCAGATTCTGAAAGATATATATTGTGGTTTTGCTTTATTATTTTCTGTGTTTCTTGGCTCATAATATATTTTTTAAAGAATATATTTAAAAATGAAATGCCAGCATTTTAATCAACTTGGATAATATGTGTTGGTTTAAAATAAAGCTATATTTCCTGTAGGTGGGAGGGGGTCTCTAAATTAAGCTGACTAGATTTTTTTTTAATGTAAAGCTAGGAGATGCCTGCAACTATTAATAGTTTATTTAAAAGGTAAAAGTAACTGTGGTTAATTATTTACTTGTAGCTCAATGAAGTGTTCAGGGATTTGTAAATGTCTTATTTTAAAATAGTGTATAGGATTCCTTCAAAGACCACCTCTGTGCATTCAGTAAATTGAAGAACCTACACTAGGTCACGACAGTAAAGGGATCACCGTGGAGACTGTCTACTGTATAATGGTGGAATGAGTCACCTTAAAGACAGTGACACAGAGACAACTTGTTTTTTTTATGATGTTTGCCAGACCCATTCCACTGATCGCTGAACAATGCAGACAAAAAGCCCTATAACAAAAAGTTGTGATCTATCACAAGTTTGTACTTGCCTATAAAGAAGAAAGAGCTCGCATTTATATAGCGCCTTTCACGACTTCAGGACGTCCCAAAGTGCTTCACAGCCCATGAAGTACCGAGGTACTTTTGAAGTGTAGTCACTGATGTAATGTAGGAAACACGGCAGCCAATTTGTGCACAGCAAGGTCCCACAAACTGCAATGAGATAAATGGCCAGATAATCTGTTTTTTAGTGATGTTGGTTGAGGGATAAATACTGGCCAGGACACGGAGCGGTGTGGGGGTGGGGGGGGGCTGCATGGAGCTTGGGGAACTCCCTGCTCTTCTACGAATGGTGCCGTGGAATCTTTTATGTCCACCTGAGTGAGCAGACGGGTCCTCAATTTAACGTCTCATCTGAAAGACAGCACCCCTAACAGTGCAGCACTCCCTCAGTACTGCACTGGAAGTGTCGGCATAGATTATGGGCTCAAGTCTCTGGAGTGGGACTTGATCCCACAGCCTTCTAACTCGGGCAGGAGTGCTGCCACTGAGCCACGGCTGACACTACAGGGTTAATCAGTACTTCAAACACATCATAACTTGCATGAGGAAGTAAAGGAGTTATTCTAACAGTTCACCTTCGCTTGTACTGAATCTGAGACTAGCATGCTGTTGGTGACAGCAGTTTCCAGAATTTTTATCCTGATGATCATGAAAACATCAAAGTCTTAATGGTGAAAAAAAAATCTACGGTGAAGTGTCAAATGATGTCAGAGGACATTCAATGAGTGAAACATAAATAGACCCAAAATTAAGGAAAAAAGCTTAATTTTTACCAACTTTTTTGATGGCAATTGTCTCCATTTACTTCTAGTCTTTCCTATAAAAGTGTATCTTTAATGAAAGAAAATTCTGTGGTTAAGTTTCAAACTGCTACAGGACAATGGAGGCAGTTTTCAGTCGGGCAGGTGGTAGGTGGGCATGCGCTACGCACGCCCGATAGCTCCAGCGAGAGGCCCAAATCATTTTCGTGGTCGGGCCTTGTAAATATTTGGAGCAAGATGCCAGCACTCAGCAAGCGCACAGGCAGCTTGCCACTGCAGAGAATCAGGCGGCTTCTCCGTGGAGCCAAGCCAGAAGTCGGGTCCTGTGGAGGGGTTTGAGGCCTGAAGATTATTGTAGGACCAGAAGGAGCATTCATGCTTTATCCCATCCCCACAAAATTCACTTTGGAATATCTTTTGGAGCCATTTTATTAGCGGTCTTCAGTGGTTTCTGTGGAACCACTGTTGAGGCTGCTCAACACCTGTTGACAACGGGTCGACCCGGCACTCGGCCCATTGGTACATGAAAATGGCGTCAGAGTCCGACAACCAGGGTAGGACCCTCATTTAAATATTTTAATTAAGCTCCCACCTGTTTTACCCATGAGCACCAGCCGGCCATTTTGAGGCCTGCCTGAAAATCGTGTTGGGTGGGCAACATTTTTTTTTCTTTTCAATTTTCCACTGCCAGCTGCCCTGTTTTTCAGCGTAAACCGGGCAGGCATCAGTTGAAAATCAGCTCCAATATGTCCTCATGACATTGGTCTGTCACTCAGAAGACACTGAATTAGAAAGGGAGCTTCAACTACCATCAATTCCCTTCTCTTCCCTGCTCCCACATGCACACATTAAGTGCAATGTTCCAAACAGAATTTCTCCTTAGCACAAGAGCACATTAAGAATTCTTGGCAGAAGAATTTGTTTGTGACTAACTTATTGAAATTTACTTTTTTTTAAAACACAGTTGGAACTGTTTAACTCTCTGTAAATCTAAAAGAACGTCTTAAGAAATGTACTTTTGCATTTTGACCTAAAATCAATTTAGCAAGATCCATCATTCAAAATACAGTAGTGGGAGGGGTGGGGGAGAAGGGTTTCTGTTAAAACTTTGTCTTTGGGTTTATTGCAGTTTTTGTAAATGGAAAATTCAAAAGTAGGCTTTCTTGTAAAAAAAATATTGCTGCCGTTCTCAAAGACCTGAGCTGTAGTTGTATTTATTTTCAAGTAAAGGGAATGGTTATTTTTTTTCTTGTACAATCTCATGCTAAAGCCATTTTAAGAACAGCAAAGCTCTGTCTGTCTCATTAAAGAATGTTTACTGAGCGAGGAGGAGAGGACTGTCCTTATTTTGCTACAAACTCAGACAATTTTCTGGGTTGTACAAATCATTTAAAATTTTCTTTGCTGCTTATTCTAAAGCTCATGATGTGGAGATGCCGGCGTTGGACTGGGGTGGACAAAAATGAGAAGTCGCACAACACCAGGTTATAGTCCAACAGATTTATTTAATTTTACAAGCTTCTCTCACAGCTACCCTACCTGAAGAAGGAGCGACAGCTCCGAAAGCTTGTAAAATTAAATAAATCTGTTGGACTATAACCTGGTGTTGTGCGACTTCTCATTTTTATTCTAAAGCTGACCAGCAGTGATACTGCTGGAATCTACAAAATAAATCATATTTATCATGATTTTTGCAAAGGCATGAAAATAAACTATCCTGTTCTGTGTGTATAATCGTTAATAACAGAGGTAACATCTCGCCTATATCAATGGAAATAAGATTTTAAAAACAGAGGTAAAATGTTGGGGAATTGTAATTTCAGGAAATTCAAAAGCAATTTTCATACTATTTTATAATGAATACATGATGGCATATATTTGAATGAGAAAGTCAGAGTCTGAGAAAAATCAGCAGAAACAATTGATGAGTACGTCCAAACGACCTTGTATTGTAGCTCCTCGTACAGTGAATAACTTTGAAGTGCATTGATTTTTCTTATGTAGGCACTGTGCCAACGATATCCCACAAAGCCCCATAAGATGAATGACCAGTTAATTTTGTTTGTTTAGTATATAAGTTAAGGGAAGAAGTGTTAGCTTGGATGTGGCAAGTACATCCTACTCTATTATAAATATTGCCATGGGATCTTAAATGTTACATAAAACCATTAGAAATGGCACTTAGAGCCTCAACTTGACATCTCATCTAAAGGACAGTACCACTGATAATGTAGTACTGCACTGTAATACCAGTTTATATTTTAAGCTCAAGCATGGCTCAACCCAGAGGTGAGCATGCTACCTATTGACTCAAGCTGATGCACCTTTTAAGGATTTCACCATATCTACCAATGAGGAACTGATGAAAGCACTCTGATGCTTAAATTTTCTTACAATTATTATAACTTTAAAACCATGTAATTTATATTACCTAGTTATATATGTGACTTCCTGCCATCAAAATGGTCATCAACAGTACTGTGCTTTTCCTCTGCTCACTTTAGTAATGGTCTGGCAGCTCACCACCATTTTTTAATGATTCCCTGCCATCAAGATCTTATTTTCCTTGCAATTGGATGAAATCCAAGTTGGCCACCACCAGTGCTATTAGTTTCCCGTAACCACAACGGCTTTGATATCATTCATTCCCTTTTCTTAAAAGTGATTTCCTTACTCCTAAGTCTTGCTTTGCTCCAAAGTTGAGCATTGCCTAATAAAATCTAAGATGACCACGAACATGCTAGCCTCTCAGTAGTTTCAAGCCTGTTTGGCAGATACCCATGATTTTTGTATCCAATTTTCAAATGTTCACTTCTAACTCCTGCTTATCAATTGAGCTGTGAGTTTCCCCGATGACTAAGTGAGAAAAAACACAACTGGGTGTATGGTACTAGGCCATACAGTTCAGGGGCACCAGGTTTGATTCTTGGTTTTGCTGAGTTTGATCTCAGCAATAGGGCCAGCTTGGTCTCAGAACCTTTGATGAAGGCAGAAAGAAAGAACTTGCGTTCATATAATGATTTCACGACCTCAGGACATCCCAAAGCGATTCACGGCTAATTATTTACTTTTGAAGTGTCGTCATTGTTCTAATGTAGGGAAACAACCAATTTGTCCCGCAAACAACGAGCGAAATTACCAGATAATTTGTTTTAGTGGTATTGGTTGAGGGGTGAACGTTGGCCAAGACACCCGGAGAACTCCTCTGTTCTAATTTGAAACGTGCCAGAGGATATTTTATGTCCACCTGAGAGAGCAGGCGTGACCTCGGTGTAATATTTCATCTAAAAGGCAGCACTCCTTCAGCAGTGCACTGAAGTGTCAGCCTATATTTTGTGCTCAAGTCTCGAGTGGGGGCTAGAACTCTCAACCTTCTGACTCGGAGGCGAGATTGCTTCCACTTACCCAAGGCTGACTCCATAAATGGGAAAATTGTTCTGGGTCCCTGCTCTTGATCACTGCTAACAAATATGGGTGGAAGTCACAAAATTCTAAAACAGATACAGATGAGGAAACTCTTCAAGCTTATCCATCCAAAAAATACCTACAGTATCCAGTTATTTCTTAATTACTCCAAGGTTTTTGTCTCCACCACATTACCCAATTTGTAATTCACTGATTTTGCTGCAAGATAAAGTGCATCGACCTGGCAACAATTTACCAGCTTGTAAATTATGGAAAAGCAACCTGTTAGAAATGTTGAGTCTGTTGTTAGTCTCTTGGGTTCAGTGACATTGGTCGCTCCTCTGAACAGACTCCTAGATTCCAGAGTTAACTCGCACTGCCCAATATCTACTTATATGATGACGTAGCCCAAGGAATGTAACAATGTGTCCCCCTTACAAACTGGATATCGTGTCTTTCAGATGTGCTCTCACAAACACTTCCCCCACTCTTTCAGTAGGCAGATTGATAACACTTAAGTAAGACAAGGCTAAATATGAATCATTCAGCTGCTTTGTTTTCCCAATAGCAATGAACACACAGACTAACAGTTGTAAACAAACCTAAGATAATTCACTCCAATTTCATTTCCCTCCTTGGAAAAACAAAATAAAAAAATCCACCCGCCCTGTCCCTTTCGTGGCTGACTTAGCTTTTTTTTGGCATTACTTTTCCTTCTAGACTACTTCTATCTGCAAAAACATAGTCTCCTGCATCTTGGCTTCCAGCCCAGCTTGGTGTCTCCTTTTTCTCTACCTGCATCCACAGGAAATAGAAGGGCGATGCATC
Source organism: Squalus acanthias (assembly GCA_030390025.1). Taxonomy (NCBI): domain Eukaryota; kingdom Metazoa; phylum Chordata; class Chondrichthyes; order Squaliformes; family Squalidae; genus Squalus; species Squalus acanthias. Next base: position 83,666,804 of record CM059439.1, read on the forward strand.
TAACTCCTTTCCCATTCTGGATTTGGCAGCGAGCCTTTCAAGCAGACAGCCTATTCCCTCTTCCAAGAGTATTTTCTAAGCAGACACCTGATGCTCATAGAATCACAGAAGGAGGCCATTCAGCTAATTGTGTCCGTGCTGGCCTAGAAAGAGCTATTCAGCCTAATCCCACTTTCCAGCTCTTGGTTCATAGTCTTGTAGGTTACAGCATTTCAAGTGCATATCCAAGTAATTTTTAAATGCGATGAGGGTTTCTGCCTCTACCACCCTTTCAGGCAGAGAGTTCCAGACCCCCACCACCCTCTGGGTGAAAAAAATGTCCTCAACTCCCCTCTAATCCTTCTACCAATGACTTTCAATCTATGCCCCCTGTTTATTGACCTTTCTGCTAAGGGAAATAGGTCCTTTCTATCCACTCTATCTAGGCCCCTCAATTTTATACACCTCAATTAAATCTCCTCTCTGCCTCCCCTGTTCCAAAGAAAATAACGGCAGCCTATCCAATCTTTCCTCATAGCTAAAATTCTCCAGTCCTGGCAACATCCTTGTAAATCTCCTCTGTACCCTCTCTAGTGCAATCACATCTTTCCTGTAATGTGGTGACCAGAACTGTACGCAGTACTCTAGCTGTGGCCTAACTAGTGTTTTATACAGTTCTAGCATAACCTCTCTGCTCTTATATTCTGTGCCTCAGCTAATAAAGGAAAGTATCCCGTGTGCCTTCTTAACCATCTTATCTACCTGTCCTGCTGCCTTCAGGGATCTGTGGACATGCACTTCCCAGTATCCTACCATTTATTGTGTATTCCCATGCCTTATTAGCCCTCCCCAAATGCATTACCGGACACTTCTTCGGATTGAATTCGATTTGCCACTTTTCTGCCCACCTGACCATTCCATCGATATCTTCCTGAAGTCTACTGCTTTCTTCCTCACTGTCAATCACATGGCCAATTTTTGTATCATCATCAAACTTTTTCATCATGCCCCCTACATTGAAGTCTAAATCATTGATATATACCACGAAAAGCAAGGGACCTAGTACTGAGCCCTGCGGAACCCCATTGGAAGCAGCTTTCCAGTCACCCGTCGACCATTACCCTTTGCTTCCTCCCGCTGAGCCAATTTTGGATCCAACTTGCCACTTTCTCTCGGGTCCCATGAGCGTTTTACTTTTCTGACCAGTTTGCCATGTGGGACTTTGTCAAAAGCCTTGCAAAAATCCATGTAGACTACATCAAATGCGCTACCCTCATTGACCCTCCTTGTTACCTCCTCAAAAAAATTCATTCAAGTTAGTCAGACAGGACCTTCCCTTAACAAATCCATGCTGACTGTCTTTGATTAATCCGTGCCTTTCTAAATGATGATTAATACTGTGTCTCAGAATTTTTTCCAATAATTTTCCCACCACTGAAGTTAGGCCTGTAAGTACTCGGTCTATCCCTTTCTCCCTTTTTAAACAACGGTACGTTAGCAGTCCTCTGGCACCACACCTGTAGCCAGAGAGGATTGAGAAATGATGGTCAGAACCTACGCTATTTCCTCCCTTGGCTCTCTTAACAGCCTGGGATACATTTCATCCGGGCCTGGCGATTGATTGATCGACTTTCATGCCCTCTCTTTGCTTTACCAATTTCCTTTTTAATTTCACGTTTGCACTTTCTATACTCCAGGCTTTCTGCAGTATTGAGCTCTCGGTATCTGACAAAAGCTTCTGTTTTTTTCCTTATCCTACTCTGTATGCTCCTTGATATCCAGGGGGCTCCAGATTTGGGAGTCCCACCCTTTTTCTTAGTGGGAGCATACTTGCTCTGAACCCTCATTATCTCCTCCTTGAATGCCTCCCACTGCTCTGACACTGATTTACCTTCAAGTAGCTGTTTCCAGTCCACTTTTGCTAAATCATAACTCTGCTTAATACAATTGGCCTTTCCCCAATTGTAAACTTTTACTCCTGGTCTATCTTTGTCATTTTCCATAACTACGCTAAATCCAACTGAATTATGATCACTACCTCTGAAATGCTCTCCCACTAATACCCATTCCACCTGCCCAGCTTAATTCCCTAAAACAAAGTCCAGAACTGCCCCCCCCCCCCCCCCAACCTCTTGTTGGGCTTGCTACGTACTGGCTAAAAAAGTTCTCCTGAATGCATTTAAGAATTCTACACTCTCTATACCTTTTACACTGATTCTATCCCAGTTAATATTAGGGTAGTTGAAATCCCCTACTATTACTGCCCTATTGCTTTTGCACTTCTCAGAAATTTTCCTACTTATTTGCTCTGACTGGGGGTCTCTAGTACACTTCCAGCAGTGAGAGTGCCCCTTTTTTGTTCTTCAGTTTAACCCATATGGCCTTATTTGATGATCCTTCTAACATATCATTCCTCCTCACAGCTGTAATTGTTTCTTCAACCAATATTGTGAACCCCCTCCTTTTTTTATCTCCCTCTCTATCTTATCTGAAAACCCTGTAACCAGGAATGTTGAGCTGCCATTCCTGCCCTACTTTAACCCATGTTTCAGTAATAGCTATGATATCATACTACCACGTGTTATGCTGTGCCTTCAGGTCATCTGCCTTATTCATTAGACTCGTTGCATTGAAGTATATACCATTAAGCACTGCCAAACTCCTTTGTTGTCTATTTTCTAGCCTTTATTTCCTCTGCCTTCCAAACTTACTTAATTTTCTGCCTTCCATTTCCAACTTTGCTTCTTACCCTTCTGAATCTATGCTCAAGTTCCCATCCCCCTGCCAAGCTAGTTTAAACCCTCCCCAACAGCACTAGCAATCCCCCCCGCGATGATATTGGTCCCGGTCCTGTTGAGGTGCAAACCATCCGACTTGTACAGGTCCCACCTCCCCCAGAACCAGTCCCAATGCCTCAGGAAACTAAAGCCCTTCCTCCTGCACCATCTCTCCAGCCACACATTCATCTGCTCTATCCTCTTATTTCTGTACTCACTAGTGCATGGTACTGGGAGTACTGCGGACATTACTATCTTTGAGGTCCTGTTTATTAATCTCTGTCCTAGCTCCCTAAAAATCTGCCTGCAGGACCTCATCCCTCTTTCTACCTATGTTATTGGTACCAATATGGATCACGACCTCTGGATGTTCACCCTTCCCCCTCAATGTACTGCAGCCGCTCATGACATCCATTACCCTGGCACCAGGGAGCCAACATACCATCCTGGAGTCACGTCTGTGGCTGCAGAAACACCTGTCTGTTCCCCTAACTATTGAATCCCCTATCACTATTGCTTTCCTGACCTTCCTCCTCCCCCAGCCCCCACCCCTGAGCAACTGAGCCACCCATGGTGCCGTGGACTTGGCTCTCGCTGTACTCTCCAGAGGAACCATCGCCCTCACTAGTATTCAGAGCTGAGTGAGATATACTTGGGACTCCTGCACTACCTGCCTGGTTCTCCTTATCTGTCTGGTGGTCACCCATTCCCTCTCTGGCTGAACACTCTTGAGCTGCGGAGTGACCACCTCCTGAGACGTACTGTCCACGTAGCTCTCAGCCTATCTATTTTCCCAGTCCACTTTAGCCAACTCTGTCCTCATACCCTTGTAATTGCCTTTATTTAAGTTTAGGACACTAGTTTCAGACCCAAGTTTCTCACCCTCAAACTGAATTTGAAATTCTACCATGCTATGATCACTCTTTCCTCGGGGATCCTTTACTATGAGATCGTTAATTAATCCTGTCTCATTACACATTACCAGATCTAAAATAGCCTGCTCCCTGGTTGGTTCCTCAACGTATTGCTCAACGAAACCATCCCGAATACAATCTATGAACTCGTCATCAAGGCTACCCTTGCGAATTGATTTGTCCAATCTATATGATGATTAAAATCGCCCATGATTATTGCAGTACCTTTCTTACAAGCCCCCATTATTTCTAGATTTATATAGCTACTGTTAGGGGGCCTATATACTACTCCTACCAGTGACTTCTTACCCTTACTATTTCTTATCTCCACCCAAACTGATTCTATATCTTGAGCTTCTGAGCCAATATCATTCCTCACCACTGCAGTGATTTCATCCTTTATTAACAGAGCTGCCCCACCTCCTTTTCCTTTCTGCCTATCCTTCCAAAATGTCAAATACCCCTGAATATTCCGTTCCCAGCCTTGGTCACCTTGCAACCACGTCTCTGTAATGGCTATCAGATCATACCCATTTATTTCTATTTGTGCCATCAACTCATCTATCTTGTTATGAATGCTGCGTGCATTCAGATAAAAAGCCTTTAATTTTATCTTATCATTTTTCCTTACTCTGACTCTATTTTCTGGTGCACTCTTATGCTTGCACGCTCTGCCCCTTCCTGATACATTCTGGTTATCATTACCCCTGTCGTTGTCCTGCACTATTGCCTTCTCCTTTCTCTTTGCCTTCCTAAATACCCCTTCACCTGAACCCCTATCTTCTATTTCCAGCTTAGCTTTTCTCCCTTCTGATTCTACCCTCAGGTTCCCATCCCCCTAACATGCAGGTACAGCAAGCAATTAGGAAGACAAATGGTATGTTGGCCTTTATTGCAAGGGGGGTTGGAGTATAAGAGTAAGCAAGTTTTGCTGCAATTATATATGGGGCTTTGGTGAGACCACACATGGAGTACTGTGTACAGTTTTGGTCTCCTTATCTGAGGAAGGATATAATTGTCTTAGAGGAGGTGCCATGAAGGTTCACTAGATTGATTTCTGGGATGAGCGGGCTGTCCTACGAGGAGAGATTGAGTAGCATGGGCCTATATTCTGTGGAGTTCAGAAGAATGAGAGGTGATCTCATTAAAACCTATGACATTCTTAGGGCTCGAGAGGCTGAGAGGCTGTTTCCCCAGGCTGGAGAGTCTAGAACTAGGGGGTTAAGGGGTCACCCATTTAGGAGAAACTTCTTCAATCAGGGTTGTGAATCTTTGGAATTCTCTACCCGAGGGCTGTGGCTGCTCAGTCAATGAGTACATTCAAGGCTGAAATCAAAAGATTTTTGGGCATGAGAGGAATCAAAGGATTTGGGGATAGGGTGGGAAAGTGGATTTGATATAGAAGTTCAGCCATGATCTTACTGAATGACGCAGCAGGCTCGATAGGCCGTATGGCCTACACCTGCTCCTATTTCTTATGTTCTTATAATATGATCTGACCAAAAGTACTTCAAAATCAAAGTTGCAGTGAAACTATCCAGTGAACTTGGTAGAATTTATTTTATTTTATAGAATAGAATCATAGAATAGTACAGCACAGAAGGAGGCCATTTGACCCATCGAGTTTTGATGCATGTTTTTATACATACAAAAGTTCTCCAGAGCCAGCTGTCTGCCATTGCATGTGAAACAGAAGTTCACACTTTGGAGGTTATTTTTGCAGTTAACAAACAATATATGACAATTTTTTTCAGATGACAGTAGTAATATTTTGCAAGCTCCTGGAATTCACTGCAGTCTTTTAGGCCCAGATATTCCGATCGCAGGCCTCCCGCGGGCGGAGGGCTGCGATCTGGAAAAATCTGCGCCAAGACCGGAGGGCTCCCGGGAGGCGCAGAGTTCTGCTGCTGGGCCTCTCCAAACTGCCGGTGCGCAGGGCCCACGTATCCCAGAGGCGCAGGTGGTTCGCAGCGTCACTGGGATCATGGGGAGCCAATCGGAGAAGGGAATCTCCCTTCATACATTTGACAGGAAGACCTGTCAAATATATGAATAGAGATCACCCCCAAAACATAGTAAAACTTTAAATTAAGAAAAAAAAACACATTTTTAAAATGACTTTAAATTACAATAAATTTTAAACAAAAGTTTTATTTTTTGAAAAAAATAATTAAAGTTTTTAACGGGGCTAAAAATAAACTTACCTCATTTTAAAGTATTTTTAAATGATAAATCAGTGGAAATTTAAAAAAAAACTTTTTTCAACTCTTATCCTGGTAAAAGCAGGCCTTACGCTCTCCAAAAAGCGGAACTCTCTGCCCACAGAGGCCCTTCTCCAGGGCAGCCGGATGATCTGTCGAGCTTTCTTGACAGATCGGAAATGCCGGTTTCCAGCGCATGCGCAGTGCATGCCTGAAACTGGCATTTCCAATGTCCCTACGGGTGAGTACACACCTGTAGGGATCGGAATTTCTGCATTTTAGACATATGGACAATGCTTAATGTGAGCCACTGGCATACTCATTAAAAATAATAGGTATCTTGTCAGTGATTCTAGATCAGTCACACATCATTTAAGAAGCATTCTTATTTAAACGTTCAACACTAAAATATTTTATTGTTGCACAGGATCTGACAATTTAGCTCATTTCGTTACTGACATTCGTAGTTGCTATCATAAGTATGACAACAACAATGGATTTTTTTTGGAGTTTCCTGCAAATCTCTTGCTTAATTTTGCTTTAAATGCAGTAACGCACAGCTTTGCATAAAAATTCCAGACGCAATTCTCTAAGCAAGAAGGTTGACTTGAAAGTTGCTGCCAGACCTCTGCTGCTCTCTAACCAGCTGCAAACTGATTAGAATCAGATTAGCAGACGCACATCATCGAGCCAGCTGGAAATGTAATCCACGTGTCTTCTTGGGTAGAAAAACTATGTATATTTTTGCATTTCTGGGAGAATTATTTTATATTAAAAATGATTCACTTCTCCAGCCCAGCTCCCTACTCTTTCTCCCCCCCCCCCCCCCCCCCCTCCCCCCAAATAAGTACTTGGGGGGCGAAATCCAACTTATGCAGGAATGTGTCCCTGCCCAAGTCGAATTTCACCCTGCATGTGTATTGTCTTCAAAAAACAGATTTAAATTCATTCCGGTTATACAGTTTTAAAAGTTTAGAACTTCAGCTGCTTAAGGCAGTGAAAAGCATGTCAGTGAGGAAACAGGACCAGTATCCATATTACATTATCAATTCTGTATGTGCTGTTCGTGCATTGCAGGTAATGATTGCAATGTCAGTTCTGTAAATGCTGCTATTGTGATCAGTGTCTACACTGCACTGTAATTGCTGCAATCAATATCCATTCTGTACTGCAAGCTTAACAACAACAACAACTTGTATTTATATAGTGCCTTTAACATAGTAAAACGTCCCAAGGTGCTGCACAGGAGTATTTTAAGACAAAAAATTTGACGCTGATCCACATAAGGATAAATTATGGCAGGTGACCAAAAGCTTGGTCAAAGAGGTAGGTTTTAAGGAGCGTCTTAAAGGAGGAAAGAGAGGTAGTGAGGCGGACAGGTTTAGGCAGGGAATTCCAGAGCTTAGGACATGTCTTCAGTAATAGCATTTACCATGTTTGCATGGGGTATTGGTGCGGGAAGCACAGGGTATAAAACAGTACAAGTTTTCTCACTTAAATGTCTGCTGTAGGTGTTTCAGAAATGCAGATTGATCATGATGACCTATGGGTAGCTATGGAAAAAATATTATTTTTAATTTTCCAGTTTTAAAGGCCAATCAAGTCATCTAATCTAATCTGTCAGTTATTTCTGGTATAGCTTTTACTGTGAAATGCAGCAATCAGTCATGAAATTGTGTCCTGAGGCTTGAACATTTTAGCACGCCAAAATTGTTCATTTCTGAAAAGTTATTCTTAAAATAATAAATGATGTGGTCAGATTTTACCACAACTCAACAGTAGCTCAGAAAACAATTAACTGAACATTGCAAGTATATGCTGAATTGATTAATGTGTTATAATATTGAGTAGTTGTGTTTGCGTGTAACAGATTAATAAGTGAATAGCTGTGTAAAAAGTCACATTGTGATCTTGTAATGTTTGCCCGAGAGTTGAATTATATCCCTTTCTCAATCAACAAGAACAATGTAATATAGGGCAGCACATTGTTGCTACCTTGATGCCAAACAAGACAAGTTTCTGATCCTAGCCTTATTATCACAGCGAAGCAATAGGCAGACAGACACCAAACGCTTCCCTCAAAATAGGTGAAATTGGAGGGACTGTTCTTGGGAACTTTTGATTACTGATTCAACAGTAACATTGTTAGATGTTTGCAAGGTGATTGCCTCTTGGCCAAGGTGTTACTCTCCATTTGGGGAGTCCAGAACAGAATGGATTTAAAGTGGTAAAGAAGTGTGGAGACAAAGAAATTTAAAAAAAAACTAACAGATGCATCCAACTATGCTTATGTCTTGTATCAAGCATGTCCGTCACAACTCAAAGTGTTACACGTGCACCCGGTTGGTTAAAATATCTTCTTCATAAAATAGCAGCAAATCACAATCTTAACGAGAAAGATTAAGAAAGCTTTCTGGTTTCTGCTGACATTAATTATGCAAGGGGAGGAGCAAGGGATTTACTGGCAGCTGCCAATGTCGATAAATTTCCCTGAGCAACAGCAATAAGCCTTTAACTAACTTCACGGTGTGCCTATTTGAACACTTCCCCCAGAGCAAGTAATAGAGCATTGACATTAAAAGGGACAGACCTAGTTAAACACTGGTCCACTGCAACTAAGCTACATAACCGTGCTGGAGGCTGTATACTGCCTATGAGCAATGCCATGGGAGATCATCTAGTATTATAAAACTATTACGTTTAATAGATTTTCAGTCAAGTAACATTTAATTAGCTTATCGTTAAGGCAACTCATGTCAGCACGATACTTTACAGCTTTGCAGCGCTTCCCACGTTACAAGAGTGACTCCACTTCAAAAGTACTTAATTGGCTGTAAAGCGCTTTGAGACGTCCGGTGGTCGTGAAAGGCACTGCATATCAATGCGATTCTTTCTTTCTTTCTTTCTTTCTTTCTTTCTTTCTTTCTTTCTTTGCTTTGCGAATGAAAATTGCAGGCCCGTGCTTCAAAAAAAATAACCCAAGTCACAGTAACTGAACAACTTTGAGATATGAGGATGTTATGTTGGGAACAATTATACTTCTTGGTTCTTTTGTAATCCACTACTCTTCAATGTTTATTCACCATAAATAATTAGTTTTTTAAAATATAATTTAATTTTTTCTGCACGCTTTTGGATGCCTTTATTGAGGCTTCAGATTTTGGTACAATACGGTACAGGACTAGCAGTAACCTGGAGGTTGTAAATTCGATTCTCACCTTGGCAAGATGTGAAATTGTAATTTGTAAATCTGGACATTTGTGGGTTTGCACCAAGGAAAATTACCATGAAAACTGCCAGATTGTCACAAAAACTCAACTGGTGCACTAATTTCCTTCAGGTTGGAGAACTTAGAACCCCTACTTTGTCTGGCCTACATGGGATTCCAGTCCCACAGTAAACCGTTGACCCTTAATGTTCTCAGGGCAACTCAGGATAGGCCGTATAAACTGTCTTGCTGTTGTCGCCCACATCCCAAGAACAAAAGGAAAGTGGCACATTGGGGATTTCTCGCAAAGTGGCCTGAAATCGGCAAGAGCACTAAATTACTTCTTCTACGTTGAGGTAAAGGATCCGTGGCAAGACTTGGTAGCCTTTTAAAAAATATATTTACGCTGACTGTTCTTTTCCTGACGGTTTTAATTTTATTTAAAATCAAGTTCTGTTGGTTCCTCAGTCAAGGCATCAACCACAGAGCATAAATGCCCATCTACACCTTACATGTGAAATCGATTACTCTGGTTTTTCTGTTGCTATTGGATAGGAGACTGGCCCATATTGTTACATTTCATGGTTTTTTATGATCATAATTTCAATCTTGGATTTGCTGGCTAGCCAATTCACATCTGTACCCTATTAACTGGAGAATGCAATCTGAAGAAGCAGTAGTTCAGTCAGCACGATGTCAGCGCACAAGTCAGTGAAACATTTAATTCCTGTTAAATCAGGAAGTTGTGCCATTTTCATGTATCTACGTATTTGGTCAGCTGGCAGAAAATTGATAGTGCTAAATGATTTGATTTCTGTAACAGTTTGGGCACAGCCTAAAACAATTGAATGAGAGTACAGTGTAATACTGATCCTTCCTTATTACCCCCCTCCTATTCCTCATCTACATGCTGTCCCTTAGCAACGTTATCCGAAGACAATGGGGTCAGATTCCAGGTGTACGCTGTCTATCTCTATCTCTCCACTTCCTCTATGTTGACATCCAATCTTGGATGAACTGTAGTTTCCTACAGGTGAACATTGGGAAGACAAAAGCCATTGCCTTCAGCCCCCGCCACAAACTCTGTGCCTTCAACACAACAACAACTTGGATTTATTTAGCCACTGATTCCATTCCTCTCGCCGGCCACTGTCTTAGAATGAACCAGACTGTTTATAACCTCAGCATCCTAGTTGCCCCCGCGCTGAGTTTCCAACTCCCAATCCTTTCCATCATAAACACCGCCTACTTCCAGCTCTGTTACGTTGCCTACCTCTGCCCCTACTTAAGCCCATCTGGTGCTGAAACCCTATTCATCTCCAGACTCGACTATTCCGATGCTCTTCTGGTTAGTCCCCCATTCTTCACCCTCCATACACTTCAGCTCACCCAAAACTCTCTTGTGCACATCCTATTCCATTCCAAGCCCAATTCACCCATTACCCCTACTTGCTCCTCCAACCCGTAAAATTTAAAAATCACATTCTCCTGTTTAAACCCCTTAATGGCTTCGCCCCTCCTTATTTCTGTAACCTCCTCCAGTCTAAGAGCTCTGTGTCCTCCAACTTTTGCCTTTTGTGCATCTTCCACTTCCATCGCCTCACCATTGGCAGCTGTGCCTTCAGCCATCTAGGCACTTAGACTCTGGAATTCCCTCCCTAAACCTCTCCGACTCTCTCCCTCCCTCTCTTCCTTTAAGAGCCTTGTTAAAACCACCTCTTTGACCAAGCTTTCAGTCACCTCTCCTAATATCATCTTAATTGGCTTGGCATCAATTTTTGTCTGATTACACTTCTGTGAAGTGTATTGGGATGTCTTAGCGCATTAAAGACTCTATATAAATGCAAGTTGTTGTTGATTCTTCTTGAATTTCCATAATTTGGAATTAAACTTGGAGAACTCTGCAGATGGTCATGTAATGCTGACTTTGATTTGAGTCCTAAGAAGGGTTTTAATAGAGTAAATAAGGAGAAACTGTTTCCAGTAGCAGAAAGTTCAATAACCATAAGACACAGATTTTAAGGTAATTGGCAAAAGAAACAGATGCGACATGAGGAAACTTTTTTTTTACGCAGTGAGTTATTATGGTCTGGAATGCACTGTCTGAAAGGGTGGTGGAAGCAGATTCAGTAGTAACTTTCAAAAGGGAATTGGTTAAATACATGAAGGGGAAAAATTTGCTGGGCTATGGGGAAAGAGCAGGGGAGTGGGACTAATTGGATAGCTCTTTCAAAGAGCCGGCATAAACACAATGGGCTGAATGGCGGCCTCCTGTGCTGTATCATTCAATAATTCTAAGAACACCTTACTCATGCTCTCTTGCCTGCAGCATTCTATCCAGTCAAGAATTAAAACAAGAATTATGACACCTCCAGCTGTTGTTGGCTCTAAATCAGTTCTCTCTCTAATGTCAACGGTTGGCCCATGCAGTATATAATATAAACTGCTTGCAATACTCTGACCCCCTTATAATGCTTATTTTTGTCACACTAACTGGCTGATAACTGAGTTTAAGATTTTTAAGAACCTTATCATTTATTTTTCCCACCCACTTTCTGCCAATTGTTGTGCAATGCTCGTGAAAAAAGACCATGGCTAGTACAATCACTTGATTCCTTGCTTTGCCCTGTCTTTTCAAAGTAATAAATTAAGCTTCGCAATACGTTTTGCCACTTGCTTTGTCCTGAGTTAATTAAGCAATGTGGTTTTCACAGGCAAAGCTAAAAAAAAAAAATAAGTAAATTAAATATTGGTGATTCTGGAAATGATCAATGCACCCACCACTGGCGTAACTGTTCAGTGCTCACATGAGTACTACTCGCCCACTGTTAATTCAGATGAATTTCTGATATTGTGCTGCTGCTTATTCTTACGCAGACATTTCAAGCCTCAATCCAGTTCATATGCAACTCAGCCTTCAATGTTAAATTTTTCCTGTTCCTGACTGAGCTCTTAGCGTACTTTTTTTCGGAGCGGGTAAAGGGATGAGTAAAAAGGAGACTGTGGAAGATTGGAACCACCTTCCAGAAGCGCACTTTCTACAAACAGATCCTGCAATTACATTGCCCATTGTGTTGAGAACGAATGCCGGCAGGGCTAGTCTTATCTCGTAAAAACATGCCTCCTTTTGGTGAGCATTGAGATGACATTGATGCAGGACATTGCCAAGACATCCAATCATATAGGTGTTTAAACTGAGGGTGTATAATTGTCAAATAATTATTCATATATAACCACCAAAATAACTTGACATTACTTAAAAGATACATTTCAAATCTACAAGATTATTTTGCATACTTCTATGGCACTGCTGAATGAAACTGCCTGTGTTCTGTAATTTGGCATGAAATGAAAATGGTACTATCTGCAGGAGGAGACACCATGTTATGTGAACACTATTTAAACAAAAACGGCCAATTGAGCTAATGCTTCAACATTTAAAGCAGCCAAGGTAAAACTTCAGCACTCTTGTGTTCCCATGACACTCTACAACGACCTGCAAAACAGACCAACTGACTGCAATTTGAGCTGTAATTTGATTTAACATTCAAAACCTTGGCATTAAACCAAAGAGTAGAACATCGATCTTGATGTGGGCTGAGGAAACTCCTACTGCTTAAGCAGCAAAATGAAGGTTTATTATCCTGTGAGCTAAAGCCGTTCTGGCTGGCAATTTTCTTCCATCTAAGAAATATGATATGTAAAATTTGCAACAATATACAACATGGAGTTTCTTTTTACTGACACAAGTATGTTGAACATTAGAAGAATGAAAGATTTCTGAAGACTAAGTGCATATGTTATCGGCATTAAATAAGGTTAGGCTGAAAACATAACATAGGGATTTAAAGCTTCAGGGCATTAACTTCCTCAGACCACTTTTTTGAATCAAATGCTGCTACCCATGAATCCTACAGGATGTCACAAAGTGCAAAGTAATAGACTTTTGTCTAACCACTTCATGTTTAATCAAAATAACATGTTTCAAATAACACCAAATAAGGTGAATGTTATCCCTTTATTGTCTTGTGTTTTTTAAAATCAGAAAGCTACTCTAAAAGAATATTCTGATGAGTGAGAACATACACTGGACTAATTACAGTCATCTGCAAAGTGGTAGGATTGCATTATTGCTTCATGTTACTCTTCACTTCATGTGCAATAAAGTGAAACTCGAGCTGGAGGAACAAAATAAGTCGCGTTTTAGTTCAAAAAGAAAGCTCGGCTAGCCCAAAAGTTCTACTTAATCTTCATGCATAATACAAACCTGATTCCTTTCCTGTGTGCGTGTTGCAGTAAAGTTCCAGAGTCAGATAACAAGTTTCCAAGTATTTGTACTGCTGTTTGTGGTAATGTGACATGGATTTCTGAAGCAATAAACGGACTCATGAAGCACTCTGTCCCATGTTGTTACAGATCCAAAATCATTGTTTTCTGACAAAATCGTCTACATACAGTAAGCTGCAGTAAGTCTGAAAGGAATATAGCAGTACTGCACTGTGCCAGACTCGACTCCAGGTTCTGCTTTCAGTTAACAGAAAGATCATGCGACTCTGCTGTTGCTGATGCCACTGTCTGTGCTGCTTTTACTGCTTCAGGGCCAGACTCCGTTGGATGGTGGGTGTGCAGTTGGTAGACACAGGATCTCAATGTAATGCAGACTGACAGTCTCCTTAAAAACACAAGCATGAAGTTTGAGAGATCAGCCCACCTATGATGTCATGGCAGTTGGAGCTAATCGAGCGAGAGGTTTCCTTACTCCTCCTAGGATTTAATCCTAGGTTCCTGGTGAAAACAGATGGACTAGGGATAAAGATCTTCATTGTTTAAGACAGTCACAGTGGGTTTGAACCAAAGGGATGTGTCAGTGCTTAGACTGTATATTTACACCCACAAAATTAAAATTCACTTCCCCGCCCATCCTCTTAAAAATAAACCTGAATACAGTAGAATTGAAACACATGGTTCACTGTATGATGTCTTTCGGAAGAGATTTTTTGTCCTGTAACCTTGGTTAAGCATATGAGTTGCTCGTGTGAACTGACCAGAGCACCTGTAAAGTAGTTTAATGTTTGTGTGTGTACATGTGAGATTTACCCTCTGTTATTTCCTGGTATTTAATTGTGGATTTTTAGTTGATAGCATTACAAATGTTTGTGTTGCATTCAGTCTAAGCACCATTGTGTATTAACTACATCGGGAGTATTGGCCACTGCAGTACTCCCAAGATCTGTGCTGTGTATGGGACGAGTGTTAAAACTTCCCTCAAGCATTGCTGTGTTTTTTGCCAGCACCTAATCCCCTCGGTGTCTAACTCACATTTGCCCCTGATTATTGATCATTTTCTCTTGTAATCTTCATCGCACATATACACACACACACATTTGACATTTTGGGGCTGCATTCACCTCTTGCAGGGTGCGGTTCCATCAGGGCAAGACTTAAGCCTGCCTCTCGGAACCTGCCCCAACCAATTTCCCTGGTCAGGTGTCATTTACTACATACAGCGGGCTCTTAGCAGATCTCCCAATGTCAAGACGTGTGAAGACGAGAATCCTTACGACACAACAGCAGGGATGCACCAGAAGAGGCGGGAACGTCACTTAAAGGGGCAGAAGAGCCCCTAAGCTTGGACCAAAACTCTCATCGATGGCTTTAGCCGAGATCAAGGCCTTCAGCGGCCTGAGTCGTGGGCCTGAACTGGAAGAAGAGGAGGGCTCTACTAGGACGTCTGCCTCTACTCCCTAATCTCTGGGCTGCTACTGCTGCTTCCCGGGGCGTACTCCAACCTTACATTTGGCGGCCCTGGGGAGCAAAGGAAAGCGGGGCAGGAGTTCATACAATCTGCTGGGAATCAGGCCATTCCTTGCCCCCTCCCCAGTCACTATTTGCATATGGTGGGTGGGGAAGGAGCGGCCAGCAGTAGTCTAGACACAGGAAAAGGGAAAGAAATCCAGCCCGGAGGAGTGAAGCAACTGTAGACCTCACCATCGGAATCTTGCTTCAATCTTCCCTGGTATTCCACCCAACTTTGGTCAGGATCATGGAGGAGAATCCAGCCCTTAATTTTAAATATATGCAGCAGACATCCAAGTCGATAAATGTTGTGGATATGCAGTACAGAACGGTGCAGCAAGTTGAACATAGGGATTCAGTCACAAGCATGCCTCCAGTTTCTAGTGGACTACGCTCAAATAAGTGTTGGTATGAAAGTTTACCAGTAAGTTGCATCTGCTGTAAGCCACACATTCAGTAGGAGTAACCCAGCCAGCGTTTTTTTTTATTGCTGGATATCGATGCCATTTCTGCTCCATTCCAACCTCTTGACTATATAAACATGGTATGAAGAGTGCTGTGCCTTCCTACCATCCGTATATAGGTTAATGAATTAAACTATTTCAGTACTTCGTTTTGAAAGCAGTTAGTTTTTCTGAGCTTGTGCTACATTCTACCTATGTCTGTTTCTGAATGATAATTTGTCCCCTCATTCACTTCTTTAAAAAAAGCTTTCAGATTTTACAGTAATTTCTTAAACTACATCCCTGTGTCAGACACTGGGTTCCTTTCAAAAATTGACATGCTAAAATTTAGACATTTTACTCGGTTTTAACCAAACTTCCTCTCATCAAATCCTGGGTTCCCTTTGCAAATTGACATGTGAGGAACTGCCTCTGTATTCAGTCTCCAAAATACAATTGCGAACTTATGTCAAATGGCACACAGCATAGGGAATATTTTTTTTTAATGTAGCTGTGCAATTAGTGACTTGTTACACTGCTCAGCAATCGGCTGTAACAGTGTTATCCTCAGACAAATGATGTAAGCAGCTTCTAACAGCCCAGACAGTGTGCCATAGAATGAAGTCCCTGGCTCTAAAAGCTGTGGGAAATGTGGGCATAACATAGCAAAATAAATTCAACATAAAATGGTGTGACTTGTTTTCTAATTTTTTCTGATTTGTTTGTCTTCCATTCTCTGGCTTATGTTTTTTTTTCTTTTTCTTGTGGATTCTGAAAGAAGTATTGGTACAAAATATTTTTGCAGTGGCAGGTTTTCAATATCGATAAGTTACATATATGTACCTTACTCATCGTAGTTAGATTACTTCATAAGAAATTTTGACAACCTCTGCTGGGACTATTTTTGAGGGTGAGCACAAGGGGGGTTGCTCATTCATGTTATTGAAAAGAACATTTTTCAAAATTACAGATTGGAAATTTTGTTTTCCTTGGGTTTTGTTCCCCTCTAGTTCCTCCAAAACCTAGTCTGGGTTTGTTGCTTTTTTTTTTAGCTTGGTGACATCATGATGTCTTGGCACACGAGCACAATACAGTTAGGATAATTTGGAGACATTAAAACATGATATGCCCAAGAGGAACAATTTTATGTATTTACATTTTTTCCTCTATTGTGCTGCTCAACTTGGTCTTTTGGGACTTGAACCACAGAAGACTATGTCCACGCAGGGTGTGTGACCTACAGTTTTGGCTCTCAAACCACTTTGCTGCAATGCGAAAGGTGGTCTGAGTGCACCTTTAGATACCTAACTCCACATCAGGTGATTTTTTTTTTTATGGTGTTGAAGTCCAACAAAATGGGGTTTTCAACCCGGCCATTAAGCCAGGCTAGCTCCCCAAAGAGGTGACACAAGTTATAGGTATGTGAGATCAGCACCCAGTGACAGGACAGGATTCAACATGCAGGTCACCCAGATATGAGGGCTAAAATCAAAACTGCTTTACTAAAACTTACCATGTATGAGGGAGGAAAAAGCCCCACTCAGTCCATTGAAGCAACAGTAGGGATCAGGGGGAAAAAAAATCAAAAATAGGGCAAAATGTGATCAAAAACTAAGAACTCGGAGTGGGTCATCCTGATTGTTGAAATGCAGAACTGTTTTCCATCGCGCTCATCCGGACACAATGGATAGTAAAAGGGAGCCAAGAGTTCTGCAGTTAAAGACTTGCACGACTGTCAAAATTTATTTAAATAGCCGAAGAGAATACAGAATCCTCTCTGATTCTCACCCCAAACAGATTCCAGATACATTACTGCGTGGCACCCCAGGAATGGGATGCTGTAATGTGCAATGAACAAGAGGTCAATGAGATGGCTCTGGCTGGAGTATATTGGCATTTTCATCAGGAGTCCCAATATGCAGTGAAAAAGGTTGAATGAAGAGTGTATCTTTTCAGCTTATTCTCATATGAGGGTGAGTCTTGAGAAGGCACTCTCAATGCAGAGATAATTGCCTTCAAGTATCATAGTCCTGCACTTTCTTTCCCCATAGCCTTGCAAAATTTTTCCTTTTTAAGTATATATCCAATTCCCTTTTGAAAGTTACTATTGAATCTGCTTCCACCACCCAATGTATTCTCCTCATCTCTTCACCGCCCCTCCCCCCCAATTACCAGTCTTTTCTTTTTGCAATGTTGAACCTTTACCTAGAACCAGCTACTATTTACAGGACTCGAGATGTCTAGACTCATAGTTGGTAGGTGTGGTGTTTAATGACCCAAGAAATCCAGGTGAGGCAATACCTATCCTGATCTGGTATTCATGAATGGCCCAGAAAATGTACAGGAACAGTCTGGGGAACAGAGGCCACAAAAAGATCAAGTTTAACATTATCTGGAAGTCAGAGATATGTACGACCAGGAGTTAGGTACGTCATTATAAATGAACTAAGCTTGACAGAATTAAGGAACAACTAAAGCAAACAGATTGGGGAGGTTGTTCAACAACACTTCAGTAGAAGACAAATAGTAACCTTTAAAGGTATCATGCTCAGCTTACAAAATAAATACATTCCCAAAACCAGCAAGCTCACCCTCACCTGGGCTACCAATTTGCTGCAGAATTCATAACTCTAGAGGTGGAAACACAGCTGTTTGATGCTACCCTGCACAGTGCATCTCTTTGTGGCCAACGTAAAGCTGCAGTGACAACGTACTTAGAGTCCACATTATGCTGTACTGGCTGCCTGATGGATGGAGAAGGGGAATCGAGATTTGGAGAACACCAAAAATGATCATCCTCAGTTGTCAAGGTAATTGATGGTAGGACAGGAGAAAGTAATAAATTATGTATTTTTAAAAATGTACTTTTTTATCTTTGCTCCCTCTTATTACAACTGCTTGAAGGTGCACAGCTGCCCTACCATTCTCGCACTTCACCCTCCTCCCAGTCTGGGTAATTACACACTTCTACTTGATCCCTCCCTCAGCTGTGATCCGGAACACAGACACTCCATAGTGCACCAACTAGGATGCTCCCAGGCTGCTCATACTTATTTAAAACAATTCAGTGACTATGAAAGAAAATAACCACTCCATTTGTACTGATCCTTGCATTGTATTGCAGGGCGTAACTAAGTTTACTTCGAGGGATTTATCCAAGTTGAATAAGGCAGTGGATTATTTCTTTGGCTTACTACCTGTGTTTCACGATTTTGGAAGAGTGGTGTCAGTTTATTCCAACAGCAAGATATCAATCTGCTGCTTCAGGGCTGTCAAGTGACGCATGGTGGCTGTATCTTACTGTGTGGTCTGTTTGGTTAGCTTTGCACAACATGATTCAAGCCCGTCATATATTTTAATTGGCCACATGTAAGAAATGCAGTACCTCCAATAATGAGGTTAACCATTCATGGTATTACAGGGGCTTATCATTATAATGCTTTTTTTTGTTAATATAGTACTCAAATTTTGGAGAATTAGCAGTGATCAAATAATGCTAAAGCTGGTCCTACTTATCTCTAACAGTTATTTAGCGCCATTGTGCATTCTGAAAGGATTAACTTCAATCTTGTTTGTTTTTGGAAAATTACTTCAGTAAACTTGCAGCTTAAAATCTAAGATGTCAATGTGTTTTTATTTAGCTTTATCAAAAATTATTTGAACTGCATCCCAGCAAAAGATAATGTAATGACAGAGAGGCCATACTCAGTAAGATGTTTTTAATTTTGGTTGTATTCGTAACTGTGAATCCAGCTGTGAATAGCAAAGTGCAAACTGCCTTTAAAGAAAATGTGATATTTTAAAATATAAAACAACTTCTTAATTTCCCTCACTTCCAAAACAACCCCATAATTTATCTATCACTCTCTTGTCCTAGTTTTGAACCTAGGACTGTCATCACACAGTGCTCGCTGCATCA
This sequence comes from Squalus acanthias, assembly GCA_030390025.1. Lineage (NCBI taxonomy): Eukaryota > Metazoa > Chordata > Chondrichthyes > Squaliformes > Squalidae > Squalus > Squalus acanthias. Next base: position 83,686,041 of record CM059439.1, read on the forward strand.
GTGACGCATTATTTTGCAAGTTTTCAGTGTTGTAAGAATAAAATCCTTCTGAACTTCAGTATAGCTAACTTGCTTCTTAATTCACAACATACTTTTGTCCTACATTCTTGATTCACTCTGCTTCTTTTATCTATATTCATCTTTCACAACATATGTGTGACAGACAGGGAGCCCCATCATATTCCAAGTCATATAGTCTTTATTTTTGATAGCTATATTCGTGAGGTGTGGATGGTGACCTGAAATGTAATTACTGTGTATGGAGAAAGAATCTGTGAGCTGTCTTTCTTTCTGCTAACTTGTTTTCTGCATGTTAGAGCAGATACACATGGCTGTTGGTTATGCAGAATGTCACTTGAAAGTCAGCTTTTTTTAATATTTGTTCTTGGGATGGGGGCGTCACTGGCAAGGCCAGCATTTATTGCCAGATGATCGCCACTGCTAGGTAGCTGACTTAATGAAGGTTATCTGTCAGGGTCATAGGTGACAATCACTTGATGTTGAGCACTTTTATGCTCCACAAGACCCGGGCCGGTGCCATCAGCTCCCGAAGCGTGGGTCTTCCGCATTTGACTGCAAGCCAAATGTAAATCCCCTGGGTCTCGCTCAGATCGGCGGTCTGGAAGAACCGTTACTGCTTTGGGAACTTGGCAACACTCGTGCAATATAAGAGCACCTATAGTTTACTTGGCTACAGAAGCTCAATTAGTTCTGTTTGTTTGTCCTGTTGGGGGGGTTGCCTAGCAAATTTCTTACATGGTGGTTATATCTTGCAAAAAGATAAAGGACTTGAGAGTTTTCTGAGGAAACCTTGATCCTTTAAAGTGTAATTGGCGGACAGCTGTGTAACCCGGGGCTGCCGATTGAGAGGATAAAGGTAGCAGCCCTCTCCCACTTCCACAGTTCTGCTGAGCTCATCAAGATAGAGGTTGGAAATTCTGTACTGGTGGAAGAAAACTTATGTATAAGTCACATTACAGACACTGGTTTAGTGTCATAGCCAACATTTATCCCTCATCCAACACTGCCCGAAATAGATTGACAGCTCATTCATCTCGTTCCTGTTTGTGGGGCCTTGTGTGGAAATTGGCTATCGTGTTTGCCTACAAAACAAAGCTGACTGCTTTTAAAAAGTAATTATAATTGCCTGTAAAGCTCTTTGGGATGTCCTATATAAGTGCAAGTTTGATCTTTTTAGTGTTATTAAGAGAGTTAACAGTCTTCCCTTTTTTTTTATTCCTGAAGACATGCAAGTTAAAAATTATTTACTCAAGTGAGCTTTGCTATATTGACTTTCTGCTACTGTTTCACTTTTAGTAAACCAGATTTGTAGTTTATAGCCTAAGTCATATAGTCTGATACGGTTTACTATTCCACTTGCTGAAGTCCAGGAGGACACGAGGGCCCGGATATTCCGATCCCTACGGGTGGGTACGCGCTGTGTACCCACCCATAGGGACATCGGAAATGCCGGTTTGGGCATGCGCTGAAAACCGACATTTCCGATCTGTCGAGAATGCTCTTGACAGATCGGACGCCTGCCCTGGAGAAGGGCCCCTGTGGGCGGATAGTTCCGCTTTCTGGAGACCCTCCGCCCGCAGAAAACCCTTAGAATTCTTAAGTAAGGCCTGCGTTTACCAGGATAAGAGTTGAAAAAAAGTTTTTTAAAAATTCAGTCATTTCTCATTTAAAAATACTTTTTAAAGAAAAAGGTAAGTTTATTTTTAGCCCCGTAAAAACTTTAATTATTTTTTTCAAAAAATTAAATTTTTGTTTAAAATATTTAATTTATTGTAATTTCAACTCATTTTAAAAAGGTGATTTTTTTTTTTTAATTTATTTAATGTTTTACAGTGTTTTTTCATTGATCTCCATTCATATATTTGACAGGTCTATCTGTCAAGTGTATGAAGGGAGATTCCCTTCTTTGATTGGCTCCCCATGGCCCACGTAAACCCAGGGACGCTTGCGAACCGCATGCACCCCTGGGATGCGTAGGCCCTACGCACTTGGAGTTGGAGAGGCCCAGCATCGGAACTATACGCATCCCGGGAGCCCTCAGGTAAGTGCGTAGATTTTTTTTCCAGATCGGAGGCCTCCGCACGCGGGAAGCCTCAGATCGGAAAATACAGCCCGAGGAGTCTCGTCAATTCAGTAAGCTCATTTCAGTAATAGGGGGACTTTTTGTTCAGCCGTTGGAGAACGCTACATTCGCAAGATCTTGAGTTTCTACTCTTGATTTAAACACCATTGTCTCTTGTTTTTTTTAAAAAATCAACTGCTGCAAGAAAAAAAAATTAGATGAATGTACACATACTTCAATTTCCCCCTTCCCAAAATACTTTTTTTGCTTTTTGAACATAAACCCGGTTTCCTTTTTACGAGTCTGTATACTTGACAGTCCCTGAGTCTTGGCTCATTTTGCCCTTTGTTTTATTACGATCGGGGGGGGGCACGGGGTGAAGTTTAAGAACATGTTTCTTACTCCCTCTGGTAACTAAAATAACTGATCTTCCACTCAGTAATTTAATTTCACTGGTACAGATTTGGTATTTTTCAAGCTATGTAATGTGTTTCTTAACATTTTTACTGCAAATCTTGCAGCTTCCAGCTCTCTAAGCTGGAGCTTGTACAAGATAGGACCAGACCAGTAAACTTGGCACCAGGCTTTTTGTTTCATCAATATTAAAGGTGATTCTTTGGTTCCTACCATTGGTGATTAACGAGTCCAGATTAATGGGTCCAGTATCCTCTCCTCTCCTTTTTGAGTAACTTTTTTCCAGAATGATAGGTGGGATCCAGTTTATTTGAAAACTAGAACTGTTCAGGTCTGAATCGGTTAAATTGCCGCAGTTCCAATTTGATGTTTCTGAATTCCTTTCAAGCTTCCTTAACAACTTCCCACTCTGAAAGACCAAAAATGGCCATTGCATATTTCCCAAAGTAGTTTTATCTAGCTTTCAGCAGTCACATTGATTTTATTTTTCTAATTTATAGCTTGTTATGCAACAGTTTCAACTTTACATCCTTGTAAAGTGGAGCTTTGTTTCTGGTTATTAAAGTGAGACATTTTGGAGAGTTTTTATTTATTTGATGTTGGCAGTGATGTGGAACTAAACTGAGCTTACTTTATATTCTGGCAGACAGGGAAGCCATATTGGAAAATCGTTAAGTGGGAAGAGGTAGAGTTTCTCAGCTGTATATCCTGTGATATTTATAATGTTTCAGAAACCAACGGAACTGGCGCTTTTCCCAGTGCCTGGAATGATTTTGCTTGGAGAGCTCAGGGCATATACACTCATTGTTGAAAATGATGGTTACCTTTAATAATTCAATATCAACAGGAATTGGAGGGCTCCCATTTTCTGTGTGTGGCAGTATGTGCAATATTAGAGACTGAAATATTGGGACATTCAGATGGCTTGTTTTTGTGTCCATTTTGACTTCATTAGCTTTACTGTAATTCAATTCATTTAATTTTTCCCCCTTCTGTACGGCACCAATGCCACAGCAGTTTTTTTTCTACCTTCCCTAAGATTGAATGTCACTAGATAGCTGGCTGTTGGTATGGGTACACAATGATTTTAATGAGATAGAAACTACCGCTCACCATCTCCTCTTCCAACTTGGTTACTTTGTAAGGAATCATGGTTAGTGTCTGCGTTGAACTGCTGAACTTCAGGAATCTATGCCACCAGCATGCTGCTTTCTGTCTCGTTAACTTGTTGGAATTTCACGTTTATAGATACTGTATAGGGACATGATTGGGCTTGCCTCTGCTGCCCTTGTGATTGTAGTCTGTTAGACATCTCTGGGAAGGTACTAGAGGATGTCCAGACCTGTGGAATCAACATCTTCAGGAGAGGAGAAGAGAAAAAATTGAGGACGGGGAAAACAAGAAAATGTTTGTAACTAAAATGTTTGTAATTAATAAAGGAGAACATTCAGTAAAACCTGCATAAATTCTTTCATCAACACTATAAGACTCTGTTGGCATGAAACATTTTAAGAAGCTGTGTGAAACAGCTTGACCCTGTTTGAACCACAACATATAACTTTAAAGCATTTATCTGCAGTATGAATCACTTTTTAATATCTGCTATGTAATGCTGAGGTTGAATATTTCATTATTTATTAATCCAGTAATTTACAGCACTGGTGTAAAAGTCTGTATGAAAGTAACAGTGGCCCCACCCCTATCTGTTGCAGTAAATCAACACTTTAACTTCTCATTCACTGCAGTGGAGAAAAAAATAATTTGTTAATACTTTATTAACTTTAGGATTGGGAAGATTAGCAGTCATGGTCTCTTCTGGTCCTTACATTCCTATGGTGATTGGGACTATGAAAGATGCAACAGTGCATCTTAATTTTCAAACTTGGGGACCAGCCATATGGACTGCAGTGACCTCTTCCAGGCCTGACCATTCCTATATTCCAGTATATTCTCATAAATTATCCTATCTTTCAGTGATCTCGTAAGTTTTTAATTTTTAAAATAAATTGTTCAATACTTGCTTTCAGCTTTGTACTGGGTCCCATTAGAGGGACCAGAAATATGACATTTACAATGTAAATGTATGTGTTATTTGGACAGTGCTGTGTCTAAAACTAATTACAGCTTCAAATTTTTGATTGCTTGCTCAAAGAAAGGGACAGTAAATGTTTCACCGCATTTCTTGCGTCAAAATTGAGAAGCTAATTGTTCTTTGTAAACGTTCAGTTGAATTGTCTCAGCCAAATGTTATACTAACTCCAGCAGCTTATCATTCTATTCAGATATAATCTGCAGTGATCTACAATATTTTTGTTTAGAGTTTGATAAGATATGATGTATTATCACCCTTTAATGGCATTGAATTTTCAGATCTTAAAACGTGCAACTGGCTCAATGCTCAGGACTTATTTTCTGGTTTTGTGCACATTGCTCTGGTAAATCTGGTATTTGGACAATCATTCATGTCCCTGGTAATCTTGGGTATGGTCATTTGATGAAGAGTCCAGTCAACTTAATTTATGGATCTTTCATTTGTTGGCTGCCAATGAAATAAGAAGCATGTGATTATGACCTGATGATGGTATTCTAAATGCCATAAGAAAAAAAGTGTATTGCTGTGTGAGGCGTTCTCTTTCTTCAAATACTTAGATGGAAAAATTAGGATTAGCAAACGTCCTTTAAGAAAAAAAAAAAGGGTTTTTTTTCATTAGAGGCAAGAAATTCTTTAATTTGGATTGAAAAAAGCTTTTGGATGTTGTGATTTCTGCCAAGTCTTTCTGTAAATAATAGGAACAAAATTTTAATAAATGATGGTTTGGGAAATTGCCAACAGCAGTGTACCATAATCTTGCAGGTTCTACGCTGATATGAAATTTGTACTTCTGTCTTTGTCACTGCTGCTGTTCTTGTGCTGTGTGTAATGCTGTGTTCATAATGAAAAAGTAACCCTTTGTGCACACAGGTTTCTATTACCACCTTAACACGTACAATTTTATGGGCTATTGGTAATCATCACTTGCCTCTGCTTCCACAAAACAAAATTTGAAACGGAGGTGTACTTGTGTTGCCATTTTTGTCCTCCCATCATTTTCTGAATTCTGATGTGATGCTTTATAAAGAAATTCATCAGGACTTTACCAGACATCATGTGACTTTTTATCAGACTTTCAGTCCCTTTCAAAAATTGAATGTGTGGGCAAGTTGCTGCTGCATATTACAGGCTTCCCCGAAGACCTGCAGGTCAAATTACTAAATATTTTTGGCAGGATGGGCAGCAGGGGCCTAGAAAAGAAGTATCCTTGCATCCACCTTTAAGCCCCATTCGTGATTGTCAATACCTGTCTGACACTAGCAAGTTCACCAAGAGGAATTACATCTGACATTTTTTCAATGAGTGGGACCTTATCTTGTGGAATAGCTGTGTGTGGGTCAGATCCTTTCAACTTCTGTGCATTTTGTCCATATTCAAGATAGTGATTTTCCTAGGACAGCCTCTGCTTTCCTGAGTCAACAAAACTTGAGGCTCTACTTTCATTAGTTTGTTTTTACAAAAATAGGAGGTGTTCTTGGAGATTCTTCTATGAAGGATCACTTGACCAATTTCTACAAAACAACAGTGACTACACTTCAAACGTACTTAATTAGCCGTAAAGTGCTTTGGGACATCCTGAGGTTGTGAAAGACGCTAATAAATGCAAATTCCCTCTTTCTTTCATTGATCATGTGGCACTCTGTGTCTTGATCAATGTAAGATACCTTTGCCGTGTATACCTATATAAATCGGATTAGGATTTGGTTTAATCTCATATATGATTAAAGTTTTTGGTTTCTTTTTACTGAATGAAATGGTTGAAGTTGTTCATTCCCAAGATGCTTTAGAGTTTGATGCGTCAAAGAACTGTTTTAGCTGACACTGTGGTTCGGTTGTTTTCTGAAACACAGGACGCAAGACTTGTTTTTGTGGGCACTTAAGAGTTAGCTGTGGTATGGAACAATGGTTAACAGGATATAAACATGTGGCAACTGTTGTTCTTGAAGGAAATGTATCCTTTCTAGGAGTCTTGTTCAATAACACCTGTCATTGATGATTGATTGTTACTGACATTGTTTTGTGAGAATCCCACTATAAAGATTCCAAGCTTTTCTATACAATTTGTGGAGAAAATCAACATTAGAAGGAGCAACAAGGAGTTCTCTACCCAGGGAAAGATCACACGGTTGTATCTTTTAGTTCTCTGTATGGCTAATGTTCAAAGATATTGTGTGTATTTGGACTTGGTCTCATACAATAACAGGATTTTTACATCCATAACCTGGAGTCAGGTATCGAACTTGTTACATCAACTGTTGGTGGGCCCAGCTATGTGGTGTCATATCAGTAAAATGAGTGCATCCATACCGAAAGCAAACATATCCTGATTTAGCTCCAGTAGTCATGTCTTTTGACTGTAAGTCAATTATGAGATTTCCTCATGTAAAAATGCAGGATAATTATGGTAATTGTAATGTTCATAATTCAGTAGAGAGCAAAGCTGAATATAGAAACTACAGAGGAGATTAAAAAAGGGAATAAGAGGGGCAGAGAGTATGAAAATAGATAAGCGGCTAGCATAAAAGGAACCCAAAAGCCTTTTATAAATGCATGAACAACAATAACTTGTACTTATATAGCGCCTTTAACGTACTAAAACATCCCAAGGCACTTCACAGGAGTGTTATAAGACACAAATTTGAAATAAATAGTGAAAGGGTAGTCAAAGGAAGGGTGGGATCGATTCGGGTCCAAAAAGATCATCATGTGGAGGCAGAGGGCATGACTGAGGTACGAAATGAGTACTTTGCATCTGTCTTCACTAGAAAGGAAGAAAAGAATGACTTGCATTTTTATAGCAACTTTCATGACCTCATAACATCCCAAAGCGCTTTACAGCCAATGAAGTACTTTCAAAGTTTTGTAATGCAGAGAAGAGGATGCTGCCAATGTAGCACTAAAGGAGGAGGCAGTAGCGATATTGGATAGGATTAAAAATAGCTCAAGAGGAGGTACTTAAAAAGTTGGCAGCCCTCAAAGTAGAAAAGTAACCTGGTGCGGATGGGATGCATCCTAGGTTACTGAGGGAAGTACGGATGGAAATTGCGGTGGCTCTGGCCACAATCTTCCAATCCTCCTTGGATATGGGGTGGTGCCAGAAGACTGGAGGGTTACAAATTCAGAGGCGATATGAGGAAAAAAAAATTATACAGCGAGTTGCTGTGATCTGGTATGCACTATCTGAATGGGTGGTGGAAGCAGAATCAATAATAAAAAAGAGAGAGGAATAAACCCAACAACTACAGGCCAGTCAGCCTAACGTTGGTAGTGGGGGAACTTTTAGAGACAGTAATCCGGGACAAAATTAATTGGCATTTAGAAAAGTATGGGCTAATAATTGAAAGTATGCATGGATATGTTAAAGGCAAATCATGTTTGACTGACGTGATCGAGTTCTTTGATGAAGTAACGGAGAAGGTAAATGAGGGTAATGCGGTTGATGTTGTGTATACGGACTTTTAAAACGCATTTGACATAGTACCACATAATAGACTTGTTAGCAAAATAAAAGCCCATGGGATTAAAGGGACAGTGGCAGCATGGATACAAAATTGGCTAAGGAACAGAAAGCAGAGAGTAGCGGTGAACGGTGGTTTATCAGATTGGAGGGAAGTATACAGTGGTGCTCCCCAGAGGTCGGTATTAGGATCACTGCTTCTTTTGATATATATTAATGGCCTGGACTTGGGTATACTGGGCACAATTTCAAAGTTTGCAGATGACACAAAACTTGGAAATGTAGTTAACAATGAGGCGGATAGTAACAGACTTCAGGAGGACATAGACTGGTGAATTGGACAGTCACATGGCAGATGAAGTTTAACGCAGAGAAGTGTGAAGTGATACATTTTGGTAGGAAGAATGAGGAGAGGCAATATGAACTAAATGGTACAATTTTAAAGCGGGTACAGGAACAGAGATATGGGCATCTATGTACACAAATCTTTCAAGGTGGCAGGACAAATTGAGACGGCAGTTTAAAAAAAACTATGGATCCTTGGCTTAATAGAGGAGTAGAGTACAGAAGCAAGGAGGTTATGCTAAACCTTTATAAAACACTGATTCGGCCTCAGCTAGACTATTGTGTTCAATTCTGGGCACCACACTTTTGGAAGGATGTCAAGGTCTTGGAGAGGGTGCAGAAGAGCTTTACTAGAATGACACCAGGGATGAAGGACTTCAGTTATGTGGAGAGACTGGAGAAGCTGGGTTGTTCTCCTTAGAGCAGAGAAGGTTAAGAGGAGATTTGATAGAGGTGTTCAAAATCATGGACAGTTTTGATAAAGTAAATGAGGAGAAACTGTTTCCAGTGGCAGAAGAGTCAGTAATCAGAGGACACAGATTTAAGGTGATTGGCAAAAGAACCAGCGGTGACGGGAGGAAACATTTTATTACACAGTGAGTTGTTGTGATCTGGAACGCACTGCCTGAAAGGGTGCTGGAAGCAGATTCAATAGTAACGTTCAAAAGAGAATTGGATAAATATTTGAAGGAAAAAAATTACAAAGTGAGGGAAAAAGCAGGGAAGTGGGATTAATTGGATAGCTCTACCAAAGAGTCGCCACAGGCGCAATGGCCAAATGGCCGCCTTCTGTCCTGTATCATTCTATGATTCTATGAATTTGTATTTGGGAGTGCATCTCCCATTTGCAGGTCTAATTTAATCGATCTCCAGTAAAATAGGAGGCAAGATTAATTATTTGCACAGTACTTGTCAAACAACTGCGGTTGATGATTTTATTGTTACTTCCTATGGACTGTACAGTGTACATTAACCAAGTGTGCTCTCTGAGTTGTTAAGTTACTGTGCTGTATCTTGAATCAACAAAAAAGTCCAGGGTTCCAGTCTTAGTTCTGTTCGAGTCATCTGAAGATAGGCCACAGCCAGTTACATGGTCAGCAAAGCTGACGCTGGGATGCCATGGTGTGATTCTGTGCTTTCATGCATCACCATTTTAGATTCTGGCAGGTAACTATTTTGGAGTCGGGGAAAGAATGGAAAAGGGTATTCCAAAAAATCTTATCTTTTGTTGGTTTTATTGATCATTTTGTGCGGTTCTGACGAGGATTGTCTGAAATTTGCAGAGAAGCCTTCTGGTTGTGAAAACTCTGCAACCTGAAAATACTTAAGTGTATTTGCATTGAATTTAACCTTTGATGCAATTAATTTGATGAAAATGAGACTCTTTTTTGAATTATATTTTCTGCTGCTTCAACTTGGCCTTCCAATCCCACATACCATCTATTGGCAAGTCAGATTCTTACTCCCACCTCACATGTCATTTTGTAACCAGAAATGAGTGAAAGCAATCTGGGAATGGCTTTATTCTCCTTCTCTTTGGGGAACCAGTCTCCACTGCATTTCTCCGCAGTGGAATGGATAAGATTACAAATTGCAGACATGAACCCACATCCCATTGTGCCATGAGCTACCAGTTACCACTTTCAGAATTGGTGATGGAACTGGACTGGTAACCCAGTCATGTGTTCAGATTCCACCTTGGCTAGTTGTGAAAATAAATTCAGTAAATGAGGTAATTTGTGGGCTGGCACCAGAAAAAAATTACTACAAAATCTGTCAGATTGTCTTAACAGCCAAACTGGTTCACGAGTGTCCTTCCTTCAGAGAAATGAACTTGGCACGCCTACCCGGTCACGCTACTTGTTTGGCACTTAATGTCCTCTGAAGTAGCCTAGCAAGCTACTCAGTTGTACAAACGATTCTTCCAGAAGGCTGCCCACTACCACCTTGGGACAACTCTGGATGGGAAATAAATGTGGCCCTGCCAGCCTCTCCCATATCTTAAAAAAATTGATTCAGTGGATCAATAGAACTTTACCTATTTTGGTAAAAGGTTTGACTTCGTGCTATCGGCTGCTGGGTGCGAGCATTTGCGTGTTGAAAAATAAGTACTGAATAAAGCTTACAATGTACAGTGACATCCACAAGTCTATTTTGAAGTGTAATGTTTTAATTGGCGTGTGAATCATTTCCCCAAATTTTTCAACATTTCATTTTTTTTAAGGCTTGCACAATTTTCAGTTCATCATGCTTTTTTTTACCTTTGTGTTTTACAGGCATTTATTTGTCCGACTTGACGTACATTGACTCAGCGTACCCATCCACGCACAGTATCATTGAGAGCGAACAAAGATCGAACTTAATGAACAATATTTTGAGAATCATTTCAGATCTTCAGCAGTCCTGTGATTATGGTGAGTTAATTGAGCATATTCCTCCATTGATTAATTTTAATTCCCTAACTAGATAAGGTTTGATTTTTTTTTTTCCCCTCTTTGATGCATTTTGTTTATTTTAGATATCCCTCTGCTGCCTCATGTTCAGAAATACCTGAATTCAGTGAGATATATTGAAGAACTTCAGAAATTTGTTGAAGATGACAATTACAAGTAGGTTTCCTTATATTTGTGCTTTTACCATAAGTTCTTACTACAATTACATGTGATGGTGCTTCTCTTGTTAAATATGATTTGAATCTTTTCAAACAAAAACAGAATTGTTATTCCATTTTAAAACAAACCTTCCTGACTCTACCCTGTAGTTTTCTGTAAAAGTCTTTATTGCTCAAATTTCTCTTGAGTAGGGTAGAAATTGAACACTGAAGCATTAAATCCAACTAAAGCAGCCAACATTATCCAATGCACACACATCCCCTAACTACACTTAAGGCCATTTATCCCCTAAACATTGTCAAGCTCCATAGCACATTCATTTTTCCTGATTCATAAATTTTGCCACCCCACAGAGAAAAAAACCCCTAGGTGGCAGTGCCTTTGAAAGCTTCATGCAATCTAAATGGGATGCTTTGCCACACTTCAGATTTTTTTTCTTGTCACAAACAAGGTGTCAGCCTTGACTCAGTTTGTAGCACTCGCCTCCGAATCAGAAGGTTATGGGTTCAAGCCCCACTCCAGAGACTTGAGCAGTTAATCTAGGCTGGCACTTCTGTCCAGTACTGATGGAATGCTGCAGTGTCGGGGGTGCCATCTTTCGGATGAAACGTTAAACCGAGGTCCCAGCTGCTCGCAGGTGGCCGGAAAAGATCCCACAGCATTATTCAAAGACGAGCATGGGAGTTCTCCTGCTCAACATTTATCCCTCAACCAACACCTAAGACAGATGATTTGGCCATTTTTCTTATTGCTGTCTGTGGGAGCTTGCTGTGCACAAAGTGTCTGCCGTGTTTCCTACATTAGAACAGTGACTACACTTCAAAAGTACTTAATTGGCTATATAGTGTTTCTGTTGTCATTTGTACTTGAAGCCCACCACTTCAGGAGATTTTTTTTCTGATCAAATTACATTCAGGTTCTGGTGATACCATCGATCAGCATTGATATTGGCAATGATTGTAGTGATTAATGCTCACATATTTTGTTTGCATTGTTTAGCAACAGCCCACACTATACTGAACTCTAAACTCTGCTGCAGTTACACTTAATGGAGTTTAGGATCATGGGGTGTTGATTTTAGTCAGTAAATCATCCCACACATTTCCGACAGATGCCTGGAACGGTAACCTGACTCAAGAAATTCCTCCCAGAACCTAACTGAAGAAAGGCTTTGCATCCATCACCTCAGACCAGCAAGATATTACTTGGCATATGGCAGGATTGGTACAATTTGCTAAGGCAATTACATTTTTTAGTGGCCAAAATAAACGGTATCTTTGCTGAGACCCAAGACAAATTCTCAGAGTACACCCATAACCTTTTGATGAATACTATTATTGTATCATCTCCTAGTTGAGTTGGAACATCACCGAAAATTGTGACACAAAAATGATTGTGTCTTGGACTTAGTAGATTGTCTACGTTCACTTTTTTTTGAAGTTCTGATCTTCTTTCCTCCCCGCAATCTACATTGTACCTTCACGAGAATGGGGTTGGGAAAATTCAGGTTTGTTTAATTTTCGTCTGACCCAAACTCAACAAACTATGAACGCTGAGGTAAAACTTATTGGTATCCACACTTAAGGACAGTTAGAAAATCAAACTGTTTGTTGAATAAGTAATGTTCACCTGAATCCTGTGCTTGATAAATTGTCAGATCCATTTTAACCTTGAATACCTTGTGCCAAATTTAATCCATCTGAGATTTGTACTTGCTCTTACCTCAGCTTGGAGAATTGCAGAATTATTTGATGTTGGCTGCACCCTAGCTCACTTCTTCCAAAATCTAAACCTGTGTTTCTTTCGTCTCAGCAAACAATAGTGCAGAAAGTCTTCAACCATCAATTAATTATTGCATTATAACCAAGTGCACAGAGCTTCAGTGTTCTGTGGAACAAAAGACACTTCTTAGTCCTGGTAATGTTCATTCCCATAGGAAACAGAACCCCTCACTATGCAGTGAATAGTAAATTGGGTTATGCAGTTTATTTCCTTTGCAGTTTAGGGACCCCTGGCAAATGTTGGAACCAATTCCACTTTGTTGACCAATATCTAATCATAGAAATTACAGCACAGAAAATAATGTAAGAACTTGCCTTATATAGCACCTTTCACATCCTCAGGATATCCCAAAGCGCATTACAGCCAATGACGTACTTTTGAAGTGTAGTCACTGTTGTAATGTAGGAAACAAAGCAGCCAATTTGCGCACAGCAAGCTCTACAGACAGTAATATGATGATGAGCAGATAATTTGTTTTACTAATGTTGGTCAAGGGATGATTGGCCAGGACACTGGGAAGAACTTTCCTGCTCTTTGAAATAATGCCATGGAATCTTTTTTGTCCACCTGAGAGTTTAACGTCTCATCTGAAAGACGGTACTCTCTCTGCTTCCCCTTCCACCCTCACCTCCAAGTGTGAAGAACTCATGGAATTCTTTGTCACTAAGATTGAGACCATTTGTTCAGCTGTCTTTGTCACATATGTGCTTCAACCTAGAAGGAAAAATGATAGATTACCTACTTAGGGTATAGTTTCTTCATTCCTTGAGCATAGTTAAGTCTCCACATACAAAGTTTCTTTGGCTTCCGCCCCCTAGTTCTCTTTCTGACCCAGTGAAACCTAAAGCTTGTTTTTGTGTTCAAATTTCTTGCTACTGTTCAGTCTCTACCTCCAGCAGTCAAAAATGCAAATATAGCTCAGAATGAAGCCCTTTATATAGTGGAGCTAGAAAAATACATTTGCATGAGGTGACCCCAGACTGCTGCAAAACTGTTGAAGGGAGAGTGTTCCAGGTGGTTTTTCTCCTCCTTGTTTGGCACAATATTCAGTTTCGTGTAGAGACTGAGCTACAGTTTGAGTGGGGAAGAGCAGAGTGATCTCGTGTTCTCTTCAGCGTCCTTGTTATCTAATTTAAGAGCTATACTTGTCAAGCCTTACTGAAATGGCCATACTTTGGATTCCTGACACTGCAGACCATAAATAGATTAAAAATTTAAGTGGTGATCTGAACAATGTTTTAGAGATGACCTGAATGTTTAATCATTTGTGGACTGCAGTGTCATTTTTGTGCCATGTTAAAAGAAGAGGATTAGAACTTAATTCAGATACACTCTCAGCACCCAATCCCCCGCCATTGACCCAGGAAGAATTGAGACTGACAGAGGGATGGGGAAATATCAGCTCTCCTCTACCTACTTGAACACTTTTTTTTTTTAAAAACACCTCAGGCTGCTTTTCTGACAGTTGCGCTCATTGCCCAGTCAATGCCCACGCCCCTGACAGTGACCTGCCAGAAAGTGATCGCTACCTGGCCTGAAAATACTTTTCATAGCTATCTCTACTCCTGTTTTGCAAGTATTTGTGAATGCCTTATTACTTTGTACGTATCGTAATTCATCCAGATATATAAATTCTGCAGACAACAGTATAATGTTGCAAACATTTTTTTAAAGACAAATAGAAAATCATGAAGATTGAGTTTTAATAGTTCTCCTTTATAACTCTGCTGTGGAGACAAGAGTTTCTGCTGGACTATCTGTGAGAGCCAGGACCAAGTTGTGAAATGACTGAGCCAAAAAGGCTGCAGGATGGGAGGGCTTCAGCATGCACTGACCTGTCGATGGGTATTCTGGAGGGGATGTCTGCCTCCCAATGTCACACCTCTTTACTCATGACTCTCACATGAGGACCTAGATTAAGCAGTTGTGATGTGCACGTCTGCTTTGTGACATTGGATTTGAATGTCAAGAATATCAAGCTGCCTGGCATGTGTATGATGAGTGTCAATGCTACAGTCAGGAGGATAAAACTCACATTTTATGCTCATGAGGAGTACTTAGTATAGTAAGTCCACCTGATGAGAGCTCAAAGCTGCACTAATGAACAACTGATGCTTCTGCTTTTTGGTTTGGGACTAAGGGGCATCTCTCTGAGTCCAGGTGGATTAAAAATAACAAACCTGGTGAAGAAGGTTCAGAACCAAGTCAAACCATTGTATCAGACTTGGTAATTCAACATCCATAGCATTCAGTTCTGAAGTACTCCAGGGCATTGTTGATGATTGACTGTTGAGCCTGGCACACGAATGGAATCTGGAAGAGTAGACCTGTCATTGGGGAATGGAATTCTTCTCACTCAGCTCCAGATAACCTTGTAAGCCAGTGCCCTAAGAAATAGGGTGATCAAGCAGCCAGGACTTCCCAGTGGTTTATTCTGTTAGGCTTCCCAATTTTAACTGTTTAAGCTCCATGCATACCCCTGTGCCCACTTGAAGCTCCCCGAAGCCTTAGCTGTGCCAACCTGTGCCTAAGTTCTCCGGACAACTAAGCGGGATGTGCCCTTACAAGGAGAGAATTTGCGATCCATATCGGGCAAACAAAACTTTTAAGTGTAGATTTCTCAATTGCTTGCCTCGGAGATTCTTAAACAAAAATGGATTTTCATGCATGTCAGGCTGATGGCAAGAAAAGTAATTAAGATAGAATTTACTATGTATATTTGGTGTGTTTGACAATTTTGCTTTGTGTTTCATTTAAATTGGTAAAGGGAACTTCAGTTAAGCGTTAACTGCAAGTAAATTGTAAACAGGTATTTTGTCTTCACCCCTCATTTTCCATAAACAATATTTACAAGGCATCCCTGTGGAAGCCTGCATCCATCCATTTCAGAGAATTGGATGCATTCAAGTGACTTAAGACAAGGACACTCCCTCAATGTGTAATTACTCTTTATTGGTGGGTGCAATGGAATCTTGCCATCGACAGACTTTTTAACAGACTGATTGTGTACCTTTTTTTGACTTAACCAATTTTGTACATTCTATCTCAAAGTTCGTAACAAATGAAGTGCCAGCTGGACTTTTGAAAGGCAGTGTTAAAATAATTCTGTTAAGCACTTGATGATTAAAACCACAAGAGTGATGAGGTGTAAGTCTTCACTCCATCTCCTCTATGAGAAGTGGGCTTGGCAAGTCACAAGCTTAAACGTGATGAATACACTGGAATCAGCTCATTGCAGTAGTATGTTCAATTCTTACTTTACCTCTCTAGGTTATAATTCACTTTCTTTGCACTGAGATAAATTTATTTCCTGCTAAAATTATAATAATTGGAAGTTTTGCAGTGTAACAGCATTATCCATCTGTATGTAATGTGAGTTATTGATATCCTTGTTGGCAAAGGACATCCGAGTCCTGTCCTCAGTAGGGCAGATCTTAACCTGTGCTTCTGTGCCATTGTTCATAATAGTTGTAAAGATAAACTGAAAATGCTGCATACCTTTTGGATGTTGAGACTGCACACTGGCATCTAAAAGTAACAGTAGTCAAATTATAGATGGGTAATAGATAGAAGCCGCATCTTTAAACCTTTGCCTCCATTTTCTTCCTACTACCTTACCCATCGCACCTTTGTCCTACAGACTCTCATTAAGAATTGAGCCTGGCACCAGCACACCGCAGTCCACTGCCTCAAGGGAGGATCTTGCAGGTAAGTGAATTGTTGTACTCATGCACTAAATAACTTGGCCTTTTCAGCACATTGCATCTGGTGTAATAAAGACTCTAATAGTAGATGGTTAATTTCAGATTCCAAGGCTGTTTACAGCATTGTGCCAGGATAAGACCAAACCTTATCCTCCACTGTGTGTCTGTTAAACATATGCAAGTACAATATAATAATTATCTCTGAAAACTCACCATGAGGTGTTGGGCTCCTGATTGGAGCTGCAATCATTCTTTGGATCTTCTGAGGCAGGTCAGGGAAATGTAACATTTTGTCACTCAGTGTCCTGTGTCAGCACATAGCCTCAGGAACCAAACATAATGGACATAAGAAATAGGAGCAGGAGTAGGCCATTCGGCCCTTTGAGCCTGCTCCACCGTTCAGTAAAGTCATGGTTGATCTTCTACCCCAACTTCACCTTCCCACACTATCCCCATGTCCCTGAATATCCAAAAATCTATCGATCTCTGTTATAGTCATAACGGCACAGAAGGAGGCCATTCGGCCAATCGCATCCGTGCCGGCTCTCTGTAGAGCAATCCAGTCAGTCCCATTCCCCCGCTCTATCCCCATAGCCCAGCAAGTTTATTTCCCTCAAGTGCCTATCCAGTCTCCCTTTGAAAACATTGAGTGTCTCCGCTTCCGCCACTTCCGTCAGCAGCGAGTTCCAGGTCCTCACCACTCGCTACGGAAAAAAGTTTTTCCTCACATCCCCCCCTGTATCTCTTGCCCAAAACCTTAAATCTGTGTCCCCTAGTCCTTGTACCATCAACTAGTGGGAACAGCCTTTCCCCGTCTAGCCTATCCAAATTCGTTATAATCTTGTACACCTCTATCAAATCACCCCCCAACCACCTTTGCTCTAATGAAAACAAATCCAGCTTCTCCAACCTGTCCTTGTAGCTAAGATTCCCCATCCCCGGAACCATTCTGGTAAATCTCCTCTGCACCCTCTGAAGGGCCTTCACATCCTTCCTAAAGTGTGGTGACCAGAACTGGACACAATACTCCAGTTGTGGCCTAACCAGTGCTTTATAAAGGTTCAGCATAACTTCTCTACTTTAGTACTCATACCTCTATTTATGAAGCCCAAGATCCCATATGCTTTGCTCACCACTCTCTCAATATGTCCTGCCACCTTCAGGGACCTATGCACACTAACTCCCAGGTCCCTCTGTCCCTGCACACTCTTTAAAACTGTGCCCTTAAGTGTATATTGCTTCTCCCTGTTCCTTCTGCCAAAATGCATCGCCTCACACTTCTCTGTATTAAATTCCATCTGCTACTTGTCTGCCCATTCTGCTATCATTTCTATGTCCTGTTGCAGTCGATTGGTATCATCCTCACTGTTTGCCACACCTCCAAGTTTGGTGTCATCGGCAAATTTAGAAATTCTACTCTCTCTCTTCCAATATCCAGGTCATTTAAAGCAGTGGTTCCAGCACTGACCCATGGGGAACACCACTGTCGGCTGTCCTCCAGTCTGAAAAACAGCCATTTACCACAACTCGCTGTTTTCTGTCCTTAAGCCAATTCCTTGTCCAAGTTGCCACTGACCCACCAATTCCATGAGCCTCAATTTTGTTAACCAGCCTTCTGTGTGGTACTTTGTCAGACGCCTTCCTAAAATCCATGCAGACAACATCCATTGCATTCCCTTCATCAATCCTCCCTGTTACTTCATCAAAAAATTCAATTAGACTAGTCAGACACGATCTGCCTTTTACAAATCCGTGTTGGCTCACCTTAATTAGCTTAAACCTCTCCAAGTGCCCGTTAATTTTTTCCTTGATTATTGTTTCTAAAACTTTACTCACCACTGATAAACTGACTGGCCTGTAGTTACTAGGATTGTCCTTGCACCCTTTCCTGAACAATGGTGTCACATTTGCCACTTGCCAATCCTCAGGCACCTCCCCCTGGAAGATTGGAAAATTATGGCATGCCCTTCCGCTATTTCCTCCCCCAATTCCCTGACCAACTTGGGATGCAAGCCATCTGGACCAGGCGACTTATCCACTCTAAACATACCCAGCCTTTCTAGTACATCCTGTCTATCAATTTTCACCCCTTCCATTGCTTCTACCTTTTCCACTTCTACCGATATTTTGTCAGCATCCACCTCCTTAGTAAACACCGATACAAAGTACTCATCAAGTATTCTAGCCTTGCCCTGCGCCTCCAAGCATATATCACCACCTTTGTCCCATATAGGCCCCACCCCGCCTCTTACAACCCGCTTACTGTTTACATGCCGGTAGAAGATTTTTGGGTTCCCTTTTATGGTAACCGCTATACTACTCTCATATTCTCTCTTTGCCAATCTTATTTTCATCTTCACTTCCCCTCTCAACTTATTGTTTTTGGTCTGGTTCTTCCTTGAAGAATTCACCTGACATTCATCATACACCCTCTTTTTTTGTTTCATCATCTTCTCTATCTCCCTCGTCATCCAATGTGCCCTTGCTTTGGTTTTATTACCCTTCCCTCTTGTTGGAACGTACCTAGCCTGTACTTGGAACACCTCCTCCTTAAAGATCACCCATTGTTCCATTACAGTTTTTCCTGTCAGTCTTTGGTTCCATTTTACCCTGGCTAGATCCTTTCACATCCCATTGAAGTTAGCCCTATTCCAGTTTAGAAGTTCCACTCTCTAGATTGTTCCTTGCTCCTCTCCATTGCTAATCTAAATCTTATGATGCGATGATCACTTGTACCCAAGTGTTCTCCCACAGACACTTGGTCGACCTGGCCCACCTCATTCCCCAACACCAGATACTAGATCCAGCAATGTCTCCTTCCTAGTTGGGTCAAGGAAATTCTCCTGAACACATTTCATAAATTCCTCCCCCTCCTTTCCCTTTACCCTAGCCTTATCCCAATTGATATTTGGGTAATTAAAGTCCCCCAATATCACCACTCTATAGCTCTTGCATATCTCTGCGATTTCCCTGCAGATTTGCTCCTCCACCTCCCTCTCACTATTTGGAGGCCCGTAGAATACCCCCAATAGTGTGATCGTACCCTTTTTGCTCCTCAGCTCTAACCAAATGGATTCTGTCCTTGTCCCCTCAAAAACATCCTCCCTTTCCAACACTACAATGTCTTCCTTAATCAGCACTGCCACCCCACCTCCCTATTTTCCTTGCCTATCTTTTCTGAACACCTTGTACCCTTGAATATTAAGTGCCCAGTCCTCACCGTTTTAAAGCCACGTTTCCGTTATTGCCACATCATCATATTGCCGCATGGCTAATTGTGCTTGTAGCTCACCTACCTTATTCACCACGTTTGTGCGTTTACGGACATGCATTCCAAACCCATTTTTGAATTTTTCGTAGTCTTTCTTAGTCTGCTCCTATCTAATATGGTGCTACTTCTGCCTCTAGTACTACTTTCTTCTCTAGTACTATCCAACACAATCACTCTTTTATGCACCTTATTCCTCTCTTCTACTCCTATATGCTGGTGCCCATCCCCCTGCCAAGCTAGTTTAAACCCTCCCCAACAGTAGCAAACCTCCCCGCGAGAATATTGGTCCCGGCTCTGTTGAGGTGTACAGGTCCCACCTTCCCCAGAAATGGTCCCAATGCCTCAGGAATTTGTCTTGAATATACACAATGACTGAGCATCCACAGCCCTCTGGGGTAGAGAATTCAAAAGATTCACAGCCCTTTGAGTCCAGAAATTTCTCTTCATCTCAGTCCTAAATGGCCAATCCCATATTCTGAGACTGTGACCCCTTGTTCTAGACTCCCCAGTGAGGGGAAACATCCTCCTAGCATCTACCCTGTCATGCTCTAAGAATTTTGTATGTTTCGATAAGATCACCTCTCATTCTTCTAAACTCTAGGGAATATAGACCTAGTCTCCTCAATCTCTCCTCATAGGATAATCCCACCATCCCAGGAATCAGTCTGGTGAACCTTTGTTGCACTCCCACTAAGGCAAGTATATCCTTCCTTAGCTAAGGAGACTGAAACTGTACACAGTACTTCAGGTGTGGCCCTATATAATTGCAGTAAGACTTCTTTACTCTTAGCCTTCTTCACAAAAGGATAACATACCATTTGCTTTCCAAATTGCTTGCTGTACCTGCATGTTAATTTTCTGTGATTCGTGTACAAGGACACAGAGGTCCCTCCTGAATACCAACATTTCCCAATAAATATTCTGCTTTTCTATTTTTCTGACCAGTGGATAACTTCACATTCCTCCACATTATATTTCATCTGCATGTTCTTGCCCACTCACTTAACCTGTCTATATCCCTTTGCAGCCTCTTTGCAGTCTCCTCACAACTTACTTTCTCACCTAGCTTTGTATCATAAGCAAACTTGGATACATTACACTCGGTCCCCTCATCTAAGTCATTGATATAGAAAGTAAATAGCAGAGGCCCAAGCACTGATCCTTCCGGTCCACCACTAGTTACAGCCTGCCGACCCGAAAATGGCCCATTTATTCCTACTCTCTGTTTTCTGTCCGTTAACCAATCCTCAATCCATGCTAATATATTACCCCATTCCCATGAGCCTTCATTTTGTGTAATAACCTCTTGTGTGGCACCTTATCGAATGTTTTCTGAAAATCCAAATACACTACATCCACTATTTCCCCCCCCCCCCCCCACCCCCTTATCTACCTTGCTGGTTGCAACCTCAAAAAACTCAATTAGATTTGTCAAACACGATTTCCCTTTCATAAATCTGTGTTGACTCTGCCCAATCAAACATAAGTTACCAGCCTCTACGAAAAGCAATGTTCCCGCGAAGCTGCACGGCCGCGCAGTCATCTGCAAGATCCCGCACAGGCCACTCACCAGCTTTTACATTAGGTACAGCGCATGTGCAGAAATTTGAATGGGCCACACATTAGGGGAGGTAGGTCATGCAGGAGGCAATGCGGCTTACGGGGGACATTGACGAAAAGGTAAGCTACCTCATGGTGAGGCTCTGTTAACTTTTTTTTTCTCCCTTGCATTATTAGATATAGGAATGTATTTTACGTTTAAATACTTGAGAGCTAAATCTGTTACAGGGCCTAACATTGGATTAGTTCTTCGAAGATACTTACTTGAAAGGCAAAAGTTGGTTTTAGAGGTAGGAGTTAATGATTGCATGAATGCAACAGCAAATCTGGCAGCTATTGCTACAAATGGTAATTGAAGTAATCTGCTTAAAACGGGCAGTTATTCAACCCATAATAAAAATGCCTTAACAATGGAGGCTAATTTTCTCTCATTTATTTTGTCATTAAAATCTGTTGGAATTCTGCTGGGATGATCACACCATTTATTCAAACTATCGTCTTCATGCCATTTCTGGTGTATTTGAGTCTTAAGTCATACTCTCGATATCTCATACTTGAAAATACTCAGTTCTGAAGAAATAAAATTAACTATCACTGTCCTGATTAGTCACATATTTGGTGACAGCCCTACTGTATCATAAGAGAAATTCTCTAGGTTGCTGTGGCTAGGTTGTTGCGTAAAGCACCTGTTAATATATAGTGATATTTAATTTGCATGTTGCAATATAGGACTTTGCGCATCAAAATTAATAACGGTTTCAAAGATCATGAGTTGACAGAGTTGAACACGTGCCCTTGACATATGTAGATGAGTGTGGTTGTTTGCTGAAAGGTTGGGTTGATTACTATGCATTCCGTCAGAGAACAACACTTCCCATAGGTTCCAGCTGATTACAATATGCTTCCTTTGGACCGTGATACAGTGTTTTAATATTAAACTGGAAGCCTCGAGTAGATAGAAGCAAACTGTTTCCAGTAGCTGAGGGATCCAGAACAAGGGGCCATAGATGCAAGATTAAACATGAGATTTAAAATAGAGAGCAAAATCAAGTTATTTACACAGAGATTTGAGAGTCTCTGGAATTCATAAAAACACAGGAAGATCACTTCCAGCGTTACTACTTGAGGCAGAAACTATGTCATCATTCAAGATTAGATTGGATAGGTGAATGAAGGAAAAAGGGTTGAAGGTTTATGGGAACAGGGTGGGCAAATATGATTAGAACTATTTGCTTGCATGGTGGGTGAATGCAAACACAGGCCCAGTGGCTTGTTTCTGTGTTTTAACTTCTATGTATGTATTAGAACCTGGTGCATATTTAACACTCTGTTGATTGAGCTTCCCTATCTATGCAACCTTCTAAGAAGGAGAGATGCAGGTTTTTCATGTATCTGGAATAGAATATTTCAAAGCAATGCAAGAACCTTTACTGAAGACGGACGGTAGGGTTAGATATTGAAGTTCACTACGCCCAGTACAACATAGTGTAAATGTGATGGTGCAATCCATGAAAAAGTTGGCCAAACCAATTAAACAAATGTGTAACTTCTTTCCATTGTAGTCCGTGGTGGATTCTTGCTTTCAATTAGTAAGAGACCAGTCATTTTTTTTCAGTACTGGTCCAATCAAAGGCTATCATCATCAATCTGTGGAGCCAAATAGTAATTTGGCTTGGATGTTCATGAGGACTTCAAGGTCAATAGTTTAGTTTAAACTTATGCCAGTTAGCCATTCAAGCAATTCACATGTATTTTGTTATGTAGACTTCCATAGGTTTTCAAACTCAGGTCCTTGGCTCCAAGGAGATTAGTGAGGGGATCCCCACAGTCATCAGACTTCTGTTCATCTGTCATCACAGTTCTGAATATTTCTATTTGTTGACTTAAAGGCATATTATTTCTTGTGATTATACTCTTGAGTCAGAAGGTTGTGAGTGCAAGCTCCACTTTAGAGATTCAGTACAAAATCTAGGCTGACAATTAAGTGCAGTACTGAAGGAGTTCTGCATTGTCTGAGCTGCTCAGTGAGATATTAATACAAAGTTCCTGTCCACCTATCCTGGTGGGCTAGATTTTATGAATTCTTAAAAGCTTCCACAGAAATACTTAGAGCAAGGATTTATTCCAGTGTCTTGGCCAACATTCCTCCTTCAAACAACATCACCAAAACAGATCAACTTGTCATTTATCTCAAAACAGTTGGTTGAATATTCATATGTGAAAAATGGCTGCCATGTTCACCTATGTAAGACAATGCAGTTTAAAGCAATTGTATGTGAAGCACTTTGGGATGTTTCTGAGACATGTTGAGATGCTTTACAAATGCAAGTTCTTAATTATAAAGTGTTTTCTACAATAAACACCCTGTTTTCCTATGGGTAACTGACAACCGTTTTTTGCAAGTTAGGAAAAGAGGGTCACGGAGTGTTTCAGTATTTTGAGGGGGTCCCAGGTGTGTGGCAATAATTACAGGGGATTCCCCCACAAAAAATGTTAAAAGCATACTGGCCCGGATTTTGCGGTCAGCGGCGAAGGAACGGCGCTTGCCGTTCATCAGTCTGATAGCTTCCCACAGATCTTTTGTGTCATTTGAGCAGCAACTTGCTGTATTTAGAGATCATTTCCAGCGTGGCGCCCTCTCCAGGGAATCTGGTGTGTTTGAGTAGGGAAAGCAACAGGGTGGCTCTTCAACTAATCCAGTTGAAGAATCCTCATTGAGACATGCAGAGTCTAAACCACGAAGTATAAATTAGATTTATGTCATTTAGAAAGAAAAAGTAAAAAAAAAAATATTTTAAAAAAAATCAACAATTAAAATCTGAAAGAACGAGACTCCACACTTGTAAAATAAAATTTTCAGGGCCAGAGAGGTTGTTTGACAATAATTAGGACTGATCATGCTGTTAAAAATTCACTTCCACCTGAATGCAGCAGCCCTAACTTTTTCTGGTGTGTTCAGTGGGTAACTAGTGGGTAAGTACCGGAACTTCACGCCGTTGCATAGATTTTAATGCCAAGTCTATCGGTAAGGATAGCGAAGCTTGTGGAGGAGCAGGATAACTCGGACAGCAATTTCGGGATTGCAGCGTTTAACTCTGCATTTGCAGATGCCAGAAGTTGCTGTCCGATTTACTCCATAATAAACGGTGAGCACTGTTAGCCTCACCGTTATTCTGGACGCAAAATCCAGGCCAATTTCATGAAATTCAGAGTCAGAGCGAGCTGTAATGTAGGTCAGGTCTAACCAAATCTATGCCATGAAGGACTGACAACTTCAAAACTTGGCTTTCAGACTGCTAACATGTCAATGAAAAGGAACTCAGAGTAAAATTTACACTTTTGTGTGCAAAATGTCAGCTGCATTTCATTAGTCATTGCACACAGTTGAGGAACATGATGAAAGATTTGAAGTCTTTTTCATTTAGTGATGACTAAAATGCTTTTCAAGAAGATGGTGTAATGTAATCCTGACGTGTAGAAACTCCAGATTTGGAATTTGGCAATGCTACAGTTCTTTTTTATGAACTTCAACCATGTGTTGCTGGTGCAGGATTAATCTGAAGTATCAAGATTTAATGTACCCATTTCACATAAGAGGAGAAATTGGTTGTGCAGTGAGTTAGTACACTTCCCTTTCACCTCTGGGACTTCGGCTTGAAACAAGAACAGATTAATGGATCCGTGCCCTCTTCCTCCCCCCTCTCTCCCTCCTCCCTTCTCTCTCTCTCCTCCCTTCTCTCTCTCTCTCTCTCTCTCCTCCCTTCTCTCTCTCTCTCTCTCCTCCCTTCTCTCTCTCTCTCCCTCCTCTCTCTCTCTCTCTCTCTCTCTCTCTCTCTCCCTCCCTCCCTCCCTCCCTCCCTCCCTCCCTCCCACCCTCCCACCTCCCTCCACCTCCCTCCCTCCTCCCTCCCTCCTCCCTCCTCCTCCTCCCTCCTCCCTCTCTCTCTCTCTCCTCTCTCCTCTCTCCTCTCTCCTCTCTCTCTCCCTCTCTCCCTCTCTCCCTCCGTCCCGCCCTCCATCACTCTGATAGCCTTTCTCCCTCACTTTACCCACTGTTGCTCCCTCTTCTCCCAACTATGAGTTCCAAATTCCATGTGTTTGTGTAGTGGCAGTGCACTTCCTAGGATGGACAAATCTACAATTTAAAACTTCCCATAGTTCTGGAGCACACGTGCACTAAATTGACAGTGCAGGCAGACCTCACGTATTATAAATGAGAAAGAAACACAAATTCACACTGAGTACAATAGATCAACCTGGTGTTGGGATTCGGCACATGGTTAAGGTAGAGTGAAGAGAGCTACATCTAGTCCATGCTACACTTTATCTCGGAACACTCTGGGCAATGCCAACACTAGGTGCACAGATTGCAAATGTGTGTTTTACTACTCAGCACTGACATCCCTTACTTTGATAAACTGTCTTGTGAACAAGTACAGTATTATGACTGCTTCAGTAACAATACCTTTAATTCTCAACTAACCCAACAAGTGATTTCCTCTCATAGAAACATAGAAGATAGGAGCAGGAGTAGGCCATTTGGCCCCTCGAGCCTGTTCTGCCATTTAATGAGATCATAGCTGATCATCCAAATTCAGTACCTGTCCCTGCTTTCTCCCCATATCCCTTGATCCCTTTAGCCTTAAGAACTATATCTAACTCCTTCTTGAATATATTTATTGAATTGGCCTCAACTGCCTTGTGTGGTAGAGAATTCCACAGGTTCACCACTCTCTGGATGAAGAAATTCCTCATCTCAGTCCTAAATGGCTTACCCCTTATCCTTAGACTGTGACCCCTGGTTCTGGACTCCCCCGCCATCGGGAACATCCTTCCTGCATCTAGCCTGTCTAGTCCTGTTAGAATTTTATAAGTTTCAATGAGATCCCCCCTCATTCTTCCAAACTCTAGCGAATATATGCCTAATCGACCCAATCTCTCTTCATACGTCATTCCTGCCATCCCAGGTATCAGTCTGGTGAATCTTCGCTGCACTCCCTCCATGGCAAGAACATCCTTCCTCAGATAAGGCGACCAAAACTGCACACAATACTCAAGGTGTGGTCTCACCAAGGCCCTGTACAACTGCAGCAAGACATCCTTGCTCCTGTACTCAAATCCTCTCACTATGAAGGCCAACATACCATTTGCCTTCTTAACTGCCTGCTGCACCTGCATGCATACCTTCAGCGACTGGTGCACAAGGACACCCAGGTCTCGTTACACTCCCCCTTTTCCCAATCTATTGCCGTTCAGATAATAATCTGTCTTCCTGTTTTTGCCACCAAAGTGGATAACCTCGCATTTATCCACATTATACTGCATCTGCCCAATCACCCAACCTGTCCAAATCAAACTGGAGTTTCTCTGCATCCTCCTCACAGCACACATGCCCACCCAGCTTTGTGTCATCTGCAAACTTGGAGATATTACATCTAGTTCCCTCGTCTAGATCATTAATATATATTGTGAATAATTGGGGTCCTAGCACCGATCCCTGCGGTACCCCACTAGTCACTGCCTGCCACTCAGAAAAAGACCCATTTTTTCCAACTCTTTGCTTCCTGTCTGCCAACCAGTTCTCTATCCAAGTCAATACCTTGCCCCCAATCCCATGTGCTTTAACTTTGCACGCTAATCTCTTATGCGGGACCTTATCGAAAGCCTTCTGAAAGTCCAAATACACCACATCCACTGGTTCTCCCTTATCTATTCTACCAGTTACATCCTCAAAAAATTCCAGTAGATTAGTCAAGCACGATTTACCTTTTGTAAATCCATGTTGACTTTGTCTGATCCCGTCACTATTTTCCAAGTGCTCTGCTATTACATCTTTTATAATGGACTGTAGCATTTTCCCCACTACCGATGTCAGGCTTACCGGTCTATAATTCCCCGTTTTCTCCCTACCACCTTTTTTAAATAGTGGGGTTACATTAGCTACCCTCCAATCCATGGGAACTGTTCCAGAGTCGATAGAATTTTGGAAGATGACCAGCAATGCATCTACTATTTCTAGGGCCACTTCCTTAAGTACCCTTGGATGTAAATTATCAGGCCCTGGGGATTTATCAGCCTTCAATCCCGTCAATTTCCCTAACACCATTTCCCTACAAATACTGATTTCATTCAATTCCTCCCTCTCATTAGACCCTATGTTCCCCAACATCTCTGGGAGGTTATTTGTGTCCTCCTTTGTGAAGACAGAACCAAAGTATGTATTTAATTGGTTTACCATTTCTTTGTTCCCCATTATAAATTCCCCTGATTCTGACTGCAAGGGACCTATGCTTGACTTCACCAATCTTTTTCTCTTCACATATCTATAGAAGCTTTTACAGTCAGTTTTTATGTTTCCTGCAAGCTCACTCTCATATTCTATTTTCCCCCTCTTAATTAATCCCTTTGTCCTCCTTTGCTGAATCCTAAACTGCTCCCAATCCTCAGGTTTGCTGCTTTTTCTGGCCAATTTATATGTCCTCTCCTTGGATCTTATGCTATCCCTAATTTCCCTTGTTAGCCACAGTTGAGTCACCTTTTTTGTTTTATTTTTATGCCAAACAGGGATGAACAAATTCTGTAGTTCATCTATGCGATCTTTAAATGTTTGCCATTGCCTATCCACCGTCAACCCTTTAAGTAACGCTCCCCAATCCATCTTAGCCAACTCGCGCCTCATACCATCGTAGTTTCCTTTATTTAAATTCAGGACCCTAGTCTCTGAGTCAACTACTTCACTCTTCATCTTAATGAAGAATTCTATCATATTATGATCGCTCCTCCCCAAGGGACCTCGCACAACAAGATTGCTAATTAATCCTTTCTCATTACATAATACCCAGTCTAAGATGGCCTGATCTCTAGTTGGTTCCTTGACATATTGGTCCAGGAAACCATCCCGTATACACTCTAGGAATTCCTCCTCCACAGTATTGTTACTAATTTGGTTAGCCCAATCTATATGTAGATTAAAGTCACCCATGATAACTGCTGTGCCCTTATTGCACGCGTCTCTAATTTCCCATTTAATGCCATCCCGAACCTCAGCATTACTGTTTGGAGGTCTGTATACAATGCCCACTAACGTTTTCTGCCCCTTGGTATTTCTCCGCTCTACCCATACAGATTGCACATCATCAGAGCTAATATCCTTCCTTACTATTGTGTTAATCTCTTTAACCAGCAATGCTACCCCACCTCCTTTTCCTTTTTGCCTGTCCTTCCTGAATATTGAATTCCCAGCCTTGGTCACCCTGGAGCCATGTCTCCGTAATCCCAATTATATCATATCCGTTTACATCTATTTGCGCAGCTAATTCATCTACCTTATTACGAATGCTCCTCACAGTAAGACACAAAGGGGGAGAAATTCAGTATCGCCCCATTTGGGGCGCAATTATCGGCCGGGCGCAAAGATTAGTGCCTGCCGCTAATTATCGCCACCGACTGCAAACTTGACTTTTATCGCCCCTGGAGGTGATTGGAGCGCTAAATCAGGCGCTTCACACCTGTCTTAAGGCGCAAAGGCCGAGGAGCGAGGCGCTACCTCAGAGCGCTGGCGAAGCTCTTGTGATGTCAGTCAGCAATGGAACACACACACAATGGCACCGGCCAGTTCTTAGAGGG
Organism: Squalus acanthias; assembly: GCA_030390025.1. NCBI lineage: Eukaryota > Metazoa > Chordata > Chondrichthyes > Squaliformes > Squalidae > Squalus > Squalus acanthias. The sequence goes on from CM059439.1 coordinate 83,714,987, forward strand.
GATGGTTGATCTTGCTTTCCATCCACATCCTGCTCATTGCAGCCTTGAATCTATGCCTGGAGAGACCTGCACATCAAATCTGCTGGAAAGAACAATGGAGAGTACCAGGGAAAGAGCTTAGAGTGCAGCCCCCAGAGTCTCTTCTAAATCGATACAAGGAATGGCAAATCAAAATGAACCTGCAAAGTGCTGCTCAGTACCCAAAACTCCTTCACACAGCGTTGAATCTCTCCAGAAGTGTGTGTCTCTCTCTCTCTCAGAATGCGTGGTTCAAAAATGGCACCAACAATAAAAGGCAGGAAGCGGTCGCCTTTAAATAGCGCTCCCCCAGTCCCTTCATGACTGCAATTCGCTCCCCTCAACCTGTCGTTGCTAGCGTCAGGCGGTAAGGCAGGGGACGCCACTCAATATCTGCTCCGGGGCGTTGCGCACTCGACTGACATCACGATCTGCCGGCGCAGGAGATCGTGGCGGTAGTGTTTAGCGCCGCCGCAAAATGTCTACTTAATTTCGCGAGCGGCGCAAACATCGCCGCGCCTGGGCGCTAGATGCTTTGCGCCCCATTAGCGCCCTCTTAAGGCGCTAACGGGAGGCGCAACCAACTGAATTTTTCCCCCAAAGTCTTCAGGCTTGTTTTTTTAACACTCTTAGTCCTTTTAGAATTATTATTTACTGTAGCCCTGTTTGATTTACACCCTTGATTTCTCTGCCTTCCACTTTTGCTTTTCTCCTTCCTGTCGTTTGTTTCTATCCTTGCTTCCCTTTCCTCTGTCTCCCTGCACAGGTTCCCAACCCCCTGCCATTTTAGTTTAAACCCTCCCCAATAGCACTAGCAAACACTCCCCCGAGGACATCAGTCCCGGTCCCGCCCAGGTGCAAACCGTCCAGTTTGTACTGGTCCCACCTCCCCCAGAACCGGTTCCAATGTCGCAGGAATTTGAATCCCGCCCCCTTGCACCATTCCTCCAGCCACGTATTCATCTGAAATATCCTTCTATTTCTACTCTGACTAGCACGTGGCACTGGTAGCAATCCTGAGATTACTACCTTTGAGGTCCTATTTTTTAATTTACCTCCAAACTCCCTATATTCAGCTTTTAGGACCTCATCCCGCTTTTTACCTATATCGTTGGTACCTATATGCACCACGACAACTGGCTGTTCACCCTCCCCCCTCCAGAATGCCCTGCAGCCGCCCCGAGACATCCTTGACCCTTGCACCAGGGAGGCAACATACCATCCTGGAGTCTCGTTTGCGGCTGCAGAAACGCCGATCTATTCCCCTTACAATAGAATCCCCTATCACTATAGCTCTCCCGCTCTTTTTCCTCCCGTCCTGTGCAGCAGAACCACCCCTGGTGCCAGGAAGTCGGCTGCTGCTGCCTTCCCCCGATAAGCCATCTCCCTCAACAATATCCAAAGTGGTATATCTGTTTGAGAGGGGGATGGCCACAGGGGACCCCTGCACTACCTGCCTGCACCTACTACTCTGCCTGGCGGTCACCCATTCCCTTCCTGCCTGTGCAGCCTTTACCTGCGGTGTGACCAACTCATTAAACATGCTATCCACGATGTCCTCAGCATCGCGAATGCTCCCGTATGTATCCATTCGCAGCTCCAGTGCCGCAATGCGGTCTGCCAGTAGCTGCAGCTGGATACACTTCCCGCACACAGGAAGTGTCCCTGATTTCCCACATAGTGCAGGAGGAGCATGCCACGGGGCCGAGCTGTGCTGCCATGACTTACCCTTTAATTAATTTAAATTAAATTAAATCAAAACCACTAATTACACTACAATTAAATGATATACTCAAGGGCCCTTGTTTACTAGCACTCCCCACTACACAACAGAGACCTTAGAAACTATAACCACAAAAATTAAGACCATCTAAACTTTATAAACTATTTGACGTAAGAAAACTACTCTGCACTTGGTCTAAGCGTTAAACAAAGCTTTAATCAACTGTTTTTCGACATGGAGATCTAGTTGTGTCCTTTCTAGTTCCTATTAAGGAATGTCCTGAGCAAGCTGGGCTCATGCCCGAGTATTTATACTCTCCATGGACAGCGCCACCAGCAGGCCGCCCAGTATTACTTCATAAGTCATTTCCACATGAATGACCAGATTCATGTCACTATTAACCTTAACTGTCAAACTATAGAGTAGTATAAATACTCACCTGGCCGTACTCACCCAATCAGCTGCTTTCTCTTGCCCGAGTCACTTTTTGAATCGTGACGTGGCTCTGGAACGCCGCCGCCGGTCTGTGAGATTGGTACACCTCTGTTATTAAAAAAAAAGCCCGCGAAAGTGAGTTTAAATACTCACTGTTCTCTCCTGTTGCTCCCGACACCGGCCTCTCATTGTTTTTTGCATCCTTGTCAAAAATGGGTGTTCTGGGAACCATAGCTGTATTGTGTGCCTGAATATTAACATGCCCTATCAATCCCTCAAAACGTTTTAGCAGAGTTTTACCAAACATATTTGAAGGCAGTCTACCATCAAACACTGAATTAATTAAGTTCTAACAATAACAGATTTCTTCTCATAGACGAAATACATGTTCATATGTACAAATGAATCGGTTATCATCCGAAGTGGGAAAAATCACTGGGCCTATTCCATTCAGAGTTTGGCAGCATGCTGTGGCCATCAACTTTCACTATATATGTATGTTTTTTTGGTTTTTTTAATTCGTTTTTTTATGGGATGTGGACGTCGCTGGCACGGCCAACTTTTATTGCCTATCGCTAATTGCCCTCGAGAAGGTGGTGGTGCGCCGCATTCTTCAATCGCTGCAGTCCGTCTGGTGAAGGTACTCCCACAGTGCTGTTAGGGAGGGAGTTCCAGGATTTTGACCCAGTGACGATGAAGGATCGGCGACATACTTCTAAGTCAGGATGGTGTGTGACTTGGAGGGAAACTTGGAGGTGGTGGTGTTCCCATGCTCCTGCTGCCCTTGTCCTTCTAGGTGGAAGAGGTCGAGGGTTTGGGAGGTGCTGCCGAAGAAGCCTTGGCGAGTTGCTGCAGTGCATCTGGTAGATGGTACACACTGTAGCCACGGTACGCCGGTGGTGGAGGGAGTGAATGTTTAAGGTGGTGGATGGGATGCCAATCAAGCGGGCTGCTTTGTCCTGGATGGTGTCGAGCTTCTTGAGTGTTGTTGGAGCTGCACTCATCCAGGCAAGTGGAGAGTATTCCATCACACTGCTTACTTGTGCCTTGTAGATGGTAGAAAGGCTCTGGGGAGTTGGGAGGTGAGACACCTGCTGCAGAATACCTAGCCTCTGACCTGCTCTTGTTGCCACAGTATTTATGTGGCTGGTCCAGTTAAGTTTCTGGTCAATGGTGACCCCCAGAATGTTGATGGTGGGGGATTCGGCGATGGTAATGCCGTTGAATGTCAAGGGGCAGTGGTTAGACACGCTTGTTGGAGATGGTCAATGCATGGCACTTCTGTGACGCGAATGTTACCTGCCACTTGTCAACCCAAGCCTGAACGTCGTCCAGGTCTTGTTGCATGCGGGCATGGACTGCTTCATTATCTGAGGAGTTGTGAATGGCGCTGAACACTGTGCAGTCATCAGCGAACATCCCCATTTCTGACCTTATGTTGGAGGGAAGGTCATTGATGAAGCAACTGAAGATGGTTGGGCCTAGGACACTGCCCTGAGGAACTCCTGCAGCGATGTCCTGGGGCTGTGATGATTGACCTTCAACCATAACCATCTTCCTTTGTGATAGGTATGACTCCAGCCAGTGGAGAGTTTTCCCCCCGATTCCCATTGACTTCAGTTTTACGAGGGCTCCTTCATGCCACACTCGGTCAAATGCTGCCTTGATGTCAAGGGCAGTCACTCTCGCCTCACCTCTGGAATTCAGCTCCTTTGTCCATGTTTGGACCAAGGCTGTGATGAGGTCGGGAGCCGAGTGGTCTTGGCGGAACCCAAACTGGGCATCAGGGAGTAGGTTATTGGTGAGCAGGTGCCGCTTGATAGTACTGTCAATGACCCCTTCCATCACTTTGCTGATGATTGAGAGCAGACTGATGGGGCGGTAATTGGCCGGATTGGATTTGTCCTGCTTTCTGTGGACAAGTCATACCTGGACAGTTTTCCACATTGTCGGATAGATGCCAGTGTTGTAGCTGTACTGGAACAGCTTGGCTAGAGGCGCGGCTAGTTCTGGAGCACAAGTCTTCAGCACGATAGCCGGAATATTGTCGGGGCCCATAGCCTTTTCCGTATCCAGTGCGCTCAGCCGTTTCTTGATATCACGTGGAGTGAATTGAATTGGCTGAAGACTGGCTTCTGTGATGGTGGGGACCTCAGGAGTAGGCCGATATGGATCATCCACTCGGCACTTCTGGCTGAAGATGGTTGCAAACGCTTCAGCCTTGTACTCACATGCTGGGCTCCCCATCATTGAGGATGGGGATATTCATGGAGCCTCCTCCTCCCATGAGTTGTTTAATGGTCCACCACCATTCACGACTGGATGTGGCAGGACTGCAGAGCTTTGATCTGATCTGTTGATTATGGGATCGCTTAGCCCTGTCTATAGCATGCTGCTTCTGCGCATGCATGTAGTGTTGCAGCTTCCCCAGGTTGACACCTCATTTTAGGTATGCCTGGTGCTGCTCCTGGCATGCTCTTCTACACTCCTTATTGAACCAGGGTTAGTCCTCTGGCTTGATGGTAATGATTGAGTGAGGGATATGAGGTTTCAGATTGTGGTGGAATACAATTCTGCTGCTGCTGATGGCCCACAGCGCCACATGGATGCCCAGTTTTGAGCTGCTAGATCTGTTCTGAATCTATCCCATTTAGCACGGTGGTAGTACCACACAACACTGCAGGAGTTCCTGAGGATGTCTGCGACAGGTGAGGACGAGGTCAAGTAGGTATTTCCCTCGTATTGGTTCTCTCACCACCTGTGGCAGGCCCAGACTGGCAGCTATGTCTTTCAGGACTCGGCCAGCTCAGTCAGTAGTGGTGCTACTGAGCCACTCTTCGTGATGGACATTGAAGTCCCCCACCCAGAGTCCACCCTGTGCCCTTGTTTCTCTCTGCTTCTTCCAAGTGGTGTTCAACATGGAGGAGTACTGATTCATCAGCTGAGGGTGGGCGGTAGGTGGTAATCAGCAGGATGTTTCCTTGCCCTGAAGCCATGGGACTTCATGGGGTCCAGAGTCAATGTTGAGGACTCCCAGGGCCACTCCTTCCTGACTGTATACCATTGTGCTGCCACCCCGGTGGGTCTGTGGGACAGGACATACCCAGGGATGGTGATGGAGGAGTTTCGGACATTGGCTGAAAGGTATGATTCTGTGAGTATGACTTTGTCAGGCTGCTGCTTGACTTGTCTGTGGGACAGCTCTCCCAATTTTGGCACAAGTCCCCAGATGTTGGTGAGGAGGGGTTGACTGGGCTGGGTGTGCCGTGTCCATAGCCAGTGCCGAGGTTGATGTCGGGTTGTTTTCGTAGCAGTTTGTTAGCATTTCAGAGGGCAGTGAAGAGTGTCATATAGGCCAGACCAGGTAAGGACAGCAGATTTCTTTCCATCAGTGAACCAGTTGGGTTTTTACGACAATCTGATAGTTTCATGGTTACCATTACTGATACTAGCTTTTTATTCCAGATTTATTTAATTAACTGAACTTAAATTCCGCAGCTGCTGTGGTGGGATTTGAACTCATGTTTCTGGATCATTCGTCCAGGCCTCTGGATTACTAGCCCAGTGGCATTACCACTACGCTACCGTTCCCGATGTGCATTGTATTGGAAACGTACGGTGCTTATTTTTAGCAGTTTTCAGCACCGTCAGTGCATGAAGAATGTTTGCAGATGACCATGTTTCACATTTCGGAGTGACTGCTGCCAACGAACTGGAAGCTGCGCAGAAGTGTACTGCGCACTCCAACAACCGGAAGCGTGATGTTTCTGCTTTTTTTAAAACGAGCCCGCTCCCTTCCCAGCTTTTTTAAACGAGCCCGCTCCTTTCCCGCCTTTTTAAAAAAAAAAAAAATTTTTAACGGGCCTGCTCCCGTGACGAACCGGAAGCGCGCATGCGCAGAACGCTTCCGGTTTGTTGGCAGCGGTCGTGTCCTTCACATTTACTTCATGCTTTATTTTTCCCTTTCCAATTTTCTCTTGAAGGAGTTGAGTCATGTTGCTTTATGGTTCCATTGGCACTGGTGACCATTTGGTAACTCAAAAAGGCAAATACATCAAAAGCAAGGGAATAACTAAGGAAAGAGTAGGGCCTATTGGAGACCAAAAAGGTAACTTGCGTGTGGAGGTGGAAGACGTGGGTATGGTTCTTAATGAATACTTTGCGTGTGTCTTCACAAGAGGGACGATGCAGACGTAGTTAAAGAGGAAGAGTGTGAAATATTAGATGAGATAAACATAGTGAGCGAGGATATATTAAGGGGTTTAGCATCTTTGAAAGTAGATTAATTGCCATGCTCGGATGAAATGTATCCCAGGCTGTTCAGAGAAGCAAGGAGGCAGATAGCGGAGGCTCTCACCATCATTTTCCAATTCTTTTTGACTACAGGCGTGGTGCCGGAGGACTGCTAATGTGGTACCATTGTTTAAAAAGGGAGAAAGGGATCGACCGAGTAATTACAGGCCAGTCAGCCTAACCTCGGTGATGGGCAAATTATTGGAAAAACTTCTGAGGGACAGTCTAAATCTTGATCGAATTTTTTGAGGAGATAACGAGGAGGATCAAAGAGGGTAGCACATTTGATGTAGTCTACATGGATTTTAGCAAGGTCCCACAAGGCAGACTGGTCAGAAATGTAAAATCCCTTGTGATCCAAGGGGAAGTTGGATCCAAAATTGGCTCAGTGGCAGGAAGCAAAGGGTAATGGTCGACGGGTGTTTTTGTGACTGGGAGACCGTTTCCAGTGGGGCTCCGCAGGGCTCAGTGCTGCGTCCCTTGCTTTTGTGGTATATATCAATGCTTTAGACTTCAATGTAGGGGGCATGATTAAGATGCTCGCAGATGATACAAAAATTGGCCATGTGGTTAATAGTGAGGAATTGCAGGAAGATATCAATGGTCTGGTCAGGTGGGCAGAAAAGCGGCAAATGGAATTCAATCTGGAGAAGTGTCCGGTAATGCACTTGGGGAGGGCTAACAAAGCAAGGGAATACACAATAAATGGTAGGATACTGAGAAGTGTAGAGGAACAGAGGGACCTTGGAGTGCTTGTTCACTGATCCCTGAAGGTAGCAGGACAGGTAGATAAGGTGGTTAAGAAGGCATACGGGATACTTTCCTTTATTAGCTGAGGCATAGAATATAAGAGCAGGGAGGTTATGTTAGAACTGTATAAAACACTAGTTAGGCCACAGCTAGAGCACTACATAGAGTTTTGGTCACCACATTACAGGAAAGATGTGATTGCACTAGAGAGGGTACAGAGGAGATTTACAAGGCTGTTGCCAGAACTGGAGAATTTTAGCTATAAGGACAGATTGGATAGGCTGGGTTTGTTTTCTTTGGAACAGAGGAGGCTGAGGGGAGACTTAATTGAGGTGTGTAAAATTATGAGGGGCCTAGATAAAGTGGCTAGGAAGGACCTATTTCCCTTAGCAGAGATCATGATGCGGAGATGCCGGTGTTGGACTGGGGTGGACAAAAATGAGAAGTCGCACAACACCAGGTTATAGTCCAACAGTTTTATTTGAAATCACAAGCTTTCGGTAGCAGAGAGGTCAATAAACAGGGGCCGTAGATTTAAAGTAATTGGTAGAAGGATTAGAGGGGAGTTGAGAAATCTTTTCACCCCGAGGGTGGTGGGGGTCTGGAACACACTGTCTGAAAGGGTGGTAGAGGCAGAAATCCTCATCGCATTTAAAAAGTACTTGGATATGCATTTTAAGTGCCGTAACCTGCCAGGATACAGACCAAGAGCTGGAAAGTGGGCTGAGGCTGGATTGCTCTTTTTCAGCCGGCACAGACATGATGGGACGAATAGCCTTCTTTCTGTGTAGTAAATTTCTATGATTCATTTATAATACCCCAATTGGTCCTTATCTGAGAACTAACTCAATACTGACAGGGTACAGAACCTGGTTTGTATCGCTCAGTGCTACCAGGGTACAGAACCTGGTTTGTATCGCTCAGTGCTACATAGGACAAGGCTAAGCCAACAGAGAAGCATACCAGATTTCAGTTGATAGCAGTTTCAACGTCTGTGCATCTTGTCATAAATTCTTCCCACTGATGGACACAAGATGCACTTGTGTTATGTACAATCTCAAACATAAACATTAAGCTTGAATTATTCAACCTCCGAATTCTGCACCCAGAGTAAAAATTACTTTGGCTAAGTCATCGGTTGATGCCATCTCAAAGTGGGAACACTAACCAGAGTTCCACCATGTCTCGGCTTGGTAACTGTACCAGCACCAGCCATGCCTGACGCCACCGCAGTTGGAACAACATAAGTCATTATATTGACGCTGGTAGACTCTGAACAAGAGGTGGAAATTACACATCTATAGGAGCTTCCAAGAGTCAGCCCCAAGCCTTCCATCAGCAATGCCCTTGAAAGTGCAAGGACAGATTATCAATTGAGGAGCCATGTCTCCTCAACTTAATTTCCTCTACCATGACAGATTTAATCTTTTGTATTGCAGGTTCCAAGCCAAAGGAAAGTAAGACAAATGCTAGTATTGATTTTAAAACATTTTGTCCTCCCAGGGTCCCAGCAGGATTTTGTGGTTCGTTGAATCACAATATGTTGGCCTAGACTTCTAGATTCCAAAATCTGATGTCACTGTTCCTGAATTCTGTAGTCAATAAGGAGGAAAGAAACAGATAAAAGGACTGGAGAAGAGGAGAAAATACCTTCTCAGTGTAGCTAACACCATAGTCACATTTCAGTTCAGGACAAAAGTGCTCACTTCAAAACTAAATTTGAACTTCAGGGTCCAATGAACCTTGCTTCAAGTAAGGCCTCGGTTCTGTGTTTGGCAGAGCTTCCAATTTCACCTTATTTTCTAATACAGTTAGATGAGGAAGAATGGAAGGAGGCTCGAGTGGAGCATAAATGCCAGCATGGACTGTTTGGGCCGAATGGCCTATTTCTGTGCTGTAAATTCCATGTACAGGAAACTCTTTATTAACCGGCACCCAAATATCCGGAAATCTCTCTTAACCGGCAAAATTCTTGAGTAGGTAACCGGGGTTTTCCTTCATCTCTCGTTTAAAATTAACTTTAAAAAAAACCCCGAGGCGTTTGCCTTGTATCGGAGCGTGTAGATTGGGAGGGGAATGTGCAGCCCGGGTAGGCAGCGGACACGACAGATGGTCAGCTGGCGGTCCCGGGGAGACGGAGCTCCGAATGCAGGCGCATGTCAATGTGTACGGGGCTCTCGTACGTTGGGAGATATAACTCTCCGTTATCCGGACTTTTTGATTAACCGGCACCACGCCGGTCCCGTCGGTGCCGGTTAATAAAGAGTTTCCTGTAATATGTAATTTTCCTTTCTCATTATCACACTGAACAACTAAATTTGAACATCTGTCCGAATTTTGAGTTTATTTACACCATTTCTGACCAGGACTAACAAACTCTAGAATCCCAGTGACAACAGAATGTTCAAGACATTAAAAAAAAATTGCGAGATACCAATTGTGTATGGAAAAGGACCAAGAATTATAAGAATCTGGAATGTGTCTTTTTACCAATGCATCTGCAGAGAAGATTTCATGTCCACAAGTCCATTTGATCAGCTTTATTCATGAGCAGATAGCACAGATTGGTGTGACCAATAACTCAACACTTATGGTATCAAACAGTTCTGTTGCCAGTGTGGACAGTATAAAATGAATGTCCCAAATAATTCTGGTTTACGGATATGCCTAGCTGAAAATTTTTACTTAAATCTGCAGATGGTGTTACCAGACGTTCTCTTCTGAGCTCAAGTAAGTTCAGGACATGTATTGTTTTTGAAATAGAAAATTCTTTGAAAAGCTCATCCTGCCCCCTAATTAAAAGTGAACGACTTCTTCGTACAGCAACCAAAATGGGTTGATAGTGAATCCCAGCTGGTCTGAGAATAGTATAATTGTTCACCAATGCAAAGTTACAATTGTTGCCTTAGCCTGGATGAAGTGAATTGCCCTCAGTAAGTATGAAAATGGTAAAAATGGGTTCAGAAACTTCCCCAACACGGATACTGAAAGGTTGTCAAGCACTGTGACTCGTATCCAGACAAGTTTATGGAGCACATTTGTGTTGGTGCCAGGTTAACGACCACAGCTCCTTAGGTTCCAGCTGTCCTTATTTATTTGCAGTCTTTACCAAATCGAGTTCCATCACATAGCCACTGTTGCAGCTTTCCACCTAAAGTCAAATTATTGGAAGATGGACCATACCAATGTCTGATTAGAATCTCGTATTGACCAGCTTAATTCAGACCCATTTGAAGTAATGGTTTCTGGTGATCATAGATCCTTTTCTTTCAAAACTATTTTTCTGCACTTCAGCTTGCAGCGTTCATGAGATTCATGTTCCAGTGAGAGACCCACCTTATTTGGTTTGGCATGTGGATAGAGCACTTAAGATCAAAACTTATCTAATATACGTATGAATTTGATTAGTCTCAGGAAATTGTTTTGTTTTACTTTATTGGGTCATAATTTGCAGTAGCAGGGCATCTAACAATGTCTACTGTTTGTTCGATTTGCTCTTGCACATTTAGGTTTTTAAATTTTTTGCATGGTAAGTTGCAGAAAGTGCGAGCTGATAAAGTCGCAGCGAGGGAAACAGGGCCTGAACAGGACAAGCAACTGTGTAATCTCCTAAACCAGTCAGATTGAAGGATTGTGAAATTAACAGCACAAGGACTGAGAAGGAAGTGTAAATTAGAGTGGGTGAATTCAATGTCAAATCAGGTACAGAAAGAGAAATAAAGAGAGAGAAAGAAAGATTGGATTGAGAGAGAAAAAAAGAGACAGAAAGGAAAAGTTTAAAAAAAAGTTAAATTGTAAATTTGACATTTTTTAAATCTCCAGAATGAGACTTTGCACCTGTAATAGTTAATTTTCAGTGCCAGAGGGGTTAATTGGCAGTAATTGAGTTAAGTTGAGTATATTCAAGACAGAGATTGATAGATTTTTGGACATTTAGGGAATCTAGGGATATGGGGATAGGGCGGGAAAGTGGAGTTGAGGTAGAAGATCAGCCATGATCTTATTGAATGGCGGAGCAGGCTCGAGTGGCCATATGGCCTACTCCTGCCCCTATTTCTTATATTCTTACATTTTTTATGTAATTACATAGGATTACATAGGATATACGGCACAGAAACAGGCTATTCGGCCCAACCAGTCCATGTCGGCGTTTAAGCTCCACACGAGCCTCCTCCCATCTTTCCTCATCTAAATCTGTCAGCATAACCCTCTATTCCCTTTTCCCTCATATGCTTGTCGAGCCTACCCTTAAATGCATCTATACTATTCGCTTCAACCACTGCCTGTGGTAGCGAGTTCCACATTCTCACCACTCTTTGGGTAAAGAAGTTTCTTCTGAATTCCCTATTGGATTTCTTGGTGACTATCTCATATTGATGGCTTCTAGTTATGCTCTTCCCCACAAGTGGAAACATTCTCTCTAGATCCATTCTTATCAAAAATTTTCATACTTTTAAAGACCTCCAGGAGGTCACCCCTCATCCTTTTTTCAAGAGAAAAGAGACCCAGCCTGTTCATCCTTTCCTGATATGTATACCCTCTCATTTCTGTTATCATCCTTGTAAATCTTCTCTGCACCCTCTCCAGTGCCTCGATATCCTTTTTATAATATGGCGACCAGAACTGTATGCAGTACTCGAAGTATGGTCTAACGAAGGTACAGGAAACTCTTTATTAACCGGGACCGGCGTGGTGCCGGTTTATCAAAAAGTCTGGATAACGGAGAGTTATATCTCCCAACGTACGAGAGCCCCGTACACATTGACATGCGCCTGCATTCGGAGCTCCGTCTCCCCGGGGACCGCCAGCTGACCATCTGTCGTGTCCGCTGCCTACCCGGGCTGCACATTCCCCTCCCAATCTACATGCTCCGATACAAGGCAAACGCCTCGGGGTTTTTTTTAAAGTTAATTTTAAACGAGAGATGAAGGAAAACCCCGGTTACCTACTCAAGAATTTTGCCGGTTAAGAGAGATTTCCGGATATTTGGGTGCCGGTTAATAAAGAGTTTCCTGTACAATACAGGTTTAGTATAACTTCCCTACTTTTCAATTCTATATCTCTAGAAATAAACCCTAGTACTTGGTTTGCTTTTTTTTATAGCCTTGCTAACCTGTGTCGCAACCTTTAGTGATTTGTGTATTTGTACTCCTAGATCCCTTTGTTCCTCTACCCCACCTAGACTCGCACCCTCCAAGTGATGTGACCTCCCTATTCTTCCTACCAAAATGTAATACCCCACATTTATCTGTGTTGAACTTCATTTGCCAATTATATGCCCATTCTGCAAGTTTATTAATGTTCTCCTGTAACTTGTTGCAGTCCTCCTCAGTATTGACCATCCCCCCCAATTTGGTGTCATCCGCAAATTTAGAAATTGTGTTTTTGATTCCTAAGTCTAAATCGTTAATGTAAATTGTGAACAGCAGTGGTCCCAGCACTGATCTTTGTGGAACACCACTACCCACCTTCTGCCACTGTGAATAGCTACCCTTTACTCCTACTCTCTGCCTTCTGTCCTGAAGCCAGCCAGCAATCCATTCTGCTACTTGTCTCCTGACTCCGCATTCTCTGATCTTGTTCATCAGTCTATTATGGGCTACCTTATCGAAGACCTTCTGAAAATCCAGATAAATTACATCTACTGCATTACCATTGTCTACTCTCTCCCATTGTTTGGAGCAGGTATATCATGCAATATTGGGGGAGGAAGGAAAAGCAAGCAGGAATTGTGGCATTGGTCACTGGAAAGGTTCCACAATGTTCAAGATATCTTGAAACTAAGTCATCCCGTCATTAAAAGGGCGCTTGAAATGATAAGAATTAAATTTCTGTGGCAAGTTTAGTTCGTATCTACCACGCAAATACAGGAACTTCACGCTATTCACTGCATTTCAATGGGGAGGCGACTGCCATTAGCCTCGTCATTATTTTGACATCAGATTCTGGTCCATTGATGTTCACGGAGCCTTAATGCTTTACATCGGTTGAATCAAGCGCAGTTCTCATCTAGGTAATTGGTTGTTGTTTGTTTTGTTTGATAACATAACATTAGGGAAACCCATCTGAAAACAGCACCTGGCCAAATAGGTTGTAAAAAGTATTTCACTAAATTCTACTTCAGCTGGATCAGGAGCCACCTGAAAAGAGATTCTCTACCAGTGATGTAGCCACTGTCCCCATCACAGTGCAAAGGGGTTCCCTTGGCACTATTTGAAAGACACCCTCATGAGTAATACAGTTTCTTATGGGGGGAGAAAAAACGGATTGGGCAACTCAAAATGATGGTGTTATACTTCTCGTTATTGCTGTGGACTCCCCAGTTTTGATGACGCCACATTTGTATGTAATACAGAAAAAGAGAGATGGGGATTCTCTGTTTTCATATGGATATCAGCTTACCAAAAATATCTATGTTTTGTGCTATTGAAAATATACCTTTTTTTTGGTTGTTTTGATTTGTGAATTCTCATGCTACTGAAAGTGACGAGTGTTATTTCCATATCAAGTACTCCCAGATCAGCTAAATGCAAAGTGAAACCCTCTGTACTTTGCCTTCTGTGCCTTCGTTTCAATCTCTGAATGGCACGCCCAACTGCACCAATATGACATTTTCCATCTCCCACACCAGCCATCCGCAGAACTGCAGAAATTACAGCACAGAGGAATCCATTTGGCCTACAAGGGGGAAGGGTAAGGGAACCAAAGCAAGGGCTCTTTGGATGACAAGGGAGATAGAGAAGATGATGAAACAAAATAGAGGGTGTATGATGCATGTCAGGTGAATACTTCAAGGGAGAACCAGACCAAATACAATAAGTTGAGAGGGGAAGTGAAGACGAAAATAAGATTGGCAAAGAGAGAATATGAGAGTAGAATGGCAGTTAACATAAAAGGGAACCCAAAAATCTTCTACCGGCATGTAAACAGTAAGCGGGTAGTAAGAGGCGGGGTGGGGCCTATATGGGACAAAGAAGGTGATATATGCTTAGAGGCGCAGGGCAAGGCTAGAATACTCAATGAGTATTTTGTATCGGTGTTTACTAATGAGGTGGATGCTAACAAAATATCAGTTGAAGTGGAAAAGGTAGAAGCAATGGAAGGGGTGAAAATTGATAGACAGGATGTACTAGAAAGGCTGGGTATGCTTAGAGTGGATAAGTCGCCTAGTCCAGATGGCTTGCATCCCAGGTTGCTAAGGGAATTGGGGGAGGAGATAGCGGAAGGGCTTACCATAATTTTCTAATCTTCCCTAGATGCAGGGGAGGTGCCTGAGAATTGGAAAGTGGCAAATGTGACACCATTGTTCAAGAAAGGGTGTAAGGACAATCCTAATAACTACAGGCCGGTCAGTTTAACATCAGTGGTGGGTAAAATTTTAGTAACAATAATCAAGGAAAAAATTAACGGGTACTTGGAGAGGTTTAAGCTAATTCAGGAGAGCCAACACGGATTTGTAAAAGGAAGATCATGTTTGACTAATCTAATTGAATTTTTTGAAGTAACAGGGAGGATTGATGAAGGGAATGCAATGGATGTTGTCTACATGGATTTTCGGAAGGCGTTTGACAAAGTACCACATAGAAGGCTGGTAAACAAAATTGAGGCTCATGGGATAGGTGGGTCAGTGGCAGCTTGGATAAGGAATTGGTTTAAGGATAAAAAACAGCGTGTTGTGGTAAATGGCTGTTTTACAGACTGGAGGATGGTAGACAGTGGTGTTCCCCTCTGGTCAGTGCAGGGTCTAATATATATATATATATCTCCGACCTGGATATTGGAATATGGAGTAGAATTTCTAAATTTGCAGATGACACCAAACTTGGGGGGGGGTGGCAAACAGTGAGGATGGTACCAATCGACTGCAACAGGACATAGAAAGGCTAGCAGAATGGGCAGACAAGTGGCAGATGGAATTTAATACAGAGAAGTGTGAGGTGATGCATTTTGGCAGAAGGAACAGGGAGAGGTAATATACACTTAATGGCACAGTTTTTAAGAGTGTGCAGGGACAGAGGGACCTGGGAGTTAATGTGCATAGGTCCCTGAAGGTGGCAGGACATATTGAGAGCGTGGTTAGCAAAGCATATGGGCTCTTGGGCTTCATAAATAGAGGTATTGAGTACAAAAGTAGAGAAGTTATGCTGAACCTTTATAAAGCACTGGTTAGGCCACAACTGGAGTATTGCATCCAGTTCTGGTCACCACACTTTAAGAAGGATGTGAAGGCCCTTGAGAGGGTGCAGAGGAAATTTACCAGAATGGTTCCAGGGATGGGGGATCTTAGCTACAAGGACAATTTGGAGAAGCTGGATTTGTTTTAATTAGAGCAAAGGAGATTGCGGGGTGATTTGATGGAGGTGTCCAAGATTATGACGGGTTTGGATAAGCTAGACAGGGAAAGGCTGTTCCCACTAGTTGATGGTACAAGGACTAGGTGAGACAGAGTTAAGGTTTTGGGCAAGAGATACAGGGGGGGATGTGAGGAATAACTTTTTTAAGCAGCAAGTGGTGAGGACCTGGAACTCGCTGCCAACGGAAGTGGTGGAAGCGGAGACACTCAATGTTTTCAAGGGGAGACTGGATAAGCGCTTGAGGGAAATAAACTTGCAAGGCGACAGGGATAGAGCGGGGGAATGGGACTGACTGGATTGCTCTACAGAGAGCTGGCACGGACTCGATGGGCCAAATGGCCTCTATGACTATTACACTTATGCTAGTTCTTTAATTGGAGTGATCGATTTTAATCCCATTTTCTGCCCTTTCCCCATTTCTCCATATCTTATTTTTATTTTACGTTTTCAGATATTTACCCAATTTCATTTTAAATATCTGCCTTAATCAACACTTGTGGTAAAGCACTCCATTCTTAACATTCATTCCTCTGTGCCTGAATCTATTCGCTCTCGTTACTGATTCGCTAATCAGCGGAAACCTTACCCTCTCAAAACCTTTCATAATCTCTTAGACTTCCTCCCTCAACCACCTCCATTCCAATGAAAAAAACGTTAATTTTTCAAGCCTTTGTTCCTATAGTTTCTCATTCTTGTGTATCTTCACCGTACCCTTGGCCTTTACACTGCTGTAACATCCTTCCTATAATGAAGTGCACATAACTAGACGCAATACTCCAACTGTGGCCAGCCAATGTCTTGTACAAGTTTAGCATTATTTCCTTGCATCCAGTAATAGCCCAGATTGTTTGACTGGGGAAAAAATGCACTGAAACACAGTTATGCTTGTACCAAAAATTGAAAATTAAGTCCTTGTTTTGTTTACAGTGGTATTAGTGGATTTTTAATGTTGCTTCTTGAATAATATCTGCAACATGCCTACTAATGTGCTTTGTGAGGAAAATCTATTGCGTATTGTTCACAGGATGCCATTGAGTAACTTGTATGTGTTTTTTTTTTCAATCTCAGGAGCTGATGTAGCACCATCCCCACAGAGTAGTCGGCGATTCTTGGCAGCAGAGGCAGCCCTGATGAACGTACCACCAACTCCACCTTCTTCCAGGCACCTACTAACACATGGCACAGGAAGTCCCACAGCCTAGGATACAAGTCAGTAATCTATTCATCTGTTATTACTTTTGGATCACGTTAATTTTTCAGTATGTAGGCATGAAAGAAATCTCACACTCTGTGGGAAATCCAGAGTTTCCTTGGTAGCTTTGTACGAGCTATTGGGAGAGGACATATTTTTGGTAGGTTATCTCTTGTCATTTAATTAACTTGGATTCAGATTATTTTCCAAGATCTGGGACAGCTTTGTTTAGTTAAGATAATTTAAAAAAAATTATACAGTTTTCAGAGTCAAACCATCTTCAGTCCTCTGGAGTAAATAGCAGCATTAAGTGTTAATTGTTCTGCTTCCTTGTCTTGAAAATAAATTGTGTTGTGAGTCATGTTTATTTTTCCATTGTTGGATGTTTCTCTGAAAGCTCCAGAATGCCAAGGAGATCACTTGCAATGTTTGTTACTGAGCCAGATAAAGTAGATTCTTTGACCAGAAGTGTAATTCCTATAGTCTTGGAGGAGGTGGACAGACTGTAACCTCTTTTATACTGATTTTGTGCCATGCTCGTGCCACTGGCTCCCAGTCAGCCAAATTTACATTGGGGTTGCTGCCGGCTGTATGAGCCCGCACATCAGGAGCCAGTGACCTGAAACTAACATGAAAGCAGCTAAGTAACATCATAGGTAAATTAGGAGTTATGTGAGGGAAGCAGAGTAATAAAGGAAGTGAGCAGAAATCATAAGGAAGGCTGCAGGTGTAAAAAAAAAGACAAAAAAGCCTGGAAGAGAAAAGTATTTTTTTTAAATTACATAAAATACAATATTGGAGCAAATAGGGTAAGTTAGGCAAAGTGAAAGAAAACAATACTTGAATTATGCACTCCAAAGGCTTCATGGATAAATGCACCCTCTGGTGTGCTACTGAGACATACAAAACCAAGAAAGTCCAAGATGAAATTGCTAGACTGTGCTGAGTTAGCTGAGGTGGCTCGGGTACTGCAATTGGTCTTGGATCCTTAGGATAGAATAGGGGAAAATTAGTCCGGATTCTCACTTCTGATCATTGGAAAGTCTATTTGTGTGGATTTCAGGTTAATGCAGAATTAATCAGTTGTGCTGCTGTTGAGGTTGAATAACTTTACACTCCCTGTCTGGCTCACACATGAAGTATGGCACTTGGGTGAGATACTAAAAGATTGCTGGTTCACAGGAAGCTGTACCCCAGTGCCAGGCTGCCTTCGTGAGAGGGGGGGCAAAAAGTAATGGGGAAGATGAAAAAGGAACCATTTGAAAATAAATGAATCTACACTGAATACAACCATAGAAGATGCTGAGAAGAGTCAAGTGTCACACAAAAGTGAAGTTGACTGGTGGGCTATATTTGTTTCCCAGTATTGCTCGCTATGTTGGATGCCCGCCAGGAACAGGTTTAACAGCCTTGCTGGAAGGTAGAGGGAAAACTGTGGTGGGAGCCTTTGAGTACCGCTCAAGTGCACCTTCTGCTGAGCTCACCAAGGACTATAATTTATTCTGTTTGTGGTAGTGTCTGTAGGATAGACTGTTTCACCTTCAGGATTGAGGAAGATAGTGTGGATGCCATGGTTAAGTTTGGGTACTGGGGTTAATGTGAATAGTTGAGGTACCGGGGTTAATGTGGATAGCTTAGATGCCGGGTTTAATGCAGATATTTTGGAATGCTGTAGCGAATGTAGTTTTGAGAAAATGCGCAGTGATGGGAGTGAAGTTTCAAAAAATAGTTTAAAACGTCAATATTAAGAACAAAAATACGTCCCCTCCTTAGCTTAAGCAACTTTGTTCTTTATTTCTGCCACCAATCAGCCACTACCTCTTCCAAAGAAACCCAAAAGCTGTCGACTACAACTCGGTTTCAACAAAGCTGCACTGGCATTCCCTGACCATCCCATACAGTCCAAAATGTTCATTAACCCTATGTCGAGTTAGCCACTTTTGAGAGCTCGCCCACAGCTAGCACCACACCAACTGGTCCATCCCTCTCTCCCCATCCAACCAGAGAAATATTGCCCCTATTTCTGCTTAGCCTCATCGTTATTGCCATTGGAAACACTCATTCATATCACCTACAGGTTCAGCTTCTCCACCATTCCTTGCCAACTTCCTCAACTCCATCCTGCACCAACTCATCCAGAACTCATCTGCTAGCTTCCTATCTGGGTACCCAGGCTTACAATGATAAATTATAAGGACAGGTATTCCAAAAGTAAGAATTCCTTTCTGTAAAAAAATAATGTAAAAGAATAATCTTCATAATGTGGTGAATATGCTAACATTCAACTGGTTCAGATTGTGACATTCTTTCACTATCTTTTGTTTCAAATAAACAATCATGGATTGATTCATTAACCTAATTGCCAGAAAGATTCCGTAATCTCTCCATGGAAACCAGTCTAATTTTTCTTCTCCACATCTTGAAGATGAAATGTTCCTCAGTAGGAAAGGGATTTTACCTCAGAAATACCATGAATTATGCTACAGTTTTTTATGCTTTTTGTTCTTTTTGCAAAGACTGATGGATTAAGAACAGTTAAGTTGTTTCATTTCCTTCTAGTCAAAACATAAATAAATGAATGCACAAAAATGCTGAAACTTCTTTCCAAGGGAAATGCCACTGTGATTCTTCTTAATAGTAATTTGGAAAGAAAGTACAGTTTACTGTGTAGCTTTTCAGCATTCAAGTTATTGTCAGAAATTTCAGTTGAATGCTCGTTCACTAGGTAAAAATCACCTTATTTCTACAGTTATTTAGAGCATGTGTGTGAATTGGGTTATAGTGTAAAAGCTGATGTTACATGCAGGTGAAAGTGGGAGCTGATTAATTGTAAATGTCATTTATGGACTCTAAAGCAATTTGCTTATGTAGAAGTTTTTCTTTTTATACATTCATAATAAACATCCCTAGAAATAATGGGGACATGTTTTGGTTTCTTTGGGGCAAAAAGTAACTTAAAACAAATTCTCAATTCATGCATGTACGCTTAAACTATATCGCTTACATGAGAAGAATTCAATTTCATGTCTTTTTCCACAGCTTTATACACAAGATGAATACAGTAGAGTTTAAGAGTGCTACATTTCCCAATGGAAGACCTCGGCACCTGCTGGATGACAGTGTAATGGAAAACTACACCCCTTCAAGAGTCCAGGCAGAAAGCTCCACCATTTCCAGTGGAATATCACTAGGTGCGTGAATACATCTCTGAGCTTTTACATCAAGAAAGCTTGGAGTGAAAACCACTTCGAAATTTGGAATCAGTATGATAACAATGTTTGATGTTATTGCATGATCCTCAAAAGGTTTTGCATTCAATGATGAATTAACTTTTAATAAACGAGTGCTAATAATGGGTTGGTATTGCATCAGGCAAGGCAAATAAGTTGTTCTGGATGCATAGACAATGGAGGAGTCGCAAGTGCAAGGATTACTGGATAACAATGCTGTCTTTATTCCTCAGAGGGCGGTGGAAGCAGAGTCTTTGAATATTTTTAAGGCAGAGGTAGATAGATTCTTGATAAACAAGGGGGTGAAAGGTTATCGGGGGTAGGCGGGAATGTGGAGTAATCCGATCAGCTGTGATCTTATTGAATGGCGGAGCAGGCTCGAGTGACCAAGTGGCCTACTCCTGCTCCTGATTCGTATGTTTGTATGTACATTGGTTGACCGAATTTAAAAAGAAGCTGCAAAGAAGATTTATTTTCCTACGGTGTGCACATACATGCTAAACACTCCCAACAGAACCAATGAATCCTGTGTCAAGTAACTCTGTCAAACAAAAAGAGTTGGATAAATATATAGTTTAGAAATGGGACTGAAGGGTCTAGGACAAGTTTCTAAGGGTCTGGGATGGGGCTGAGTTGCTTCTGAGTGGATAGGGGCGAAATATGCTTTTCAGTGCGTGGGGAATGAGTCTCTCCTGACAGGGGAGAAGACTCGACCTAAATTTGTTGTAAGTGTTGGTGGGGATTTATTCTTGGGGAGGGAGGGAAGGCTGAATTTGTGCTCAGTTTAGAAGGGAGGTCAGATTTGTCCACATGGGGCAGGGTATGCCAAAACCTTAGGGGTTGGGAATGCAGAGTTTCCCTTGGGAAATGGGGGAGTGGGGGCAGGGGCGCAGAGTGTTTGGTTGTATTTCAGTGCGGGATGGAGAGTCGGAGCTGGATTTCAGATCAGAGAAGGTTGCTGTTTCTGTTCAATGGAGAGGGGCAGAGTTGGACTTCACGGGAAAGGGTGGTTTTTCTACTGATTTCTAATCAATGGTGGGGCAGCTCTTATTTCAGCTCTATGGAAGAGTGGCTGTGGCAGAAATGCTGGGTTGTTGTGCTTGTTTCTGCTCAAGGGGAAAATGTTGATGGCTGTGTCTCTGCTCAATTGAGGGTGTGTTGGTAAAGAGATTTCTGCACATTAGGGACTGTAGGGTCGGGGGGGTGGTGTAATTTCTGCTTGGGAGTGTGCAGTGGGGTGTGAGTGCCCTGATTTTCGGTCACTGGGGAAAGCTGTTAATATTTCTGCTCAATTTGCAGGGGGTTTGTTGCTTCGTGGTGTATGGGATTATGCTCAGTGAGTTTGGAAGGAACTTAGATGTCTGCTCAGTTGGGGAGGTGTACGGAGGATTTGCCATTCGTTTTAACAGGCTAAAGTCTTCCAGTTTCTTACCTTGGTTCGTGGCGCAGGTTAATTCTCTGATTTGCATGTTTTAGAGGAATCATCAATTCAGTGTGTCCTTGGCTAGCACATTTTTTTATTGTTGTTTCATCAATGGGTGCTTTAGTGACACATCTATTTACTGTTCAGCTAAATATTGCTTTGCACTTTCATGCTTCACTCGCTTTTTCAGCCTTGCTCTGTAAGGGCTCTTCATTTGCACATAAGTTTTGGAGTGGGATAGCTGACAGACTTTTAAAGTTTGATGATGGCTTTCCTGATCAGCATTTCCACACTATTCACTGGAAAATGCTCTCTGCTTACTTTGATCTTAGAAAACTTTGTTGTGCTCCCTTGCATAAATCTTGAGCAAACGGACCATTTTTCAGATGTGTAATTTTTTTATTGTTATTGTGCACTTTTACTGCTAGAGAGTAGATAAAGAGCAACATTACCTGGTCAATACATCAACTTTGTAAAAGGTACATAACTTTAAATTGTCAGGAAGGACAACTTGCAATGTCACAGTCCATGACATTTTTTGTTTCAGGTAGCAGCGAGGGTTCAGAACTCAGTGAAGAGGTGTCGTGGCCAGCGTTTGAAAGGTAAGGAACTTTGGGGAAGGGGATGGAGAATATCTTTTGTTCCATAGAATAGCAATCTGTCTCTGGATTGTCTTACGGACATATAATGGCTCTACAGTCTCATCAGTTCCATGGTTTGGGCTTGTGTTAATGATGCTGCTTTCATCAACAGACTGTTGATAATGGGTGGACCAATCTCTATACTGTACAAGATGGATTGTGACCTGGATCATATGTCAGATTTACTGACTGACAAATCTGCTCAAAAACATAATGTTTTCTTTAATATTAGGCTTTTTTTTAATTTTGCATTTTTGTTAAACTGGACATCCCAGTGCCAAAAATGTTTATGATAATAATAGGAAGGCAAGTCTTGTTGTGGGGGAGGGGATAGTACTACTTTGTTCAAGGTATATCCCCATTTTAATGAGTAAAGTACTAATCCCCAGAATTTTGCTTTTGTAAAATGTCAATTTCTTTACCTACATTGAGACCCTAAAGTCGGATCTCACGACACACTCCGCCAGCCCGGTGACATAATGGAGTCACATAATGTACAATAATAAATAAAAACAGAAAATGCTGTAAATA
Organism: Squalus acanthias; assembly: GCA_030390025.1. Lineage (NCBI taxonomy): Eukaryota > Metazoa > Chordata > Chondrichthyes > Squaliformes > Squalidae > Squalus > Squalus acanthias. Next base: position 83,737,577 of record CM059439.1, read on the forward strand.
CTCAGCTGGTTAGGCAGCATCTGTGAAGAGAGAAACAGAGTTAACGTTTCAGGTCAATGACCTTTCGTCAGAACTGGAAGAAAGCAGGAAATGGAACAGATTTTTAAGCAAGTGTATGAGCTGGGAAAGGGGGGAGGGGATGAAAGAACAAAAGGGAAGGTCTGTGATAGGATCGAAGGCGGGAGAGGTTAAGAGACATTAACAGATATTCAAGGCAAAAGGAGATGGTAATGGGACAGGTTAAGAAACAAAAGATGGCTCTAGATGAAGTGTAAATTGCGCTGGCAGAATGAAAGACAGCTGCCATGTGGGAGAGAAGAAAAGAAAACACAAACAAAACAAAAAAAGTGTGTGGGGAAAAAATATATATATGATAGCGGCCGAGGTTATGATCTGAAATTGTTGAACTCTATGTTGAGTCCAGAAGGCTGTAAAGTGCATAATCGAAAGATGAGGTGCTGTTCCTCGAGCTTACATTGAGCTTCAGTAGAACAATGTAAGAGACCTAGGACAGTGAGGTCTGAGTGGGAGTGGAGCAGAGAATTAAAGTGACAGGAAGCTCGGGGTCCCTCTTACGGACTGAACGGAGGTGTTCCGCAAAGCGGTCACCCAATGTTTGGTCTCCCCAATGTAGAGGAGACTAAATTGCAAGAAGTACAAGTAAATCGCTGTTTCACCTGGAAGGGGTGTTTGGGGCCCTGGACAGTGGGGAGGTTTAAAGGCATGTGTTGCATCTCCTGCGCTTACACGGGAAGGTGCCGGGCGAAGGGGAAGGGGTGTTGGGGGTGATAGAGGAGTGAACCAGGGTGTCGCGGAGGGAGCTGTCCCTTCAGAATGCTGAAAGGGGAGGTGATGTGTTTGGTGGTGGGATCACGCTGGAGGTGGCGGAAATGGCGGAGGATGATCCGTTGAATGTGGAGGCTGGTGGGGTGAAAGGTGAGGACAAGGGGAACCCTGTCATGGTTCCGGGAGGGAGGGGCAGGGGTGAGGGCAGAAGTGCGGGAGATAGAACGGACACGGTCGAGGGCCGTGTCGACCACGGTAGAGGGAAATCCTCGGTTGAGGAAAAAGGAAGACATGTCAGAAGCACTGGTATGGAAGGTGGCATCGTCAGAGCAGATGCGGCGGAGACGGAGAAACTGGGAGAATGGAATAGAGTCCTTGCAGGAAGCGGGGTGGGAGGAAGTGTAGTCCAGGTAGCTGTGGGAGTCGGTGGGCTTGTAGTGAATGTTTGTCAATAACCTATCCCCAGAGATGGAGACGGAGAAGTCGAGGAAGGGAAGGGAAGAGTCGGAGATGGACCATGTGAAGGTGAGGTGGGGGGTGGAAATTGGAAGCAAAGTGAATGAAACTTTCTAGTTCAGGGCGAGAGCAGGAAACGACACCGATACAATCATCAATGTACCGGAAAAAAGAGGTGAGGGAGGGACCTGAGTAGGACTGGAACAAAGAATGTTCCACATATCCCATGAAAAGGCAGGCATAGCTAGGACCCATGCGGGTACCCATAGCAACACCTTTGATTTGGAGGAAGTGAGTGGAGTCAAAGGAGAAGTTGTTCAACGTGAGAACAAGTTCAGCCAGGCGGAGGAGGGTAGTGGTGGATGGGGACTGGTTGGGCCTCTGTTCAAGGAAGAAGCGGAGCGCCCTCAGGCCATCCTGGTGGGTGATGGAGGTGTGGAGGGATTGTACGTCCATAGTGAAAAGATAATGTACATCTTGGAATGGTTTCATAGGAAATGGCAGTGGCTACGACTTCAGATTGGCCCAAGAACTAATCGGGACTGCCAGACTCCCAGTAAATCACTCCGAAGGCTGGGTGACAGGGTTTTTACAACCAAAGAAAATTCTGATGACGCTATTGTTTTACTCTAAAACCAAGCAATGTTTTGAACGAAAACTACTCTTTTTCGTGACTGACTGTTAATGTAGAAGCGACTTTTGGTACTTTCCTACATTTATATATGATAATAGTTCTACTGAAATCCTGTTACGCATCTATCTTAACACTTAAAACTGTCTCGTGTCAAGATTAATGCAAAACTATAATTGATAGTATATTATGAATGCAAGTTGGTACAAGGGGCAACACGGTGGCATAGTGGTTAGCACTGTTGCCTCACAGCACCAGGGACCCGGGTTCGAATCCGGCCTCGGGTGACTGTCTGTGGAGTTTGCACATTCTCCCCGTGTCTGCGTGGGTTTCCTCCGGGTGCTCCGGTTTCCTCCCACAGTCCAAAGATGCGCGGGTTAGGTTGATTTGGCTATGATAAATTGACCCTTAGTGTTAGGGGGGATTAAATACGTGGGGTTACGGGGATAGGCTGGGATATGTGTCGGTGCAGGCTCGATGGGCCGAAATGGCCTCTATCTGCACTGTGGGGATTCTGTGATTCTGTGATTTCTGTGATAATAAAACACCGCCATACCTCAGCTGCAGCTAATGGCATGGAAACTGTGAAATAAATCAAATTGCTGAACTTAGTAATCAGTCTAAAAACCTAAACGGTTGTCTTCAAAATATGGTAGTGCTGGAACATTTGAACTTAATGCATGAGGTCTGTTTATTTATGGCTACATAATATGGCAGAATTTCAATTTCTACCAGCTTCAGGTTAATTGCTTGTTGTCCACATATATGTTCAAGAATGCTGTGGTGAATTTCTAGTGAATTTTTGTGCTTATCAAGGTAATGGAGCACTCCCAGGTGAGGCACTGCACAGCCAGCTGCAGAGAATGGCTGTACTTTGCCCAACAGTCAGAATAACATTTCCTGCAGCACTAGTGTGAATCATTTCCACACTAGCCACACTTGTGACTTTTGAGATTGCTTTTAATTTGACAGTTTTGTTATGTTGGTTGCCCTCCACCAGGAATAAGGGTGACGCTTCCAAATTCATTTCAGACAGTACTTTCGTAGCCAGCAGAGTGAGAAAACAGAGTTTTATCCTGGGTTGCATTTGACCCCAGGTCCTAAAGGTGAAAGGACAGTGCTAAGCCACACACTGGGCCATCCACGCTCCTTAAATTCCGATTTATCTCAAAATCCAGGCGAGGTGTGCCAGTTAAGAATTTGTTTCAACATCAAAGATTTTTCTCTGGTGACTCCACAGGACTACTATTTGTTATTGTGTTTTCTCTGTGCTAATTATTTTATTTCCAGTATTATTTTACTGATATGTTCTTATCGTTTACTGATTTTAGAGCAGTCTTGCAAGAGGCCTCAGTGGCAGTATGTTAGTGCACTAATGAGCAGCATTCTGTGATAAGAATTCTTGGAAGATTACACATGTATGCAGTGCACCATAAAGTAGTAGAATGCTAATTCAATCCCCAACAGATTCCCAATCACATCTGGTGGAAAATGCCAAATGGATGTTGCATGCTTCCCCTGAGAGAAAATTGGATTCCACTGAGCCTTTTGTCAGTTGATTCAGAATGCCACTGACAGAAGCCTGGAAGTGGATCACCCCAGACCCCTCTCCTCCAAGAAGTAGAGGGTGGCAAGGGGAGAAGAGTCTCACCAGAAGAACCAACAGATTACTTCAAATGTTTAATTTATTTGACCGTGGAGTGGTTTCTTGCAACTTAAAAGTAGAGATTATGAAAAACCAAGAGAATATTTTGAACATTGCTATTTTTCAAACCTATAAAAATTCTGCAGGAACCGGTTCTATTATTCTCTCTGTCCGGTGCCACGGGTTGGGAGGAATGGCTATCGAGGCCACATAAAGGCCAACAGGTAACAATCTCTTTTGTAAAGGAGACAGATGACACATTTCTCTTCTGTCCAAGGTGTATAATCAGGTGAAGGGGTGACACTAACACAGATGAATCAATCTGCTTTCTCTCTCTCTCTCTTAAATCAACTTACTAATGTGGTGATGGTTTGAAATTTGCAGTGCCTTTCCCTTTAGCACTTCAATTCAGTCGATGTCTTGTCCCAAGGTCTTGATTGTATTTGATGTGCTGTCACATTCTGATTTGTTTCTTGCGCTGAAAATGAAAGGAATTTTACAGCTGCAGTACAAGCGAATGATTCAGCAGTATAATTTAGAGGCATTTAATGCAGGGAAGATATGTTATTATACATTCTTTGATAATGAAACAGCTTTTATTATGAAAACATAAACGTTTCCATGTAAATGATCTGCTTTAGTCAGATTTTGCATTGGCACAAAAAAAAGCTTTATTTGATTGTGGGGAGGCATCACCGATCAGCCCAATCTTGTTGTCACCCAACTCCACGCACATTTTCCAGCAGAGATCACTGGATAAGGAAAAGGAGCCGATTCACTGAAAACTGATGAGTTAGTAATTGATTTTTCAACTCCCTCAATACCTCATTAGGTAAAAGCAGTGTGTGCAACTGAGTCATACAGACCCAGAAGGTCCCGGGTTCAGTTCCCAGATTGTGTTGCGGTAGTTGATTTTAGCAGGAGAGGTGTTGCAGGTGGCTTCAGTGCCCCAGGCTGGGGAGGGGCCGGTCATCTAGGGTTCCTGCTCCTGATCACTTTCCAGTGATCCCTCCTGGAAAGAGCATGTGTGTGGATTCAGGTGACAAGAGGATGGGGCTTGTCTATGATGTCTCCCCACAGTCAAATAACATGGTGACACCTTGCAGGTGCAGCAAGCAGTTAGGAAGGCAAATGGTATGTTGGCCTTCATTGCAAGAGGATTTGAGTACAGGAGCAAGGATGTCTTACTATAGTTATACAGGGCCTTGGTGAGACCACACCTGGAGTGCTGTGTGCAGTTTTGGTCTCCTTACCTAAGAAAGGATATACTTGCCATAGAGGGAGTGCAGCGAAGGTTCACCAGACTGATTCCTGGGATGGCAGGACTGTCGTATGAGGAGAGATTGGGTCGACTAGGCCTGTATTCACTAGAGTTTAGAAGAATGAGAGGGGATCTCATTGAAACGTATAAAATTCTGACAGGGCTAGACAGACTGGATGCAGGGAGGATGTTTCCCCTGGCTTGGGGGGGGGGGTCTAGAATGAGGGGTCACAGTCTCAGGATATGGGGTAGGACATTTAGGACTGAGATGAGAGAAATTTCTTCACTCAGAGGGTGGTGAACCTGTGGAATTCTCTACCACAGAAGGCTGTGGAGGCCAAGTTACTGAATATATTTAAGAAGGAGATAGATAGATTTCTAGACACAAAAGGCATCAAGGGGTATGGGGAGAGAGCGGAAATATGGTGTTGAGGTAGAGGATCAGCCATGATATTGAATGGCGGCGCAGGCTCGAAGGGCCGAATGGCCTACTCCTGCTCCTATTTTTCTATGTTTTTTTTCTATGTTTCTGTGACACCCACCGACTTGGGCAAGCTTACCTAAGGACTACAGTGCCTGCAAAACCGTACCCCAGCAAGAGTCTGCCTTCAAAAGAGAGCACGGGACAGAATTGGAAAGGAAAAAAGAAAATGTGACTTGTTCTTGGAAGCAATTTCATTTGATTAATAAAGAAATTCTTCGAACTTCCAAATAATCAAGCACTCAAATAATTGTGTTCTAACGTGGGCCATAGTTCACCTTTATTGAAATAAAATGCTTCCAGAAAAGAGTCAAGATAAATTTAGAAATATCTACATCACGTATAACAATAATTACCACAGTGTTTGCTTCATGGAGGATTAATAAACTCCTGATTAGTGGTGACCTCGCCCATGGTCAGTTCTGTCACATGTACTTCTACAGGAAATTGTTTTATACACTAGTCCTGTCCAAAAGTCTTTTTAAAACATGAAATATAAAGTGACATCTCAAAGTGAGTTTCAAAGTTGTTAGGTAATCTTTAACAAACAAACTACAGTGTCTCCTCTGATTTAGTGGGGCAGCTGATTTGAAATGTCAGCAGTGGAATTCAGACAAAATCCTTTTGGTTAAGTGGCTAGTGCTGTGAACTGTGTAGAAAAGTGGCCCAGTAAACTGAGCCTTTCTGGTTTTTACATATTTTAAGTAAGAATTGCAAACATGACACTTTCTAGGTTGAAACTAGTGTTGAATATCCTTGAACCACTAGGGTTTGCTGCATTGCACCATTGTTTATCACCTTACCTTTGTCTTTATTGCCAGTTCTGTGGAATCCGAGGAGCTGGCAGTGAACCTCTTCCCAGGGACTGTTACGATTCAAGGTGTTCTGAGAAGGAAGACGCTACTGAAAGAAGGCAAAAAGCCTACGGTAGGGAATGGTTTCAATAACATTGTTTGTCGGCAACAGAAGAATAACATTGAGTGATGCCTGATTTCTACATAATACAGGAACTCCATCATATCTGACTTAGCTTGTTCCATATTTTCTCCATTTAGAGATTGTTAAAGCCAAAGGTGTAAATACATCATTGACTAGAAATTCCATCATGGATTACATTTATCCCTCAGGTAAAGCCACAATGAGTACATGACCTTCCACAGGATAAATGTAAGACATGGATGAATTTCTAGACATGTATGATTGGGCGATAAAGAAAATCAGTATTAGTATATCTGATTAGATGAGGCTGATTGCTGATGTGGATATTGGTGGTATTATGACTTAAATGTTGAATTTGTATTTGTCAGGGCTTTCTTTTTATGTTCGACAAGCTAACCGTGTACCCATTTTCAAAAAGCGTGACACAATGGAGCCATTAGTTTAATTTCAGTATCTGGTAAAATAATGGAAATATCTGTCTGAAAATAACCTAGTAAATAGCAGCCAACATGAATTCTAAAGAGGAAGGTACAACATCTTTCACAATTTTTTGAGACAAATGGACTTTGAAAAGCCCGACAGTACTTCGACTTCGAAAAGCATTTGTCCGAGTGTGGTTTGTTTATTATTTTGTATTATTACGCAGTCACGTTGATCTGATCATAACTGTTACTCTGTATGTTCACTTACTGTGACATAAAGCAGCTTAACATTTCTTATTTGGCCTTGTCTCACCAAGTGTTTGCTCACTCCGCTTTTGAAGAGTTTGAAGAAATTCACATGTGAAAGACACAAATTTTGTTACATGCCCTGGCTTACACTATTGATCAAGTAGATTCTGGGCAGTGTGAATCAGCTCCCAAAGAAGTCAGGCATTCAGATTGCTTTTGGGAATGGCTGATGGCCGAAAAACATATCTATGGCTGATGCAAATTTGTAACACTTGGAAGTGGATACGAAATTGGCTGTAGGGTAGGAAGCAGTGGGTACTTGTTAAAGGTGTTAATTAGGAATGAGAAGGTAGACTGATTGAGTCAGATGCCTGGGGATGGATGGAGCTTCTATTGTTTATTTATGTTAACTTGGATTGAAATACACAGCGCAAACTGGTCAAACTCAGAGAGCATACCAAGGTAGGAGGGGCCGTTTAATCTGTAGAGGTAGCTTGGGCACTAGAAAATGGATTAAACAAAATGGCCAAGATTTTCTGCATCTGTACTCCCAAACCTGAAATTTTCTGCCATTGAAGTGAATGGATGGAAAAATCACAGGCTGAGGAATGTACAAGCAGACAATCTGTAAGGGAGTTGAACAATGGTAGATGAAATTTAATATGGACAAATATAAAATGCTACATATCGAAAATAACAAAGGACAACATAAGTACTTCATGAGTGGTATTAAATAGCTAAGGATGAAATTGTGAAGGATCCCAAGTTTTAGTAGATTCAACGTGTGCGATCATTTCAACAGCAGTAGTGAAAGCAAATAGACAGCTGAACTCTACAGCCAAATGGTAGAGCACAAGTTCGAGGAAACCATGCTCAAACTGTATCGTGCTATTGTCAGACTATATTTTGAGTGTTTCTTCGAGTTGTGGTCACCAAATCAGAAAGGAAACACTCAATGAATGGATATGCTGCAGAGAAGAGCCTTGCATCTGATCCCTAACTTCACTTCACCTGACGAAGGGGCAGCAGCTCCGAAAGCTTGTGATTTCAAATAAAGCTGTTGGACTATAACCTGGTGTTGTCCGACTTCTCACTTTTGTCCACCCCAGTCCAACACCGGCATCTCCGCTTCAAAGCATTGGGTTATGAAGAAGTCTGGAGAGATTTGGGGACAATTTTTGTGTCGCTATTACCCCATTTGCAGTTACAAACAGGCAGTAGCAGTACTAAAGTCAAAGAGAGCATCGTTGCGCCAACTTACTACTGCCTTGCGAACACGTAAATTGGATGTTTATGCTCACCTTTGACATTGCACTATATTTGCACCGCAAATCACTGGAATGTCGATCCGATAACGGTGCAGCAATGTCAATGTTGCATTTGGGACCGCATGAAAGTTGTGCTCAATGGCTTATCCCCTTGATCAAAGAAAGAAAAGGATAGAGAAAGAAACAGCGAAAGACGGTGAAGGAAATAGGGTAAATTAGAGTCAAATGAAATATAGACCGAAAGATGAATAGAGAGAGGGAAAGGTAGAGAGAAGAAAGAGACAGAAAAGAAAAGTTAGAAAAAATGTAAAAAGAACAAGCATAAGAGGAGGACATTATAACCCAGTCGTGTTTTGTGTGTCCTCTAAGACATTAGTTACCAGCCTTAAATGACTGCGGCGAGAATCATTCGTAATAATGTCGTAAATCCAACAATTTCAAGTTCACCATTAAGTTTAATGAAGTGCTTCACAGCGAGAATTAACTTTTATCGGCTTTAGTGAGGCTAACGGCGAAGTGGCACAAATCAGCCAGCAATTTGCAGAGAATCGGAACTCATGGCACATCTCTTGCTCCGCGAAGTGCTGGATTTTTTACAAATTAATAATGGTGAGCGACGTTAATGCATTATTGTAATAATGCGACTGCCCAGCAATTTCTGTCCTAATGTTGGAAACAGGTTGAAGCTTATACATATGTGCAATCAGTGGTCAAATGACACAGCCAAAACCCCAACACCATTTTTGCCTCACCCACCTGACTGCCACCAGTTCCTGCCTTGCCTCCCAGGTGATACAAGTTGGAAATCAGCCATTGCCAGTGATATTTAATTCCCTGCAATCGGGGAAAGCTGGATGGAGCCTTGGGAGACATTTTTATGGCAGTGGCTTGTGGGTTTTGCACCTTAAAGGTTTTCAAATGTAAAGTATTTGCTGCTGTTGCCTGCTGCTCTTAAGTCATGCTTTTTATTCTTTACACTAATACCCTCCCTTTTAATGTGCTGCTCCAGGCTCTTCACAACTGCCCTCCCCCCCCCTCCCCCCCCCCCCACCCCGTTTGATTTCCTGTCTCCAGATTGACAAGTTGCCTAGTGGGGATTTAACGTGTTACGCTGGCAACATGACAACCATGGCTGAGGTTTGGACAAGTTTGAGTTTATGGAAGATGAACGATTGAAGGCCAGCGAGGAGAAATTGAGTCTAAAGATGACTACAGCAGGGATATGGGTTTCAGTGGAGATTGGGCTGATGCAGATGCTATTGGGTTGGAAATAAGTGATCTTGGTGGCAAATCAAATGTGGGATTTGACACTTAGTTCTGCGTTAAATAGGGCACTAAGATTTTGCACAGTCTGGTTCAGCATGAGTGAGGGCCGAGAAGGCAGATGGAGTCATTGGCAGGGAAGTGGAGTTTATGGCAGGGGTCAAATACCAATGTACAGTGGGGGGAAATTTTGATTTATCCATAACTTGACAGTCAGTCTGCTGGAGCAGAGCAGAGGTAGCTCTGGAGCGGAGAGGAGTGGCAGAGAGGTAGGAGGCCAGTATCTTCAGCATATATATGGAAACTCACCCTGTCCCTGTGTAATCATTTGAGAAGCAGTGTGAATGCATGTTAGGGGACCGTTTGGTCTTTCTGGATGGATGAGCTAAGGTGATCTACCTTATGCTTTTGTGAATAGCAGTGATGAAAGTGTTTAATATTGAGTCAAGCTTGCCCTTGTTATGGAACTTGACACTTTTTGCAAGAGACCCAGATCCTGGAGTTTCACAGCTTTGGGCACTTCCAAGTTGACAACTGAAAGTGGAAAGAATGCTGATTAGTGTTGATCTCTGTGGAGTTACTCAGTAATAGGTGTGTAGTTGACATAAGCAGCTTCCTGCTGAGTGTGGAGTGATTGGCAGCCATGGCCAAGGGAAATAAATTAAGTTTTCGGTTTTTTCTGGAAGGTATGACGTTTTTATATTTAAAAAAAATTTATTTAGAGAACGGAGAGTACTTTGTATGAAAGGTGTTCCTTCCCTTGCTTAATATTTATAATGTCTGTTATTGCCTGGGTCTGGTGTTTATATTATAATGTACTAAACCTTCCAGATCTCTTCATGCAAATCCATGTCTAGATGGCCATTGCCCTTGAGGACAGCAGAAAATAAGAAGGCAAATTTTGTGTTCAAAAGAATTGAGGATGGAGGGGGGGGGAAAGGGTTCTCTAATGTATGCTGAATAGGACGTGAGTATCTGACAGGAAGTGGACACACAGAAGAAATCTGCATGTGGGACATGCTGGAGAAGCTGAGTGACTGTTTGATAGAGCAGGTCATGGCAGCTGGCAGCTCCAGCTCTGCAACAATCGGCTGCCTGCTGGTGGGTGGGAGGGGGTTCCTGGGGGGCCAGGCCCTTGCCCAAAAAGCTGAGTGGATTGTGGTTCACAAGGGAAACTTGCAAGTAGGTACTTGAGCCCTGGGTACTAAATCATTTTTATCTTTGAGCAATGTCACATGATAGCATTATCCATTTATCCTTGAAGAATTTTGTCAAATTCCTTACCCAAATTGAAACCGATTATGTTAGGGTGCTTTGCCATTTTAGTGACATCACTGAGGAAGGAGGAAAGCCCCATGCATTGCAGAGCAGCGTTATTCATGGCTTCAACTTTGCACCAGACTGAAAGCTGATCAGAGCCATCCAATCCTCGTTGCATAAGTATCAAGTAATATTTTTTCTAAAGGGCAGGCAATTCTGGATCAGTTCTGAGGCCAGTATGAACTGTTATCTCCCCCACCACCCCCCCCCCCCTTTCACTCATGAGGTATGAGGAAAATCGCCTGCAGCATAGTTCTTCTCCCTATCAGTGCCGCCACTGATGTGGCCTAAAGGCGTGAAGACCTAACAAGGCATGTCTGCATTTGACCAGCGTTTGCTGAACGAGTCTAGGCTTGCACAGGCAAAATTGCCTGTTGAGGAGGGTAACTGTACCCCCCAATAGGAGTCAACGTCTATGGGGTGGGGTGTGGGAACTGAATTGGCATTGTCAATTATCTGCAAATATTTTTCTCAGAGTTGGGATACCAGTTGGGATTCCGGGTTTTAGACCAGGGGACCTGCCAGAATTGGGAGCGAGATTTGCGTCTGGGAGGCCAGCAGGAGTTGTGGCCGGCATCACTCGGGTGATGCACCATTTTTATTCAGGTTCCTCACCTGCGTGGTTAAAAATGCATGTGTACATATCTCAACAGCTGAAATGGTTTCTCACATCAAATAGTTACTGCCAATCCTTTGGTACCTGTTTTAGAAATACAGTTATGCAGCAAAGAAGCTGCTGGAGTCCAGCACCTTTTGCATTTACTCCCTTTTATTAAAGATTCTCTGTCATCCACTCACCTGCTTGGGGTATTTTGTGTTTGCTCAGCTTGTTCTGCAATATAACACTTGGGAATACTGATTATACATCAAGTTCCATTATCCACCTGAGTGCATCTCCTATGTAATAATCATCAATTGGGGTTTCACTACACTTCATTGTATTTTTCCTGTTAATTTAGAGAGAGAAAATCCATTTAAAATGCGACACAAACCAGGGGGAACCTTTCTAGATGCACTCAGGCTTCATATGAAACTTTCAGTGTTTGCATGGTAGTTTGAAAGAACATTTTGTTCCGCCAAATGCTTCTTACTCAAATTTATTTTTCCCTACTGATCTGAGAATAAAGGGTTTGCTAGCCAGTGTTATTGGTTATTTAGGTATGACAGTATGCAATAAATTAACAAAAACAGATTCCATTTTTTAAACCCTTCAGTTTTTATGTCTTAAATCTTAAGATTTTCACGTTGCATCTCCGAGCACTGCAGAGTGTGATGCAGGTTTAGTTTATCACACACTGCTGCATTCCCAATCTTGACCATCTTTCTGTTAGGAGTTCTCCCCCCCCCCCCCCCCCCCCTCTTTGCCCCCTTCCCATATCATCTGGGAAAGGAGGGAGGATAGAAGCTGAGGACTGTTCAGGATAATTCTGTGCATCAGCTGAGGATCAGGCTTGCCTACCCATAAACAAGCATGGCCTGAGGAGAATGGGGTTTTTTCGAAATCAAAGGGTAAATCTCATTTTCAAAAATGTTGCAGTTTTTATTTATAGGTTTGAGAGACTCATGATTGGAAAGATTGTGCACACAAGTATAAAAAGTTATGTTTTGTACTGACCAAAGTGAGGTTGTTGATCAGTGCTGGAGAATGGAATGTTTTCCTACTTTTGCCACTTGCTGTTTGTCTCAAGCACCCCCAAACCATTTGAATGCATGCAGAGTGAAAGTCCTTTTCAAAGTACCTGTACCACAGGCATTGAAAAGGTATGGTGTGAAGTTTTCTACTTCTCAGAACAGCCAACCTTATAGCCTTTCTCAGATTTCTATTTTAGTGCCAGTTGAAATTAGTTCAGTGATCGGTAGTTACTTATAAATTTCTTTGAGCGGAGGTCTGAATTCTCAGACAGCTCTGTCCAGTTAATCTTTTTTAAACATCTTTTGTGATGTAATTTTGTCTAACAATTCCAATTTAGTGATTTTTTTATTCCAGTACAGTGTCCAACACTGAGTTTAATCAAATCCTCCAGGCTCAGCCAATACTGAGGCAATGAAAACGGTCCAGATATTTGATTATAATCATTAACAACAAAGCTGCTCCTTGTAGTCCTGTAAAGTTGAAACCATTTGGCAACTGGTTTTAAACATCAGAAAATAAACTTGTGTGACTGCAGGAATTCAGTCTGCATCCTCTCTTGGGAATGATGAGATGGCTGTTCAGTGGTTTAAGTCTTTCTTAACAGGAGAAGATTAATGAAATTGTACCAAATCGGTTGACGATATAAGAGAAGTTACAGCTCTTGAAAATATGAACTGTGTCAGAAAGCAGCTTTTGTACAGTCCAGCTGCACAACATATCAGTCTACCGTGGCATACATTGGAAACCTGTCTCTCAATCCCCGGATTGGCTGACATTCATGTTCCAGATGAGAACGGGGCATTTGAGGGGAGAAGAGTGAAACGGGAAGGAAAATTTTGTCTATTGCCCCTCTTGACAAATCAAAATGGGCAAATACCTGTGCCGATAACCGCAGTTTGCCTGCCAACCTCTTTGTTACCTGTACAGTGTCAAGGGCAGACCTAGAAAAAAGAAAAACCAAAAAAAACTGAGTTATAGAAAAAAAAAATTAATAGGCGACTTTGATCTCTAGTGTATTTTGTCCATTGGTCGCACAGGGTTCTTGCGTCAATGTTTACACTTCAGTCCAAAATACTTCTGTCCACTGCTTTGCTTCATCTGCAGAGTCATCATTTACAACACATTATTCAGTTGAAGAGCTCCCAGGAGCAGTCCAGAAATTCCTTCAGATGTGGCCTGTTGATTGCAAAGCTTATTGCGTGCACTGGGAAGCTCAATGGAAAGGCTCTCTTGCATATTACTGGCAACAACCATTTATTTTGGAGCAATATCTGTCTGAGCAATGCAGCATTGTCCAGCTAAGAACTTGTGCAGGCAATCTACAACCAGGCCATTGTGAATGTCAAAGAGTCCTGGTAGTAATAAGTCCAAGTTTTCACTTCTTGCTCTCTATGGGAAAGTGCCTATCTGCCATTTTTATGCTTCTCTGTACAAAACAAGTTGAGAACTCACCACAGTTTAATTGTATTCCAATGCATTGGAGCACGGTACTAGATTGACAACCAGCTCCATCCAACAATATTTTAACCATTAATACGTAGAGATTTTATTTGGACATGTATCTGCTAGTACTAGAGTATGCAAGATGAACTTCATAGGCTATATGCAATCTGATCCACCAATTGCAGGCAACTCAGTTGATTTTTATGTGGATTTCTTACTCACTGGTGGAGCTGGAGGTTTGGAAAGGTGTGTTCTTAGCGCTGTTGTCTCAATGCTATAAATCATGACACCGAGGTCTTTTAGTATCCACAGCTTGATATATGCAAATTAGTGGGAGCTTTGGTTTAAATTTTCTATGTGACATTCTGTGATATGCCAAAACAACCCTCAAAAACGCAAAGTTTGGACTGCAATTATTTCTCCATATGGCTAGTTCACTGCCCCATTTGTACCAATGAGGGAGGTACATAAGAGCATAAGAACATAAGAAATGGGAGCAGGAGTAGGCCAATCGGCCCCTCGAGCCTGCTCCGCCATTCAATAAGATCATGGCTGATCTGATCCTAACCTCAAATCTAAAGAACACAAGAAGCAGGAGCAGGACCCGGCCACTCAGCCCCTGGGCCTGCTCCGCCACCCACAGGGCCCTGACCGATCCGAACTCAGCCTCATGTCCAATTTCCTGCCTGCTCACCGTAACCCCTAATTCCCTTTACCTCTAGGAAACTAACTATTTCTGTTTTAAATTTATTTAATGATGTAGCTTCCACAGCTTCCTGGGGCAGCAAATTCCACAGACCTACTACCCTCTGCGTGAAGAAGTTTCTCCTCATCTCAGTTTTGAAAGAGCAGCCCCTTATTCTAAGATTATGCCCCCTAGTTCTAGTTTCACCCATCCTTGGGAACATCCTTACCGCATCCACCCGATCAAGCCCCTTCACAATCTTATATGTTTCAATAAGATCGCGCCTCATTCTTCTGAACTCCAATGAGTAGAGTCCCAATCTACTCAACCTCTCCTCATATGTCCACCCCCTCATCCCCGGGATTAACCGAGTGAGCCTTCTTTGTACTGCCTCGACAGCAAGTATGTCTTTTCTTAAGTATGGACACCAAAACTGTATGCAGTATTCCAGGTGCGGTCTCACCAATACCTTATATAACTGCAGCAATACCTCCCTGTTTTTATAATCTATCCCCCTAGCAATAAAAGCCAACATTCCGTTGGCCTTCTTGATCACCTGCTGCACCTGCATGCTAACTTTTTGATTTTCTTGCACTAGGGCCCCCAGATCCCTTTGTACGGCAGTACTTTCCAGTTTCTCGCCATT
Source organism: Squalus acanthias (assembly GCA_030390025.1). Classification (NCBI taxonomy): domain Eukaryota; kingdom Metazoa; phylum Chordata; class Chondrichthyes; order Squaliformes; family Squalidae; genus Squalus; species Squalus acanthias. The sequence continues at coordinate 83,752,705 of CM059439.1, forward strand.
AAGATAATAACTTGCTCTCTGATTTTTCCTGCCAAAGTGCATAACCTCACATTTTCCAATATTGTATTGCATCTGCCAAATCTCTGCCCACTCACCCAGCCTGTCTATATCCCCTTGTAGGTTTTTTATGTCCTCCTCACTTTCTACTTTCCCTCCCATCTTTGTATCATCTGCAAACTTTAATATGTTACACTCGGTCCCCTCCTCCAAATCGTTAATATAGATTGTAAAGAGTTGGGGACCCAGCACCGACCCCTGCGGAACACCACTGGCTACTGGTTGCCAGTCCGACAATGAACCATTTATCCCAACTCTCTGCTTCCTGTTAGATAACCAATCTTCCACCCATGCCAGAATATTACCCCCAATCCAGTGATTTTTTTATCTTGAGCAATAATCTTTTATGTGGCATCTTGTCGAATGCCTTCTGGAAGTCTAAATACACAACGTCCACTGGTTCCCCTTTATCCACCCTGTACGTTATGTCCTCAAAGAACTCAAGCAAATTTGTCAGACATGACTTCCCCTTCATAAAGCCATGCTGACTTTGTCCTATTAAATTATGTTTATCTAAATGTTCGTTACTGTCTCCTTAATAATAGACTCCAAAATTTTACCCACCACAGATGTTAGGCTAACTGGTCTATAATTTCCAGCCTTCTGCCTACTACCCTTTTTAAATAAGGGTGTTACATTAGCAGTTTTCCAATCTGCCGGGACCTTTGCTGAGTCCAGGGAATTTTGGAAAATTATTACCAAAGCATCCACAATCCCTACTGCCACTTCCCTCAAGACCCTAGGATGTAAGCCATCAGGTCCAGGGGATTTATCCGCCTTGAGTCCCATTATTTTACTGAGTACCAATTCCTTAGTGATTTTAATCGTATTTAGCTCCTCCTCCCCTAGAGCCCCCTGTTTGTCCAGTGTTGGGATATTCTTAGTGTCCTCTACCGTAAAGACTGAAACAAAATATTTGTTCAGCATTTTTGCCATCTCCATGTTTCCCACCATTAATTTCCCGGTCTCATCCTCTAAGGGACCTACGTTTGCCTTAGCCACCCTTTTTCTTTTTATATAACTATAGAAACTCTTGCTATCTGTTTTTATATTTTTTGCTAATTTATTTTCATAATCTATCTTCCCTTTCTTAATCAATCCTTTAGTTACTTTTTGCTGTCTTTTGAAGACTTCCCAATCTTCTATCCTCCCACTAAGTTTGGTTACCTTCTATGTTCTTGTTTTTAGTCGGATACTATCCTTAATTTCTTTACTTAGCCAGGTACTAAGCAGAGATTAGACATTATCCTACTGCGGGGGGGGGGAGGGGGGTGGTGAGAAGAAGGAAATATTGACTAACAAGTTATTCAGGGCTGCTGAATTGTCACTTCTGCCATTACCATCTGTATAAAGAGGCCTGTATATGAACTACACACCCATCCTCACGACTGGAGAATGGTAGGTGGAGACCTAAGGGGAAAGGGATGAAAAGTAAGGAATATTTCAAGAGCGAGAGCATTTTCATGTATTTCTTGAAATTCTTCTTATCTGAGCACTGGTGTTGAGTACCTGATCTTGAGTTACTGGTGTAAGACATGCGGAATTACCCCTCGCCCCATCCAACAGGTTATAGAGTTCAGACTTGAGACTTAGGAGAAATTACACCAGACACACGGGTTCTGTCTTTAACCTTTTATTGTTCCTCAGACAGATTCAAAACCCCAACCACTATTCGATGCAGTTCAACAATAATGTTACAAGAAATCATACATACAACCACCCGCCGATGATCGGTCCAGCGTTAATTGTCGGTCCTCGTAAGCGAAAAGACTGGCCAGGCCCCTCCTTCCCACTGCAGCCTAATCCTCGTAAGCGAGATGACTGGCCAAACCACCTTCTTCCGACTGCAGTGCCGGTATTCTTTAGCCACTGTGTTTTATACCGTTTTCCTTGCCCTTTGCAGTAAATCAATCATTCAGAGATAGTGAAATGTTCCTTTAATGTTCGGTCTGAGCTGTTTGAGCAGTCAAACGTTCACATTAACTCATCCTGTGTCGCTATCCATTAGTTGTCCTTATCACAGCCCAAAATTGTTCATTCACTCCCAAACTTTACAAAAGTGGCAGAAAATCACTTGGTTAAGTTCATGGGTTATGTTGTATTCTGCATTTCAAAACTTCAGAGGTTTGACTTCTCCCCTTTAACCTCCGAAAAGTCATCAGAGACACCATGTCTGCAAAACTAAGGGGGTTTGTTTATCTCTGTTGTCTATCAAAGCAAATCCCATGTCCCTTATCAGTGACAACTTTATTTCACTTAGGAAAAATAACCTTTTGGCCTGGCAAAGCATTTCAATATATATCAAAATTAAAAATTAAGAATTAAGGGTCTGTGTATGCCTACACTGGTGTGGGGGGTGAGGATGGAAGGTGGTGATCTGCACAGTTTAACTAACTGGAATCAGCAGCTTCATTCGGCTCCACTTCTGATTTTTACATTGTGGGGGCCAAGGTTGTGCAGTACCACTATTTAACTTGTTTCTTTACAGCATGAGGTCCGGGCCCCAAATTCTCAGTGTTCATCCTGGGAGAGTTTAAAACCTAAATTAACCCATCTTACCCCTCAGGCTGAGGGCGTTCATCTGAATATTGGAGTGAAAGGAAAAGGTTGATGGTTACAACCATTGAAGTGTATCTATTTTAATGCACTGTTCAAGCCACAATAGATCCAATGTGATGCATTTTCAAGTGATACTTCAGTGATTTATTGTATACACAAAATAGTCTGGAACTAGAACTCCACTGCAGATTTCCAGGAAAGATCATATGGAAATGATGAAGATAACTTTTGAGCACACCTTAACTGAAATATGTTGGCATTATGTGAGACTGTCTTCATAGTTTCTAAAGTTGAAAAAAGTGTCTGCACACAATTATGCTGGATACTGTCCTTTGTTCTGATTTTTTTTCCAACTGCTGTGGAAAAAAGAGAGCTGAACCCCTAGTCTGTAGGGAACAAAAACCAGATGTACTATAAATCGAAATTGCATCCTTTCAAATGGTCTTTGTAAGCTGATTTTAATGGCATTTTTCACCCTTGGAGTACTGCTGTATACTTGTTTTTTGTATAGGAAAACAGAGCTTAATTTGTTTTTTTTCCAATTTTCTCTCTTTTTTCCTTCTAAAGGCAGTGCTCCAACAACACTTAGCTCAACTGGTCATTCTTGACATATTGAGTCAAAATGGCCTCCCAACACTCAGTGTGTTAGGCATCACAGCTGAACCCAGTTCTGTTCTCATCCAACATCCACACACAAACCCTTGACAGCAGGAATTCATGGGCAGTAAAAAAGTGCGGCAACAGTGCATAATTCTTCTCCTCCTTTCTCATCCCAACAGGCACACTGAACCCAGTTGTTGTACCCCCTTGCTAATATCGTATAGATCTGCGATTGAGCTTGCAGCCTGCCTGGTCTGTAGGACACTGTAATACATCATGCATTACTGAGAGCTTCTGGGAGAATCCTGAAGCTCAGTGGTGTAGTTGGTGAAGAGATGGTACATCTGCCACGAAAAACATTTGTTTGTTATCCAAAATTTATTCCAAAAAGATAATGAGCCCAGTGGCTCAGCCATACACATCATAAATGTCCTAAGTTTGACCTTGATCTGTGCAATTTCACTGATCTCAGTCAGGGCATTGCCGTTTTCTTCATCTGGGTTATGGAGGGAAAAGCAGCTAAGATTTCTATTTGTGTTCAATATGTCCGCGCTTGCTCAAAATGAAATAAAACGTGATGGTTCCTATTTAATGTCCAAATATCAAAAGTCAACAACACTTAACCGGTCTCTCGTACTCCATTCTAACTTTATGTGAATTTGAAATTATTTTAATTAATTTGCTGACTAATTCATAGGGGATGGATTAAACTGTAGATTGCAGTCAGCTAAGTAGGGTAGGGAGTACTCTTAACACAATGAATATTGAATACAGTTTATTGGATTTTGAAAAGTGTTCGAAAAACCTCCACACAGCATTTTCCTAAAATTTGAATTTAGTAGGACATGTGGAGCTATTTCGGTAAACAATCTGTTGGTAACCGATGGCCAGATTGAACATTTCCATTATGTTTTCCAAATGTAATTTCTGAGTAGAGTATAACTGATTTCCTGTTCGCATGATCAGTATTTATTTCAGACATATATTCGCGCAAATGTGTAAACAATATTATAATTGTGTGCCTATCAGTCACAGACGCAAAACAATCTTCTTGTAAAAAGAAAAAAGCTAGTCATGTACTGCTGGTTTTTTTAGACCTTGGGAACTTGGCTTATAACTGTACTCAGGATGTTCCTGTTTGAAGCCATTAAACCTTGTGGTCTTACAGGGACAACTTGGGAGCAGAAGAATACATTGTGCATTGTATAGTACAATCTTTCTGTTCTTATAAGACAGCCATATGCTTCTACTTATCATGAGCAATGCCATGAGAGATCACCAGTTTAAAATGATTCACCTTTTTTTGGTGTAAAAAAAAAACCCAGAATCATTCCAGTTTGTCCCAATTTATTTTTTGCTTTTTATTTGGCTTCACATTTTCTCCCTTGCATATAGTTTATAAATTAATTATCTGGTTTAGACAGCAGGTAGCCACCCTGATCCCAAGGCCCTGCAATTGTCATTAAATACAACAACCCTAGAATTTGGGCTGGTATTGCTGTGCACTATATTGAAAACACATACCACCTCATGGCATGGGGGTGCAGTTCAATTTCGTTGTGCTACTAAGTTTCCTATCTCAGTTATACTCCTATAAGGAAGTGCAAAGTGGAGGCCAGGCATCTCCATATGAGGAGAGGGAAGAGCTGAGAGAGTGTCCTCAGGGTGATGTCGCACAATAAAAGCAAGAACAATGCCAGTAAGACGATACCTCAAGGATGTTCTTTTTTTCAGGACAATTTTTAGAAAATGTTGGATTTCACTTTTCATTTGTAAATGGTTTTAACGTTATTGCTGATATGTTACCATCACACAAATGCTGACCTTTTTTTCGCAAATGTTAATCAACTTGATGCAGGCAGTTACTCGTTTCAAGCAACTTTTATCCGATGAAAGGTTCCAATGTATGATCTTGGATGGAACAGACATGAATTTTAGAAGCTTGACCCATGTGTTGAAACATAAGTGGAAAACAATAGTGCAAGCATATAGCATTGCTGGGAATTGCGTTTACAGAACTTAAATGAACCAACAGGGCTCTCCAAATTTTAAACCTCTCATGTATCTAAATCCCTCTGTGGTCCATTATCGTTTGTGCATGTTTGTTTCAAGATTTATGTGGTTCATATTGAAAACAAAGCCAGTTGGCCCACCAAAACAGATACTCCATATGTTATTTCTCCAAATTGGGGTACAATATCAGATCAGTTACCAGTTCTGGTCTTTTTGTGTAGGTTGCATCATGGACCAAGTACTGGGTGGCACTATGTGGAACAAAACTCTATTACTACTCAGCCAAGTCTTTAAAACCAACAGAAAGAAAGCATGTAAGTACCAACTCTTCCTAAAACCTGGTTTGTTTTCAGACTATTTAGAGTCCAATGAAAGCAATCTGCTATATTAAACATAATCAGTCTTAGTCAATGACAGTAGACACTCCCATTGGAAAATCTTATGTAATAGATCTTAAGGGAGAACATCTACATTTCACATTACATTGGCACAGTATAACAGATTTGTTATTTCTCATGTTGCTTTGGAGGTTACTAAGTAATGTTTGACATTAAAAAACTAAAAGAAGAACGTGCATTTACATAGCGCCTTTCACGACCTAAGGACCCAAAGCACTTTACAACCAATTAAGTAATTTTTTTTGAATTGTAGTCACTGTTGTAATGTAGGACTGCAATGATGAATATGTTCATATTGGAATGAATTACTGTGGTGGATCTGCAACATAGTTTGCAGGAACAACTTCTGTCGACTGATTCCTTTTTCTTTCAATTTTGCTCCTGCACTCCACATTGTCTTTCTAATCCATTCTTTCCTGTGACTACTACCCCGCCCAATTACTGCCAGCCTCAGCCGGGAAGGCCTGAACCACCGACATATCCATTCTCCAGCCAAATAAGGACCTTTTGTTTCTGCAGGACAGAGCTAATCCTGATTTTTATTTACTCCTTTCTGAGGTGAATTGCTTTGCTACTTTCAAATCCTATCAGGCCAATGAAAGAAGGAATAGTGGTTAGAAAACTGTATGGATCCGTTTTTTTCCATTTCAATCAAACAGTTCTGATTGGGACTCTTCAGAGGATTTGCTCTCTATATTTTCACACCAACTTCATCTGCTGTGCAATATAACCTACACTTACAGCACTCACAGTAAAATAATATGGTACATATAGAGTGTGGGGGTACATGGAAGAGGGATGTCCAACAAATGTGGGCTTCTTGATCAAATTAATCCAATACTAATCCTTTATTGCCAGCATTTAGCGTATCTTGTTCTCAAATATTAGATGCTCTACTGTAAAATTGTGAAGTATACGTTTAAAACTTCAAGGTTTAGAATTTATATTGAGACATGCAGGAACAATATAATGGCATAGGAGTCTGTTTTATGCAATTTATACTGTGCTTAAGGGGCATTTCTTTTCTATTTGAATCAGTAAATCTGCCCAGAATTCAGGTGAAATGTCTGTTTGCATCACTTGAGAGGCCAGGCTGTTGTAGCTTTTGGAACTCATGTCAGCATTCTGCTCCACTTTCATGCCATTGGAGAAATGCTAGCAGATCAGAAAAGAGAGATGTTCCATTTCTGGAGCTTTGTACTCTCCAAAACTGATGATATAAGTAAATAAATCTGGGAGGATTTCATCCTGTCATCTACCTGCAACTATTCAAATCTTGTCAGAAAAGAACACTTTTCACTTGGGTAATTGGCTGAGCATTATAAGACTGCCTACTTCCAAATGACAATCCATTCATAATCTTACTGTATTACTTCTACCCTGACTGTTGATCAAATGTCTTTGTTCATAGCATCTGATGTTATTTAGGCAAGTTTATAAGTGTCTTCTTACAAGCCGTTTATGTAAATAAAGATAAATGTGTAAGATGTTTAGATAATTGGCTTATTAGAGTGTCTACCAGAAGTAGAGGCAAATGGATTCCCTCCTTTTCAATGAATTATATTTGATAATGTGTTGTCTGTTGTTCATGAGATTTAAGGATATCTAGGATCCTTATTTGTATGTCTGGGTCTGATGGTAACTGCCACTATTTGTAATATTTGTATGTAAGGCTTTTTATGAGACCTCTGCCATTACTTTTTCTGATCAATGTTTTTCAAAATAACCACCAATATCTCATAACGAGAATAGCCAACATTTATGCCTTAGATTAATTAATTATTGGCTTTAAATTTTTAAGCTATCAGGACTCAGGCTACAACTTCTATCATTACATCTGGCATTGGTAACAAAAACCATGAGGGATGCATAAGGCATAGTTACACAAGGCCCCTGTGCAGTCAAAGTGCAGATAGGTTTTCAGCAGTACATTTAGCCTTGTTAAGATTTTCAGAATTGGATCCATGGTAATTTGGTGTGCTTTTGTGCAGAGAACACTACAGTTTGCTATCTGGGCAAATTGGCATTTTGAATCATAGCACAGAAGGAGGCCTTTCGGCATATTGAGTCTGCGCCAGCTCTTTAAAAGAGCAATCCAGTTAGTCCCACTCCCGTGCTCTTTCCCCATATCCCTGCAATTTTTTCCTTTTCAGGTATTTACACTTGACTCATCAGCTGACCAGAGTGGGCAATGTAGCAACCATCTCTAAGAGCCACAGTCCACTCTGCCCACACAAATAGATAGTTCATTTTGAGGTGACTCAGCTTATCTTTGAGACTTGTGCTATTTTGAGGCGGATATGTTGCAGCCATGAGCAACAAACAAGTTCAATAGTTATGTTCCATAGGAAAAGGACTGGTCAATTTTAATGCTTTGATCGTCTGTTGAATCTGTAGGAAGCACAGATTCCTCTCTGTTCCTTCTGTTTCCTGTGATTCTTGGATTTTCTCAATTATTACGGAACATGCCAGCTTCACCTTTGTTGGTTTCAGACCGTTAGCTTTCTCACATACCTTGCATTACACACTCCAGCCAACAGGCTGTTAAAATTGTATTAAGGTCCTACGTACATCATAGGACCCCGATTTGCAAGCAGTAATAAACCTGATTCAGGCAGGCGCCTCGGTCACACAGCGGAAGGGCCCCAGAAATATGGCAGCGGGCAGGATCTGAGCAGGGCTGTAAGTGCAGCAGCTATTTTAGGACAGTTGCAGCCCCATTTCTGCTGGGCGGGCCAAGTTAAAATTAGCCCTTAAGCATCTGCACCACTTTAAGTGCTTGCTTAACTTAGGTTTGAGGCCCAGTTCTTTAAGGGAACATCTGCAGCGCTTAAAGTTTTCCATTCCTTCCTAGAATTTGACAGGTCTGCTAAGACTGCAGGTGTCTCATTTGAAATGAGGGGGCACCTACATCTCTTGACTCCATCTGGCACAGACTCTTGTCTGTGAACAATGCCGAATGAGGTTTAAAAAAATCTAGCTTGTAAGGACTTTGTTCTTCAAGTGAGTTCATGCTCCACATAGCCCGATGCTTCCCATCTAACCTCTTCGCCTTTCTCGTGAGATTCATTGTGTGTGGCTCTCTTGTTATGATTACTGTGTTTTCGCAGCCCTAGAAAAGAACTGCCTCATAATCCCAAAGGAGACAGAATTATACAATGTGAGAAGGGGGTTATCTTAACAGTGTTAATTTTAAAAACATTTTTAAGAGATTGCCTCCCTTGGGATTCTCCCTCATTGATGACATGGGCTTACTCGCATGCTGTGTGAAGAATGAAAGGGGCAAGATGTTCTCCACTTTTGTCTAAGTGATACCTGCTTTACTATGTGAATTACTGATGTGATCATCTAACTATTTATACGCACTCCCGGGGGATTCATCTACAAATATTGACACCCCCACCCCCCTGCCACTACAAATATTGACACCCCCACCCCCCTGCCACTACAAATATTGACACCCCCACCCCCCTGCCACTACAAATGTTGCACATTGCCGGGGACCCCCACTCTTGAAATATTGACACATTCCCAGGGATCCTTTGTCCTAACTTCCAAAAAACAATGTCAGCTACGAAAAGGAAATGCTGAAAACCATTTTTGTTATTGCACTGCAACAGAAATAACATGCTTGTAAGTAAACAGAAGAATACACAATCCTGATGGCAGATTAATGGAAGTTGGATGACCTTATGGAGCTCCTAAGAAGCAGGGACCACATTTTGAGAATCTGTGCTTGAAGTGTATCGCTTACATTTTTTTTTACATAAGTTCCTGATTGGGCCAGTGAAAATGATGTGTAATTTTCATGCAAATTCAAATGCACTGTGTTGAGCCTTTTTACAGTCTTCTATCATGTGCCTTTAAAAACCTCCTTAATATCATCTTTTCAACCAAACCTTCAGTCACTTCTCCTCATAGTGACTCAGCACCCATTCCACATTTCAAAGTGCCTCAGGACGTTTTTCTACATTTAAAGCGCTATATAAAAGCAAGTTGTTGTTAAGAACTGTGCTGTACTGGTGCAGCAAGAAATCATTTATCCAGTCCAATGTGTCCAAAGGTTGCACTCTTTTTTGTTGCTTTGTGTTTTAGTAGTATGCTGTTTATTACAGCAATACTGCCCCTCTATTTGTCTGAATCTGAAGAAGTCCTGTAGTGATCACAGTCCTACTGATGTGTCTTAACTTTTCTGTTTTGCAGTTCAAATCAAGTTTGAGTAAGAGTGTGTCTGTTGTGGGTTGGATGGTGATGATGGCTGATGATCCAGAGCATCCAGATGTTTTCCAGCTTACAGACTCTGAACGGGGTGAGTAATGGATGGAAAAAGGTTTAATTTCCTCTCCCTTTGTATCTGTTTCAATCTCCCCACATGGCTGACTGAACCAAGTACTGGCAAATATATTGGGTTTTTAAAATTTATAATTACGCAAATTCTTTCTGATTCTTAATGTTATACTGTAATCGGTTTTCCTAACTACAGAAGAAAACCTTTTAAAGTTGAAATTAATACTGCGACAGTGTGATTATAATATTGCCCTGTCTCTCTTTTTCTCTCATCTTCAATTTCAGGAAACTCTTACAAATTCCAGGCTGGAAATAAAGGGAATGCGATGCTCTGGTTTAAACATTTGAGTTCTGCCTGCCAAAGCAACAGACAACAGGTACAATTGCTATCATATTTCACTGGGTGTCTACAGCAGTACATGAGTTTCAAGACACAATCTTAAAATTGATAGCACCACACTTTGAAGAGAATTTTTTTAATTAAATATCTAAATTGGTGAATATCCTAATTTCGGTACCTTTAAAAGAAGTCACTTTCTTTTCCCATTACAAGATGGTATCCACTGAGACTTTTTGCCTCAGAAGAACAGCAATCACTGGGAGAGTGCCAGACTTTAAATGGTACAATAGAACACTGTCTAGTTTACAAACTTTAGGTGGCTCAGAAAATCTTAATGGGATAAAAAGTCAAGCTCAGACTTTCAGATGACTTAATGACCCATTCGTGCTTCTGTCACACAGCTTGAAGTTATCTGTACCCATGAATTGTACTGCAGCTTTCGAGGCACTCCTCCCCAAGCCAGCTGTGTATAGAGTTATGAATGACCCAGGATCATCTCACTATAACATAACATTGTACCATTTCTGTTTTTCATATGGTATGCATGTGTTCCTGTCATGATACTTATGACATAGACTTTTTGACGTTCACCCTAAAGCATTTGAGAGTATTTGCATAACCAGAATTCCATAGAAATTTACAGCTCCTGCAAGGTGATCAGCGTGCTTGGCATGTACTGGTAAGAATGGACAAAACACTGTTAAGCCTATACTACGAAGAACAGCAAAAGACTGGTACAGAGCTTGAGATGACCAGCTTGGAGATTCTGCTGATGTGCATTATTTACTAGATCTTTTCTTGCGGGTTGCGAGAACCTGCTACTCCGTTGAATTACTGTATAATTCATCAGCGTATTTTACTCTGCAATTATTTACAGGAAGAAAGGCATTTATAATTTTGGAGTTTAGATTGTGGCTGCAAATGGCTCAGATTTGCCTTTTTTGTTTCACGTGGTCATCTTTTGATTGTTTTATTGTGTTGTAATTCTGCACGATTTACCGGCAAAACTTTCCACTCTTGGTGTTGAAACTGCAGGACTGACGTGCAGCAAGTTTTGTGCTTCCTGAAGTTGTAGTGAGCCAAACTCTCAGGATTTCATAAACTCGGTCTCATGAATAATGCATAATGAGCTGCCAGTCTGGACTGGAGCTGCTGACAGAAGCTTGCTAATAGCATGAGGTGAGAAATAGCGTACAGGTGTTGCTGCTATTTAAAACAGCTCCCTCATATCTTGCTGGGTGCTAACCAGGAAATAGCAGTTCAAGGACGCAGGACGCCTCCATTTTGTAATGCTGGTGTGGAGGTGCTTGTACAAGAAGTGCAGAAAAGGAGGTTGACCTGTTCGGGGCCCCAGGACACCCACTCCACAGGAGCTTCCTCCCATCTGCGTGGCATCAGGTGGCAGATAGTGTCATTGTTATCTCCAGCAGCCAAAAACTGTGGGAGCAGATGAGAACAAGTATCACAGCCAGTGGAAGTCTGCTGTGGTACATCAAGCTAGTATTTCACTTCATCAAGTAGATGGGCAAATTACACATGCCACAGTAAGTTTCCCCTCACCCGGTTAAACTATAAGAGAGCTGCACGCTCAGCTTTCGCAGCTCTTTCCAAACTTCACGTGCATGCCCCTACTTAGCAGGGCACACTTTATTACAGCCACTTCAAACAGGAATTGTCACATTTGGAAAGGTGAGCCCACAAACCAATGTTCCAATACAATCTATCTGCATGATGCATGCTCATTTGAACCTCACTCTTAGTGTGCTCTTCAAACTTTCAACATCTCAAAGCGACTCTGCTTACAGGAGAAAGCATTATATAAACAGGAAGGAACATGCAGAGAAGGGCCCCCTAATATTTGACCTTGAGTCTGTTTGAATAGATCATGCTCAACATCTTGGGGCATATAAACATGGAGGGAGTGGGCCAGTATGAAGTTGGAAGTCTTCCTGAAGCTCAGGCCTAGTCGCATCCTTTTCCTGTTGTTCTTCCTCCACTTGCTCGCCCACTCACTCAGTTGCATAAATTCCAGCGCACTACCATTTTCAGCTTCTGTTTGAAGGAATGTCTTGTAGCTATCACTCTAACCTTTGTTCCTCTTCTGATGAACTCCAAGAACCAGCCGCAGGTGCCAGTGGTGCCCACATTTGAGGAGGGTGAGGTATAGAGCACAAGTGAACAGGAGCTGGTGGTGGTGGGACAGGAGGAGCAGGAACCTGGTGGCCAGAGGCCCAGCTCATGTTCTTCCTCAGCTATTGAGCCTTGGGACTTCGACCTCACAGGGTCTGCATTCAAAAGAAGGATCTTGGCTACACACCAACATTTTTTGCTATCAGAGAGTGTGTCAAGCACTCTGTGAGGTCTGATGGTGACTGTGGATAATCGAATCTTTGCTTTCCAGCACATAGCACCTGGCAAGCCTGCGCTATCTGCAGTGAATCCCCATTACAGGGTCCTAAGCCCAGTCAACATATTTTTCTTGGATACTCAAAACTGCTGCTGCAAAGCCAGAGGTTCCAATCTACATCAGATTTTCTTGTTCAGCTTCCACATGCTGGAGGATTGAATGGGAAGACCCATTACCTCACGCTTTATTGCCTTCATAGTTGCCTAGAGGTCTTCCCCCCCCATGTAGATAGTGGACAAGGTAGAGTCCAGTGGATCCAGTTGCTGAAACAGTGTTGGATTATCTATATGCCTGTTCGTTCCCTTTTACTATCCTTCACGTGATTCATATCTTCAAAGGGCTTAGCCAGATTTTTATCATCTGCATAGTTAATACTTTATTGATACAGTAGTGTGAAAAGCAGCAATACAAATATGAAAAAGCATTGTTGCAAGGACAGAGCCCTTTGGTAGCACATTACAAGGGTGATGATGGTGGCAAGCATCAACATCTATCAGAGTAACCACCTTTGATGGAACAGTGAAGCAGGAGTAATCCGGTATCAGATGCATACAGTGTATGAGGTGTATGACTGGAGAATGTCAGAGATAGAGTGGAGCAAGGTCATGGAGTAATTTGAAAACAAGGAAAATTTAGCCAATTATCTGGGGCACAGGGCACCCAGGGTGGTTGGCAAGAACAAGGTAGATGGACAATGGGACTTTGTGCAGAAGAGGATGTTCTGAATACGTTGCAATTTGTGGTAGAGCATTTGAGAAGTCTAGAGATGATGGTGTGGATTAGGGTTTAAGTAGTGGTTGGAGGAGGGGAGAGGTGAAGTGGAGGCCAGCATTATTTTAGAGGTGAATAAAAGCCACCTTGGTACCAGATCTGATGAAGCAAAGTTGCACACAACCCAGAATTATTCCTTTACCCACCTCCAGGACCCCAATCACAGTGTTCAGTCAAACAGCATGCTCAGTGATGCTAGTATTCTGAGCAGGGAAAACATTGAAAATAAAAACAGATTTGTGTCTGAAATTTTTAGCTGGATGATGAGTAGCAGTACTGAAGGATAAAGAACACTTCTGCAAATTTTGTAGCACTGGATGGTTGGAGGGATTTCTGCACCAATATCGAAATATTGTACATCAAGATCAGAATTTTTTGTTAAATCTGTGACAATAAAAAGTGAGAGACACTTCAGATCTCCACATTTGTTTAATTCTTCTTAACATTGGCTTCTTTTTGAAGTAAAATTGATCCTGCAGATGTATAAAATGCAGATGTATAAGGATGATATAACGTGGATAAATGCGAGGTTATCCACTTTGGTGTCAAAAACAGAAAGGCAGATTATTATCTGAATGGCAATAGATTGGGAGAAGGGGAAGTGTAACGAGACCTGGGTGTCCTTGTGCACCAGTCGCTGAAGGTAAGCATGCAGGTGCAGCAGGCGGTTAAGAAGGCAAATGGTATGTTGGCCTTCATAGCGAGAGGGTTTGAGTACAGGAACAAGGATGTCTTGCTGCAGTTGTACAGGGCCTTGGTGAGACCACACCTTGAGTACTGTGTGCAGTTTTGGTCGCCTTATCTGAGGAAGGATGTTCTTGCCATGGAAGGAGTTCAGCGAAGATTCACAAGGCTGATACCTGGGATGGCAGGAATGACGTATGAAGAAAGATTGAGTCGATTGGGCTTATACTCGCTGGAGTTTAGAAGAATGAGAGGGGATCTCATTGAAACTTATAAAATTCTGACAGGACAGGACAAACTAGATGCAGGAAGGATGTTCCCGATGGTCGGGGAGTCCAGAACCAGGGGTCACAGTCTAAGGATAAGGGGTAAGCCATTTAGGACAGAAATTAGGAGGAATTTCTTCACCCAGAGAGTGGTGAACCTGTGGAATTCTCTGCCACAGAAGGCAGTAGAGGCCAATTCATTAAATAGATTCAAGAAGGAGTTGGATATATTTCTTAAGGCTAAGGGGATCAAGGGATATGGGGAGAAAGCAGGGACAGGGTACTGAGTTTGGATGATCAGCCATGATCGCATTGAATGGCAGAGCAGGCTAGAGGGGCCGAATGGCCTACTCCTGCTCCTATCTTCTATGATTCTATGATGAAGTGCTGGAAAAAAAAAAGTACCATTGTTTACAGTAGTTACAATTACATTTTCCAAAGCCAAACATGTGTTTCTTCTGTTTAGCTCTTGTTTTTGTATGGAAAATCCCCTTCAAGTTACTAAAATAAACATAATTGAATTCAAAGAGCAAAATTTGTTCCCGGCACTGAAACTTCCGTTGCGACCCCATGTATAACCTCACTGATTTCCAGTTATGTTTAATCTCTGTCTCAGCAGAAATTACCAACATGTAGAAGCTAAACCTCATGTTTTCAAATGCAGTTTATTTGTATCTTCAACTTGTTACCAATCTGAGTGTTGTTAAACTGTTTGATTAGCAGCTTTTATAACTGTTCCAGCAAAGTGGAGCATATCTGGCAGACTTGGATCTAAATGTTTTATTAACTATTTTTAGGTATTGAGATAGAGCATCAGCCATGGGCAACACGGTGGCATAGTGGTTAGCACTGGTGCCTCACAGCGCCAGGGACCCGGGTTCGAATCTGGCCTCGGGTGACTGTCTGTGTGGAGTTTGCACATTCTCCCCGTGTCTGCGTGGGTTTCCTCCGGGTGCTCCGGTTTCCTCCCACAGTCCAAAAATGTGCGGGTTAGGTTGATTTGGCTATGATAAATTGACCCTTAGTGTTAGGGGGGGATTAAATATGTGGGGTTACGGGGATAGGATAGGAAGGGATATGTTAGGGGGAATTAAATACGTGGGGTTACGGGGATAGGGTGGGATATGTGTCGGTGCAGGCTCGATGGGGATTCTGTGTGAGAAAGCAGGGACAGGGTACTGGATTTGGATGATCAGCCATGATCGTATTGAATGGTGGAGCAGGCTCGATGGGCCGAATGGCCTACTCCTGCTCCTAGTTTCTATGTTTCTATGATCATATTGAATGGCAGAGCAGGCTCGAAGGGCCGAATGGCCTACTCCTGCTCCTATTTTTCTATGTTTCTATCACTTTTAACCCATTGAGTGCTGCAGAGAAACTTTTCCAGATACTCAGTCTGTGAGCTCCAACAGTATTTCCTTATGTGAATAGGTCTTCTGCAGCAGAAATTTGTATAATTGTGTCTAATTTCTGGACCCAATAAATAGACCATTCCAAAAAAAATACTGTATTCAGCGTTCAATGTCTATTGTTATACAAAAACATTAAGGATACTTCTCTCTTCCCCCCCAAGTAATGCTTAGAACTATTTGTTTTTAACTTTTTACTGCTTTAAAATTGGTGGAATTTAAAATATCCGACTCACCAAAATTATATTAGAATTTTTTTTAATGCTGGCCTTGTGATAGGAATCTTTGTATTATTCCAGAAGTTCTTTTTTATCTACAAGTGATGCATCTCATGGTCATAAATCTGAGTCCAAAGCATGAGAAATTTACAGGACAATGTCTTCCTCAAAAAATGTTCAACAAGCCCAGTACAAGATCAACATGCGGTAGTCCCTGTGTGTGAACTTTAGTACTTTGCCAATTACCCAATTTTTGATGAGAGGTTTGCCTGCTTAGATGCCTGTAATTGTAGCTATAAAATTAGCTGTTGTAGTAAACTGATATTTTTATTTGATAATGGATAAAAATCTGGAATATTAGACGGGAGAGAAAATTGGTAGGAGATATGGAGAGCTAGTTTGCTAAGACTGGGGAAGGCATTGTAAAAAGTTCAAGAACAAGGAATGGAGAAGCAAGTGGCCAGAAGAGTACCACTCTCTGCAGTCAGACACATTCTCCCTGCGGTCTGGCCCGCTCGCCGTGCGGTCCGACCCGCCCTCCGCCCAAAGCACTTTCTACACCCCCCTGTCTTTCCCAATCTTTTGCTGCCAGTCTGCTGGTGCAACATCCCGATTTTAATTGCTCCACCATTGGCAGCCGTGCCTTCAGCTGCCAAGGCCCTAAGCTCTGGAACTCCCTCCCTAAACCTCTCCCCCTCTCGACCTCTCTTTTCTTCTTTAAGATGTTCCTTAAAACCTACCTCTTTGGCCATCTGCCTTAATATCTCCTTACGTGACACAGTGTTAAATTTTGTTTGATAACGTTCCTGTGAAGCACCTTGAGACGTTTTACCACGTTAAAGGTGCGATATAAATACAAGTTTTTGTCATTGTTGTTTCCAAAAGCCTGACTTCCTTTCTTAGTGTCTGTATTCCGATTTTTTTAGAAGCCTCACTTACTCTGTCAAAAAGCCTGTCCCTCTTCTACGCCCTCCCCCGCCACAGGCTGTCAGAGATTAAAGGGTTATCCAACACAATAGGGAGAGGTGTCTTTCCAAATATCCAGACAAAATAATGTTTTAGTTTCTAGGAGAAGCAGCTTCTAATTAGCATATTGACCGCCTTTCGCCCAGATGCCTCTTATTTTTGAATATGTTGCTTTTGAAAACCAACATTAAAGGTATCTCTTCTCCCAACTCCTTTCTATGTACCAATGGGCAAATATGCCAGAAACATGATCAACTGTCTGAAAGAAGTTCCATTTCCTATTTTACGTTTAAAGCTTTTCACCTCAACAACTCTTGACTCTATAAAGCCAAAGTAATTCCAATACTTAAATACAGCTTTCTTCTGAAATGTTGATTTGGAGATTGTGCACTGGTGCAGAAAAAATAAGATGTTATTGGCAACACTGTACTTGACACCAAGCACTAGGACCTGGGTCATGTTAAAGGGCTGTTTGTTACTTTATCACTACACATTTGTATGGACCCCTTAGTAAAGCATGTTTCACTTCTCTCTATAGATAATTGACTTAGTTCATGTCAAAAATATTCTCTTTGCTGATGACCGTACCCACTCCACATTCAATTAGCCCGCTGACACTCACTTGGCTCATAAATTAAGAATGCCCACTTGGGCAGGACACCAGAAGGCTGCTGGTGTCTGTGGATCCACACCTCAGCACAAGTCGGTGACTTACAGGGATGAATTGGAAAGTTTAAAAAGTTAAGTTTTCTAAATGTCATTGCCTGAAAGTTACCAAAATGTGCAGCCCTGGCATAGTAAGGCAAATTTTATTAAATTTTGCAATTACATAAAAAATAATTACCAAATGCCCATGTTATATAATGGTAAATGTGTGAGTGTTAGTCCTGAATTGGTTTTAATAGCCAATATTTATAGAAGCCCCAGCACATTGTCAGATGCTGTAATATTGTCAGACGGGTGTCAAGCATGACTCAGTGGTAGCACTCTTGCCTCTGAGTAAGAAGGTTGTGGGTTTAAGTCCTACTCCAGAGACTTAAGCACAAAATCTAGGCTGACACTCCAGTGCAATACTGAGGGAATGCTGCACCGTCGAAGGAGCCGTCTTTCAGATGACATGTTAAACCTGTATGCCTTCTCAGATGGATATTAAAGATCCCATGGCACTATTTTGAAGAAGCGCAGGGGTGCTCTTCCCGGTGTCCTGGCCAATATTTATCCCTCAATCAACATCACAAAAACAAATTATCTGGTCGTTATCATATTGCTGTTTGTGGGACCTTGCTGTGCGCCAATTGGCTGCCGTGTTTCCTCCATTACAACAGTGACTCCACTTCATTGGCTGTAAAGCGCTTTGGGATGTCCTGAAGTCATGAAAGGAGCTGTATAAATCCAAGTTTGTTCTTCTATATCTGCAGGCTCGGGAAGAGAGAAGGATTCAGAACTTTAATACTGACTGTTAACCATTGATTTGCAAAATCAGGCAGTACCTAGATTTGCTTGAACATTTTTCTACATGTGGAATACTGTCAAGTAGAGATTGGGGAGTGCCCCCAAAAAGTTTTGCAGGTGGGCCCTTATAATCCTGGCCAAGACCATTTGCCTGTCTGCACTCTTAAGAGTTAGAAGTTCAACTCCTTCATCTAACTGGCACTTGATCCACACTAGACTACTCCTGTTGTAAGAATGCTGGAAAAGTTAATAGAAGATTGGGAATCTTCACAGTAGCGTAGCTCCACTTGTTGAATCAGTAACTTCAGTTTTCCAAAAGTTTGTTTCCAGCTCTGTTAGAATGTTGCAGCTCTGTTTGGCAGGCTAGAGAAAAAAAACAGTCTCTTGATTTCTGAACTCAGTGAGGATGCAAATGATAGAGACCACTGGACTTGATGAGGGTGGCCTACTTCATGTAACAGTCCATCCTCTCCAATATCAGAGAGATAATGGCTGGACTCTCAGTCCTCTAAGATTATGAATGCAGCACACCATGAGAGCTATTCAGACTTACAGCAGACTTTAATGTTTATAATTGGAATATAAAATCTGCAAAGGCACCTCAGCATTCTGCATCAATGTAAGAAAGGCAGTAACAAACTTTCCTACTTATGGAAATTTTTCCTTGACAGTATCATCACTTGGAACTCTATCCTTTGGATGCAGCACTTCAAATATAGAGGGAGTCATTTTCACCTTCACTGCCTGAGTGAGATTCAATGCGAAGCGGATCACCCGCCCATTGTACAATTTGCCTGCTTTTCCTCCTTCTTGAGAATGAATCATCACCTCCTGAACTGTGGTTGCTGGAGATTATACTTTTGGAAATCTTTTTGCCTTTTGGTACCCAAGTACAATTTCTGTAATTCTAGTAATTCAAACGAATACCAGGATTAATCTTGTAAGACATTTGTCCTTGTCGCTGTGCTATCATTATATTCCCACTATACAAAACTCTTCAGCTGGATATTATGCAGGTTTAGGATTGGGCTTTCCATCAGGAAATGGCAGACATGGGGCTCCAAAAATGGGGATACCCAGAGACCTTTTTGCCGTAGGAAAGAGCAGCCCCAACATGCTACCCCCAACAAGAAAGATATGAAATATTAAGATTTGTGTGTGTAATTTTCCTTTCCACCTGAGTATTGACAAAAGCAAGGGAAATGAGAACTGGGATGGTTGCTTCATATTGACCAAGAAAAACATGGCTCCCTCTGCTTTTTGAAGCCATTTGTGGTTTTGTCATATACTTGGCATCTGCTCCAATGTGGGGAAGCGTTTTCTGGTTATTGAAAGAGACAGCAGCATTTACTGCCGTGGTTTATTTGACATTCTAGCTTCCAGAACCCACAACTCAGAATCTTTGAAACAGCAAAGGGAAAATATTTGTCTTTTGATGTCATGATGAGAAAGGAAACCTGCGCTCCCTACACACATTTTTTATCAAGGTGCATAAGGCAGCTTTAGTTTAATTTCATTAAGTGTGATTCATTTAGGGAGCACGTGTGAGTGCCAAGGTTTATGAGCAGACATATGAAAGATAGGCCTAGCCATCAAATCCTTAAAATTGTCACAGAATCTGGTATTGCACAAATCAAATATCCTCTCTCTGATCCTCTTGCTTCTTGTGATAGGTTCCTTAAATGGAAAACTGCCATTCCAGGGTACTATAAAAATCACAGGTTGAACATACCTGGGCTAGTATGTGAATTAATTGTTTGACTTAATCATTTAACACCTTACCGCGTCTGATTTAAGGTTGGAGCATTGCTGAACTCTCTTTAGTTTATCTAGTTCAAGAAGTCACTATTCTAAATGAAGATTCTGTTATGTGGATAAAATAGCTTTCAACTTGGCGCAGATAGAACAAAACGTATTGAGTAATCTGTTGAATTTGTAAATGGCAAAAGTAATACTATGTAAACCTGTCACCAAGCATAGTGTGGCTTCTTGTTGGTAGGCTATTTCCTTTACTGGCAGGGAGAGATCCCCTGATAAAAGACAAGCCTATTCTCCAAAAACAATAGCTCCTGTGTGGACCAATTTCTGGCATATGATATTTGCAAGCCTGCCACGCAGAACAAACCTCTCTCTTCGATAAAACAACTTTGTTTGGATTTGGCTTCAAGAAAGGAGATGTTGTTTGGCAGGGCTTTATTAGATTTTGCTGTGGATCTTGGAACTTTTCTTCTTTAATAGTACAAGGAGGCGAACATAAGAAATAGGAGCAGGTGCAGGCCATTCGGCCCCTCGAGCCTGCTCATAGAATCATAGAATGGTTACAGCACGGAAGAAGGCTAATTGGCCCGTCGAGCCTGTGCCGGCTCTCTCTGCAAGAGCACTTCAGCTTGTCCCAACCCCCGCCCTTTACCCGTAGCTCTGCAAATTTCTTTCCTTCATATACTTATCCAGCTCCCTTTTGAAAGCCGTGATTGAATCTGCCTCCACCACCCTTTCAGGCAGTGCATTCCAGATCTTAACCATTCACTGCGTAAAAAAGTTTTTTCTTACATCGCCTTTGATTCTTTTGCCAATCACCTTAAATCTGTGTCCTCTGGTTCTTGACCCTCCTGCCAATGGGAACAGTTTCCCTCTATCTACTCTGTCCAGACCCCTCATGATTTTGAACACCTCTATCAAATCTCCTCTCAATCTTCTGTGCTCCAAGGAGAACAACCCCAGCTTCTCCAGTCTATCCACGTAACTGAAGTCCCTCATTCCTGGAATCATTCTCGTAAATCATTTCTGCACCCTCTCTAAGGCCTTCACATCCTTCCTAAAGTGTGGTGCCCGGAATTGGACACAGTACTCCAGTTGGGGCTGAACCAGTGTTTTATATAAGTTCATCATAATTTCCACGCGCTTGTACTCTATACCTCTACTCATGAAGCCCAGGATCCCGTAAGCCTTTTTAACTGCTTTCTCAACCTGCCCTGCCACTTTCGACGATTTGTGCACACATACCCCCAGGTCTCTCTGTTCGTGCACCCCCTTCAGGATTGTACCATTTAGTTTATATGTCCTTTCCTCATTCTTTCTACCAAAATGTATCACTTCACACTTTTCTGCGTTAAATTTCATCTGCCATGTGTCTGCCCAATTACCAGCCTGTCTATGTCTTCCTGAAGTTTATCACTCTCCTCCTCACTGTTCACTGTACTTCCAAGTTTCGTGTCATCTGCAAATTTTGAAATTGTGCCCTGTACACCCACATCCAAGTCATTAACATATATATCAAGAAAAGCACTGGTCCGAGAACCGACCGCTGGGGAAACATTCAATAAGATCATGGATGCTCTTCTACCTCAACTCCACTTTCCTGCACTATCCCCGTATCCCTTGATACCCAAAAATCTATCGACCTCTGTCTTAAATATACTCAACGACTGAGCCTCCATAGCCCTCTGGGGTAGAGAATTCCAAAGATTAACCACCCTCTGAGTGAAGAAATTTCTCCTTATATCAGTTCTAAATGACCGACCCCTTATTCTGAGACTGTGACCTCTTGTTCTAGACTCCACAGCCAGGGGAAACATCCTCCCTGCATCTACCCTGTCAAGTCCTGTAAGAATTTTGTATGTTTCAATGAGATCACCTCTCATTCTTCTAAACTCTACAGAATATAGGCCGAGTCTACTCAATCTCTCCTCATAGGACAATCCCCCCATCCCAGGAACCAGTCTGGTGAACCTTCGTTGCACTCCCTCTATGGCAACTATATCCTTCCTTTGGTAAGGAGACCAAAACTGTACACAATACTCCTGGTGTGGTCTCACCAGGGCCCTATATAAGTGCAGTAAGATGTCTTTACTCTTATATTCAAATCCTCTTGTAATCAAGGCCAACATACCATTTGCTTTCCTAATTGCTTGCTGTACCTGCATGTTAACTTTCAGTGATTCGTGTGCAAGGACACCAAGGTCTCTCTGAACACCCACATTTCCCAATCTCTCACCATTTAAAAAATACTCTGATTTTCTATTTTTCCTACCAAAGTGGATAACTTCACATTTCTCCGCATTATATTTCATTTGCCGTGTTCTTGCCCACTCACTTAGACTGTCTATATCCCCTTGAAGCCTCTTTGCATCCTCCTCACAACTTACATTCCCACCTAGCTTTGTATCATCAGCAAACTTGGGTCAATTAAGGCAGAAATACTGAATTTTGTTCACAGGAGCTTTATTTCAGCAACATTTCTGTGTTACATGTTGATATGGTATCTTTGTGCTATTTATTTCCCCCATTTTCACCAAAGAATCTTGACAGTATAAGAAACAGACCCAAAGTAGAGATTTTGCTCAATAGAAGAGCTAGGAACAATTAATAAGGGTTGGCAAACTTGTAACAAATATTTTTTTTTGAGTTAACAAAGGGTTGACGAGGGCAGTGCGGTTGATGTGCACATGGACTTCCAAAAGGCATTTGATAAAGTGCCACATAATAGGCTTGCCAGCAAAATTGAAGCCCATGGAATAAAAGGGATTGTGGCAGCATGGATACAAAATAAGCTCAGTGACAGGAAACAGAGAGTAGTGATGAATGGTTGTTTTTCAGAATGGAGGAAGGTATACAATGGTGTTCCCCAGGGGTCGGCTCCAGGACCACTGCTTTTCTTGATATATATTAATGACTTGGACTTGGGTGTACAGGGCACAATTTCAAAATTTGCAGATGACACAAAACTTGGAAGTACAGTGAACAGTGAGGAGGAGAGTGATAGACTTCAAGAATACATAGACAGGCTGGTGGAATGGGCGGACACGTGGCAGATGAAATTTAACACAGAAAAGTGCAAAGTGATACATTTTGATAGGAAGAACGAGGCGAGGCAATATAAACTAAAGGGTACAATTCTAAAGCGGGTGCATGAACAGAGAGACCTGGGGATATAAAAGTGCACAAATCGTTGAAGGTGGCAGGGCAGGTTGAGAAAGCAGTTAAAAAAGCATACGAGATCCTGGGCTTCATAAATAGAGGCATAGAGTACAAAAGCAAGGAAGTTATGATGAACTTTTATAAAACATTGGTTCGGCCTCAACTGGAGTATTGTGTCCAATTCTGGGCACCGCACTTTAGGGAGGATGTGAAAGCCTTAGAGAGGGTGCAGAAAAGATTTACAAGAATGGTTCCAGGGATGAGGGACTTCAATTACGTGGATAGACTGGAGAAGCTGGGGTTGTTCTCCTTAGAGCAGAGAAGGTTGAGAGGAGATTTGATAGAGGTGCTCAAAATCATGAGGGGTCTAGACAGAGTAGATAGAGAGAAACTGTTCCCATTGGCGGAAGGGTCGAGAACCAGAGGACTCAGATTTAAGGTGATTGGCAGAAGAACCAAAGGCGACATGAGGAAAAACTTTTTTACACAGCGAGAGGTTAGGATCTGGAATGCACTGCATGAAACGGTGGTGGAGGCAGAGTTAATCGTGGCTTTCAAAAGGGAGTTGGATAAGTACCTGAAGGAAAAAAAATTGCAGGGCTACAGGGAAAGGGCGGGGGAGTGCGACGAGCTGAAGTGCTCTTGGAGCCGGCACGGGCTCAACAGGCCAAATGGCCTCCTTCTGTGCTGTAACCATTCTATGATTCTATTCAGCTTGATGTGGAGTTCCTTGAACTCAGTAATCAAAAAGGCTTTGGAATGTTCCGCTGCCTAGGCCCTAAGCTCTGGAATTCCCTCCCTAAACTTCTCCGCATCTCTATCTCTATCCTTCTTTAAGACGCTCCTTAAAACCTACCTCTTTGACCAAGGTTTTGGTCACCTGTCCGAATATCTCCTTATGCGGCTCGGTGTCAAATTTTGTTTGCTAACGCTCCTGTAAATTGCC
Organism: Squalus acanthias; assembly: GCA_030390025.1. NCBI lineage: Eukaryota > Metazoa > Chordata > Chondrichthyes > Squaliformes > Squalidae > Squalus > Squalus acanthias. Next base: position 83,776,995 of record CM059439.1, read on the forward strand.
TTGGGATGTTTTACTATGTTAAAGTCACTATATAAATGTAAGTTGTTTAATTCAAGTGGGTTGGAATTCAAGTGAGGAAGTTATGCTTCAGTTGGCTCTAGCCTTGGTCAGATCCCATCTGGAATATGGTGGTCAGTTTTGGGCACCGAGTTTCGGGATAGATGTATTGGCCTTGGAAGGGCGACAGTACAGTTTTAACAGAGTAATACCAGGCTTAAAGGGTTAAATTATGAGGACGGATTTAAAAAAAACTTAGCTAATATTTCCTTGAGTTTAAAAGGTTGTGGGGTGATCTAATCAAGGTGTTTAACATAATAAAGAGATTCAATAGGGTGGTTACAGGGAACCTCTTTCCTCTGGTGGGGGATTCCAGAACAAGGGGGCATAATCTTAAAATTAGAACTAGGCTATTTAGGAATAAAATTTGGAAGCATTTTTTCCACACAAAAGGGTAGTGGAAATCTAGAACTCACTCCCCCAAAAGGTTGTGGATGTTGGGTCAATTGAAATTTTCAATACTGTGACAAATCAAGGGCTATGAAACAAAGGCAAGTAAATTGAGTTGAGTTATAGATCAGCCATGGTCTAATTGAATGACCGAACAGGCTTGGGGGGCTGAATGGCTTACTCCACGGAACAGGCTTGAGGGGCTGAATGGCCTACTCCTGTTCCTATGTCCTAGTCACAAGACAGACCAGCTACAATTAAAATCCATATCCCAGCCTTACTTGATACAAATGTTGCAACGTTTATTTTCTGCAAGGCTGGTGGAAGGAGCTAAGCTAGATTCAAGCAAACACATACTATGTGGTCTTCGCAGTTATATGTGATGGCCAGTTATTTTTAATCTAGCTGACACTTATCAGGAAGTCCCAGCAAAATATATTCAGGGGTATTTGATGAACCGAAGTTGTTCAATAAGCTAAATAAAGTTGAGTCGAGCTAGTTGGAATCTTAAGAGAAAGATAGGTTAGTCCTACTAGCTATCTCAGTTAGAGAGAACAAGAAGAAAAAAAACTGTATATGTAAAAGTTATCAACAAAAAGAATAACCGCATATAGATTGTGACATTCTGTTTTCCATTTGAGGAGATTGTATAATATCTACTGTAAATATATCGCAATTTTATTTATATATAATATATTTTTTTTTTCCAGTAAATTCGTTTGATAATTAAAAATCTAAAGCAAAGTTTTTGGTTGTAATGCTCTGCTACTTTATGAAAACAGAATACAATTCCTATGGTAGCACAGAATAGATCCAGTAGCTGAAGTTATTGATCGAAAGGTTTTCCTTCCGTTGTCCTGGGCACACTATTAGAATCTCAGGTAGAAATTTTATTTTTATATGTTTTCATTTATCAGTGAATCCTCAATATAGGATTCACAATGGCAAAGCTCAGGTCTCTCCCAGTGTCGTCTGTAATTGTACAGACTGCTATTATAACACATCTCTTGTACATCTGAAATATTTCAGAAAACTTTGATAGAAATCAAACTTCAGACACAACGGTCATATTGTCATTGTAATTCACATGGTTGGAGTAAGTAACTGACGCACAGTATTCACAGCACTGTGACTACATATCTTGCTGTTAATTGTCAAAACACCAACTTGCTTGATACTGAGACGAGAGATCAGGAACTGCCGTATGTTTGTTTCCAAGGCCACCAATAAGAGAGGTAATAGGAAAACATGCCCATAATCCTTTGCTTCTGTAAGTACTTATTTGTCAAATATCAAGAAGCAGTGTAATGTATATAATAAATTTTAAGATTTGAAATTTTTTTGACAATCTAGGTTGTTACAGCATCCTTAGCGGGAGTTGGTTTACAGTCCTAGTGCTGTGGGAAATGATGGTTTTAAATCCTTAGGCCAGATAATTGTTTTGTCTAATGATTTGAAATTTTACCTCTGCAGGTTCCTGCGAACTTAATGTCTTTTGAGTGACTGAAACACTGACAATTCAAGAATTGACTTGGGTGCAGGCTTGATAAATGTGTGCAGTTCGTGAAAGGACCTCGTGGAAGAGTTCCAGCATTTTGTTCTTTCTGTGCCAGAATTGAATCCAGGGATGTGCTTAATGTCTTCGTATCAGAGCACTGACTTCGCAGCACTAACCGCTTGGACTGTGTGGGAATAATGCGGTAGCCCTGGAGTAGCTGAGAAGCATTTGATAATTGATCTGAACTTCCGTGGACTGTGCATCCCAATTGCACTGACTGCCCTGTGGAACCACTGCCTTAAGCAAGAGATTTGTTACACCAAATAGTGTACACGTTATATCCAGTAACGCTGGGCTTTTGATACAGAAAATCCAGCTAGATTACAGTTATTGTAGTTAACAGTTTTGGGAGAGCTTTCTTAGCTTTTTTTTGTGTTTCTTTTTCCTTCAGCATTCATTCTGCTAATATGCTCTAGTCTAGTTTACCCATGTTGGGTGTGGAAACAGAATGAGCTATCTGTGTAGTCATCAGTATTACCGTGTAGAATAATTGCACATCCATAGGTTTTTAATACCTAAAATATTTTATTTTGTTGGAAAAAAGTGTTTTTTAACTGAACTGTTTTGTACCCAGCGTAATTTCCTTTTTTTTTAATTTTTACAATGTGAACATTTTTCCTGTGGATTTTATCTGCTGCAATCTTGAATGGAAAAAAACCTACCTGTGGTAACTTTGTACTATGAACATTTAGACATGCCATTTGACTATTGTATATTTTTCTCAATCTCTTACACTAATGTATACAGCTTGCTTTGAATCTCTCACATCCTGCTAACACACAGTCTGTATTCTATCAAGTAACCCTTGAAGTACTACTGAACCTGACGGTAACTTTCTAATGCTTTTCGTGTGACTGATGTCTTTTCCACAACTCTGGATGTAGTGTGTGTATGTGTGTTTGCACAAGCAAGTTTAAAAATTCTTTAGGTACAAATTAAAGAAAGTTTTCCTACTCAATAAACGTCTTGCAAGTGCAAACAGCTGATGCAGCCATTGTATGCTGTTTCCACCAAATGAATGTTATCGGGAGAATAGTTCAAATCAATTTCATGGCGGCATCACAAAGTTGCTAATAAGGCTGAGCTAAGAAGTTCCTGCATCTGGGGGCCCTCAAATGTCTGAAGACCTGTGGTGGTCCTGCATGAAAATGGCTAGTCATTTTATTTTTTTTCTTCTGCTTATTTTCTATTTTTTTTTTCCTCCTCCATCCAAACCAAAACACACCATCACTTCCAATGGGTTGGTGAAAAAACATGCCACAACAAGTGTAATAATGGGAGCTTAACCTTCTGTTAACACAAGTAGTTTCTACCAGAAGCCTGAGTTGAAAGGTGGTGCTGATGCCAAGTCATTATAAGTTAGGTTTGTTACATTTCAATGTAGGTTAGAACTACTCATTGAACCAGATGCTTTACCACTGGTCATTCTAGCATTCCCAACCTTGGGAATTCATGCTCCAAAAACAATACTTCATAGTCCTGCTGGCTGAGATGATCATTTTGGCAATTATTAAGAGGTACAACAAATATATGGCTTTCAAATTTGACAGTATAGTTGTGAAGTGCAGTGGGAAAATAATTGTTATGGAAGGGCAGCACATGTTTCAATCTCCCAGCTTACTGAGTTCTTAATCTTAGCCTTATTGCCAGAGGATTTTAGTGAACAGAAACCAGGGCCTTCTACATGGGCGATGAAAATTCAGTCTAGAGTGGTATCCCATGGTTTCCCCAAGGGATAGTGGAGAGCAAATATCCTATTACCCAGGAGAATAAAAGACACTTGTGGAAAATTGCCATTTTTCTTCCTTTGAATGTTGAATGTCCAGCAAATGGTGGACACTGAGAGCCATGCTCAAATGAAGTAAGTAATACGAAAAGAAATCAGCTTTGATTTTGTTCTTTTTTGTTTTATTATTTTTGTATATCAAGGGATTGTTACACCAAAGTTTGACAGTAATATGAGGTTGTGATTGGTCCAGTATAAAGCGTTAATTTGGAGTGTTGACATTGAAGTTGGTTTCTGGTCTGCTTTGATTGGTATTTGATTGTATTTGGCTGCCCAAAAACTACAGCTAAATAGATCTCATTCAGGATGTGGACAACAAAGGATAGTGTTTTGATTGATTGAAGATATTTCACTGGATCTACTGAAGGAGAATGTTAAGTACAGACCTAGAGGAAGCTGGATACAACATAAAATAATTCCAACCTTCTCTATTGAAACCCAAATATTGATATCACAAAACAATGGATGACATGGCACAGGGTAAGAAGAAATACATTCATCATTATATGGTATTAAGGCGGAATTATTGAGTTAGTTCAGGAAAACTTGTAAGCTCCTGATTACCTTTTCCATCAACTGGAGTCAAAATAATAGAGCGTATGTCTTTAAAACACTCTTAAAAAGATGGCTCCATGGCTGCAGTATGTGTCATGTTAATTGTGGCAAATTGCAAGACTTTTTTTCCTTCACTGAAATGCTTGAAAATTGCTTTAACAAATATTTCAATAAAAAATCCCCAATAACTAAACCGTGACTATTACAACAACAACTTGTATTTATATAGCGCCTTTAACGTAGTAAAACGTCCCAAGGCGCTTCACAGGAGTATTATAAGACAAAAAATTTGACACCGAGCCACATAAGGAGAAATTAGGGCAGGTGACCAAAAGCTTGGTCAAAGAGGTAGGTTTTAAGGAGCGTCATAAAGGAGGAGAGAGAGGCGCAGAGGTATAGGGAGCAATTCCAGAGCTTAGGGCCTCGGCAGCTGAAAGCACGGCCACCACTGGTTGAGCGATTATAACCTGGGATGCTCAAGAGGGCAGAATTAGAGGAGCGCAGATATCTCGGGAGAGGGCGGGATGCGCGCGTTGTGGGGCTGAAGGAGATTACGGAGATTGGGAGGGGCGAGGCCATGGAGGGATTTGAAATCCAGAATGGGAATTTTGAAATCAAAGCGTTGCTAAACCGGGAGCCAATGTAGGTCAGCGAGCACAGGGGTGATGGGTGAACAGGTCTTGGTGCGAGTTAGGACACGGGCAGCCGAGTTTTGGATCAGCTCAACTTTACGAAGGATAGAATGTGGGAGGCCAGCCAGGAGTGCATTGGAATAGTCAAGTCTAGAAGTAACAAAGGCATGGATGAGGGTTTCAGCAACAGATGAGCTGAGGCAGGGGCGGAGATGAGCGATGTTACGGAGGTGAAAATAGGCGGTCTTAGTTATGCTGCATATGTGTGGTCGGAAGCTCATTTTATGGTCAAATAGGGACCTAATTGGAGGCTGTATCAGTGGCGGCCGAACCTTCAACGATTTCCAAAAAAACAAGGAGTGATGTCACAGGACAGCAGGTAAGTGAGTATTAAGGTTTTTTTTCCTCTCTAACCTAGGGTAGTGGTTTAAACTAGTTGCAGGAAACTACAAAGTACTGTATTAAATTTATAGCATAACTAGTTAAACTAATTAATATAACTATAAATAATCATTGAATAAAGACTAATAAACTAAATAAGGCTAGAGTAAGATATGGCAGGGCAGGTTGTGTGTCTGGACTGCAGTATGTGGGAGTTTGTGGACAGTGAGACTCCCGAGCGAGCACGTCTGCAGGAGATGTCTCCATCTCTAATCTCTCCGGCTCAGACTCATTGAATTTCTGGACAGTTTTATCCAGAATGCAGTCACACCCCAGAAGAAAGCACCGGTTCAGGAAGGGGAGGTGTGACTGCTAGGGAGCCAGGTAGCGGGGATTTAGGAGAGGTTGAGGAGGAGGTCCCGTAGACGCTGGTCCTGTCCAACAGGTACAAAGTACTCGCGACCTGTGAGGACAAGGAGAAAGACTGAAGGGAGGACAGCCACAATGCAGACCAAGGCACCGTGGCTCAGAAGGCTGTCCAAGGTGGGGGACAGCAGAATAGAAATGTGGTAGTGATAGGGGGCTCTATAATTAGGGGGATAGATAGCGTCCTCTGCAGCCAAGAATGAGAATCCCGAAGGGTGTGTTGCCTACCAGGGTAAGGGATATCTCAAGGCAGCTGGAGAGAAACTTGGAAAGGGAGGGGGTAAGTCCAGTTGTCGTGGTCCACAAACGACATAGGTAGGAACAGGGAGGAGGTCCTACTGAAAGAGTATCAGGAGTTAGGCTCTAAATTAAAAAGCAGGACCTCAAGGGTAATAATCTCTGGATTATTGCCTGAGCCACGTGCAAATTGGCATAGAAGCAGACAGATCAGGAGAATTAACACGTGGCTAAAGGGCTGGTGCAGGAAAGAGGGATTCCTTTTCATGGGACACTGGCACCAGTTCTGGAACAGGAAGGAGCTGTACTGATGGGATGGGCTCCACCTGAACCGGGATGGGACCTGTGTCCTAGCGGAAAGGGTAAATAGGGAGGTGGCAAGGGCTTTAAACTAGTAAGATGGGGGGAGGGATCTACAAGAAACGTAACCAGCCTAATTATAAACAAAACAGGAAAACAGAGCATAGGAAAGAATAAAGTACGGGAGGACATTGATGGCAAGGGAATAAATAAGTTATAGAATAGGAGTCTAAAAAGATGGTTAAACATAGTGAGAGGAAATCCTATTAAAAATGAGTTAAACTGTCTGTACAGCAATGTACACAGTGTCCGTAATAAAACGGGAGCTGGAGGCAATCATGTGTCACGAGGAACCAGACATAGGGATTACTGAGACATGGCTACAGAAAAATCAGGCCTCGGAATTAAACATTGCAGCGTATAACATATTTAGAAAAGATAGGGAGGGAAAAAGAGGAGGTGAAGTAGCTGTACTTATTCAGGATAACAATGGCAGTCGAAAAAAGTGACACACCTATCGGCAAGACAAAAATAGAATCCATATGGATAGAGATAAAAGATAACAAAGGATCAATCACACTAATAGGTGTAGTCTACAGACCACCTAATAGTGCAACGGAGGTGGAGGAACAAATATGCAGACAAATTAGGGAAATGAGTAAAAAAAACATAGAATAATAATCATGGGTGATTTCAACTACCCTGATATTAGTTGGACAGAAGAGGTAGGTAAAGGGGATAAGGGAATGGAGTTCCTACAATGTGTACAGGACTCCTTTCTAACCTAATGTAAAAAGCCAAACGGGAGAAATCGCTATTGGGTCTAGTAATGCGGAATGAACTAGAGCAGATAAGAAAAGTAAAAGTAGGGGAACATCTAGGCAATAGTGTCCATAATATAATACGTTTTAAGATGATAATTGAGAAGGACCATAAGTATGACGAAAACCAGGATAATAGATTGGAGAAAAGCTGATTTTGAGGGGCTGAGAATAGAACTTGGGAAAATAAAATGGGCAACAATATTGGCAAACAATGATGTAGAACAGCAATGGGAAACATTTGAAACGGTGTTCAACAGAGTGCAGGAACAATATATTCTGCTAAAAGGAAAGAACAAACTAAACACTAATGAGACTCCATGGATGAATAAAGCCATAAGGGATCAATTGAGGGTAAGGAAAGAGGCATACATTAAGTACATAGACAGCAGGGGAGTGCATAATAAGGGAGAATACGAAGAGATTAGGAGAGAAGTCAAAAAAACAATTAGGAAGGCAAAGAGGAACTATGAAATTAAATTATCAAAGAACATAAAATAAAATATATTTTACAAGCACATCAATAAAAAAAGGAAGGATAGGGCCATTAAGGGATAGACAGGATAATACCACAGATAACGATAGATGGCAGAGATATTAAATAATTATTTTCTTCAGTATTTACCAGGGAGATCGAACTGGTGGACATGACATTGGATGGTGAGATTAGTAATGAGATAATTGTATTTAAAATAAAAAGAGGGGACATATTAAATAAATTTATCAAACTCAAAGAGGATAAAACTCCTGGTCTGGATGCATTGCATCCATGCATTTTAGAAGAATCTAGGAAGAGATAGCAGAGGCATTACTACACACATTTAATAATTCGTTAGAAAAAGGTGCAGTGCCAGAGGATGGGTGGATAGCTAACCTAATACCTTTCTTTAAGAAGGGGGATAGATAATGTCCAGGGAATTATAAACCAGTCGGTTTAACATCGGTGGTAGGAAAAATAATGGAATCCCTACTAAAGGAGAGAATAGAAGAACATCTAGAAACCAAAAACATAGTAATGAATAGTCAGCATGGATTTCAAAAGGGAAAGTCTTGCTTTACCAAGCTCATTGAATTTTTTGATGAGGTAACAGAGTAGACGATGGTAATGCTGATGTAATTTATCTAGATTTTCTAAAGGCCTTCGATAAGGTACCCCATAATAGACTGATGAACAAGGTTACAGAATGCAGAGTCGGGACAAGTAGCAGAATGGATAGCTGGCTGGCTTCAAGACAGAAAGCAGACAGGGGTAAAAGGTAGCTATTCACAGTGGCAGAAGGTGGGTCGTGGTGTTCCACAAGGATCAGTGCTGGGACCACTGTTCACAATTTATATTAACGATTTAGACTTTGGAATCAAAAACACAATTTCTAAATTTGCGGATGACACCAAATTGGGGCGATAGTCAATACTGAAAAGGACTGCAACAAATTACAGGAGGACATTAATAAACTTGCAGAATCAGCATATAATTGGTAAATGAAGTTCAATACAGATAAATGTGAGGTATTACATTTTGGTAGGAAGAATAGGGAGGTCGCAAGTCTAGGTGGGGTAGAGGAACAAATGGATCTCGGAGTACAAATACACAAATCACTAAAAGTGGCGACACAGGTTAGCACGGCCATAAAAAAATGCAAACCAAGCACTAGGGTTTATTTCTAGAGGGATAGAAATGAAAAGTAGGGAAGTTATGCTAAACCTGTATCGAACCTTGATTAGACCACACTTGGAGTACTGCGTACAGTTCTGGTCGCCATACTATAAAAAGGATATAGAGGCACTGGAGAGGGTGCAGAGAAGATTTACAAGGGTGATACCAGAAAAGCGAGGGTATACATATCAGGAAAGGATGAACAGGCTGGGTCTCTTTTCTCTTGGAAAAAAGAAGGCTGAGGGGTGACCTAATAGAGGTCTTTAAAATTATGGAAGGTTTTGATAGAGTGGATACAGAGAGAATGTCTCCACTTGTGTGGAAGAGCATAACTGGAGGCCATCAATATAAGATAGTCACCAAGAAATCCAATAGGGAATTCAGAAGAAACTTCTTTACCCAAAGAGTGGTGAGAATGTGGAACTCGCTACCACAGGGAGTGGTTGAAGCGAAAAGTATAGATGCATTTAAGGAGAGGCTAGACAAGCAAACGAGTGGAGACGTGAATAAAGGGTTATGCTGATAGATTTAGATGAGGAAAGGCGGGAGGAGGTTCGAGTGGAGCATGGACTGGTTGGGTCAAATGGCCTGTTTCTGTGCCGTATATCCTATGTAATCCTATGTAAAATATGACACCAAGGTTGCGAACAGTGTAGTTCAGCCTCGGACGGATGTTAGGGAGAGGGATGGAGTCAGTGGCTAGGGAATGGAGTTTGTGGCAGGGACCGAAAACAATGGCTTTGGTCTTCCCAATATTTAATTGGAGAAAATTTCTGCTCATCCAGAACTCTATGTCGGACAAGCATTCTGACAATTTAGAGACCGTGGAGGTGTCGATAGAAGTGGTAGTGAGATAGAGCTGGGTGTCGTCAGCGTACATGTGGAAACTGATGCTGTGTTTTCGGATGATGTCACCAAGGGGCAACATGTAGATGATAAATAGGAGGGGGCCAAGGATAGATCCGTGGGGTACACCAGAAATAATAATGCAGGAGCGGGAAGAGAAGCCATTGCAGGTGATTCTCTGGTTACAATTGAATGGAACCAGGCGAGTGCAGTCCCACCCAGCTGGACGATGGTGGAGAAGGATGGAGTGGTCAACCGTGTCAAAGGCTGCAGACAAGTCAAGAAGGACAAGGAGGGATAGTTTACCTTTGTCACAGTCAAAAAGGATTTCATTTGTGACATTGATGAGAGCTGTTTCGGTTCTGTAGCAAGGGCCAAAACCTGATTGGAGGGATTCAAACATGGAGTTGCGGGAAAGATGGGCACGGATTTGTGGGAGGCGACAACACATTCAAGAACTTTGGAGAGGAAAGGGAGTTTGGAGATGGAGCGGTAGTTTGCAAGGACGGGGGGTGGGGGGGTCCAAGCGTTTGTTTTTTGAGGAGAGGTGTGATGACGGCAGATTTGAGGGAGAGGGGGACAGTACCTGAGAAGAGAGAACCGTTAACAATGTCAGCTAACATGGGCACCAGAAAAGAAGGTTGGCTGGTCAGTTTGGTGGGAATAGTGGCGAGGGAGCAGGAAGTGGGTCTCATGGACAAGATCAGTGCGGAGAGGTCATGAGGGGAGATCGGTGAGAAACTGGAGAAAGATTTGAGTTCAGGGCTTGGGCAGGGGGGAACCTTAGAGGAAGTTTAGCCCGGTGGGCTAGGGGAAAGAAGGGAAGTGGCAGAGGCAGCTGAACGGATGGTCTCAATCTTAGAGACAAAGTAGTCCATGAGCTCCTCACACTTGTTGTCGGAGGTGAGGGTGGAGGAGATGGGAGAGGGGTTTAAGAAGACGGTTAGCAGTAGAGAATAGGAGCTGGGGTTTATCTTTGCATTCCAGAATGATTCTGGAAATGTGAGCAATTTTGGCAGACGAGAGCAGGGCCCGATAGTGCTTTATGTGATCCAGCCAGATCTGGCGGTGAATGGCTAAACCAGTTGTCCGCCATATCCGTTCAAGTCTGTGTCCCTTGGACTTAAGGGAGCGAAGATGAGGGCCATACCGGGGGAACGGCCAGGGTGAGAGAGAGTAATTGTTTTAATAGGGACTAGGGCATCAAAGGTGGTGATGAGGGTGTGGTTGAGCAGATCGGTAGCTGCAGAAATGTCATGGTGAATGGAGGGCCAAAGGCTGGACAGTTGGGATTTCATAAGTGCAGTTGTAAGAGAGTTGGGAGATAGTTTTTTCCAGGGGCGGACACAAGGAAGTCGGGTTGGGGGAGGGTGGTAGGGGGATGTGGGTGTAGAGAGACACGAAGAAGTGGTCGGAGATGGCCTCATCTGCAATTGACACAATGGAAGTAGCAAGGCCATGAAAGTTGGCAAGGTCGAGGGGGTGACCGTGAATATGGGTTGGGGAGTTTACATGGAGGGAGAGATTAAGGGAGGATGGGAGTCTAGTGAACTCAGAGGAGAGAGAGCATGATGAATTGAGATGCAGGTTGAAATCACCGAGGATGAGAAGTCGCTCGGTGCAGAGGCTGAGGGAGGAAAGCAGTGAAGATATCTCAGTAATAAAATTTTTATGGTATTTGGTGGGTGGTAGAGAACGCGAATTTTAAATGAGGTGCGAGGGTGGAATAAGGTGAGATGCTGAAAGGAGGAGAAAGTACCGGAGGAGTAGGGGGACGGACCAAGGTGTGATTTGGTGATGAGAGCCGCACCGCCACCACGGCGGCCTGAGCGGGGCAAGTGGTGGAAGGTATAGCCAGGCCGGGAGGCTTCATTTAAGGATAAGGTGTCATCACCCCTCAACCAAGTTTCCGTCAGGGCCGTGATATCAATGCAATCATCCACGATAAGCTCATGGATGGCAAGGGCCTCGTTTGCAAGTGAACAGACATTCTGGAGGGAGATGTGGAGAGGGTCGGTGATGGCTGCCCCACTGCCAGCGTCCACAGGGTCAGCGCTGGGGGGGATGAGTTGGATGGGGAGGAGATTGGCAAGATTTGCCCCCCCACCCCGGTGGGTGCGCTGGGCGGGAAGGTCGGCGAGAGAGTAGGATTGGTCAGTTGGGGTTGCTGCTCGTAAGGAGGCAGTGATGAGTGCCTCGATGGGCCCTTCGGAGGATGCCAAGCGAGGCACAGAGGGAAGCTGTGGGCTTATCTAAGAGGGAGTCAAGCCTGGGACGGCGGCAGGAGAGTAGGAAGGTCGAAGAGTAATGAAGGATTGGGGTAGGGATTTAGGAGGGCAGACTATCCGAGAGAGGAGAGATGAAAGCAGGCATGACGACAGGAGAGAGCGGTCAGGGAGGGATAGAGAGAAAAGGAAAAGAGGGGGGAAACGTGGAAATGTATTGAATGGCTCAAGTCTGGAGCAACAGCCAAAGTGCGCACGCAAATGGACACGGGAAAAGCTCAGGTTACATAGGCCTGTTTAAATGTAGTAATTAATGGATACATATTTCCTAGTAGCAGGGAATAGGTTGGAGACAATAGTAGGGAGACAAGGGTCAAAGTCAGAGGTCCCATGGAAGGACAAAGCTGACATAAGCAGGATGGGACCGGCACAAACCGCTGTCCAAAGCAGGCGAGTGAAGTCCAGAAGCTATTTGAAGCTATTACATAAACATTTACAGCTGATAATTCTGATGTAATATTATCCGCACTTACCTGTAACACACGTAGGTGGTGTTCTGACAGGATTTCTCATGTTAATCTGATCACTGATCTGTAATGGTTCCCTGTAACACCATTACGTGGAGATGTATTATCTTTTATCTACAAGTCACTCAAATAGCTTTCTGAACAAAAAAGTCATCTCCCATTTTTTTTCTCAGTAACTGAAATTTCTCACGTCCAAAATCAAGTTTAAAACACTCAAAAAAATCTCTCAATTTATAATAGGAAAATCCTCTGTTCGGATTTAAATATTTCTCGTCCTGTCACAGTGTACTTACAGGAATCCCACCGCTGGTAGAGCTGTAGCACTGCTGTCTTCTATCTCTCACCTACTCCAGCTCCAAACGCTATGTCAGAAATCAAACCTAGCACCTAATTTTAAAAAAATCGGTTAACTTTCTCACGTACATTGGTCCAGATTTTGCGATGGTAATGATGGTGAACTGTCAGGGTTCGCTGTCATTATCCCTCTGAAACTGACCGTATCTTCAGGATTTAGCACACGTGCAGCTAAACGTGGAAATCCTGAAATTGCGGTCAGTCATTCCCTGCTCCACCACAGGCTGCACTGTGGAACTCCCTACAGCTGCCAATCAGTGAAATTAGATGAACTGATGAAAACGTAAGCTTTTCCGATCGAATTACACTGTTAAATGCCCCATTAAAGTTAAGCCTTGTTGGAATAGCTGTAACTAGGGTTTAACAGCGTGTTGACTGAACAACCGTTCTGGCCCTGAAAATTTTTTTTTTAATATTTGTGGAATGTTAAATTTCTCCATTATGATAGAAAATTACTAGATTTTTAAAATAATAAAAAAAATACTTTTTTTAACGTTTGTTTGATAGCCCGGATTTTCCAGGGCCTATGACAGTTTATGCACAACGTACGCAGTCGTAGGTACCCCGCAAGTTCCGGGCATGCGCGAAAACCCGGAACTTACAATCTGTCGAGTTTCAGCTTGACAGATCGTACCCATCCACAGGAAATGGACTTTTGTTGGCAGAGGGTTGGGCTATTTGCCCAACTACTGCCCAGCGAATGCCCACAAAACTCTTACGCCTGGTAAAATCAGGCATTAGGGCTTCTTTTACCAGCGTAAGGGTTTAAATAAATATTAAAATAACATTTTTTAAATCATTTAAACATTCAAAAACCTTTAAAATGAGTTTAGGTTATTTTTGTCCCCTTTAAAAATGCTTAAATTTATTTTTCTAAATTACATTTTTGTTTTAAATGTTTAATCACATTGTATTTTAATTAATTTTTAATGTGAGTTATTTTTATTTAAGTGGAGAGAAAATGTATTTTTTGTGTGATTTCTATTATGCTTATGGGGATTCCGTATGTAAATGGAATCCCCATAAGCATAATGGGAATCCCCTTTGTGATTGGTTGGGTTGGCCCACGTGATCCCAGGGACGCTTGCGAACTGCATGCGCCCCGCGATACGTGGGCCTTTATGCAGGTGTACAACTGTAGGCCCAGGATCGCAAGAGTCTGAAGGTACGGAAGCACCAGGTAGGTGGGTACTTTCCTTGCGGATCAGAGGCATTCGCCCGTGGGAAGCGTCCAACTGCAATTTCCAGCCCGATATTTCAGCTTCTACCTTAACCCCATGTGTATGTTCCAATCTTTATTTCACTCTCTGTAATTTTTTTAAAAAGTGAATTGAATCAGTGCTTTTTATTTCCTGGTTTGCTGTCTGTGGGAATTCTTCAGTGTAATTGGCTGCTGAGACAGCTTGATGACATCACTGCTGCTCTACACTCGGGATCCCTTTTTGACGGCGCTACAATCAATTTAACGTTGAGAAAGCTTGAGATCACAAAATCTTTGTAGGCAGCTTTCTTCGAGGTCAGCGGCAATTGCTGTTGCTTCACTGCTGACCGCAAATTCCGGGCCCATGTATTTATAGATTTTACACATTAAAATTAATCAGGAGCCTCTGCTTTGAGTTTCAAATTATTTTTAATTTGCCTCCCCAACAAAATTACCTACTTCACTGTGCTCTCCCCCCCTGAATCTGTGGGCCCCAACTTCGGCCTGCTTTTGGTGCATTTTTCGACAATTTCTTATTTACTGTTAAACATGTAGATAACTTATGTTGCAGCTTCTACTTCAATATATAATTTTTATATTCTACATTACAACAGTGACCTGAGGTCATGAAAGATGCTATACAAATGCCTGTTATTTCTTTGTTTCTTTCATATCAGTAAAACTTTTCCACTAGCTCCATTGACTCCAAATTGATATTACTTTCCTACCCACTGCCCAGGCCTCAGTACAATGTCACTCAGTCTTTTGCTTTCCTTCCACCCATTATCATTGGCCCACCCTGACCCTGCCCAATATTGCTCCCTGTTGCTTGTTTCCTATGGCCCTATCAACACCATTGTTTTTTCTCCGGTCTGGCCCAATACAGCTTCCTATTGTCTGCTTGTTACAGCCCTGCTAATGAGGAAGAGGAGTAGGCCAAGGAAAGATCTTTGGTGGATTCTGGCGGTATCGGCGATAAGCCATTGCTGGAGATGCTCTGGCCACAGTCAGATAGGTAAGAGTGGAACCAAGCAAGAGCAGTGTCATCAAGCTGAACAATAGAGGAGAGCCATTAGAGGGGGGTGGTATGGCCAACTAGGTCAAAGGCTACAGAGAAGTTGAGAACGGATACTGCACCACAGTCACGGAGAATGTCGTTAGTGACTTTGCTTAGGGCCATTTTAGTTCTGAGGGTGGAAACCTGATTGGAGAGATTGAACAGGTAATTACAGGAGAGATGGACATGGATTTGGGATGTGACAACATGTTCCAGGATTTTGTAGAAGAAAGGTAGGTTGAAGATGGGCGATAGTTTGCAAGGGTAAAGGGGTTGTGTGGGGCATGGGGGCAGTGATGATGACTGATGTCAGCTTGGATAATAAGCTGAAGTCTCGAGTAGGTTTTGAAAGCACAACCATCTGACCCAGAGTGTTACCATTGAGCCAAGGCTGAAACTTTCCCTGTGATTTCCTTTCCCCTTGTCTTTCCTCATGCAAGTACTTTTTCTCTGCCTTTCCATGCTTTTTTTGCATATCCTTAAATTTCTTAGGAAAAGCCAGAAGTGTGTGTTAACAGCTCCTAAAAGAAATCGCATCACAACACAAAAAGGATGCATATTCCCATAATGACTAAGGATTGTCTGAACAATGCAAATTAAGAATGCAATACATCATAGCATATTCAATATGTTTTCTATTAAAGCGTTTTGTTTTGTTACATTTATAATGTTACTGGCAATTTATCAAAATGTGCCTGTTGTGTAATCCTTTGCCGTTTGCAAGAAATTAATTCCAGCATACAAACAAGTCCATATTTGGCCAATAACTTACAGGTTATTGGGGCAGAGTTCCCACTTCGGGCGCAATTGGGAAATTGCATCCAAAAAGCACTTGAAATTGTGCTGGTTAGGATACACTAAGTTTCCGCTAAAATTCATTTGCATAATCACAAGCGTAAAACCTTCCGGCATAATAGAAAGTAATTGTTTCTTTTCATTACAAAGTATTCCTTGATGTAGTAAGAGCGGTAACCTGGTGCAGTTTTATTAATGTAGCTGAAAATGGGAATATCACAAAAAATAAGAGTTTTAATAAGGGTGTTGAGTCCTCCACCTGTGAGTAACCTGATTTAAAATCATTAAAAATGACTTTAAAAAACCAATTGATAGTTTCATTGTGTACACTAGTGAGTTTCTTAGTAAATTAAATATGTTTTGATATGAAAAAGCTTTTAAAATGTGCCTGTTAGTGCCTGTGCACCTAAGAAAATGAATGCAATTTGAAGAGCCTTCCTAAACCAGCGCAGTCGGTGGAATCTCGCAATTTCAACCTGGGGAGTGTGGACAGGGTCTGATTCGGGCGAATTGAATCTTGAACCAGCGTAAAAGGATTGCGGAAAAACAGAAGCGTAAGTGGTTTTGGGCGTAACTCACGTACGTTTAAAATTCCCCGATCTTCTGCACTGGTTCGGCCGATTCCGCCCGGATTGCGCTGATAAAGCTAACGGAAACCCGACCCCCATTATCTGTAAATTTACCGTGACTGAACAAAATAGGCTTAGTTTGCCTCAACAGAGTTCTGATCTTGCAACAGTTTAATCTGCACCCATTGTTCCTATATTTTTTTGAGAGCTTCTGCCAACCATGCAATGAATCAGAAGATGGGCATCAGATCTGCATTGAAGTCCTGAGCTGGAATCTGTTACCACAGCAGTTATCAATCACATGGAATAATAGAGGTTTTCTGCCTGATGATATGGATGTAAAACTATTGGTAAGTACATTGTGATGGTGCTGGAGGAGACGGTGGCCCAGAAGTGCTAAGGGCATAACTTGTAGTAGTTACAATACCACGCAGCCGATCCACACAGCAGAGTCAGCTGCCTGGGCATGAGAAAACTCAACCTCACCGGGGATGCTATGACCAAGATGTACCACCTGGTCCATGAAGGCATGCAGGGACAGTCAAATTTCTTCAATACAACAGCAGTTGTAGTGCACATTACTGCTGCCCTGAACTTCAATGCTGCACAGGGGCAAATTAACACACAGACCTATCAGTTGAATATAAGAACATAAGAAATAGGAGCAGGAGTAGGCCATTCGGCCCTTCGAGCCTGCTCTGCCCCCGCTCTTCTATTATGTAAGAGGTCTAATGCAGATGTACAAGCATAGTATTTTGATTTGAAGCCTAATTCTTCATGCATTTTACTACACATTTGTATTTTAATGTTGGGGTGGGGTGGGGGGAAGCCCTGAAAGTTTCTGGTGCTCAGAACCCCAAGAATTCTTAATCTGGCTCTGATGCTACAGATGCATTCCAGACACCCACATGGGCCATCACCAGAGTCAGCTGCTTTATTTGACACTTGATTTTCTGCACAATGAAGGAATGACAGTCTGCAAGATATTATAATTGTATTAATTTAGTGTTTAGCAGTGCTACTTACAAATGTGTTTGGCGGTCATATTTTCCCCTTGTGTGTTAACTTCACCGTATTCCTTGTGGGTGCCCGAGCTGAAGAGGTAGCACTGGAGGATGGCGACGCAGTTAACTGGCAAGCTGCAGGGAATGCAGGAGACCCTATATGAACATCTCAGTTCGTAGCATCCCAGCCACTTGAGTCAGGGGTTGAGGTCATGACCAACTCTGGATTTGAGCACATAATCTAGTCTGGCAATTCAATGCTGAGGGAATCCTATATTTTTGGAGGTGCCATCTTTCAGCTGAGACACAAAGCCCTATCTACCTGCTTAAATTGCTGTAAAGATTCCATGCAGGGGAAATCCAAATATACTACTACCACTGGTTCCCCTTTATCTACCCTGCTAGTTACCTCCTCAAAAAACTCTAATAAATTTGTCAAACATGATTTCCCTTTCATAAAACCATGTTGACTCTGCCTAATCATATTATGATTTTCTAAGTGCCCTGTTACCACTTCCTTCATAATGGATTCCAGCATTTTCCCAACGACTGATGTCAGGCTAACTGGCCTGTAGTTCCCTATTTTCTCTCCTTCCTTTCTTGAATAGCGGGGTTACATTTGCTACCTTCCAATCCGCTGGGACCATTCCAGAATCTCGGGAATTTTGGACCATCACAAACAATGCATCCACTATCTCTGCAGCCACCTCTTTTATAACCCTAGGATGTGGGCCATCAGGTCTAAGGGATTTGTTGGCTTTTAGTTACTGAAGTACTTTTTCTCTACTGATATTAATTCCTCACTATTATTTATCCCTTGGTTTCCCACTATTTTTGGTGTACTTTTTGTATCTTCTCCTGTGAAGACAGATCCAAAATATTTGTTTTAAGTCTCTGCAATTTCCTTGTTCCCCAATATAGTTTCTCCTGTCTCAGCCTCTAAGGGACCAACGCTTACTTTTGCTACTTTCCTTTTTTTTTTTTACATACTTTTAGAAGCTCTTCCAATCTGTTTTTTGATTTCTTGCTCATTTACTCTCATTCTATTTTCTCCCTTTTTAGCAATGTTTTGGTCATCCTTTGCTGGTTTCTAAAGCTCTCCTAATCTTCAGGCTTACTACTATCATTTGCAACATTATAAGCCTCTTCTTTTAATCTAATACTCTCCTTAATTTCTTTAGTTAGCCACAGATGGATCACTTTTCCTGTGGAGTTTTATTTCTCAATGGGAATTCATTGAGAATTTTGGAATATTTCTTTAAATGTTTGCCATTGCTTATCTATCATCACACATTTTAATCTAATTCCCCAATTTATCTTGGCCATCATCCCTCATACCTATGTAATTGGCTTTATTTAAGTTTAAGACTCTAGTTTCGGACTTAGAATTTCACATTGAGTTTGAGAGTGACATTATTATCATATTATGATCACTCTTCCCCAGAGGATCCTTTACTATGAGAGTGGTGAACCTGTGGAATTCTCTACCACAGAAGGCAGTTGAGGCCAATTAATTAAATATATTCAAGAAGGAGTTAGATATATTTCTTAAGGCTAAGGGGATCTAGGGATATGGGGAGAAAGCAGGGACAGGGTACTGAATTTGGATGATCAGCCATGATTGCATTGAATGGTGGAGCAGGCTCGAGGGGCTGAATGGCCTACTCCTGCTCCTATCTTCCTATTACTAATTAACCCTGTCTCATTACACAATACAATATCTAAAATAGCCTGTTCCCTGTTTGGTTCCATGATGTATTCTAGGAAACTGTCTCGAATGCATTCCATGAACTCATCCTCCAGACTGCCTTTGCCAATTTGATTTGCCCAGTCTATATGAAGATTAAAGTCCCCCACGATTATTGCATTACCTTTGTTACAAGCTCCTATTATTTCTTGATTAATACTCTGTCCAACTGTATAGCTGCTGTTAGGGGGCCTATAAACTGCTCCCATCAGTGTTTTCTGACCCTTGTTATTTCTTATCTCCTCCCATACTGATTCTACTTCCTGATCTTCTGAACTAAGATCCTTTTTCACTATTGTCCTTATGTCATCCTTTATTATCAGGGCTACCCACCTTCTTTTCTTGTCTGCCTGTCTTTTCAAAATGTCAAGTACCCTGGAATATTTAGTTCCCAACCTTGGCCACCTTGTAACCATGTCTCTGTAATGGCCATTAGATCATACCCATTTATCTCTCTTTGTGCCACTAATATGTCTCTCTTGTTTTGAACACTTCATGCATTCAGATAAAGAGCCTTTAATTTTAACTTTTTACCATCATTCCCTGCTTTCAATTTATTCGCTGATGCACTATTACTGTTAAACTCTCTGGGGGAAAAATTCGGTTGGCTTGCGCCTCCCATTAGTGTCCTAAGAGGGCGCTAATGGGGCGCAAAGCAACTAGCGCCCGGGCGCGGCGATGTTTGCGCCGCTCACGAAATTGACTAGAGTTTTTGCGGCAGCGCCAAAGTTTAGCGCCCCGATCTCCTGCGCCCGCAAATTGTGACGTCAGTCGAGCGTGCAATGCCCTGGTGGTGCCCCGGACTGGATATTGAGTGGTGCCCCCCTCCTTTCCGCCTGGCGCAAGCAACGACAGGGAGACTGGAATGTTTCCCAGTCAGTGAGGGGCTGGGGGCGGGGAGGGCGCTATTGAAAGGCGGCCTCTTCCTGGTTTTTTCTGTGGTAGACATTTTTGCACCACTCATTCTGACAGAGAGAGAGATTCCGAGAGAGCGATAGAGAGACTTCTGCATACAGTCAACGCTGTGTGAAGTAGTTTTGGCTACTGAGCATCACTTTGCAGGTACTTTTGGATTTGACCTTCATTACTTCGATTGCCAAGAGACTATGGGGGCTGCACTGATTCGGGGCGTTGTCCTGCGCCTGCAGAATCGGAGGCAACAGAGATGCAGAGAGAGAGTGGCAATCATGGCCAGATGGAGGAGGGCCAACAGGCCTCTGCACAGGAGACCTTACCCTCCCAGGGTATTCCGGGAACAATTCTCTTACATTAATCTGTCTGAGGAGCAGTGTTTGTGCAGGCTGCGCTTCAGCAAGGAGGTGGTCACTGAGCTCTGCCACCTGCTGCAGCCAGATCTGCAGCCTCAACTGAGGACCAGGACGACTCTGTCGGTGGCAGTGAAGGTCACAGTGGCTCTGAACTTTTATGCCACCGGCTCCTTTCAAGCAGCTACTGGAGACATCACCAATATCTCCCAGTTCGTGGTCCATTGCTGTATCCATCAGGTCACAAATGCCCTCTATAAAAGGAGATGCCAGTACATCTCTTTCCCGATGACCCAAGCCAAACAGCATGAACGCGCATTGGGCTTTGCGAGGATAGCGGGCTTCCTCATGGTGCAGGGCGCCATTGACTGCACGCATGTGGCATTGCAGGCACCGCATGAGAATGCAGAGGTATTCCGAAACCGAAAGGGGTTCCACTCCTTAAACATCCAGTTGGTCTGTGACAACAGACAGCTGATATTCGCTGTCAATGCCCGCTATCCTGGCAGCAGCCACGATGCTTTCATCCTGCGCCAGACTGCTGTGCCAGAACTTTTCCAGGCACCGCATCAGCCAAGTGGTTGGCTCATCGGGGACAAGGGTTATCCACTGTGCACCTGGCTGATGACACCGCTCCGTAACCCCAACACCCCTGCTGAGCTGCGGTACAACGAAAGCCATCTTGCCACCAGGAACATCGTTGAGCAGACGATCGGCGTGCTCAAGCAACGGTTCCACTGTCTGGACCATTCTGGAGGAGCCCGGCAGTACTCGCCTAAGCGAGTATCCCTCTTCATAGTTGTGTGCTGCGTGCTTCATAACCTGGCAATCCTCAGGACCCAGCCAATGCCACCAGGCCTTGGAGCACCACCAGAGGAGGAGGAAGAGGAGGATGATCAGCAGCAGCACCAAGGCGGGAGGAAGGCCCACAATGTTGAAACTGCAAGGGCTGTCTGTCAATGGCTGATAACAAGCCACTTCTAGGCCCCTACTGAGGAAATGGCTTCTGGCATGGAGAACAACATGAATGAAAGCAACCCGCAACCCCAAAGCCAGCCAAGGCAGCAATGATTCCAAAGGCCAAACCCGTACATTTTGAATACAAAAACTTTTTAATTTTACAAACATTGTGTGTGTCATTTCTTCATGACAAACTAATAGAAACAAACACAAAAAATCATTCATTAACATAACTGGTTCTCACAACCTGGAGATAATGTCCAAAACACTAAACAAAAGTTTGAACACAAACCTCGGCCTTTAATAAAAAATTGACCAACATTTCGTCACACCTCCTACTTTTTGCCCTTCGAGGGTGATCTCCTTCCCTTGCGCACTTCCCCCCTTCCCACCCTACTGCTCCTCTGTAATGGGGCCCCAGTGGCTGCAGCAAGGCTGGTTGTCAGAACCTGGGACTACAGATGCCCTTGAAGGACGGCCTCAACCAGCTCTGGGCCTGGAGGGCCCGGCTGCAGACTGCACCAACTCTGCCTGGGCGGCAGCAGTCTGGGCTACAGGCGGTGGCAAGTGCAATGGGGAAGTGACAGTGGTGGCAGCAGGAATGCTGTCATCTTGAGAGAGCCATGATGTGGAGATGCCGGTGTTGGACTGGGGTGGACAAATGTGAGAAGTCGCACAACACCAGGTTATAGTCCAACAGCTTTATTTGAAATCACAAGCTTTCGGAGCGCTGCTCCTTCGTCAGGTGAAGACTTCACCTGACGAAGGAGCAGCGCTCCGAAAGCTTGTGATTTCAAATAAAGCTGTTGGACTATAACCTGGTGTTGTGCGACTTCTCACATCTTGAGAGAGGACAGCAACTCCCTGCTCGACCGACACACTGGCACTCCCACGGGGCAGCACCTCAGCATCCGGAGCAATCTGCTGGAGCAAAGATTGCTGGCCTGCTGTGGTGCGGTGACAGTCCCAGGGAAATGTGTCCGAACCAGCGACAATGGCAGCAGTCAGTGCTTGCGTGGCCTCAATCTGAGTCTGCATGAGACCAGTCTGAGATTAGATCACGGCAGCCAGTGATTGAATTGCAGCACTAAGCATTAGCGTGGTATCCGCCTGTGCTACAGCGTAGTGCTCCACACTCCTTGCCAGTGCATCAATGCATTCGGGCACCCTTCCCACTGCACCCATGAGCTGAGTGTGCATGTCCACTGCCTGGGTGTTCATTTCAGCGATGAGCCGCTCCTCCTCTGCGTCCAGTGCAGCAGGACTCGCTGGCCTACTCTCCCTCCGGGGAGAAGGTCCCCGAGCTTCCCTACCCCCATCGCGTTGCTGCAGCCCGCTGGGTCCCGGAGCTTCACCCTCATCAGACTCTTCCCCCCTGCTCCCCTCCAGGGAAGGCATGTTCCCAGTGTGGGCATGGGCTTCCTCGGGAGAGGGTGGCACTGAGGCTTCGGCTTCCTCTTCCTCCTCGCCTGCAGCTTCGCTCCCACTGGCAGCTTCAGGGCCCGTCTCCTCAGCTGGTGAATCACCATCTAAAAGCAGGGAGGTACAAGAGTAGCTTTAGCGTGAAGACGGGGGGGGGGCAGTAAGGGAGGAAGGAGTGTAGCGATTTAGTAAGTTGGATTGAAAGTGTCAAAGGCTGGTGTTGTGCGGGACAAGTGGAATGAGAGAGGAGAGAAAGCTGATGACCTTACCATTGCTGTCCCGAACGGGGTCCACCTCTCCAGGGGCGACGGGACCGATCACCCGGCTTGCCACAATCCTGTGGACGCGCACCTGAAGATCGCTGAGGGGTTGCAGCTGAGGCCGCCCTCCACCCGTCCGTTGCTGTTGTCTCCTATTATGAGATAGCTTGGCCTGCAAGAAAAAGGACGGCGTCTGAGTAAATATACAGCCATGGTCTTGCCTGATGTGCCTCCCATAATTGAATAGCCCTTAATGTATGCAGCCATGGTCTTGCCTGATGTGCCTCCCATAGTTGAATAGCCCTTGCTGTATGCAAGGTGTGGAATGTGCGTCTGTGTTTCATGAGGGCCATAGGTGTTGGATGAGTGTTGGGCATTGGGATTTTAAGACTCGCTGGCCATAGAATGAGGTTGAGATGGAGGGATGGAGAGGTATTGGAAAAAAAGCCACTCACCCTGACGACCCGAGTGAGATCGTTGAACTTTTTGCGACATTGAGTATGGGTCCTGGGCACCATGCTCCTGGAGGAGACGTGCTGAGCCACCTCCCTCCACACTCTTCTGTAGTCGCGCAGCAAAGGCTTCCTGCCACCCTCAGGGTAGAGTATAGATCTTCTGCGCTCCACCGCGCCAACCAGAGCTTCCAAGGCCCATTCGCAGAAGCACTGAGCTCGTTCTCTCACCCTCTCCATAGTCCTTGGCTGGAAGATTTAGGCACAAGTCTCTCCAGGCCGAGATTCAAGGCTCCAATGAGCAGGGTGTGGCTGGAGAGCAAGATCGACCCTCCCCTTTAAGAACTGGCCGGCACCAGTGTGTCTGTGTTCCATCACTAACTGACATCACCTGCGCTGCGCCAGCGCTCTGAGGTAGCGCCTCGCTCCTCGGCCTTTGCGCCTTAAGACAGGTGTGCAGCACCTGATTTAGCGCTCCAATCACCTCCAGGGGCGATAGAAGCCAAGTTTGCAGTCTGAGATGATAATTAGCGCCAGGCGCTAAACTTTGCGCCCGGCCGATAATTGCGCCCCAAACGGGGCGATACCGAATTTCTCCCCCTCTGTCCCTTCCTGTCACACTCTGCTTATTTTTACCCAATTCACTACACTGCTCTATTGCCTTGACTTTTCTCTTTAGATTTCTAAATTTCCCCTCGCCTGCCCCTTTCCCCCCTCCCCCTGCTTTATTCAGCCCTAGTTATTCGATTCACCAGGACACTGCTCCCAGCCCGGTTTAAGTGGAGCCCGTCCCAACGGGACAGCTCCCTCTTTCCCCAGTACTGGTGCCAGTGCCCCATGAATTGAAACCCCTTCCTCCCACACCACTCTTGGAGCCACGCATTTAACTCTCTGATCTGTGTGTCCCTATGCCAATTTGCGCATGGTTCAGGTAATAATCGAGAGATTTAGTACCTTTGAGATTCTGCTTATTAATTTAGACCCCAACTCCTCAAACTCCTTCAGCAGACCCTCATTCTTAGTTCTACCTATGTCATTGGTTCCTATGTGGACCACGACAACTGCGTCCTCCCCTTCCCACTCCAAGTCCTTCTCAATCCACGAGGAGATATCCTTAACCCTGGCAACGGGCAGGCAACACAGCCTTCGGGACTTTTGCTCACAGCTGCAGAGAACAGTATCTATCCCCCTGACTGTACTGCCCCTACCACTACAACATTCCTTTTCACTCCCCCCACTTGAATGGCCTTCAGTACCACGGTGCCGTGGTCAGTTTGCCCATCCTCCCTGCAGTCCTTGTTCTCATCCATACAGGCAGCAAGTACCTGTTGGATAATGTCAAGGGCTGAGGATCCTCCATCACTACATCGTGGGTCCCCATACCTGCGTGTCTCGCAGTCACACCCTCCTGTCCTTGATGACTGACTGTCTCTAAAGTACTACTTAACCTGTGGGGTGTGACTGCCTCCTGGAAGAAAGTGTCCAGGTAACTCTCCCCCTCCCTGATGCATTGCAATGTCTGCAGCTCGGACTCCAGCTCAACAACTCTGAACCAAAGTTCCTCGAGTTGCAGACACTTGCTGCAGATGTGGTTGCCTGGGATCTCACTGGTCTCCACAAACTCCCACATGCTGCAGTTACGACACCACCTGCCCTGCCATGTCTATCTAACCTTATTTTTATTTAATTAGTTCAAGTTTTATTGAATCGATTATTTTTAGTTTTAATTAGTTAATTTAGTTTGTTATTAATTTAATAAAGTAATATCAGTTAATATTATCCCAGCTCTTAATTTAACCCACTGCCCTAGCTTAGAGAGCAAATAAAGCTGTAATACTCACCAACCAATCACCTACTTGTTGTCCTGTGACGTCACTGTTTGATTTTTTGATATCACCGAATATACTCTGCCTCTGCTACTCTGTGAGTTTAGGCCTCCGCTCCGACCACGCTCTTTATTGATCTGCCTCCACTCCGGTCCCCGATCAGGTCCGCTCTGCCTCTGTTGCTCTCAGTGAAGACACGGCCGCCAGTGATGGAGCGATGAAAATCGGGAATGCACAAGAGGACAGAATTGGAGGAGCACAGAGATCTCGAGGTTGTAGGGCTGGAGGAGCTTTCAGAGACCTCCTGAATATCCAACAGAGAAACTGTTGAAAATACTAAGACACGGCCAAAGCCCTCTATCCCAAAGCTATTAGAGCTGGCCTTTAGTGTTTTGTCCTTTTCTAAATCTTAATATCAGCATGTTATTGTCAGGGTTTAATATGGTTGTATGTTTTCCCATGGGTTAGTCAATGTCTTTATTAAAGCAATGGTTTTTAAACTGTTGTTACGAGTCAACTCAGGTATCGAGTACAGATGGAAATTATGTGTCCACCTACATTTAAGACCTGAATTGATTTTGGGTAGTTCTGGGGAAATAACAGGATTGAGGATTCCAGCCTCAATTCCCAGCCTGTGCTGAGTTCGCTGATCTCGGTCTGGACAGCACTAAAATTTGTCTTAGAGCGGGA
The DNA here is from genome assembly GCA_030390025.1 of Squalus acanthias. Taxonomy (NCBI): domain Eukaryota; kingdom Metazoa; phylum Chordata; class Chondrichthyes; order Squaliformes; family Squalidae; genus Squalus; species Squalus acanthias. Next base: position 83,802,992 of record CM059439.1, read on the forward strand.
GTGGCATAAAATGAGAGCTTGCGGCTCTTGCTCTTAATTGCTATTTAATAACTTCAGCTGGATCGTGCCCACATGTGGACATTGGGTGAAAAAGCAATCCGACTCGGCTGTAATGCCCTTCACTGTCAAACGGCCTGATAATATTCACACATTCAACATTCATGCGTAATGAATGGCCATTCAACTGAGGTACCAGGGTACTTTTTGACGCCCATGAAGCCAAATTCCAATGAGGTTCAGCACTTTGACGTTCCGTTATGAATCTGATCGATTCTAATGGGTGCTCTGCATTGTGTTTCTGGATTTGTTACCTTTCCTTCCTCTGTGGGCTCTCTGCCTCAGTTAGGCATAAGATTCAGCCGTGTGGTTAAAACCAACTCTTATTTGCCAGCTGAAGTTATTTCTTACGAGTGGACCACACCAGAATGAATAACGACACGGACTGTTCGCTCAGGCTTGGGGATGACTTTTTATAGTGAGAATCTATAACCCAAAACTTAAGAAAATTATTCAACTAACTTGCAACTTTCCTTTACCAAAAATCTCTGCGAGTGGATTTATCACTCAATAGCTTCTGTTTCTGTACCATGTCTAAATGCACGACATTTTATACAGACCTCCACTTCTTGAATAATGGTGCATTGTTTTCAGGATTTCCCTCTTTTTAAATGAACCCTTTCTCTGCTATTCTTGAATGAAATAGATTCAACTATCCCCAACCACTGAGTATCCAACAAAATAAGCAATGAAACATTTCAAATGCCAAGTTCTGCTTGTTACAAGTGTGGTAGAATCACTTAAGCTGGTGCCTGAGGTTGAGGGATGGAGGGAGTGAGTATCAATGTAAACCAAAACAATGATTATTCGTAAGAAAATAACTATCTCCCTCATAACATTAAATTACTTAAAGGATTGAGGCTTTGGATAGTTTCACGTAGCTTGACTCCAATGCTACTTTTCGCAACACCTAAAAAAAGAAATAGTTTATTGGATACGGTTAGCTAGTAAGCAGAATTTAAAGGCTCAGTCGGCTACTTTCCAGGAAGACCAAGACAAATCTGTGGAAACAATGATGAAAGTTTAATAAATGGTCCTGTTGTATTGGATGAGCAAAAATTTCCTCCAATTAAATATTGGGAAGACCGAAACCATTATCTTCGGTCCCCACTACAAACTCCATTCCCTAGCCATCGACTCCATCCCTCTCCCTGGCCATTGTCTTGAGCCTGAACCAGATTGTTCGCAACCTTGGTGTCCTATCCGACCTTGAGCTGAGCTTCTGACCCCATATCCTCTCCAGCACAAAGTTCGCCTACTCCCACCTCCGTAATATCGCCCGTCTCCGCCCCTGCTTCTGCTGCTAAAACCTTCATACTCGCCATTGTTACCTCTAGACTTGACTCTTCTAATGTTCTTCTGGCTGGTCGCCCACCTTGCACCATCTGTAAACTTGAGCTCATCCAAAACTCTGCTGCCTGTGTCCAAACTCGCACCAAGTTCTGTTCACCCATCATCGCTGTGCTCGCTGACCTACATTGACTCCCCGTCCAACAACGCCTCGATTTTAAAATTCTCATCCTTGTTTTCAAATGGCCTTGCCCCACCCTATCTCTGTAGCCTCCTCCAATTCTGACCTCTTGTACATCCCCGATTTTCTTCGCTCTACCATTGGCGGCTGTGCCTTCAGTTCCTTGTGCCCTAAGTTTTGAAATTCCCTCCCTAAACCTTTCCGCCTCTCTACCTCTCCTCCTTAAAACCTACATCTTTGAGCCAGCTTTTGGTCACCTGTCCTAATATCTCTTTATGTAGCTCGGTGTCAAATTTTGTTTGATAATTGCTATGTGAGGTGCCTTGAGACATTTTACTACATTTAAAGGTGCCATATAAATTCTAGTTACCGTTTTTGTCTTGTACACCTCTTATACAAAGCATAGAGATTTTCCAACTACTGTTTTGTGGCATTTTTCCAGAACTGTCGGATGTACATCGCTGACAACGAGCCAATGGGAAGCATAGACAAATGTGTGATTGATTATCCATGATATGCTAAGGTTTCAGAGACCATCAAGTGATCAAGCCATTTACTGAAGATCCTTTTTTTCTGAGCTGAATGACAATGCCTCCTATTTCACCCCATTCTTTTAGGAAGCATTGGACAGAGCTGGTGACCAACAACCTGAGAATATCAGACAGGCCATTGTTCAAAAGACCCAAGAGTCTTGGAGAGACCAGTCCACAGAGTGAAGTAAAACTCAAATAGATAATGAGGAACAGTCACACATTGGTTGGTAGATTTTGAACCTTTTGTTAATTCTTTTCAAGAAATGGATAACTGGTTTTCAGTGTTGTATCAGTGCTCGGATAAGTCTTCTCTAGATTTCCACTAATTTGAACAGGTTAGCAGAGATGAAGGCTATACTGATGTTTATCTGTGGGGTTGTTTTGGATCTGTTCAGAAAGGCCATCAAGCTGGCCCATTTCAAATTTCTTTGGATAACAAAATTTAAAGTGGCATATATATATATACATGATAAAAGCCACACTCTGGAAAACTGCTTTGTATGTTTCACTAAATGTTTCCTGTTACTTCGGTTGTTGGTTGCTGATCAGTTAGTCTCTCTGGTTAGAGGCACACCAGAAGTATGTTTTTTGTACTTTTTAAAAATTTCTTGTGTGTGTCTCGTGGCTTGCATCCATGTTTTCTGGTGGTCTGGGGGTGTTGTATTTGTGTATCCTTATGGTGGTCTCGGTGAGCCAGTCGTGTCTATATTACCTGGCAGTCTGATGAGTGAGGGAAGAGCATCTGATGTTCCCAGAAGAATTGAGCATGTTGATTGATGGGGTGGGGGGTGGAAGCGGTGTGTCTGTATTAAGTGTCTAACAGTATGCTATCTGTATCCAAACTCTGCTAACGTAAAATGTGAGTATGTATCAATATTCACAGTATAGTAGAGGAGATTAGTCGGTGTTCTCTGGATATCTATGACCCAAGTATCAGAATTCTGGCTTCAGCTTGCAAGTAATGACATTTTATGAGCTCCAAGGCAGAATGCAAAATATAAATGAAATGTTCACTCAAGTCCTCATTTACCAAAGAAAGAAAAAAAATTACCCCCATTGTGGAAAAAGCGAAAGTTAAAAAGAAATTTAACTGATTTTTATCTAAACAAAACTGAAGGCTTGCTATACGCTCAGCACTTTCTTTCAAAATAGCACATTAGAACTGAAGGAAATATGAGAAGAAACGAGTATTTAGCCCTTGCAGTCCATTTCTTGCACAAAATATATCATGGACTGTACCCGATTTATTTAATCGTCTAAAGGAAATAACCATAATTAAAATTTCAAGAAAGCGAAGCTCTGTAATATGCTCCATGAACTTTATAAGTAAAACAGCAACTTGCATTCATGTAGTGTTCCTCGCGCCGAAAAGACATCTCAAAGCACTTCAGATGGGGAAGAATGTGCACTAAATGGGTGGGAGTAGAAAGGAATTTGAGGACCGGACCGAGAAGAGACAAGTTTTACAGCAAGTTTGAAGACAAGGGGAGAGAGCTAAGGTGGAGGGACTTTGGAAGGGAGTTCGAGAGTCCAGGGACATGTTGGCTGGAAGAGTGGTCAACCACGGTACAGCAAAGTAGATGGGAGATGGGAGCAGGTGAGCATCAGGAGCAAAATTCCAAAATAACATTCCAGCATTACAATGGATATTAATACATACCCTAACTACTGCATTTCACAGATTGTTTCTGTGGTCACAACAGCCAAGAGCATGATTGTGCTCTGCAGGCGATTTGATCATTTATATCGGTACTTATTCTTTCCTGTCCAAAATATACCCATTCGTTGTGCATATTTCATTTCCAATGTGCATTAAGTTCGATTTAGCCGCATTAAAATCCCTTTGCCATTCCTTGCTTCATTTAATTTGTCCAGATCCTTTTGAATACCATCTTAATGCATATATTATTACATGGTTAATTCTGATTGGGTGGCCAGCAATCACTTCCTTCCTGTTGTAAAGGAATTTCTATTTACGAACCAGTTGTAAATGTCTAAAAGAACAGTTTTGTGAACTAATAAGGCAATAGAAAAATAGCAAAACAATGTCTGTCTCAGTTGCATTCTATTGATGATTCTCGTGAATAATCCAGCTGGCTCAAACTTGAGTTACGATGTCTTGAACTGATTAAAGGAGTTGACTGTTGCCTCAGGCTTCAATTAATTCTCTTACTCTTGTTCCAACAGACCGTTCACTGTCGAAAAATGCCTCTTAGACTTCAATAAACAAACACCTAACGTGCTTAACAGAAGAAAGACCGAATTCAAGATTTTTTCCATTCTTTTTCTATTATCCATAATTCCCAATAATTTTTTCTTCAATTCTAATTTTTCCACACACACACATTCACACTCTCACTTGCTAACATTTTAGTTTCAAACAATAAGAAAAATCTGCAAGTAGTCTTCTTCAGGAACTAAAGAAACACTCCTGACTCCCCAAAGCCTTTCCAGCATCTACAAGGCACAAGTAAGGAGTGTGATGGAATACTCTCCACTTGCCTGGATGAGTGCAGCTCCGACAACACTCAAGAAGCTCAACACCATCCAGGACAAAGCAGCCCGCTTGATTGGCACCCCATCCACCACCTTAAACATTCACTCCCTCCACCACCGGCGTACCGTGGCTGCAGTGTGTACCATCTACAAGATGCCCTGCAGCAACTCACCAAGGCTTCTTCAGCAGCACCTCCCAAACCCATGACCTCTTCCACCTAGAAGGACAAGGGCAGCAGGCGCATGGGAACACCACCACCTCCAAGTTCCCCTCCAAGTCACACACCATCCTGACTTAGAAGTATATCGCCGATCCTTCATCGTCACTGGGTCAAAATCCTGGAACTCCCTCCCTAACAGCACTGTGGGAGTGCCTTCACCACACGGACTGCAGAGTATCAAGAAGGCGGCTCACCACCACCTTCTCAAGGGCAATTAGGGATGGGCAGTAAATGCTGGCCTTGCCAGTGACGCCCACATCCCAAATACGAATAAAAATTTAAAAAATTCTGAAGATGATCAGTATGCTTCATGAATCAGCGAGTCTCCAACGAGTTATAATGGGTTACTTGTTTCGTAGGCTGAGAATTGGTAACACTTGATTTGCAAACAGAATTGTTATGGGATGGTGCACAGGTAAACTCAGCTTGTGTAATAATACGATATACCTTTGAGGCTTAAGCAATATTGGTCAAATTTGTTATGATTGAATGTTAAAATATGTTTGGTTTTCCGCTCACATTTCAAGGATATTCAGTTGCCACGATTCTTCCTCATTCGTTGAACTTTCCTTCTTTGTTGTGCAACAGGCTTGCCCTGTGGGCACCCCCCCACCCCCTCCCCCTCCCCCTCCCGCAGCAGAAACAGAATTTTGAAGCTCAACAACATTAGCTTTAGTTCATCCGAAACTTGGCACTCGAATGCTGTCCCACGTAAAAGCTCACTCACCTATCCGCCCAATTCTTACCGACATCCATTGGCTGCTTGTCCCTCAGCGTATTTATTTTAAGAACCTCCTCCTTATCTTCAAACTGTCCCACAGCCCTGCCTCTTCCTGCCTCTGCGACCTCCTCCAGCCCTGCTTTCATGGTCCCTCCCTCCACTCTGCTCCCGGTAACTTTCAGCTATCTTAGCCCACACTGTGAAACTCTCCCTCAGCCACTTTGCCTTGCTGCATCTCCTCACCGCTTTTTAAATCCTCCCCCTTCAAACTTTACCTTTTGGCCTATGCACACGGTGTACTGACATTATCAACTGTGCAAGGTTTAGACTTAATAAAGGATTTCTCCTCGAATACTGGCGATCTGATACTGGAGTCGTTTTTCATAAAGAAGATGGAAACTTTCCATTTTCCATATATAACTTGGGCCTCAATGTTGCTCTTAGTTTTTTCATACGTCAAAATTGTGCAGATGTTTAAAGCTGGTACAGAATTTATTTCACAGTTAAAATTAAGGTACAATTTCTAAAATTAAAAAAAATCCCTTTTCCTTTCACACTACCTTTTGGGGGTCTGTATTTGCTTTTATTCTTGTGACATTTTCCAATTATATTTTGACTGCTTTCCAAAACTTTGCTCAGTCGTATTCACAGGGGATTTTTATGAAAGTTATCTCATTTCCAGTTGTTAGTTGCTCAGCCATTCCAAGCTCAGGTATGGCAAAGGGTCTGTAGTATTTGGTGTGAAGGAATGCAGACATTGATTCATTGAGTAAGTGACTACAAGCTGGTTATTTGACACAACATAATGTTCTTTTCAGTGATTTTCTTGGTGGGCAGAGTGATCTGCCAGGAATGTTTGGCTTGTTGGGGTATTTGTTGAATGCTTATAGGGCTGCAGTGATTCTCTGAAATGGATAGACATCAGCTGCCATTCAAAGGTCTCACACATATCCCCTTTGTGTGAGGTTACTCAGTTAGTGTCATTGTGGGCATTCTGGTTCTGTAGACCACTGTCTGCTACAAATTGATGAAGACCACCTAAACTCCTTCCACATGTGATCTATTATGGCTGTTAATGAGAGAGTTTCATCCTCTTATGGTCTAGGCTCCATTCCAACACTTGAAGTGAAAAGCCTGTTCTGCTGAATCCCTGTAAATTATACATGTTACTGCGTCTTTAGACATAAGCAAATGGCATGACCAATAAGCATCTTTACGAACATACGAATTAGGAACAGAAGTAGGCCACTCGGCCCCTCGAGCCTGCTCCGCCATTCAATAAGATCATGGCTGATCTGATTACTCCACAATCCCGCCTACCCCCGATAACCTTTCACCCCCTTGCTTACCAAGAATCTATCTGCCTCTGCCTTAAAAATATTCAAAGATTCTGCTTCCACCGCCCTCTGAGGAAGAGTTCCAAAGACACATGACCCTCTGTGAAATAATTTCTCCTCATCTCTGTCTTAAATGGGCGACCCCTTATTTTTATGATGTGGAGATGCCGGTGTTGGACTGGGGTGGACAAATGTGAGAAGTCGCACAACACCAGGTTATAGTCCAACAGCTTTATTTGAAATCACCAAGCTTTCGGAGCGTCAGACGAAGGAGCAGCGCTCCGAAAGCTTGTGATTTCAAATAAAGCTGTTGGACTATAACCTGGTGTTGTGCGACTTCTCACCCTTATTTTTAAACAGTGACCTCTAGCTCTAGATTCTCCCACAAGAGGAAACATCCTCTCCATATCCACCCTGTCAAGACCCCTCAGGATCTTATATGTTTCAATCAAGTCACCTCTTACTCTTCTAAACTCCAGCGGATACAAGCCTAGCCTGTCCAACCTTTCCTCATAAGACAACCCGCCCATTCCAGGTATTAGTCTAGTAAACCTTTGCAAGAATACTGCCCATATAATTCCAATGAGGGAGGGGAGAGAAGTATACAAATTGGCCCAAGTTTCCTGGAATCTATCTGACTGCTTAGGATCTGGGACTATTTTGTTTACAGCAGAAGTCATTTTTTCAGGAGTGAAACACTTTAGATAGAAACTTTACAGCTTGTAGTGCTCAATAATGTGTAATAATTACAAATTTACTGTATTCATTTGCAAATAGTTTTTAAAATGTAACACTTTTTGGCGTGGGGGGGGGTCGTGTTATTTCTGGCCTTTGCTTCAAGGTGACAGTGTACTTCAACGCTTGTCACAACTAGGTTGAATGCAGAGTGTGACAGATTACAGGAAATACAACTCAATATCGCAGTAATAAAGGCATCAAATGAGCAAATGTGGGGAGGGGGAAGAAGCAATGTACAAAGTAGAAGGAAATTTAAGAGTGCCAACAGGCTGCAGCAGAGAATGTCATTCACTGCTCCTCCACAGGCTGTGCTGTGGCCCCCACCCCCCAAAGAGCCGGCAATCAGCGAAATCTCTCAAATCATGGAAACTGACAAAAACTTCAGCTCTTCCGCAGTAATTATGCTGTTAAATTCCCCACTGGAAGTTGGACCCAAAGGGATTAGGTGTAACTGGTGTTTTAACAAACTGCTAAACAAAGGTTATGGTCCTGAAAAATACATTTTAATTTTGTGCAGTGTCAAATTTATCCCTGTTAATAAAAAAATTAAACATGTTAAACTTTTTATTTAAATTTTTTTTTAAGTGTGTTCATCGTTATTTCAATTTTGCCTTTTCCTCATATGAGAGCCCCAATCTTTGTTTTGTGTTCTCTAACATTTTTTTAAAAGTTAGAATTTTAAGAGCTTACCCATTTCCTATTTCGCTGTCTGTGAGAATTCTGCGTTTTGATTGACTGCTTAGACAGCTTGTTGACGTCACAGCAGCTCGCACTATGGGATTCCCACTATACCACGTTGATTTGAAATACACATCGGAAAACCCAAAGTTCTCGACACGCAGATCATGAGATCTTTGTGCAAAGCTTTCTTCGGAGCCAGCAGCGAACGCCTTTGCTTCGGCGCTGACCACAAATTCCGTGCCATTAGGGCAGGTGACCAAAAGCTTGCTCAAAGAGGTAGGTTTTAAGGAGCATCTTAAAGGAGGAAAGAGAGGCGGAGAGGTTTAGGGCGTGAATTCCAGAGCTTAGGGCCTCGGCAGCAGAAGGCACGGCCGCCAATGGTGGAGCGATTAAAATCGGGGATGCTCAAGAGGCCAGAATTGGAAGAGCGCAGATATCTCGGAGGGCTGTGGTGCTGCAGGAGATTACAGAGATAGGCAGGGACGAGGCCTTGGAGTGATTTCAAAACAAGGATGGTAATTTTAAAGCTGAGGCGTTGCTTAACCAGGATCCAATGTAGGTCAGCGAGCACAGGGGTGATGGGTGAATGGCACTTGGTGCGAGTTGGGACACGGGCAGCAGAGTTTTGGATGAGATGAGGTTTACAGATGGTGGAAGGAGGGAGGTCAGCCAGGAAAGCATTGGAGTAACTGGCACAACAAAATTAAACGCTGATAGACAAAACGAAACCAAGACCAATCACATACAACTGAGCCATCACAAATTGCAACCATTGTTGCAACTGTACATATGTGATATGGAAGGGGGAGGTAATATCTTCTTGGTGCTTTTCTACGAGGATATAAAATACCGGACTTCCCAGTGAGATTGAGATGTCCCCAGAAATAACCGCCTCCTGTCTCCTCCATCCCAAAAATAATTTTCTGGTAGACCCCATGATCTGTGTGAAGAAATACAGAATATTATTGGTGCCCACTGGAGCCACTTGTGCTGCTGAAGGAGATATTGCTCTTCATTTGAAGAAGTGGCAAAGAGAAACTGTATAAAATGTAGAGCTGGAAAGGCAGAATAAATGCAAGGAATATTGTACAAAAATTTTTAAAGAGCAAACAGACGTAATCCAAGTTAGCTGAAAGAGGGGATAATAAGCAATAGAGACAGAAAGACTAAATAGGAAAGAAAGCGTGAAAAAGAGATAGGTTAGAAAGAGGGAAGTTATATATCTAAGGAGGGAAAAATCAGACAGCTGCAGTCAGAAAAAGTAAGTGGGAGACAGCAAGTAAAAGTCAGAAAGGCACCACATCAACATTACTGTGTTTATTTAAGAATTCAGCCCTTTTTAAAGTAGACTTTGAGGGAAGAGTAAGCAGAAGAATACTTTTTTTGTCGTCTTGTGAAAACGATGATGCAAATTTTGGATGGGCCCTCAGGTTGCACATATGGCACAGACAGCCTTCCAAAAACAGCCCACCAACACATGACCTCATAATCCATAAGATCTACCGAGAGGCAAGCCACCTCGTGACTGTCGGTTTTCAGTGTGTGGGTTATGGAGGGGTATTAATGTGTCAACTTCATTCTCATGTTGCTGTCTTTAATAAATTAAAAACCTGTAAAAGATGAACTTCCCATCGACAGAGAGCTTCTGACCATGCTCTTTTCTACAGTTTCTTTTCTTTTTCAGGTATTTTTATCGGCCTAGAATTTGCAGCTAAAATAATGGCAAGTTTAATGCTCACGGTGTTATAAATGTGTAAATCGTCAGCAACTTGTGGTGAGGAGGAGATGCCCCGTGAATTGCAAATCGCCACAAGTTGCTGGATGATTTGCACTGCTCCGCCGTTAGCCTTGCAAAAACGGGAGCTTGCCCTCAACCTCCCCGTGAGTTTCATGAAGTTGCTGCATTTACACATTAATTGTCCATTAAACGCGTGACAAAAAGTTACGTCGTCTAATCAATAGCATAAGTACTCTTTTACCGGCTTGACATTTGTTAAAGACTGCTAATCAACCTCTCTGCCCCAGAAAGTGAGCAATTTAAACTGTGGAGTCTCATTCCTTCAGGTTGTGAATTGTTGTTGGAGATTTTAAAAATGTCAAATGTTAGATTTTTACATTTTTTCCCTTTACTTTTCCTTTCTGTCTCTCTTCTCTCTCTCTCTCTCTCTCTCTCTCTCTTAATCCAGTCTTTCTTTCACACTCTCTCTTTCTCTTTCTGTACCTGATTTGACACTGAATTCACCCACACACTAATTCACCCTCCTTCTCAGTCCTTGCTCTGTTTATTTCTCAATCCTTTAATCTCATTGGATAAGAAGATGCACAGTTTGTCCCATTGTTCACCAAGGTCCCAAATGCCCTGTTGCCCTCGCTGTGCCGTTATCAACTCGCACTTCTAGAAACTTACAGGGCAAAAGATTTTGAGCTGAACGGTGCAGGATGAAGTCTAACTAACAGGGCAGGCCGCGAGATGCAGCATTCTGACCTAAAATGTCCATCTTGTAGCTGACTACTGCAGCATTTATCGCCATAATCAGCCACACAGGAGGAACTCTGTAGGATGCACCTGTCCACTCTAGATATTTATGGGCACTAAAAATGGTTTAAAAAAAATTCAACCTATATTTAGAATTAGGAATAACAAGGCGAGGAAGGGCTATGTTTCAAGATGGGAACGACTTTCAGGTTCATATGACATGGATAAATCTTGCCAGTTGCAATATCATCTGAACCCTTCTGTGTTGCTACCTTGCAATGCACACCAGCGCCTACACACACAAGTGAACAGCGGATGGACAAATACCTCGTTACCTTCAGCACTGAAAAGACCAATTCAACAACTGTGTCTGGAAAGATGGACCGTAATGTTGCCCAACCACTTCTATATGGTAAGGGTTTCAAACTTCCTGCAATTATAAGCATTCAGCTCTTGGCTTGGTAATCACATCTGCTGTAAACTGAACATAAACAAGTGGTCAAGGTGGTTGGAAAAGTTCGTGGAAGAGTTGGAATACTCAAAGCTTGGTCATAATTTTTACTGTCAGCAACTTCCACAGAGCCTCTATCCTCTTAGTTGTAGAACACAGTAGCTCTATTTGGCAGGCTGTAGAGAAAACCCTTGGATTCAGCGCAATCCAAAATAATGTAGGCGAGTGGATTTGCTGAGGACTGCCAACTTCATGCCAGATTCCACCCCCTCCAACATCAAAGAAATGTGGCTGGGCTGTCAGCTCACTGTAAGATTAACGGGAGCAGCACTACCACAAGTTTGCTGGTGCTGAAGTCAAACCTCTAAATTTATGCCAGGCACACAGGGGATGGCTATAACTCCACTTGACTGTTTTGAATCAGGTACAAGCATCTGTACAAAATACAAAATGCCACAACTTGACACACTGTTATTTTGCAGGTGAAGCTATTTCCCAGACTGTGCTGTTATCTGGAGTTCTAGCCTTTCTTCACAATTTCTGTCAATTGCAGAAGATTTTTTATTTTATAATTTTCTACCATTTTTAGCTCTTTTCCAAAGGTGCTGACTCACTGTCCAAAGGCAGTCATCTTGTACCTTACTCAAGTGGTCAACCTTCACCTGTGATTCTCGGCAGTGACTGTCAATACACTATTCCACTGGAGGCTGTATACATCCAAGCCCAATTTTCTTCTCCTCATCCGATATCTGTACACATGGATATTCATGTATGTACAACGTAGTTTTATCTTCTCATTTCAAGCACTAATTCATTGGTGGGTTTTATTTGTACTGATGTATGTGGAGTTGGAGTACTGCTGCAACCACCCTAGCTCAGCTGAAATGAGATGAGTACTTCAGGACAAGCTATGATTGGAGCCTGATCTCTTCCTGGTCTATGTAGCTCAGTGCCACAGCAAGTGACGCATTACTTACTTAGCCATCAGAGGAACGTTCAACAACACATTTCACGTAACAAATGGTCTAAACCAATGCTTCCCATTGGTGCCCAACTTCACATTATTCAACAATGATTCTTAAAAAGAGGAGGCCCTCGCTTCCAGTAAACTCTGAAAATCCAGTATAGCTGAAATGGGAATTCCTCAAATTGCCCATACCCATGAAGTGTACAAAGTTAGCCCATAATTATTCATTTTCCCCACATCTGGATAGAAAAACAGATGAGAAACACGAGACATTAATTCAGCGTATCTGCCAAAAATACTGTACCCTAAGATCATTGTTTATTTTGGTATTAATGTTCACTTCAATATTAGAGATTAGGCAAGAACTTGTGCATATCCAAACACCATGATGAAGGAACTCATTCTCAATCCTGATCTGCCAAAACACAGGAAAAAGAAAGGATTGGGACAGGAATTTTTTCAATCTACTATACTTGGGGATTAGTACAACCGCATTATGCATTAGTGACAGCCACCTATGTCGAGCCTGATATGGGCCAAGCTCCTTAATGGTAAGAAAGCATCAGAAGGTAGAAAGAATCTCCTGTGCTGCCTGCGTTCAAAATCTGGGAATGCATTTGGATGTTTTTGAAATACCAAACAAACACTGCCCACCTGCTTTCTTGAGCCACTTGTGGGTATTCGGTTTGGTACAGCTCATTCTTTTTCCACTGTCTACAGCTTTTACACTTATGAACCCGTTTATAGTTACATCAGCTTAGGCTAGTATCGTCTGAGGAGATTTTCGTATTTGAGATGTTCCCTCAATGGGAAATCTTGTCTAAAGGGATAGTTTTTTTGCCCAATTCTGCTAAAATATGGGCCAATTCTAAAATAAAATCAGTCTGTTTGAAAAAGAAACGCAAGCATTTCAACAACAGGTAACAAAATTTGTTTTGCACATTTCTCCATTATTTTCCATTTCTCCTCTCCTGAAGGCAATAATTTATACTGGTGTGTGATTCCACAGAGCAATGCCAGCTGTCCAGTTACTTGCCATACTGGCCATGTGGTTGCCTAGACAGCAAGAGGTGCCAAATGGCTTTGGCAAATGAACATTTTTGTACTTTCAATGGAATGCATTGAATACCCAAAAGGGAATATCTAGCAGAAGACTCTTTAATTCAGTATGCATTGATTGTATTTTTATTACTTTATTTTCTTGAGCCAAAATTGTGCAACAAAACTTGGACCATATGGAGTCACGACTAGACTGTGGAGTATGACCCAGAATGTACTGGATGAAAGCAGCAGTGTTATTCCTAAAGATGTAGCATCACAACACCGATTCAGATCCTGCACAGAGGAATATGTCTGGTACTAAACTGTAGAAACTTACCATCTTTTAAGTGTGTTCTTAAGAAGCAGCAGCTTTAATTCAAGCTTGATGCAATTCAGACCAAAACTAATTTTTGCATTGTGAAATGCAAAACATAGAAATGTAAATAATGGAAAAATTCCGGCTCTTCTGCCTTTCAGTGACCCATCACCCCTTTAAGATGAGCGTTTAGTCCAGGTCCTGCTGAAAACTCACTTACTTTATGCTGCCTTACCTCAGAAAGGACAGAGTATTCGCCATGTGGGAACGCTCCAGAAAAGCCACAGAAATCGTCAGTCGTGCAATGCAGGATAAAAAGTCTCTTAAAAGGAGAGTTAGATTTCCTGATTTACCCATCTGAATCCACCTCTGAATGTGGGTGGTTTTGCACTGGCCACCAGCAGTACTTTTTTTTTTAAAAATCAGTAAACAAATCCAAACAGACTTCCATTGAAAGTTAGAAAAGTTTTCACTAGGGTACATATTGGCCAGGAGATTGCACCTATGTTTTTACCTTGCAGTGTTATCTGGCTATATTTCAGAAACAAATTGCCCTAACACTCCAGACAACTGCACCTTTGAATCTAGTGCTGATTAGGTGCCATTTGGGGGGGAAAGAAAGATTTTCACATGGAATGTATGCTGCATATTATATTTGTATGCAAGCTTAAGATAAGGATCATGTTCCACAGTTTTAAAAAAGAAAGTAGTTTTATTCCAACTGTTGCTGTATTATATGATTGAAAGCATCTTGTTTCTTAAACTTAATGTGAATTCCAAACTTTAACTTGCCTCCTCTGTATATCGAGGTTCAATATTTTCTATCTGTAGAGCTGTGTTGCTTCCTATAAAGAGAAAACTTCTTGGGATTGAACTCAGATGCTTTCTTGTTCAAATATAGAGGGGGCAAGGACAGTTGTTACTGTCCAATTAACAAATGATAATTGGTCAGACTGTTTGTAATGCACAGCTGTATGTGCTGAGCTTCTTTGCCAACTTGAACACAACAGCATCCGTGCTGTTTAAAGAAATTTAGATCCGTTCTAAGTTCAGGACAGTCAATTTGAAACCAATTGTGCTAATGGAAATGCCCCGCTCATGAGTTCAAGCTTTTTTTACTTACCACGTTTCTTTTGTGTTCATGACTAGATGGCAACCTATATAAGCTGAATGAGTGTCCTTTGAACCAACATCTGCATTCCATTCACCATCTATGGGATAGCATGCCCAGGTTTAACAATGAACCCCTAATCATGGTATACTGTACACTGGGGAATTGTGGGATGCCCACTGCTTTGGCCCATCACTTTCAAAGGCTGAAAATAGCATGTCAGACCAATGCATATAGGTTAAGACTACTTGGTCAGAGTTATTTATCGGTTAAATAATACACAAGCCAAAAGACACAAGTTCTTAAAACAGCACAATATAATTAGAATCTGTTCATAAGGTGCTAACGTATTCCTTACAGAGTCTAATAAGCAACAGGACTTTTGGATGAAAGTCACTTTAGTCTCTTGGTAGTCTTCAAGAAGAGTTATTGCATGTGAATGATGCAAATTCCAGTTCACCCACCAGGTTAGGATACCTTTGCCAGAACTGAGTTTCAGCAGCCCGACCTATGATTTATGCAGTGCAACTTATTTCATGGTCCAGCTATTTATTTTCAAGTAAACAAACTAGCTGAGAGTTTAACGAATCTTATACCTTATGAGGTGAGCAACAGAAATAGCATCTTAGTCAGTCAGCAAGTACGGAAAAGTTCAGAACTCTGTTGACATACAGACAGAAATTAGATGACCTTGTGGGACCAGAGAGCACAGTTTGAAAGCCTAGGTTTCTCACCCAGACGTAGAGGGGATTGACACCATTGCAGTGGAAACTCCCTAATGGTCTAAACTACATTTGAGCAATGCAACTCAACACATGGTGTATTTCTGGGTTTTGCAGACCTTGTAGCAATAGGTGGGATCAGGGATTTACAGCAGTCAATGATTCTGTGTTCTGCCTGCTTTGCAACTGATTTGTTATATCCAAGGAGGTGAGAATGGGAATGCATAAAACAGCAAAAGCTCTTCGAGCACTATCATTATTATTCAGTAATTACTTTGAGGTCAGAATCCTTCTATTAAGATTCTCAATTCCTGCTTCCGACCCCTTAAGCTTAATAAACTTGAACTCGTGTTATGTCAGTTATTGTATTTCTTCTGACCCATGTATGAACTCTCCTGTGCACTGTGAGATGGGCTATGCAGTTTTGCATTAGTTTCATGCTGCCATATTAGATTCTGAATAATCAAGCTTTTGGCCAGGTTAGACTAACTGGCCTGGGTCCATTTATATTTCCTTAGTGCGAAGCAAAATGCACATTTGAGAAAACTTGGGTCCCAAAACTCCTCTTAAACAAAAATTGGAGAAAGCCTGCCTTTCACCATAATTATCAACTAATAAAATTGCGTTCTGAGAAATTACACTTTAAAGCTGCACATTCCTAACAGTTATGTGAGTGGCGCATTAATTGTGGGGGGGGGGGGGGAACAGAACCTGGCAGACATGCTGTGTCGTTCTAGCATTTTCAGTTTTTATTTCAGGTTTTCAGCATTTGCAGTTTTTTCCTTTTTTATTTTATTATTCATCATTTTATCTCCTCAGCTGGTCCCAAGTATCTTGGAAAGGCTTGTGAGCCCCAATTTGGGGATCGATGCAAAGTTGGGACCAGTAGTGTTAATGTGCTTGTGCTGACAATAGAGCGACTTGGGCATGTAGGATTTTGTGAAGCCAGCCTAATTTTAATCAGCTCCCTGCATATGAAAAACAAATGCCAGGAGCTTAGTCACCATGCAGTTGGCTGGTGGAGGTGGGCATGTGGGGCACGGAAACTCTGTCGAGGCAGTAGCTCTTAAAGACTGCTGCTCTCCCTGAAAGCAGTGGAGATTTTTTGACTCAAAGAAGTTGGTCTGTTGCAAAAGAGCTTGTGGTGATAATGCTGGTGTGCGAACTGTTAGGTGAAAGATCGCTCTTCTCGATCTTCCTTGCTGCAATGCTCCATCTCACCCTCAATAAGCTGCCCGCTGGAGTGGAGCTAATTTACAGAACAAACGGGAAACTGTTCAACCTCCGTCGCCTCCAGCCCAGATCCGAGGTCGTCTCATCCTCTGTCGTCGAATTACAGTATGCAGACGACGCTTGCGTCTGCGCTCACTCGGAGGTCGAACTCCAAACCATCGTCAACACCTTCACCGAAGCGTACGAGAGCATGGGCCTTACACTAAACATCCATAAGACAAAGGTCCTCTACCAACCTGCCCCCGCCACACAGTACTGCCCCCCGATTATCAAAATCCACAACAAGGCCTTGGACAACGTGGGCCACTTTCCAAACCTCGGGAGCCTACTGTCAACAAGGGCAGACGTTGATGACGAAGTCCAACACCGCCTTCAGTGTGCCAGTGCAGCCTTCGGTCGCATGAGGAAGAGTGTGTTTGAAGACCAGGACCTCAAACCCAGCACTAAGCTCATGGACTACAGAGCAGCAGTGATACCCGCCCTGCTGTATGCCTCAGAGACATGTACAGCAGGCACCTCAAAGGACTGGAGAGGTACCACCAACGCTACCTCCGCAAGATCCTGCAAATCCATTGGCTGGATAGGCGCACCAACGTCAGTGTTCTCGCTCAGGCCAACATCCCCAGCATCGAAGCTTTGACCACGCTCGATCAGCTCTGATGGACGGGTCACATCGTCCGCATGCCCGATACGAGACTCCCAAAACAAGTGCTCTACTCTGAGGTCTGACACGGCAAGAGAGCCCCAGGTGGGCAGAGGAAACGCTTCAAGGACACCCTCAAAGCCTCCTTGAATAAGTGCAACATCCCCACTGACACCTGGGAATCCCTGGCCCAAGACCGCACAAAGTCGAGGAGAAGCATCCGGGAAGGCGCCGAACACCAAGTCTCTTCGCCAGGAGCAAGTGGAAGCCAAGCGCAGGCAGCGCAAGGAGTGCACATCAACCCAAGCACCCACCCACCCGCCCCTTCAACCACCGTCTGCCCCACCTGTGACGGAGACTGTAGGTCCCGCATTGGACTCATCAGTCACCTGAGAACTCATTTTTAATATGGAAGCAAGTCATCCTCGGTTCCGAGGGACTGCCTAAGAAGAAGAAGAAAGCTGCACAAAGAGTGGGGCAAAGTTCCCCATTTACTAATGAGGCCTTGGAGGTCTTTTTGCAAGAGGTACAGTAAAGGAGGATAGCTCTCTATAGAGAAGGAAGGACACCCTCCTCTAAAAACAGAAGAAGTTATATGAATTGAGGTTTCCTCTCAAGTAAATGCACAATCCTGGGCCCTCAGGACTTAGTGGCAAATTAAGTTTATATGTGTATCGGGAGGGGTGCCAAGGCAAGTGTGCCCACCTGTGCACACACAATTGCTATTGGGACATTTTACTCATGGCACAAAACACATGTATAAGCTGGAGTATCCTTAGCGAGTTCCCATTCAAAACATGGTGACAACAATTTCTCTTTTCTACACATGCTGTTATTGCAGAAAAGCTGTGAAGCACATAAATGCCTTGGACCAAACCACTTCCACAAAGATATGTTCAGAGCCAACAATACTGCCAGAAACTATGTGACATGAATCTGTCATTCATGACTTATGAAATAATACTGAGTGGCCTGCGGGTGGCGCTGTCCAGGGAGAGTATAAATACTTGGGCACGGGCCCAGCTTGCGCAGGACATTCTTAACAGGAACTAGTGAAGGACACAACTCGGCCTCCATGTTGTAAAACAGTTGATTAAAGCTTTGTTTAACGCTTAGACCAAGTGCCTAGTAGTTTTCTTACGTCACTATGTGCATTCTGAATTTTACCATAGAATTATAAAGGATTTACAGCGCAGAAACAGGGCATTCACAGTACTCCCACTGTGGTTTAACCAAGATTCTATACAAGTTTAATATAACTTGCCTCAATTCCTCTTAAAAAAAAACTTATCCTACCATCCCTGCTTGGGCTTGAGCCGTCAACCTTTCGGTTAACAGACGAATGTATTCGCACAAGGAGGGATGTAGGCTTGCCATAACACTGGCTGCCTGGGTGCTTTTTCAGTTTCTAACGTCTGGATGTCTTGTGTGTGATTGCAGGAGAAAGCTGCTCCTATTCATAAGCAGCACACTAACACTTGCAAACCTCAAGCAGCTGTCACACTTGCAGGAGATTGCAGGAGGCAACTTTGGGCCACAGTCTATGGAAGGAGTTGGAAGCATGGTGGCCGTGCACAACAAGTATTCTCTTATTCCCTCTTATTTAGAAGCACAAAAGTATAGTTTGTCCACGGACAGCGTGGTGCACAATATATTGTCACATTACCTATGTTGGAAGGCAATCTATCCCGAGATCATTGTAACAAATCTTTTTATTTTTTTTATTTTGCTGTAGCATGTTATGTCGTGCATTCAACCAGGCACAATTCACAACACAGATCCAAGTACCTCAGTCTTTTAGGTAGTGAGTTTGAGAAGGATGCACCAGGTGGAGCCCTGATCACCATTGAGGAGGAGCAAGTGGAGGTGTCATCCAAAGCAAAAAGCAGCAGCTGGCCAGATGTCCAGCCATAGATGTTGCTCTGCTGCATTAGCTGGGGACTGGTGCCAAATGGGGCCTGCCTTCAGAAGAGAGATGGTTGATGAGCAAAAAGGCCTTCAATTATATCTTTTGAGACTGCACTGAACAGCCCACAGAAGTTTGTCAGATAATGGGATACTTGCCTTCATTAGCCGAGGCATGGAATATAAGAGCAGGGAGGTTATGATGGAGCTGTACAAAACGCTAGTTAGGCCACAGCTGGAATACTGTGTGCAGTTCTGGTCGCCACACTATAGGAAGGATTTGATTGCATTGGAGAGGGTGCAGAGGAGATTCACCAGGATGTTAGCTGGGCTGGAGCGCTTCAGCTATGAAGAGAGACTGGACAGGCTGGGGTTGTTTTCCTTCGAGCAGAGAAGGCTGAGGGGGGGACCTGATTGAGGTGTACAAAATTATGAGGGGCATAGATAGGGTAGATAGAAAGGAACTTTTCCCCTTAGTAGAGGGGTCAATAACCAAGGGGCATAGTTTCAAGGTAAGGGGCAGGAGGTTTAGAGGGGATTTGAGGAAAAACTTTTTCACCCAGAGGGTGGTTGGAATCTGGAACTCACTGCCTGAAAGGGTGGTAGAGGCAGGAACCCTCACAACATTCAAGAAGCATTTAGATGAGCACTTGAAATGCCATAGCATACAAGGCTACGGACCAAGTGCTGGAAAATGGGATTAGAATAGACAGGGCTTGATGGCCGGCGCAGACACGATGGGCTGAAGGGCCTCTTTCTGTGCTGTATAACTCTGACTCGATGACTCTAATGTACAGCAGTGTGCCTATGATCTCTTGGCAACATTGTGTGACCGATTTTCACAACTATAGTGCACCCTGGCGCACAGGACAAATTCAGAGCCATCTGCAGGTGAGCCCCCGAGATTGGCCGACTGAACCCAGACACAGCTTCGCTCACGAACATTATGCCCGGAACTATTGATTGACAGGTTGGGACAATCGCCTTGACAGAATCTTAATGGGCTTCACACTCCTCAGTGGTAACTACGCTCGGCTGCAACACGAGTCACTGATCATTCCACTAAAGAGTGTAGCACCGTGTGATATTGCAGAAGTGCCCGGTTGCAGCTTGGAATGGTGCCTGTGGCATGAAAGTTGAGATCTGTGCTGACTTCGAAAGCTACATCCAGCGCTATTTTGTTACCTGTTCGGGGTTGCAGTTCAGGTGGTGGCATGGCTTAGCCAGGGCTACCTAGGTGAAGCAAAGTCACCAAAAGAAAGAAAGATCTGCATTTATATAGCGCCTTTCGCGACCTCAGGATGTCCCAAAGTGCTTCACTACTTTTGAAGTGTAGTCACTGCTGTAATGTCGGAAACGCCGAGTTCATCATTCCCTTAAGATCTGCATGACCTGATGTAATCATTCTTGGGAGGTAACAGTGATTTGGCGTCATCCGTCTTGGATACTGCTTTATCCTGCTTTGCTCCCTTCTGTTTGCCTCCTCCTCCATCATGATTGCAAACAGGGGAATCCCCAATGGGAAATCCATACTGCTTAATAGTATCCCTTACCGTGGGTGGGGATGGAAAATGTGCTGCTGACCAGACTCCTTCCCTCTGTTACTTGGAAATGCAGCTCAGTATTTCCCCAAAGCTTAAAAAAAATCCAGAAAAATACATGCAGAGCTCAGAAATGGGCAGAAGCTTTCTATGCAGTAAGCACTTTTAAATGGATCACTCCCACTGAACAGGACAGATCATGACCTGTCTATGCCTTATTTATCTGTATGTAACTTACACTGATGGAAAAGATGTCTAATGAGGGGATAAATTATAGGAATTCTGATGCATTAAACCATGCATAATATGTGCAGGTGCACGCCAGTGATGGGCCGGAATATAGGAAATAGTCCCTCCCAACCAGAAGGGAGGTTTCTGCGGAAATACGATGGGTGTAACGTTGGCGCAGTAGGGTCGCACCCAAAATGCTAACCCTCAAAATTTTGCTACACATGGATTCTTAGTTGCATAATTTCCTCTTGTGATAGCACAAGTGTTTTTACTGGGTTATAGTATTCCTATCCTCTGAAAATCTATCCATCTATCTATATATGAAATATTATAGTTTTGTGTTCCATGCATGTTCTGTCAAGCAAACACTTACTTCCTGTAGTACCTCATTCATCACACTTCATCTGCTATTTCCATTATGGTTGAATTTTCATATTTATTGTTGTAATGCTCAAATTATACTAATTTAATCTTAGCTGGACCTCCCAACTAGGTGGTGCTGTGGCGCTAATCTCACCTGATGCTTGTCTTTGACTGGAGAGGATCAAATGATGCCGTCCTCCGAACCGTGACTCCCAGCTCCATCAGACTCACGGTTTCTGCTGGTCCTGCCGCCTTTCTTCATCCTCTCCCCAACCCCATGCCCATTTTACCCTCTTTGCTCCTGTTACTCTGCTGCCTGCCACTGCAAATCCCACTGGTCAAACAATTTAAATTTGAGGCCTGGCGTTGCCGGCTCCCTGGCTTACACCCAACTTACTCTTGTTGCCACTGTCCACACTATTGCTGATTTTGGGCCTTGCACCATTCCTGTTGGAGTGATCTGCACTACGTGAATAAAGGCTCGAGACCCAGTAGTCAGACAGAGATTTTAGTGAACAGCACACGTCAGTACTACAAGCAAGCACTACGTCTACACAACAACAACAACTTGCATTTATATAGCACCTTTAACGTAGTAAAACATCCCAAGGCACGTCACTTTAATTCACCGCTCCACTCCCACTCAGACCTCACCGTCCTCGGCCTCTTGCATTGTTCCACGGAAGCTCAGCGTAAGCTCGAGGAACAGCACCTCATCTTTTGATTAGGCACTTTACAGCCTTCTGGACTCAACATAGAGTTCAACAATTTCAGATCATAACCTCGGCCCCTGTCATATATATTTTTTTATCCACACTTTTTGTTTGTGTCTTTTCTTCTCTCCCACATGGCAGCTGTCTTTCATTCTGCCAGCGCAATTCACACTTCATCTAGAGCCATCCTTTGTTTCTTAACCTGTCCCATTACCATCTCCTTTTGCCTTGAATATCTCTGAATGTCTCTTAACCTCTCCTGCCTTCTATCCTATCGCAGACCTTTCCTTTTGTTCTTTCATCCCCTCCCCCCTTTCCCAGCCCCCACACTTGCTTAAAAATCTGTTCCATTTCCTGCTTTTTTCCAGTTCTGACGAAAGGTCATCGACCTGAAACGTTAACTCTGTTTCTCTCTTCACAGATGCTGCCTGACCTGCTGAGTGTCTCCAGCATTTTCTGTTTTTACTTCACTGGGGTGTTGTCCTGAGCCACATAAGGAGATATTAGGATAGGTGACCAAAAGCTTGGTCGAAGAGGTAGGTTTTAAGGAGCGTCTTAAAGGAGGAGAGAGAGATAGAGATGCAGAGAGGCTTAGGGAGGGAATTCGAGTGCCTTGGTCCCAGGCAGCTGAGGGCACGGTCGCCAATGGTGGAGCGATTAAAATCGGGTATGTGCAAGAGGCCAGAATCGGAGGAACGCAGAGATTTTGGAGGGTTGTAGGGCTGGAGGAGGTTACAGAGATCGGGAGGGCCGAGGCCATGGAGGGATTTGAAAACAAGGATGACGATTTCAAAATCGGCGTGTTGATGGACAGGGAGCCAATGCAGGTCAGCGAGCACAGTATACACTCGCCAGCAGGAGAATCACCAGTCGGGGTTGTTCCTAATGCTGAGTTCATCTGACAAAGGATTTCATTACATTTTTATCCCTTTCTTGAAACATACCTATTTTTACAGTTTCTTTGTCTGCAACTATCACTCATATGGACGTGAAAAGTCACATGACTGGTTTCGACATGAAACTGGGAACTAAAGGCCCCAATTCTTATCGATACCAGTCCTCAATGTTGCTGAATCCTGCATTTCTCACAGCCTCGTTAAGTTCATCTCTTCTCCTCAGTACTTCTCCATTTCCTTCAAACTTGAATGATGTTAACTTGTTATCACTATGCTGTATTATTAGCTTAATTAGGTTCCTTTCATTGTTTGTGCTAAATTCAGTTTACGCAGCAGTCGATCAAGAAATGAAACATCTGTTCTTGCTCCAGCTTTCCACCTTCTCACTAGCTTTACCTTAACATTCCCACAGAGTGCCACTGCTGTGCCAAGTCAATACATAGACTTGGTTGTATCCTGCTGTGCTATCTCTTCACTTGGGCGAGAACGCTATTTGTTCTAAATGTTTCCCTTCACATACAGTTGTCCTTTTGTTCTGATATACTTCAATTTGGAACAGACAAATGTTAACAGACAAGAGCTGAGGATTAGCATTATTACGCTATCACAACTAACTGCTACTGAACTTTCACAGACCTACAAAATCTCTATTGCTGTTGCCATGGTGAACACTTCTCATACCTGTCAGTCATCTTCATCTGGTTTTATTTTATTTCCCAGGTTTTATTTAATATCCCAACATATTTTGTATTTCCAACATCCATGACTTCCTGCCTCTCCCCCCACCCAACCCAGTCTCCTTTTCTTTTCTCCTTCCACTCCTGCGACAACCTCCATGCCCTGGAGCCACTGCAGAATTGTGCTTTGGGCCCAGTAACTCAGACCACCCACCCTTCCCTCCTGCCTCACTGTTGCGACCTGTGCACCCTGCTCGCTGTCTGGCCTGGGTCATCTTCCTCCTTTGAGCCCCCTTCCCGACACTCTGAACCCCTTGGCCATTGGACTTTTCACCTTTCTCCGTCAGTTTCCCAGCATTGAGCTAAGAAACCAGCAGAAACTATACGCAAACAGTAATTGAAGTATTAATGCTCTAACTCTTTTGAAGTATTAATTCTTTAACTGCTTTAAAAAAAAAGCCTGTTTCTCAACTCAGTGATGGGAAAGCAGGAGGAATTCTACACCTCTTAGAGTTGATGAGGGGATCCCGAAAGGATGCTGCCCCTCGATGGGATGCTGAAGGCTAACAACTGAATACAGTATTAAATCTTTAAGAGTTTTAAAAACTAAAGCCTATTTCTCAGCGCTGAACTGGAAGCCTGGCTTTTAATATTTTACAGTTGGAAGTTTAGGATGGGGTAAGGACGGGAGATGAGGAGGTAGGAAGGGGTGAAGGGTTGGTGTGATAGGAGAGTATATAGGTGTTTGGATCGGACAATGAAACTGGGTGTTTGTGATGACTGGGTGGGTTTATGTGTATGGGGAACAAAGTAGAGGGTGGTAGGAATGATGGTGAGGGAGTAGGTGACAAGGTCGCAAGGAGCGAAGAGGTAGGGGTGATGGCGGAATATATCGGAGCGATCATGGGATGAATGTTAGGTGGGTGTTCGGGCAGAAGGAAAGGTGAACTCTCCTTGGGCTATTAACCAGCCTCTCTAACAGGTTCCCTGTCAAAACATTTTGCTCTCATTCTCTCTCTTTTAAACTCCTCGTTCTGGTGTTTGTGTTTTTAATCCCACTCCTGGTGGGGTTTTTTGTTTGAGTCTACACGCCTTGAACCTCACTTAGTCCCAAACCCCATGAATGCCATTCTTAGTGTTTATAAATATTTATTTTTTAATTTTCCTTTATATTTTTCCATCACTATTTGCTTCATCAAAATTGCCCTAAATCCTATGTTCCCAACATATCTCGTGTCACCACCCTCTTCTGTCCGGACCACTCCACTTAAGTTTCATCCTTCTTCTTTTCACACACCCTGCCACTGTCCACCAACACCAGTTTCTCCCCAGCCCCACTATTGGCACCTCTTTCCCCTCCTAATGCTTCATACCTGCCCACCACTCAACCCACACTCCCCAAGCTACTCTCCTCTGACTGTCCCACCTCCAACTTTACACTTGCGTAACAAACTCCAACACAACCCCAACCCCTTTGAAAACAAGTGTTCCAGTAAACACTAATACAATAGCAAAATACTGCGGATGCTGGAAATCTGAAATAACAACAGAAAACGCTGGAAACACTCAGCGGGCCAGGCAGCATCCGTGGAGAGAGAAACAGAGTTAACGTTTCAGGACTGGGACCCTTCATCAGAACTGGAAAAAGCTGGAGATGTAACAGATATTAAGCAGGTGCAGAGACAGCAGGGGAGGAAGGAATTGAAGGAATATACTGTGCTTTTGTAAGAGGCAGGAAAGATAAAATGTTGCAAATGGGAATGGCAAAATCATACAGCATGAAAAATGGGGGCAGGGGTTATAGTTTGAAATTGTTGAACTCAATGTTGAGTCCAGAAGGCTTTAAAGTGCCTAATCGAAAGATGAGGTGCTGTTCCTCGAGCTTACGTTGAGCTACATTGGAACAATGTAATAGGCCGAGGACGGAGAGATCAGAGTGGGAGTGGAGCGGAGAATTAAAGTGACAGGCGACCGGGAGCTCGGGGTCCCCCTTACGGACTGAACGGAGGTGTTCCGCAAAGCGGTCGCCCAATCTGCGTTTGGTCTCCCCAATGTAGAGGAGACCGCATCGTGAGCAGCGAATACAGTAAACTAAATTGCAAGAAGTACAAGTAAATCGCTGTTTCACCTGGAAGGGGTGTTTGGAGCCCTGGACAGTGGAAAGGGAGGAGGTAAAAGGGCATGTGTTGCATCTCCTGGGCTTGCATGGGAAGGTGCCAGGTGAAGGGGAAGGGCTGTTAGGGGTGATTGAGGAGTGGACCAGGGTGTCGCGGAGGGAGCGGTCCCTTCGGAATGCTGAAAGGGGAGGTGAGGGGAAGATGCGTTTGGTGGTGGGATCACACTGGAGATGGCGGAGGATGATCTGTTGAATGTGGAGGCTGGTGGGGTGAAAGGTGAGGACGAGGGAAACCCTATCGTGGTTCTGGGAGGGAGGGGAGGGGAAGGGGTGAGGGCAGAAGTGCAGGAAATGGAATGGACACGATCGAGGGCCATGTCAACCACAGTAGAGGGGAATCCTCGGTTGAGGAAAAAGGAAGACATGTCGGGAGCACTGGTATGGAAGGTGGCATCGTCAGAACAGACGCGGAGGAGACGGAGAAACTGGGAGAATGGAATAGAGTCCTTGCAGGAAGCGGGGATGGGAGGAAGTGTAGTCCAGGTAGCTGTGGGAGTCAGTGGGCTTGTAGTGGATGTTTGTCGAAAGCCGATCGCCAGAAATGGAGACTGAGAAGTCAAGGAAGGGAAGGGAAGAGAAGAGTTGGAGATGGACCATGTGAAGGTGAGGGAAGGGTGGAAATTGGAAGTAAAGTGAATGAACTTATCTAGTTCAGGGCGAGAGCAGGAAACGGCACTGATACAGTCATCGATGTATCGGAAAAAGAGTTGAGAGAAGGGACCTGAGTAGGACTGGAACAAAGAATGTTCCACATATCCCATGAAAAGACAGGCATAGTTAGGGCCCATGCGGGTTCCCATAGCAACACCTTTAATTTGGAGGAAGTGAGTGGAGTCAGAGGAGAAGTTGTTCAATGTGAGAACAAGTTCAGCCAGGCGGAGGAGGGTGGTGGTGGATGGGGACTGGTTGGGCCTCTGTTCAAGGAAGAAGCGGAGCGCCCTCAGGCCGTTCTGGTGGGGGATGGAGGTGTAGAGGGGTTGGACGTCAATAGTGAAAAGGAGACGGTTGGGGCCAGGAAACTGGAAACTGTTAAAGTGACGGAGGGCGTTGGAAGAGTTGCGAATGTAGGTGGGAAGAGACTGGACAAGGGGAGAAAAAATAGAGTCGAGATAGGAAGAGATAAGTTCCGTGGGGCAAGAACAGGCTGAAACGATGGGTCTACCAGGGCAGTCCTGTTTGTGGATCTTGGGAAGGAGGTAAAAGCGGGCTGTGTGGGGTTGGGGACTATGAGGTTGGCGGCCATGGAGGGAAGATCTCCAGAGGAGATGAGGTCAGTGACAGTCTTGGAAACAATGGCTTGATGTTTGCTAGTGAGGTCATGGTCCAAGCGGAGGTAGGAAGAGGTGTCGGAGAGTTGGCGTTCAGCTTCCGCACGGTAGAGGTCGGTTCGCCAAAAAACAACATCACCACCCTTATCAGCAGGTTTAATAATGTTAGGGTTGGATCGTAGAGAACAGAGTGCTGCAAGTTCAGAGGGAGGTAGGTTGGAGTGAGAGAGGGGAGCAGAGAAATTGAGACGGCCGATGTCACGTCGGCAGTTAGCAATGAAAAGATCTAGAGAGGGTAGGAGGCCAGAGGGAGGGGTCCAGATAGAACGAGAATTTTGAAAGCGGGAGAAAGGGTCAGCTGTGCGGGGGGAAGACTCCTGGCCAAAGAAGTGGGCACGGAGACGAAGGCGACGGAAAAAGAGCTCAGCATCGTGCCGAGCTCGAAATTCATTGTCTCTGCACCTGCATAATATCTGTTACATCTCCAGCTTTTTCCAGTTCTGATGAAAGGTCCCAGACCTGAAACGTTAACTCTGTTTCTCTCCCCACGGATGCTGCCTGGCCTGCTGAGCGCTTCCAGCGTTTTCTGTTGTTGTTCCATTTGTGTCCCCACTTTCACAGTCAGCAACAACCAGCACAGAAACTGCATTCACACAAATATATAACTTTAAATATTTTTATTTTCCTATATCTATATGCAAAATACTCCTTCTAATTGAATACATGAAACATTTACTCAGTACAGATTATTTATACACCATTTACATATACATAACACACTAGGCCCGTATTTTCCGATCGGAGGCTTCCTGTGTGCGGAGGCCTCCGATCTGGAAAAAATCTACGCCCTCACCTGAGGGCTCCGGAGGTCCAGACATTTCCGCTCCTGGGCCTCTGCTCTACGAAATGCGCAGAGGCCCAGGTATCCCAGGGGCGCAGGCGGTTCACAAGCGTCCTTGGGATCATGTGGGCCATGGGGAACCAATGAAAGAAGGGAATCCCCCTTCATACTTTTGACAGCTTAGACCTGTCAAAAGTATGAATGGGGATCACTGAAAAAACACATCAAAACATTAAATAATTTTTTTTAAATAACTTTTTAAAAATGAGTTAAAATTACATTAAATTAAATATTTTAAACAAAAATTAAATTTTTTAATTTTTTTAATTTTTTGAAAATATTCAAGTTTTTTTACGGGGCGAAAAATAAACTTACCTTTTTTTAAAAGTATTTTTAAATTATAAACGAGTGGAAAAAAATTATTTTTTTACTTTTTTTAATTCTTATGCTGGCAAAAGCAGGCCTTATGCTTGCTTTTACCAGGCGTAAGATTTTTAAGGGATTTCAGCGGGCGGAGGTTCTGCAGAAAGCGGAACTCTCCACCCACAAAGGCCCTTCTCCAGGGCAGGTGTGCGATCTGTCAAGAGGATTCTTGACAGATCGGAAGTACCGGTTTTCAGCGCCTGCGCTTCGCATACCTGAAACCGGCACTTGCGAGGTCCCTACGGGTGTCTACACAGCTCCTACACACCCGTAGGCATCGGAAAATACGGGCCATACATTTTATTATAGTGTCATATATTTCACATGAATTTAACTTTCATCGCTTTTATTCATAAACCTTGAAAATTATGTAAAATGATCTCCAACTTCATGTAATTTTTTTTATAGGTTTCAAAGGTGAGTGAGAGCGGCTGGAGAGCGCCAAACCTCAGGAGATTTCAAAGGTGAGCGAGAGCGGCTGGACAGCGTGAAACCCCCGGCGATTTAAAAGGTGAGTCGGGGCCCTCAGCGGCTAAAGCGCACCAGTGAGTGTAAAGAAGTAAAAAGTAATCGAAGTGTGACATCACCAGAAAGCAGGTAAGTGATTGGTTGCTGAGTATTTCTCTCTCTCTCGCTTTTTTCCAAACTTAATTTTTGTGGTTGTAGTTTTTAAGGTCTCTGCTGTGTAGCGGGGAGTGCTAGTAAACAAGGGCCCTTGAGTATATCATTTAATTGTAGTGTAATTGGTGGTATTGATTTGATTTAATTTAATTTAGATTAATTAAAGGTTAAGTCATGGTAGCACAGCTCGGCCCCGTGACATGCTCCTCCTGCACTATGTGGGAAATCAGGGACACGTCCTGTGTCTCTGACAACCATGTGTGCAGGAAGTGTATCCAGCTGCAGCTACTGGCAGACCGCATTGCGGCGCTGGAGCTGCGAATGGATACATGCTGGAGCATTCGCGATGCTGAGGACATCGTGGATAGCACGTTTAGGGAGTTCGTCACACCACGGGTAAAGGCTGCACAGGCAGGAAGGGAATGGGTGACCACCAGGCAGAGTAGTAGGCGCAGGCAGGTAGTGCAGGGGTCCCCTGTGGCCATCCCCCTCTCAAACAGATATACCACTTTGGATATTGTTGAGGGAGATGGCTTATCGGGGGAAGGCAGCAGCAGCCAACTTCCTGGCACCATGGGTGGTTCTGCTGCACAGGACAGGAGGAAAAAGAGCGGGAGAGCTATGGTGATAGGGGATTCTATTGTAAGGGGAATAGATAGGCGTTTCTGCGGCCGCAAACGAGACTCTAGGATGGTATGTTGCTTCCCTGGTGCAAGGGTCAAGGATGTCTCTGAGTGGCTGCAGGGCATTCTGGAGGGGGAGGGTGAACAGCCAGCTGTCGTGGTGCATATAGGTACCAACGATATAGGTAAAAAACGGGATGAGGTCTTAAAAGCTGAATATAGGGAGTTAGGAGTTAAATTAAAAAATAGGACCTCAAAGGTAGTAATCTCAGGATTGCTACCAGTGCCACATGCTCGTCAGAGTAGAAATAGAAGGATATTTCAGATGAATACGTGGCTAGAGGAATGGTGCAAGGGGGAGGGATTCAAATTCCTGGGACATTGGAACCGGTTCTGGGGGAGGTGGGACCAGTACAAACTGGACGGTTTGCACCTGGGCAGGACCGGGACTGATGTCCTAGGGAGAGTGCTTGCTCGTGCTGTTGGGGAGGGTTTAAACTAAAATGGCAGGGGGTTGGGAACCTGTGCAGGGAAACAGAGGAAAGGGAAGCAAGGATAGAAGCAAAAGACAGGAAGGAGAAAAGCAAAAGTGGAAGGCAGAGAAATCAAGGGTGTAAATCAAACAGGGCCACAGTAAATAATAATTCTAAAAGGACTAAGAGTGTTAAAAAAACAAGCCTGAAGGCTTTGTGTCTTAATGCGAGGAGCATTAGTAATAAGGTGGATGAATTAGCTGCGCAAATAGATGTAAATGGATATGATACAATTGGGATTACGGAGACATGGCTCCAGGGTGACCAAGGCTGGGAATTCAACATCCAGGGGTATTCAATATTCAGGAAGGACAGGCAAAAAGGAAAAGAAGGTGGGGTAGCATTGCTGGTAAAAGAGGAGATTAACACAACAGTAAGGAAGGATATTCGCTCTGATGATGTGCAATCTGTATGGGTAGACCTGAGAAATACCAAGGGGCAGAAAATGTTAGTGGGAGTTGTATACAGACCCCCAAACAGTAATGCTGAGGTTTGGGATGGCATTAAATGGAAAATTAGAGACGCGTGCAATAAGGGCACAGCAGTTATCATGGGTGACTTTAATCTACATATAGATTGGGCTAACCAAATTAGTAACAATACTGTGGAGGAGGAATTCCTAGAGTGTATACGGGATGGTTTCCTGGACCAATATGTTGAGGAACCAACTAGAGATCAGGCCATCTTAGACTGGGTATTATGGAATGAGAAAGGATTAATTAGCAATATTGTTGTGCGAGGCCCCTTGGGGAGGAGCGATCATAATATGATAGAATTCTTCATTAAGATGGAGAGTGAAGTAGTTGACTCAGAGACTAGGGTCCTGAATTTAAATAAAGGAAACTACGATGGTATGAGGCGCAAGTTGGCTAGGATGGATTGGGGAACGTTACTTGAAGGGTTGACGGTGGATAGGCAATGGCAAACATTTAAAGATCGCATGGATGAACTATAGAATTTGATCATCCCTGTCTGGCATAAAAATAAAACAAAAAAGGTGGCGCAACCGTGGCTAACAAGGGAAATTAGCGAGAGCATAAGCTCCAAGGAGAGGACATATAAATTGGCCAGAAAAAGCAGCAAACCTGAGGATAGTGAGCAGTTTAGGATTCAGCAAAGCAGGACAAAAGGATTAATTAAGAGGGGGAAAATAGAGTATGAGAGTAAGCTTGCAGGAAACATAAAAATTAACTGTAAAAGCTTCTATAGATATGTGAAGAGAAAAAGATTGGTGAAGTCAAGCGTAGGTCCCTTGCAGTCAGAATCAGGGGAATTTATAATGGGGAACAAAGAAATGGCAGACCAATTAAATACATACTTTGGTTCTGTCTTCACAAAGGAGGACACAAATAACCTCCCAGAGATGTCGGGGAACATAGGGTCTAATGAGAGGGAGGAACTGAATGAAATCAGTATTTGTAGGGAAATGGTGTTCGGGAAATTGACGGGATTGAAGGCCGATAAATCCCCAGGGCCTGATAATCTACATCCTAGGGTACTTAAGGAAGTGGCCCTCGAAATAGTAGATGCATTGCTGGTCATCTTTCAAAATTCTATCGACTCTGGCACAGTTCCCATGGATTGGAGGGTAGCTAATGTAACCCCACTATTTAAAAAAAAGGTGGTAGAGAGAAAACGGGAAATTATAGACCGGTAAGCCTGACATCGGTAGTGGGGAAAATGCTACAGTCCATTATAAAAGATGTAATAGCAGAGCACTTGGAAAACAGTGACAGGATCAGACAAAGTCAACATGGATTTACAAAAGGTAAATCGTGCTTGACTAATCTGCTGGAATCTTTTGAGGATGTAACTGGTAGAATAGATAAGGGAGAACCAGTGGATGTGGTGTATTTGGACTTTCAGAAAGCTTTCGATAAGGTCCCGCATAAGAGATTAGCGTGCAAAGTTAAAGCACATGGGATCGGGGGTAAGGTACTGACTTGGATAGAGAACTGGTTGGCAGACAGGAAGCAAAGAGTTGGAATAAACGGGTCTTTTTCCGAGTGGCAGGCAGTGACTAGTGGGGTACCGCAGGGATCGGTGCTAGGACCCCAGCTATTCACAATATATATTAATGATCTAAGCGAGGGGACTAGATGTAATATCTCCAAGTTTGCAGATGACACAAAGCTGGGTGGGCATGTGTGCTGTGAGGAGGATGCAGAGAAACTCCAGTATGATTTGGACAGGTTGAGTGATTGGGCAGATGCATGGCAGATGCAGTATAATGTGGATAAATGCGAGGTTATCCACTTTGGTGGCAAAAACAGAAAGGCAGATTATTATCTGAACGGCAATAGATTGGGAGAAGGGGAAGTGCAACGAGACCTGGGTGTCCTTGTGCACCAGTCGCTGAAGGTAAGCATGCAGGTGCAGCAGGCGGTTAAGAAGGCAAATGGTATGTTGGCCTTCATAGTGAGAGGATTTGAGTTGAGGAGCAAGGATGTCTTGCTGCAGTTGTACAGGGCCTTGGTGAGACCACACCTTGAGTATTGTGTGCAGTTTTGGTCGCCTTATCTGAGGAAGGATGTTCTTGCCATGGAGGGAGGGCAGCAAAGATTCACCAGACTGATACCTGGGATGGCAGGAATGACGTATGAGGAGAGATTGGGTTGATTGGGCTTATATTCGCTGGAGTTTGGAAGAATGAGCGGGGATCTCATTGAAACTTATAAAAATTCTAACAGGACTAGACAGACTAGATGCAGGAAGGCTGTTCCCGATGGTGGGGGAGTCCAGAACCAGGGGTCACAGTCTAAGGATAAGGGGTTAAGCCATTTAGGACAGAGATGAGGAGGAATTTCTTCACCCAGAGAGTGGTGAACCTATGGAATTCTCTACCACAGAAGGCAGTTGAGGCCAATTCATTAAATATATTCAAGAAGGAGTTAGATATATTTCTTAAGGCTAAAGGGACCAAGGGATATGGGGAGAAAGCAGGGACAGTGTACTGAATTTGGATGATCAGCCATGATTGCATTGAATGGCGGAGCAGGCTCAAGGGGCCGAATGGCCTGCTCCTGCTCCTATCTTCTATGTTTCTATATTACATTCATTTCAATTGCAAAATAAATTTCCTGTGCCATTTCATCTATTTCACATCTTAATTTTTAGCCAACATTTCTTTTCTTCTCAACAACACCTAAAACGTATGACCACACCAATTCGGTCTCCATTACAACATATAATCCTCACCTTATCGAGCGCACAGCTACAGTTTAGCAGCAGAATAATATAGTGTTTTACGTGCTTGTTACAAACTCTTGTCTGCTGTGGATACCTTCTTGGTTGGAAATATATTTGGATTATTGGGTTCTTCCTAATTGACTGAGCTGCATGTAAGTCAGGACAAACCACACCCCTCTTCATTTTGGCTCCAAATTAAGTTAAAAAATGTTACCTTCTGAGGCAAATCAAACTCCAGAGTCCATGCGAGCAGTTCTGATTATCTTTGCCTCACAAATCACTTGAGATGCTTTCTTTTTTTAAAAAAATGTAATCTGCCATTTTTCCCCCCATGACCTGACATTTCTAACGTCCTAATTTTAAAATTTTCTAATGTTTTAAAATAAAAAGTTTTTAAAAACCACATCTTTCACAAAAACATGTTTGAATTTATCCACTGAATTGCTCGCGTTTATTAATAGCTTCATTAAAGTTCTTTCATCAAGGCCTCAGCCTGTCTTTGCGGCCTTAAAAGGGCAAATTACTGTAAACACAGATCCTCCACTTCTGCAGCAAAATAAAGCTTTGTGTTTTCACAGAATCATAGAATGGTTACAGCACAGAAGGAGGCCATTCGGCCCGTCGAGCCCGTGCCGGCTCTCTGCCAGAGCACTTCAGCTAGTCCCACTCCCCCGCCCTTTCCCCGTAGCCCTGCAAATGTTTTTCTTTCAGGTACTGATCCAATTCCCTTTAGGAGCGAACAGCTCCGAAAGCTTGTAAAATTAAATAAATCTGTTGGACTATAACCTGGTGTTGTGCGACTTCTCATTTTAGAAAGTGGTGATTGAATCTGCCTCCACCACCCTTTCAGGCAGTGCATTCCAGATCCTAACCACTCGCTGTGTCATCTGGTTCTCGACCCTTCTGCCAGTGGGAACAGTTTCTCTCTGTCTACTCTGTCCAGACCCCTCATGATTTTGAACACCTCTGTCAAATCTCCTCTCAACCTTCTCTGCTCTAAGGAGAACAACCCCAGCTTCTCCAGTCTATCCACGTAATTGAAGTCTCTCATCCCTGGAATCATTCTCATAAATCTTTTCTGCACCCTCTCTAAGACCTTCACATCCTTCCTAAATTGTGGTGCCCAGAATTAGACACAATACTCCAGTTGAGGTCGAACCAGTGTTTTATACAGGTTCATCATAATTTCCATGCTTTTGTACTCTATACTTCTGTTCATGAAGCCCAGGATCCTGTATGCCTTTTAACTGCTTTCTCAACCTGCCCTGCCGCCTTCAACGATTTGTGCACATATACCCCCAGGTTTCTCTGTTCATGCACCCCCTTTAGGATTGTACCCTTTAGTTTATATTTCCCTCTCTCATTCTTTCTACCAAAATATAATCACTTCACACTTTTCTGCGTTAAATTTCATCTGCCACGTGTCCGCTCATTCCACCAGCCTGTCTATGTCCTCTTGAAGTCTATGACTATCCTCCTCACTGTTCAGTATACTTCCAAGTTTTGTGTCATCTGCAAATTTTGAAATTGTGCCCTGTACACCCACATTCAAGTTATTAATATATATCAAGAAAAGCAGTGGTCCTAGTACCGACCCCTGGGGAACACCACTGTAAACGTTCCTCCAGTCCAAAAAACAACCGTTCACCGCTACTCTCTGTTTCCTGTCACTTAGCCAATTTCGTATCCATGCTGCCACTGTTCCTTTTATTCCATGGGCTTCAACTTTGCTGGCAAGCCTATTATGTGGCACTTTGATGAACACCTTTGGGAAATCCATGTACACTACGTCAACCGCCATTGCCCTCATCAACCCTCTCTGTTACCTCATCAAAAAACTCGATGAAGTTGGTCAAACACGATTTGCATTTAACAAATCTGTGCTCGCTTTCCTTAATTAATCCACACTTGTCCAAGTGACTGTTAATTTTGTCCCTGATTATTGTTTCTAAAAGCTTCCCCATTACTGAGGTTAAACTGACCGGCCTATAGTTGCTGGGTTTATCTTCGCACCCTTTTTTGAACAAGGGTGTAACATTTGCAATTCTCCAGTCCCTCTGGCACCATCCCCGTTTCTAAGGAGGATTGGAAGATTATGGCCAGTACCTCTGCGATTTCTTACTTCACTTCCCTCAGCATCCTAGGATGCATCCCATCTGGTCCTGGTGACTTATCTACTTTAAGTACAGCCAGCCTTTATTTATGGGGAGAGCGCGGGAATATGGTATTGAGATAGAGGATCAGCCATGATCATATTGAATGGCGGAGCAAGCTCGAAGGGCCGAATGGCCTACTGCTCCTATTTTTCTATGTTTCTATGTTTATCAATTCTTATCCCATCCAGTATCTCCTCTACCTCCTCCTTCACTATGTCTATGGCAGCATCCTCTTCCTTGGTGAAGACAGATGCAAAGTACTCATTTAGTACCTCAGCCATACCCTCTGCCTCCATGTGTAGGTCTCCTTTTTGGTCCCTAATGGCACCCCCCCTTCTCTTACTACCCGTTTACTATTTATATGCCTATGGAAGACTTTTGGATTACCTTTTATGTTAGCTGCCATTCTATTCTCATACCCTCTCTTTGCCCCTCTTATTTTCTTTTCCACTTCTCCTCTGAACTTTCTATATTTAGCCTGATTCTCAGATGTATTCTCGACCTGACATCTGTCATATG
The DNA here is from genome assembly GCA_030390025.1 of Squalus acanthias. Taxonomy (NCBI): domain Eukaryota; kingdom Metazoa; phylum Chordata; class Chondrichthyes; order Squaliformes; family Squalidae; genus Squalus; species Squalus acanthias. Next base: position 83,838,882 of record CM059439.1, read on the forward strand.
CGCTCTTTTTCTGCTTCATCTTACTTTTTATCTCTTTCGTCATCCAGGGAGCTCTGACTTTAGTTGCCCTACCTTTCCCCCTAGTGGGAATGTACCTCGACGGTACCCAAACTAATTTCCTCTTTAAAGGCAGCCCATTGTTCCGCTATAGTTTTGCCTGCCAATCTTTGATCCCAATTTACCCGGACCAGATCTGTTCTCATCCCACTGAAATTGGCCTTCCTCCAATTAAGTATTTTTACTCTAGATTGCTCCCTGTCCTTTTCCATAGCTAATCTAAACCTTATGATACTATGATCACTGTTCCCTTAATGTTCACCGACTGACACTTGCTCCACTTGACCTACTTCATTCCCCAGAACCAGCTCCAGCAATGCCTCCTTCCTCGTTGGGCTGGAAACATACTGATCAAGAAAGTTCTCCTGAACACACTTCAGAAATTCTTCCTCCTCCCTGTCCTTTACACTGTTATGTGATATAATTATCCTGTTTTTATATATTTTATCCTCTGACTTATTGTGACTAATATCACATAAGATTCAGAATTTGTCCCTTATTTCAACAATCTTTTACTTTGAGAAGCCCAAGTTAGTGAATGAAAATTTGATTCTTCTGATGAGATTGCATATCATGCCTGACAAGCATTCTAAATGCAGGGTGATATTGCATATTTAATACTGCCTCAAGGTATTCTCCTTATGGAGAGGACATTTATTGTTACCGTCAGTCCTACACATAGGAACATCATCACAGGAAGATGCCATTCAGCCCTTCGAGCCTTTTCCACCAATTTGCTCGATCATGGCTGATCTGTACCACAACTCCATTTACCCATCTTTCGTCATATCCCTTGATACCCTTACCGTACAAAATTCTCTCAAATTCAATCTTAAAAATTTCAGTTGACCTTTTTGCGGGAGAGTTCCAGATTTCCACTACCCTTTGCATGAAAAACGGTTTCCTGATATCACTCCTGAATGGCCTGCCTCTAATTTTATGATTACGCTCCCTTGTTCTGAATTTCCCCACCAGAGCAAATAGATTTTCTGTATCTACCCTATCGAATCATTTTATTATTGAACTCCTCGATTGGATCACCCTCAACCTTCTAAACTCCAGGGAAAAGAAACCACGTTTACGCAACCTGGCATCATAATTTAACCATTTAAGCCCTGGTATCATTCTGGTGAATCTGTGCTGTACCCCCTCCTAAGGTGCACTACCCAAAGGTGAACATAGTACTCCAGATGGGGTCCTCACTTTTGTACTCCAACCCTCTTAAGATCAACATTCCTTTCATCTTTCTGGTTGTATTATGTACCTGTCCACTAGCTTTTACCGATTTGTGTACAGACACCTACATCCGTTTACTCCTCCATAGTTAATGGTCTCTTGGCATTAAGAAAATATTCTGATTTATCTTTCTTGGATCAGAAGTGGATGACCTCACATTTCCCCACACTGAACCACATCTGCCATAGTTTTGCCCACTCACTTTACCTGTCTATGTCCCTTTGTAACTTCGGCTCCCATCTACGCAAGTTAGTGTGTCACCTAACCGAGTCATCTGCAAAGTTGGATATACAACTCTCTATTCCTTCATCCAAGTTATTAATATAGATGGTTAAAATCTGATGCCCATCCACAGATCCTTGAGGAACACCACTTGTCACATCCTGCCAATCAGAGAGTATTCCCTTTATCCCTACTCTCTGTCTCCTACCTCCCAACCAATTACCAACTTGTATCGCAAGGTTACCTCCAATTCCGTGCTCTTATTTCTGCTAATAATCTCTTGTATGGAACCTTATCAAATGTCTTCCGAAAGTCCATGTAGACAATATCCAGACACACCCCTATGCACCATGTTGGTGACCACCCCAAAAATTCAACTAGAGTAGTCAGATGTGACCTACCCTTCACCCTTAACTGTTTCAAAAGATAAATATATTTTAGCAGATTATCATCCGTTCTGGTTGGTGTGAAATACAGGATATCAGCTCAGAAACTATGAATCCCCTGCATATTGTGTGAATGAGTCCTAAACACCTCTTGGTACATTCGGCTGTAACTGACAAACCCAACACTTGGATCGTGTGAAGTGTCTGGGTGTTGGTGTACATCACAGTTGTCAAACTGGGCTGCTCCCTCGGGGATCCACCAACACGTTCCCAAGGTCATCAGATATCTGCCTTTTTAAACATTAGTTGACAAGTTGTTTCAGTTGCTAAAGAAAAATCCTGCAGTGACGGCACTATTTCCTTTAGGTAGCTGACACTGTCTTCCAGAAGCTAAGACGGGGGTCCCCAGGTCTGTGTCAGTATTTTTGTAGGGGTCTCCCACACAGAACAGCTTGATCTCCACTGGTGTCGGCAATCTGTATAAAAGTTATAAAGCTACTTACACCCCGTCGTGTTGAAACTTGTCTTTTTTTTTCTGTGGAGTCTCGTCCTGCAAAGTACGAGCAGATGGAAATGTCCAGATGGAACAGGTTATGGAACCATTCAGACCTGATAATAAATCTTCCAAAAATCATGACTTTTTTTTCCTGTAAAATACTTTGGAGGATTTTTTTTTAAATGTTGTTCATATCCACATCATTCATCATTTTCTTTTTCTTCTTTTCCTCCCCATCTCTTTCTTTCTGAGACTAAATGATGTGACTTTGGGGATTTTATTTGGCAAGAATCGAGAAACATTCTTGAATAGCAGATGCTTATTTATATAGAGAATTTCTTTTTGTTCTAACAAAAAGGTTTTGCTTCAAAAAAAATCTATTGGAGTTCTAGGTCAATAGGATTTCATGGTTTTCCATTTCATGTGCACTGTCTATGATTTTAAGTTTCATTATCAGGAGCCAAGCTGCTCCTTCACTCCTACTGAACACAAGAATAACATTTCTCTATCGTAGGGAAATTCAACCACAGCAAAATCAACATTTTTGGAAATACTGATGTATTCAGAGAGGAATGTAATCCATGAACTAACTCAAATGTGAACTGATATGTAGAGGACACTGGAGAAATCTCAGTCAATTTCACGGCAGTCGTCCAATTGGGTTTGAGAAGAGGGAAACTGAAATCATATGTTGCTTGTCATCTGAGACTGAATTGCTGACAACACTTAGAGCAAGGTGCCATTTCATTTAAAGTAAAAAAAAATTTTTTAAAAATTTGTTAAATTAAACTGTTTTCCTTTTAATTCTTGCCGTGCAATGAAGCCCGATATTTTTCATCTGCATGTCTTATGCTGCGTTTCCAAGATGCAAGTCATTGTGGTGTGATGTGGGCCAAAGAGCTGTCACCAATTTATGATGTATGACTGGAAGTTATCCTGAGTTTGCGACATTGGACTTGAAGGTACATTTGGTCGTGTGTCAGGACCTGCCGTAGTACAAGGTTATTTTTTTAACTGCAGGCTGCAAGAAAATTCAGCATCTTGTATATATTATACTCTGAACTCTCGTGGTTTATCACTCCCTCTGTGATCGCAAAACCATGTGAATCACCCTGTCTATGGCCTCTGCTTTTCATATGATTCCCGAAAACAAACATCCTACTCCCACTCTGACCTTTCTGTCCTCGGCCTCCTACACTGTTCCAATAAAACTTAGTGCAAGCTCGAGGAACAGCACCTCGTCTCTCCATTAAGCACTTTACAACCCTAAGCCTCAACATTCAGTTCAACAACTTTAGATCATAGCCATAATTTCTTGGACAGCGGGTGCCGGTAATGGTTCTGCTGTAACCATTTACACCTCTGGATTCATCTTTTGTTTCTTTACTTGTCTCATTACCGCCCCCTTTTGCCTGGCACCATCGTCCCTTTTGTCATTTAATCACTCCTGCCCTCCACCCTATCACAGACCCTCCTCTTTGTTTCACCCCCACCCCCTTCCCCTCCAACTCCTTTTTTCCCCCTGGTTCTGTCCTTGCTTAAAAATTGTTAAATCTCTAACTTCTTTCAGTTCAGATGAACGATCATCGACCTGAAACGTTAACTCTGTTTCTCTCTCTCCACAAATACTGTCTAACCTGCTGAGTATTTCCAGCATTTTCTGTTTTATTCCAGATTCTCTGGGGAAAATTTGGGGCAGTATTTTGCTTTTGCTGTTACAGAAAAGGTGTCTAATGAAGCCAAAGCAAGTGTCCTCTCAATTGTTCTTGTATCCTTTCATTTGAAGCACAGTGACATGTGCTGCAGCATTAAATATCCTTGCTATATTGTTAGTTTGGAGTGAGGAGGAATTTTTTTTTTAAGAGTAGACACAGGAAATTCTCAGAGGCAAAAGCATAGATTTATACCCAATAAATTTTTATTGCAGTAAACTTGAGGTTTAAAAAGTAAGGGTTTCACTAGGATAGAAATGATACTTAGAATTGATTCTTGAATGTTGGAGGAGGAGCAGAAAATTTCCTTTTCAAGGACAAGAAAAATAGTGAAACTTCCTGCTAGACTTTTAAATTAGGAACAGTCGTGGTCTTTGCCAGAGGAAAAAGAGTTACTTTCAATCTGAAATAAAAACAGAAAATGCTGGAAATACTCAGCAGGTCAGGCAGCATCTGTGAAGAGAGAAACAGAGCTAACGTTTCAGGTCGATGACCCTTTGTCAGAACTGGGAAAAGCTGGAGATGGAACAGGTTTTTAAGCAGGTGTAGAGGGCAGGGAAAGGGGGGAAGGGAGGAAAGAACAAAAGGGGAATGTCTGTGATAGGATGGAAGGCAGGAGAGATTAAGAGACGAAAGTGCCGAATCGAAAGATGAGGTGCTGTTCCTCGAGCTTACATTGAGCTTCATTGGAACAGTGTAAGAGGCCGAGGACGGTGAGGTCTGAGTGGGAGTGGAGCGGAGAATTAAAGTGACAGGCGACCGGAAGCTCGGGGTTACCCTTCCCCACACTGTTCCAATGAAGCTGAACGTAAGCTTGAGGAACAGCACCTCATCTTTCGATTAGGCACTTTACAGCCTTCTGGACTCAACATCGAGTTCAACAATTTCAGACCATAACCTCTGCCCCTATCTTTTTTTTCCATTTTTTCTCTCTCTCTCTTACATGGCAGCTGTCTTTCATTCTGCCATCGCCATTTACACTTCATCGAGAGCCATCTTTTGTTTCTTAACTTGTCCCATTACCATCTCCTTTTGCCTTGCACCATCATCCCTTTTGTCTCTTAATCTCTCCTGCCTTCCATCCTATCACAGACCTTCCCTTTTGTTCTTTCCTCCCCTCCCCCCTCTCCCTGCCCCCTACACTTGCTTAAAAACCTGTTCCAACTCCAGCTTTGTCCAGTTCTGACGAAAGGTCATCGACCTGAAACGCTAATTCAGTTTCTCTCTCCACAGATGCTGCCTGACCTGCTGAGTATTTCCAGCATTTTCTGTTTTTATTTCAGATTTCCAGCATCCGCAGTATTTTGCTTTTTTACTTTCAATCTGAATTGAATGTGTTTGGAGCACATGCTAACTAGGCCATGGGTGACTGTCAGGTGGTAATTTTTAAACTCATCGTAAATTCTGTGATCAAATCAGGAGCTCAGTTCATTAGAGGTCACAAGTAGCACTATTTTCTTGTGCTTTGATATCCCACACCTTCATAGATGTGGAAAATTAGTCTGTTAAGTCTCCTGTAATGGGTGAGGCTTGGCAAAATGAATCAGTAGCCCTAAAGGTATGAGTACTTTACTTCCCAAATTACTTGAAAATACAATCTTTTTTCTTTGCTTCCCCACCTCTCCCCCCCCACCCCCGGCCAAAGACCCTGCCATGTTACCACTGACTTCCACTTATTCTCCTCCAGCCAGAAGCTCAAGGGTCTGGGCAGTGGGCTTCATTCTACTAATGTCAGTGCCACCCAGTCACAGGTTGGAGGGAGATGCCATTCAATCGACCTCTATTGTTTTATTCCTCTCTCAGACCCTTCTTCCTTCTCCACCACCTTCCCCCATCCACCCACAGCAGAAGGTTTCAGCTTTGTGTTGCATATTATCCCCCCCACCCCCACCCCACTCCAGTAAACTATGGAAATTCTCGGGTGTATGCCATATGGCCATAGCTGCCTTGCGAGGATTTAATGATGTGAGTCATTTCATAACACATGCTTTATATATTGTTGTCTGTTTGTACTACAGTGTTGAAATAATTGGATACAGAATTCGTACATAATAAACACGCAGTAAATACAGACAAGGAGGCCATTCAGACTAGCTTAGCTCATCAGTCCAGAAATAAAATCTGCAGTTCCTGCAATACAGCATCCAACTAGCTGTTGAATGATCTGTCTTCACTACCCTGCCCAGAAGCCTATTCCAAGTGCTCATCACACTGTATGTGAAGAAATTCTTCCTGGCTTGAGTCCCGGTTTGAGCCTTTGCTCGTTGTCCGACTGTTGTGGCTCAGCTTGAAATAGTGTTACCTTTTCTGTGTTGTTTAAAATGTCAAGTTCCTCTGTGAGGTTCCCCTATCAGTTGTCTTGTTTCAGGGCTAAAGAGCCCAAGTTTGTGACAACTTATGTGCAGAGACTTTGTTCAGGGAATTACCATGGCTGTTTTAACATTGTTTTAAAAAAAAGGTTCCATTTTGAAGAGTTTCAGGTATTGTGTGTCTGTCATCTGCCCAAGTTGAGTATACGCAGTGCAGGATTCTCATTGGCTGGGGAAATCCAATTTCACTTGTCAATACATCTTTTTTAATTTGCAAATGAATAGATGGGAATTAAGCAGAAACTTTCCTCAGTGGAAAGGGAATAGATTCATCAGCAGTTCTTTCAAAACATGTGGAAGTGCTGTGCATGGAAACATTTTATCGAATCATGAGAATGGTTGTTTCCATATTTATTGATATAAAGAAGACAAGATTGGAGAGGTTCGTTGCTAATGTGCTTTGTGGTATCTTAAAACAGAACTTTCAGTCTGGCTGAACCCATCCCAAGTATAGTCATAATAATGGATTTAAGGAATACCAGGAGTCCCAGCACAGAATCTTCAGTTTGGTGTTTGAGAGATGAGAAAACCCTTTCCTGTTCCATGGGTTCAACATTCCTTCCTTTAACTGTAACTAATTTAACTTTAACACTCTGCAGGGACACAGCTGTTTACCATTTTATACCAGAGTGAGACAAGGGTAGTGGAAACGCTCCAGAATGGGTAAAAGCAGACACATGGAACTAATATCCCGTTTCATCTTGTCACTGGGGGAACAGAGCCTCCTGTCAGGGAATTGTAAGCCACGATTCGACACAAGATTTGCAGAATTAACATTTTCTGTGAGTTAGACAACATGATATGTGTGTGAGAGCATGTGCTGCAAACACCAAGCTTTGTCTTTTTGCCTTTACTTGGATGCTGAGGACAACCTATTTTCCAATGTGCCGGTTCAGTCCGGAGCGCAGTGCAGACCAGTGCCAGTATTGGACTCCCTTCTAAATGAGATGAGGTGACGAAGTTGGTGAATGTTTGGCCACAGTTGTAGAATGTGGAACTTGCTGCCACATGGAGTAGTTGAGGCGAATAAAATGTTTCCATGCACAGCACTTCCACATGTTTTGAAAGAACTGCTGATGAATCTGTTCTCTTGCCACTGAGGAAAGTTTCTGCTCAATTCACATCTATTCATTTGCAAAATAAAAGATGTATTGACAAGTGAAATTGGATTTTCCCAGCCAATGAGAATCCTGCACTGCATATACTCAACTCGGGCAGATGACAGACACACAATACCTGAAGCTCTTCAAAATGGAACCTTTTTTTTAAATGTTAAAACAGCCGTGGTAATTCCCTGAACAATGTCTTTGCACATAAGTAGATTCATTTAAGGGGAAGCTAGATAAGTACATGAGGGAAAAAGGAATATAAGGGTCTACTGATAGGGTGAGATGAAGTAGAGTGGGAGGAGGCTCGTGTGATGCATAAACACCGGCATGGACCAGTTGAGCCGAATGGCGTGTTTCTGTGCTGTTAATCCCATGTAAGGTTGTTGCCAGACAAATAAAACAGTGTGTGTGCACCAGCATCAGCCTTTGCGTGTACTCTGAAGGGACCTGTTTGATGTCAACCTGTTAACTCGTAGCATGTAATGCTATTGGTTTGTGTTTCTTGTAACTGATTTCTTTATTCAGCAGTTGCACATATATTTCGATTGTATATACAGAAATATGCAACTCATTTAGAAAATTGACTCTCATATTCTAGGTATGTTTGTAGTTGTAAATTTAGAAATTGGAGTGAAACCCATCTGACAAATGTTGTCGCCCTTTCTGCAGTGAGGGAGGGGGAAGAGAAAGCGGGAGGAGGGGGAGAACAACTTGCATTTATATAGCACCTTTAATGAAGTAAAAAACGTCCCAAGGCACTTCACAGGCACGTTATCAGACAAAATTTGACACCGAGCCCCACACAGAAATATTAGGACAGGTGACCAAAAGCTTGGTCAAAGTGGCAGGTTTTAAGGAGGCATTTAAAGGAAGAGAGAGAGGTGGAGGGGCGGAGAGGTTTAGGCCAACTATCTAATACTAAGAGCGTAGGGATCCTGTCCAGTACATGTCAATAGATGTCTGTAACTAATGGATACTTTCTGTGAAATTACTGGAATGCAACTAAGAACAAAATGGAGGCCTTATCTGGTGTTCTCCTTCCTTGGACTATCGGCTGGAGCTATATTTGGGCTTGTTACTGCTGTATTTGCCTTTCTTGTTCAACATCAGTTGTATCCTGGCTCCGTTATGTTTGAAGGACCTTTAGTCAGTTTTTATAGTGCCACTTGATCAGATTAAGTTGGATTCTAGGAGAATCCCAGCTCCTTTATCACACGAGAAAGTGAGTCTACAGTAGCATAAAGTAGCTAAAAAATTTTATTAAAAATGTCCAAAGCCAGCCCACATGGTCTCGTGGAATCAGACTTAATCAAGCAGTAATATAAAAGTAGCTTTAAGACCAGCAGTGGTTCCAAACCTATTTTTGTGGGGGGGTTTTGAGGTGTGCTTACTTTTGGTACAAGTCTACTCTCTTCAAAAAGATAGTTTCTTCATGTCTCTCCCAAGTCTAACCAATAACTATGGCCTCTCATTTTTGGTGCTTCTACCCTTTGTCCCTTGTCATCAATTGACATTCTTGGCTTCTGATCTCAAATGGAAATCCCACATCTCCTCCACTGCTAAAGCTGGCCGCAAGGAATTCATTTTTCTCTTTTCTACCAATCAATTTTCTTCCTCACAACAACACTTAACTCGGTATAAAGCTCTGGTTCATTCAAAGTTTCATTACTACTTCCATATTTGGGAATTTGGGATTTATTAGCACCTCACTCAGATGGCTGAACAGGATATAAGAAAACATTATCATCTGACAGGCAATTTTTCTTTCCTCTTGCCCCCTATCAGGGGAGGCAATATGAACTAAGTGGTACAATTTTAAAGGAGGTGCAGTAACAGAGAGACCTGGGGGTGTATGTATACAAGTCTTTGAAGGTGGCAGGACAAGTTGAGAAGGCTGTTAAAAAAGGATACGGTATCCTTGGCTTTATAAACAGAGGCCATAATGCGGAGATGCCGGTGTTGGACTGGGGTGGACAAAAGTAAGAAGTCGCACAACACCAGGTTATAGTCCAACAGTTTTATTTGAAATCACAAGCTTTCGGAGCGCTGCTCCTTCGTCAGGTGAAGTGAAGAAATACTCATTTGTATTTCTTCACTTCACCTGACGAAGGAGCAGCCGCTCCGAAAGCTTGTGATTTCAAATAAAACTGTTGGACTATAACCTGGTGCTGTGCGACTTCTCACTTTTATAAACAGAGGCATGGAGTACAAAAGCAAGGAAGCTATACTGAACCTTTATAAATCACTGGGTCAGCCCCAGCTGGAGCACTGTGGTCAATTCTGGGCACCGCACATTAGGAATGGTGTTCAGGCATTAGAGAGGATGCAGAGGAGATTTACTGGAATGGTACCAGGGATGTGGGACTTCAGTTACGTGGAGAGGCTAGAGAAGCTGGGGTTGTTCTCCTCCGAGCAGAGAAGGTTAAGGGGGGAATTAATAGATGTGTTCAAAATCATGAAGGGTTTTGATAAGGTAAATAAGGAGAAACTGTTGGCAGAGCGGTCAGTAACCAGAGGGCACAGATTTAAGGTAATTGCCAAAAGAACCAGAGGCAAGATGAGGAGAAATTTGTTTACGTAACAAGTTATGATTTAAAATGCACTGCCTGAAAGGGTGGTGGAAGCAGATTCAATAATAACTTTCAAAAGGGAATTGGATAAATACTTGAAGCTGAAAATTTGCAGGGCTACGGGGAAAGGGCAGGGGAGTGACACTAATTGGATCGCTCTTCCAAAGAGCTGGCACAGGCACGATGGACCGAATGGCCTCCTTCTGTGCTGTATCATTCTATGATCTGTCACAGCCTTTCATTCTCTATCTTTCAAATTTTTTAAAATTCATTTATGGGATGAGGGCGTCGCTGGCAAGGCCAGCATTTATTGCCCATCCCTAGTTGCCCTCGAGAAGGTGGTGGTGAGCAGCCTTCTTCAACCGCTGCAGTCCGTGTGGTGAAGGTACTCCCACAGTGCTGTTAGGCAGGGAGTTCCAGGATTTTGACCCAGCGACAATGAAGGATCAACGATGTACTTCTAAATCAGGATGGTGTGTGACTTGGAGGGGGTGGTGTTCCCATGCGCCTGCTGCCCTTGTCCTTCGAGGTGGAAGAGGTCGCGGGTTTGGGAGGTGCTGCCGAAGAAGCCTTGGTGAGTTGCTGCAGTGCATCTTGTAGATGGTACACACTGCAGCCACGGTACGCCGGTGGCGGAGGGATGCCAATCAAGCGAGCTGCTTTGTCCTGGATAGTGTCGAGCTTCTTGAGTGTTGTTGCAGCTGCACTCATCCAGGCAAGTGGAGAGTATTCCATCACACTCCTTACTTGTGCCTTGTAGATGGTGGAAAGGCTTTGGGGAGTCAGGAGGTGAGACACACTCGCCGCAGAATACCTAGCCTCTGACCTGCTCTTGTTGCCACAGTATTTCTGTGGCTGGTCCAGTCAAGTTTCTGGTCAATGGTGACCCCCAGGATGTTGATGGTGGGGGATTCGGCGATGGTAATGCCGTTGAATGTCAAGGGGAGGTGGTTAGACTCTCTCTTGTTGGAGATAGTCATTGCCTGACACTTGTGTGGTGCGAATGTTACCTGTCACTTATCAGCCCAAGCCTGAACATCGTCCAGATCTTGTTGCATGCGGGCATGGACTGCTTCATTATTTGAGGAGTTGTGAATGGCACTGAACACTCTGCAGTCATCAGCAAACATCCCCATTTCTGACCTTATGTTGGAGGGAAGGTCATTGATGAAGCAGCTGAAGATGGTTGGGCAAAGGACACTGCCCTGAGGAACTCCTGCAGCGATGTCCTGGGGCTGTGATGATTGACCTTCAACCACCACAGCCATCTTCCTTTGTGCTAGGTATGACTCCAGCCAGTAGAGAGATTTTCCCCTGATTCCCATTGACTTCAGTTTTCCTCGGGCTCCTTGATGCCATACTCTGTCAAATGCTGCCTTGATGTCAAGGGCAGTCACTCTCACCTCACCTCTGGAATTCAGCTCATTTTTCCTTGTTTGGACCAAGGCTGTAATGAGGTCGGGCACCGAGTGGTCTTGGTGGAACCCACACTGGGCATCAGTGAGCAGGTTTTTGGTGAGTAAGTGCCGCTTGATAGCACTTTCGACGACACCTTCCATCACTTTGCTTATGATTGAGAGTAGACTGATGGTGCTTAATTGACCGGGTTGGATTTGTCCTGCTTTTTGTGGACAGGACATACCTGGGCAGTTTTCCACATTGTCAGCTAGATGCCAGTGTTGTAGCTGTACTGGAACAGCTTGGCTCGAGGCGCGGCTAGTTCTGGAGCACAAGTCCTTCAGCACGACAGCCGGGATGTTGTCGGGGCCCATAGCCTTTGCTGTATCCAGTACGCTCAGCCGTTTCTTGATATCACGTGGAGTGAATCGAATTGGTTGAAGACTGGCTTCTATGATGGTGGGGACCTCATGAGTGGCCGATATGGATCATCCACTCGGTACTTCTGGCTGAAGATGGTTGCAAACGCTTCAGCCTTGTCTTTTGCACTCACGTGCTGGGCTCCACCATCATTGAGGATGGGGATATTCATGGAGCCTCCTCTTCCCGTTAGTTGTTTAATGGTCCACCACCATTCACGACTGGATGTGGCAGGACTGCAGAGCTTTGATCTGATCTGTTGATTGTGGGATCGCTTAACCCTGTCTATAGCATGCTGCTTCCGCTTTTTAGCATGCATGTAGTCCTGTGTTGCAGCTTCCCTAGGTTGGCACCTCATTTTTAGGTACGCCTGGTGCTGCTCCTGGCATGCTCTTCTACACTCCTTATTGAACCAGGGTTGGTCTCCTGGCTTGATGGTAATGGTAGAGTGAGGGATATGCCGGGCCATGAGGTTACAGATTGTGGTGGAATACAATTCTGCTGCTGCTGATGGCCCACAGCACCTCATGGATGCCCAGTTTTGAGCTGCTAGATCTGTTCTGAATCTATCCCATTTAGCACGGTGGTAGTGCCACACAACACGATGGAGGGTGTCCTCAGTGTGAAGATGGGACTTCATCTCCACAATGACTGTGTGGTGGTCACTGCTACCAATACTGTCATGGACAGATGCATCTGCGACAGGTAGATTGGTGAGGACGAGATCAAGTAGGTTTTGCCCTCGTGTTGGTTCTCTCACCACCTGGCGCAGGCCCAGACTGGCAGTTATGTCCTTCAGGATTCGGTCAGTATTGGTGCTACCGAGCCCCTCTTGGTGATGGACATTGAAGTCCCCCACCCAGAGTACATTCTGTGTCCTTGCTACTCTCCGTGCTTCTTCCAAGTGGTGGTCAACATGGAGGAGTACTGATTCAGCAGCTGAGGGAGGGCGGTAGGTGGTAATCAGCAGGAGGTTTCCTTGCCCATAAAACTTCATGGGGTCCTGAGTCAATGTTGAGGACGCCCAGGGCCACTCTATCCCGACTGTGCCACCACCCCTGGTGGGTCTGTCCTGCCGGTGGGACAGGACATTCCCAGGGATGGTGATGGAGGAGTTTGGGACATTGGCTGAAAGGCATGATTCTGTGAGTATGACTATGTCAGGCTGTTGCTTGACTAGTCTGTGGGACAGTTCTCCCAATTTTGGCACAAGTCCCCAGATGTTGGTGAGGAGGACTTTGAAGAGTCGACTGGGCTGGGTGTGCCGTTGCTGAGGTCGATGCCGGGTGGTCCGTCTGGTTTCATTTGTATTATTGTGTTTCGTAGTGGTTTGTTACAACTGAGTGACTTGCTAGGCCATTTCAGAGTGTGGATCTGGAGTCACATATAGGCCAGATGGCAGATTTCCTTCCCTAAAGGACATTAGTGAACCAGATGGGTTTTTACGACAATCCGATAGTTTCATGGTTACCTAGCTTTTTTTAATACTAGCTTTTTGTTTAAATTCCAGATTTAATTAATTAACTGAATTTAAATTCCCCAGCTGCCGTGGTGGGATTTGAACTCATGTCTCTGGATCATTAGTCCAGGCCTCTGGATTACTAGCCCAGTGACATTACCACTACGCTACCATTCCCGTGTGATGATTATAGTCATTGTCTCTCAGAAATTTCTTTTCTTGTTCCTTCCAAGTCCTAAATATGCCACCACCCTACATGTTGCCTCCTCCCTGTATCTCGCTATGTTGAAATTGAGACTCTGTGACCGTCTCTTGCTAACTTCAAAACACCATCAGTCTTCCTTTCCTGCTGCAACCTACAAACATTTAAAATCAAAGCTTGGTGTCACTTGATTATTACTTCCTGACTTACTTCATCTTCTCCTCTACCCTCTCGAATCTTTCTGGTATCTTCCATTATGGCCCTTGGCACTTTACATTCCTCAATTTTAAAACACGAATCTCGGGTGGATATACTCTGAGACACGTCCATGTTCAGTGGAGCGGCGCGGTTACTAAATCCTCACATCTCCAACAGCAGCAGGAGGAGCTGACGTCAGTTGACCCAATAGGACGTGACAGGAAAAGATGTGCAACGGATCCCATCCAGAGTTTTAAATTGGTGAGGTGTAAGCATGCATTTCAAGTAATAATCTGTTATTCTCTACAACTACCTTGCCCTGTCTCAAGTGGTCAATCTAGTTCTCACAGCGAAAGTATTCTTACCTTTGATATAGTCTTTCGTGGGCTGTTTATAATTGACCTACATATAAGAATGAAACCAGACGGACCACCCGGCATCGACCTCGGCAACGGCACACCAGCCCAGTCGACCCTTCAAAGTCCTCCTCACCAACATCTGGGGACTTGTGCCAAAATTGGGAGAACTGTCCCACAGACTAGTCAAGCAACAGCCTGACACAGTCTTACTCACAGAATCATACCTTTCAGCCAACGTCCCAGACTCCTCCATCACCATCCCTGGGAATGTCCTGTCCCACCGGCAGGACAGACCCACCAGGGATGGTGGCACAGTGGTATACAGTGGTATGTGCGGGAATAAGGGGTCATGGGGTTGGGGGTAATATAGTAGCATGGATAGAGGATTGGTTAACGGACAGAAAACAGAGAGTAGGGATAAACGGGTCATTTTCAGGTTGGCAGGCTGTAACTAGTGGGGTGCCGCAAGGATCAATGCTTGGGCCTCAGGTATTTACAATCTATATTAATGACCTAGATGAAGGGACTGAGTGTAATGTATCCAAGTTTGCTGACGATACAAAGCTAGGTGGGAAAGTGAGCTGTGAGGAGGACACAAAGAGCCTGCAAAGGGATATAGACAGGTTAAGTGAGTGGGCAAAAAGGTGGCAGGTGGAGTATAATATGGGGAAATGTGAGGTTATTCACTTTGGTAGAAAGAATGGAAAAACGGAATATTTTTTAAATGGTGAGAAACTATTAAATGTTGGTGTTCAGAGAGATTTAGGTACAGGAAACACCGAGAGTTAGCATGCAGGTACAGCAAACAATTCGGAAGGCAAATGGCATGTTGGCCTTTATTGCAAGGGGGTTGGAGTACAAGAGTAACAAAGTCTTGCTACAATTTTACAAAGCTTTGGTGAGACCCTACCTGGAGTACTGTGCACAGTTTTGGTCTCCTCATCTGAGGAAGGATGTACTTGCCTTAGAGGCGGTGCAACAAAGGTTTACTAGATTGATCCCTGGGATGAGAGGGTTGTCCTATGGGGAGAGATTGAGTAGAATGGGCCTATACTCTCTGGAGTTTAGAAGAATGAGAGGTGATCTCATTGAAACATACAAGATTCTGAGGGGGCTTGACAGGATAAATGTTGAGAGTGTTGAGGCTGCCGCGAAACACGAATTAAGACTGAATCCATGTGTGGAAAACAAAGGCTTTTTAATACAACTGCATGGTCCAAAATGGCTGAAAACAACTGCTCCCAGAATTCTCTGGAAAAATCCTGAGGCCCCGCCCACTCCTTTTCTCCTGCCTTAAAGGCAAGGTGCCCGATATTTTGTGCACGGACGGAAAAGTGGATAATGCCCGTTTAGGTGGTGATCCGCCACACAGCTCCCCCCAGAATCCGCTTAGGAGGTGTGGACGAGACGGTGCAGCGGTCTGATGGGCCGGCCGGAGCGGCTCTTGTAGGACGCCGGTGGACGTGGAGCAGCCGGGTGAACCGGCTTGAGGGCAGGTCGGCCGCGTGGTGGTGGACGAGCTACAGGGACCTGCTCACTGGGCTCCGAGTGTGCTGGCTTGAGTCGGTCAACCGACACTTTTTCGGTCCTGTCGCCCACTTGCAGGGTGAAAAATTTGTCCCCAGCCTGTAGCACCTTGTAGGGCCCGTCGTACGGGGGTTGAAGGGGTCCGCAGTGGGCGTCGTGCTGGACGAAAACGAACCGTGCCTGGTGCAGGCTTAGTGGGACGTGTGAGGTGGATTCGCCGTGTCGGGCAATGGGCACCGGGGCGAACTGCAGCGCCGGTGAGGCGAAGTCGTGGCGTTGCTTGTCGGCTGACCAGGGTGTCGTGGCGGTGGGCAGGAACTCGCCGGGTACGCGCAGCGGCTGACCGTACACGAGCTCTGCTGCCGATGCGTGGAGGTCTTCTTTAACCGCGGTGCGCAGGCCGAGGAGGACCCACGGAAGTCGGTCGGTCCAGGCGCCGTCCTGGAGGCTGGCTCGAAGAGATGCCTTCAAGGATCTGTGGAACCGCTCACACAGTCCGTTGGCTTGGGGGTGGTACGCTGTGGTGCGGTGAATGGTCACCCCGAGATTGCGTGCGACGGCGGTCTAGAGTTCAGAGGTAAATTGCGGACCTCTGTCCGACGTCATGTCAGAGGGACGCTGAACCGTGCGACCCAGGTGCTGACGAAGGCTCTGGCGATGTCGGCGGTGGTGGTAGAGGTCAGTGGAATTGCCTCGGGCCAGCACGTGGTGCGGTCAACGATCGTCAGCAAGTGCGTGTGGCCTTGCGACGGCGGCAGGGGCCCGACGATGTCCACGTGGATGTGGTCGAATCTACGCGAGGGGACGGTAAACTCCTCGAGGGGTGCTTTTGTGTGTTGCTGTACCTTGGCCCGTTGGCAGGCTAGGCAGGAGTTGGCCCAAGTACGCACATCCTTGCGAAGGCCACGCCAGACAAAGCGGTTGGCTACCAATTTGATGGATGCGCGGGCGCTGGGGTGGGAGAGGTTGTGGAGAATGCCGAATACCCGGCGGCGCCAGGACGCTGGGACGACGGGCCGAGGTTGACATAGGGATATGTCGCACTTGACCGTGACTGCGGTCGGGCCACAGGCGACGTCGGCCAGGCGTAGCCCTGGTAGGTTGGTAGGTGCGGAGAGCAGATCAGGGTCGGTGATCTGGTCTGCTGCGAGTTGAGCGTAGTCGACTGCCAGGTGTGCGGCGTGGATGCCAGGGCGGGAGTGGCAGTCGGCTACCACATTGTCTCGGCCGGAGACGTGTTGGATGTCCGTGGTGAACTCGGACACTGCCGCGAGCTGGCGCTGCTGCCTGGCGGACCAGGGGTCGGTTGTCTTTGCCATTGTGAATGTCAGGGGCTTGTGGTCGACAAACGCAGTGAAGGGGTGGCCCTCAAGCAAAAACCGGAAATGGCGGACCGCCAGGAACAGCGCGAGGAGCTCGCGGTCGAAGGTGCTGTACTTGACCTCCGGGGGGCGTAGTTGGCGGCTGAAGAAGGCAAGTGGTTGCCAGGCGCTGTCGACCCACTGCTCATACACGGCGCCGACCGCGTGGTCGGAGGCGTCCGTGGTGAGCGCTACCCTGGCATTGGGCCGTGGGTGCACGAGCAGGGTGGCGTTGGTGAGCGCGGTCTTGGTGGAGTCGAAGGCGGCGGACGCGTCTGCCGTCCATTCGACCGCCATCTTGCCGCTCCTGCCCCGGAGGGCTTCATACAGGGGCCTCATGAGGGACGCCGCTTTGGGGATGAAGCGGTTATAGAAATTCACCATCCTGAGGAACTCCTGGAGGCCTTTGATGGTGGTGGGGTGGGGAAATTGTTGGACGGCCTGCACCTTGGTGGGCAGGGGAATGGCCCCAGCATGGGTGATGTGGTGGCCGAGGAAGTCTATCTTGTCCAGGCCGAACTGGCATTTGGCTGGGCTGAGGATGAGCCCGTGGTCGCTGAGGCGCCCGAACAGGATGCGAAGGTGTTCGAGGTGTTCCTGCTTGGAGGAACTGGCTACCAGGATGTCGTCCAGGTAGACGAACAAGAACTTCAGGTCCTGAAGGACCGAGTCCATGAGCCGTTGGAATGCCTGTGCCGCATAATTGAGGCCGAAGGGCATCCGCAGGAACTCGAACAGGCCGAAGGGGGTGTTTACGGCCGTCTTGGGGACGTCCGCGGGGTGGACGGGGACTTGGTGGTAGCCGCGCACCAGGTCGACCTTGGAAAAAACTGAGCGGCCGGCCAGTCTAGCCGAGAAGTCCTGAATGTGCGGCACGGGGTACCGATCAGGGGTGGTGATGTCGTTGAGGCGGCGGTAATCCCCGCAGGGGCGCCAACCCCCGCCTGGTTTGGGGGCGATGTGGAGTGGGGAGGCCCAGGGACTGTTGGAGCGGCGGATGATGCCGAGCTGTTCCATGGTGGCAAACTCGGTCCGCGCGATCTCCAGTTTGGCCGGGTCCAGCCTGCGGGTGTGGGCGTACACTGGGTGGCCTGTGGTGGGGATGAAGTGTTCCACCCCGTGTTTGGCGGCCTCTGCGGAGAAGGTTGGATTGGTAAGGGCCGGGAATTCGGCAGGAGTGCCGAGTAGTCATCCGTGGCCAGGGCGTGGCACTGTGACGCCATGTCGCCCAGGATGGGGGACATGGTGTTCATGTCCACGAGGCGGTGACGAGGGATGTCTACCAGTAGGCCGTGGGCGCACAGGAAATCTGCGCCGATGAGAGGGGAGAGCACCTTGGCAGTGATGAACTCCCATCGGTAGCGGTGACCAGCGAGGTCGAGGGTGACTGTCCGGGTGCCATACGTCCGGATTTCCGAGCCGTTAGCCGCAGCCAGCGCCGGTCCTCGTTCGCCCTTTTGGATGTCGAGGGAGGAGGCCGGGATGATGCTGTGCTGAGCTCCAGTGTCGCACAGGAACCGGCGGCCGGTTTTGTCATCCGTGACGTACAGCAGGGAGCCCGCGTGGCCCATGGCCATCGCGGGGGCTGGTACGGGGGCGGACTTGAAAGAGCAGGGAGGTGTGCACCGTTGTGCCCTGGCGCCGAACCGTGCGTGGTAGTAACAGTGGCCCGGGTTAGTGAGGCGCGAAGGCCCCGTGGGCCTGGTGGCTGGTCCTTGTGGCCGCGCGGTGGCCGGTGAGGGGCGTGCCCAGGCATTGGCTGCCAGGTCCGGAGTGACGTCGCGGCTGGAGTGAGCGGACAGCAGCTTGTCGGCCTCATCGGCCAGGGCTTCCAGGTTCGTGAGGCCGGACGCCACGATAGCTGGGTGGATGCTGAGAGGGAGCTGGCGGATGAACAGCGTGCGGAAGAGGGATTCGGGTGGGCTCTCGTCGGTGAGGGAGAGCATGTGGGAGAGGAGGTCTGACGGTAAGGCATCACCGAGGCCTGGAAGGTCGAGGAGGTGGCAGTTTCGCTGGTATGCCGAGGCCGTAAATTTTTTAAGGAGCGCTGCCTTAAGATGTGCGTACTTGCCTTCCTCTGGTGGGTTCTGCAGCGCTGTCCAAACCTTCGAAACTGTGGTGCTACCGAGTGACGTGACGAGGTAATCGTACTGCGTCCCATCTGTGGTGATGTTTCGCAGCTGGAAGCGGGATTCAGCTTTGAGAAACCAGGCTTCGGGCTGGTTTTCCCAAAACTCCGGCAGTTTCACGGAAACTGCGTTCGTGTCCGCCATTGCAGTGCTCGGAATACGTTCTGAGCGTCGGGGTCACCAATGTTGAGGCTGCCGCGAAACACGAATTAAGACTGAATCCATGTGTGGAAAACAAAGGTCCAAAATGGCTGAAAACAACTGCTCCCAGAATTCTCTGGAAAATCCTGAGGCCCCGACGACTCCTTTTCTCCTGCCTTAAAGGCAAGGTGCCCAATATTTTGTCCACGGACGGAAAAGTGGATAATGCCCGTTTAGGTGGCGATCCGCCACAAGAGGTTGTTTCCCCTGGCTGGAGAGTCTAGAACTAGGGGGCATAGTCTCAGGATAGGGGGGTCGGCCATTTAAGATTGAGATGAGGAAAAATTTCTTAAATCAGTGGGTTGTGAATCTTTGGAATTCTCTACCCCAAAGGGCTGTGGATGCTGAATCATTGAGTATATTCAAGGCTGAGATCGATAGAGTTTTGGACACTCGGGGAATCAAGTGTTATGGAGATCGGGCGGGAAAGTGGAGTTGAGGTAAAAGATCAGCCATGATCTTATTGAATGGCGGAGCAGGCTCGAGGGGCCGTATGGCCTACTCCTGCTCCTAATTCTTATAATTGGAAGATCATATTCCTGGTTCTAATGCTCTAAACTAGAGATAATTCAAAGGTTGTGGAGAGAGATGGTTGAAATTCTCCTATAATTTAATCTAATTTATTTTAGCAACACACCATCCTTAAATCTTCCACCGAGTATATCTTTCTCCCTGTTGAGTTTAAATATAATTGACTCACCCCCTCCCGCACTCAGAAGCTAAAGAATACAGTTTACAGCATAATCTGCACCTTAATCAGACTCTTGCTTTGTGCTACTCTTTCTCCATGTATTTTCTTGTATGTTTTTCTCTCGATGTCTGTGCTGATGAAACTGTGAAATACTGCAATGACGAAATACATTAGTTACACCGAGTTGAGACTGAGGTAATCACATGACCTCTTTCCTAGGTTGCAGCTTTAAATGCTGATCACCTGACACCATTCACTGGAAATGCTGAATTTCTAATCATTTTGCCCCCAATTATTCCCCTGTCCTCCCCGAGAGAGGTGGTGGCTCGTGCTGGGTATGATTTGATGAGCAGTGGTTGCCTTCACATCCAAGTGGCCATTCCACATGTGCAAGGTCGCTGGAAATCTGCAGCACCTCGAGAGCAATTTCTGCAGTCACCCCAACTAAATCTGCGGCAAGAAAATCTAGATTCTGTTGAGTTTCTGCGTCACATTTTCTCAGTGCTTGAAACTTATTTTTGCATCAAGTAAATCTAGTTTTTTTTAAAAGAAAAACGCACCGTAAATGTTAACTATATGTAGCTGCAAACAAGCATTAACTGAACTGTTACTGACATCAAATATTTGTAGCTTCAAAAAGTTTGAGTAGATTCAATTTTAATTTAAAATTTCAGCTACTTTCATAAGAAAAAAAACTGCTTAAACACAAATTTCCTTGCACAGGACAAAAGATTAAAAACAAATAGATTCAATATAAAATCCTATTAAACAGAGCATTAAATAGAGGTATTGAGTACAAAAGTAGAGAAGTTATGCTGAACCTTTATAAAGCGCTGGTTAGGCCACAACTGGAGTATTGCGTCCAGTTCTGGTCACCACACTTTAGGAAGGATGTCAAGGCCCTTGAGAGGGTGCAGAGGAGATTTACCAGAATGGTTCTGGGGCTGGGCGATCTTAGCTACAAGGACAGGTTGGAGAAGCTGGATTTGTTTTCATTAGAGCGAAGGAGGTTGAGGGGTGATGTGATAGAGGTGTTCAAGATTATGACGGGTTTGGATAGGCTAGACGGGGAAAGGCTGTTCCCACTAGTTGATGGTACAAGGACTAGGGGACACAGATTTAAGGTTTTGGGCAAGAGATACAGGGGGGATGTGAGGGAAAACTTTTTTACGCAGCGAGTGGTGATGACCTGGGATTTGCTGCCGATGGAAGTGGTGGAAGCGGGCACACTCAATGTTTTCAAGGGGAGACTGGATAGGCACTTGAGGGAAATAAACTTGCAGGGCTACGGGGATAGAGCGGGGGAATGGGACTGACTGGATTGCTCTACAGAGAGCTGGCACGGACTCGATGGGCCGAATGGCCTCCTTCTGTGCTCTATGACTAAAGCATTTACCAAATTAAACCACACCAAACCGCTAAACTACCAAAACAACTAACCTTAAAAGGAATAATTTTTTTAAACTAACCTGTAACAACAGAGCAAAACACAGCAAAGTGCTCTGGCAGGTTATCCACAGCTCATTGAAGTCCTCCTAAGTAGTGGAGCTGTATCTGGAAGAGCAGTGCACTATGTGCCTGGGAACAGGACCTACTTCTACATTTCCAGGTGTACTTTAAGATTGCCGTTAAGCTGTCCCATCGATCAGTGATGTCATGTGAAAAGGTGGAGTTAAGGCAATCTCCAGAACTGCCGTTATCCTCTTTTTTTTAAGGATGACATTATTTTGAAGGTAGCAGGGCAGGTAGATAAGGTGGTTAAGAAGGCATACGGGATACTTGCCTTTATTAGCCAAGGCATAGAATATAAGAGCAGGGAGGTTATGCTTGAACTGTATAAAACACTAGTTAGGCCACAGCTAGAGTATTGTGTACAGTTCTGGTCACCACATTACAGGAAGGATGTGATTGCACGAGAGGGGGTGTAGAGGAGATTTACGAGGATGTTGCCCGGGCTAGGGAATTTTAGCTATGAGGAAAGATTGGATAGGCTGGGGTTGTTTTCTTTCACAGAATCACAGAATCCCCACAGTGCAGATAGAGGCCATTTCGGCCCATCGAGCCTGCACCGACACATATCCCACCCTATCCCCATAACCCCACGTAGTTAATCCCCCTAACACTAAGGGTCAATTTATCATAGCCAAATCAACCTAACCCGCACATCTTTGGACTGTGGGAGGAAACCGGAGCACCCGGAGGAAACCCACGCAGACCCGGGTTCGAATCCGGCCTCGGGTGACTGTCTGTGTGGAGTTTGCACAGTCACCCGAGGCCAGATTCGAACCCGGGTCCCTGGCGCTGTGAGGCAACAGTGCTAACCACTATGGAACAGAGGAGGTTGAGGGGAGACCTAATTGAGGTGTATAAAATGATGAGGGGCCTAGATAGAGTGGATAGGAAGGACCTATTTCCCTTAGCAGAAGGGTCAATAATCAGGGGGCATAGATTTAAAGTAATTGGTCGGAAGTCTAGAGGGGATTCACCCAGAGGGTGGTGGGGGTCTGGAACTCACTGCCTGTAAGGGTGGTAGAGGTAGAGCCCCTCATCACATTTAAAAAGAACTTGGATATGCACTTGAAGTGCCGTAACCTACAAGGCTACGGGCCAAGTGCTGGAAAGTGAGATTAGGGTGGATAACTCTTTGTCGGCCGGCACGGACAAGATGGGCCGAATGGCCTCCTCCTGTGCTGTAAATTTCTATGATTCAATGATTTTAATTAAAACCTGGAAACGTGCAGGGACATCACAGGTGACCACGGGTAAATTCTGTGGCTATGGAATCGCAAAAAGACTTGGGGGTGCCTTGCCCATGTGTGAGCCTGTACATTGAGTGTCTGCAAGCTATTGAGCTAAGGACACCAGACCCAAGTTTGACCCTGACATCCATATTCCCGCTGTGGTTACATCTCAGACATCAGGGCCAGGAACCCTGGCTGATTTTTCTCTCTTCCCTCCTCCTGAGCCATGGGGCTCTGAGGCCAATAGTAACACCTCACATTCCAGTCACTTCAGCACGGGCCAGGGATCAAACCTGTGAGCTCCTTAAAACCTACCTTGTTGCTGCCCTAATTTCTCCTTGTGTGGCTCGATGTCAAATTTTTTGTTTTATAACACTCCTGTGCAGCGCCTTGGAACGTTTTACCACTTTAAAGGCGCTATATAAATACAAGTTGTTGTTATTGTCCTGCATGGCTCAAAACGCTTGGTACGGCAGCCAACTGGCTATGGCTCCGGACTAGCAACGCATTAGTCACGAGTTTAAATCCCACCGTAGCACTTGGTGAGACTGAATTGAATAAATCAATATTGTGGACTAGCACCAGCAAATGACCATGAAAATTCTGGATTGTTGCAAAAACCCAACTCATTCATTCCTGTCCTTCAGGGAGGGGCATTCCACCTCTCCCTGGTCTGGACTACAGGTGACTCTAGTCCTATTGGCTCTTAATGCCCTCAGGGTATCTCGTGGTGTGCAATAAATGCTGTCTTGCCAATGTCATCCACATCCCCAAGAACCATGTAGTTACCCACCGCACTGTCAGGGAAGCTTTGAATTTTCCAGTTTTAAGGATTCCCTCGACTGTTTCAGTTTTTTCCCCGTAATAATCCCATTACCAAAAGGTGGAGACGGTCAACTAAAAACTGTCTGGTTTTTTTTTTGTCCAGCTGAAATCAAGATGGAGCTGAACATAATGTAAATGAACATGTATGAGTCACAGCTTAAGTAAATCACCAGTCATTTTAATTGCACAAAAATGAAATAGGTTGATTTCCATTCAAGTTTTGGAAACGTCACCTCCAGGACAATCACTGCAAAAGCACCAATTGAATTTAAAAAATAGACGTGCACAGTCTAAGAACAGCAATAGCAACACTAAAAAAACTGGAGACACATCCTTTCAGTAGTTCTGAAAACGAACCACAAACCAAGAACTTGAGTTTCAGTGGTTTTGCTCAAAGGGTGAATCATTGTGTTGTCAGAAAGTTGAAGTTTTGGAAATGTTACCAGATACGGAGAAGCTCCCAAACGTGTTTGGATGCCGTGGTACGGCTGGTCAGGAGTGCAGTATAGGATCTGGACTGGGATTGTGGAAGCACAATTTTTAAAATGCTAAATACCGAACACTAAATGTAGTCAGAAGGAAGCATTACAGTCCAAAGAATTGCGGGTTAGGTTGATTTGGCTATGATAAATTGACCCTTCGTGTTGGGGGGATTAAATACATGGGGTTACGGGGATAGGGTGGGATATGTGTCGGTGCAGGCTCGATGGGCCGAAATGGCCTCTATCTGCACTGTGGGGATTCTGTGATTCTGTGATACATGACTGTTAATGGATCGCGGATTCTGATTAAAACAGGGAAGGAACTATTGTTCTGGTCCAGTTGAAGAATTAAGGATGGCTAATTTAAAATATTCATCTTGTTAGCTTCCCCAGACTGAGCACAGCAGCAAACAGCAAGGAACCAACAACTGTTCAGGCTCCACTCCACAGATCCTTTTTTTAAAAAAAAGGAGCCAATAGTGCAGATCAATCCGAACTGATGGAAGGACTAGAGGCAGGAAAATTGGGCTGTGCTTTGCATGAAGGTAGATTGTCGGAGAATCTTGTGGTGGGGCTGGAGATTTTCAGTGTGAAAAGCAACTACAGTGTTTTGGGGAGCAGATGAACGTTCCATTCAAATATTCGGATTGATTTGATATTTGGTTTTTCTCTTGACATTCTACAAAATAAATCATCAAGAGGAGGATAGAAATGGAGGAGGGTCTTATTGAACAACCCATCTTCGTGTTGTTCAGGCTGAACAAAGCAAAACCAGACAGCAGAATTCTTTCTTTTACCGAATCTTGTATGTTGGATATGCAGCTTTTATTTTTTATTCTGTTTAAGTTTTAAGGAGCAATAATCTCTGGAGAAGGCGAAAGGAATAGAATATTTTTCTTACCTTGTGTGCGGAAACTGTACGCACGATTACTGAAGTGAGGAATGCATTGTAGACTTGAATACAGAATTTAATCTTACATTATCACTTTAAGTAACACTTTAAGTGCCTGTCCGGGTGCCTGCACTTATCGCTGTTTATTACTCAAAGCTGGGTTTCAAACCCCACATCCCATCCATCATTCAGATCACTTGCATCTACCTCTGCAACATTGCCCATTTCTGTCCTGACTTCATCTTCACATTTTCCGAAACTCTTATCCACACTTTTGCCACCTCTAGTCTTGACTTCTCCAATGGCCTCCTTGCTGGTTTCTCGTACTCCTCCCTCCATAAACGATAATTTGTCCAAAATTCAGCCGTCATTGCACTAAATCCTATTTGCCTATCATCCCCTTCCTCATTAGATCTCTGCTCCCACCCCCAATCCATTGAATTTCAGATCCTTGTCCTAGTCTTAAAATCCCTCCTTGGCCTCGCCCCAGCCTATTTTTCTGCAACACTCTCCAGCCTTACATCCTCTCCTGTCCCACCGGTCTGTCCGCTCTGTCCTGCTCTCCCTTTGCTTTATCACTATCAGTCCTGCATCCTTTTCTCTAGAACACCCTCGCTGGGCCTCTCAACTTCTCTCTCCATTTGTAAAACCTCAAAAGCTATCTTTTTGATCAACCTTTCTCTGTTTATTTCTTTTCTCCTCTTCCCGCCCTCCCCCCCCCCCCCCCCCGCATATAAAACACCTTGGAATATTTTCTACATTACTGCATAAATCCAGATTGTTTTATATATATTCTATAAATAACAAATTCTTTCTTTCTTACTGATCATAGAATCTTACAGCACAGAAGGAGGCCATTGGACCCATCGTGCCTGTGCCGGCTCTTTGAAGGAGCTATCCAATTAGTCCTACTCCCCTGCTCTTTCCCCATAGCCCTGCAAATTGCATATCTTTTCAAATATATATCCAATTCCCTTTTAAAAGTTACTATTGAATCTGCTTCCACCACCCTTTCAGGCAGCGCATTCCAGATCACAACAACTCGCTGCGTAAAAAAATGTTTCCTCATCTCCCCTCTGGTTCTTTTGCCAGTTATCTTAAATCTGTGTCCTCTGTTACTGAACCACCTACCACTGGTAACAATTTCTCCTTATTTACTCTATCAAAACCCCTCATAATTTTGAACACATCTATTAAATCTCCCCTTAACCTTTTCTGCTCTAAAGAATACAATCCCAGCTTCTGTAGTGTCTCCACATGTACAAGTGACCACACTTTAACCATTCAGTCTAATGAGTGAGGCAATAAAGCTTATCCACCGGAATTATCTCAGTTCTGACGAAAAGTCTTCGACCTGAAACGTTAACCCTGTTTCCTTCTCCACAGATGCTGCCTGATCTGAATATTTCCAGAACTTTCTGTTTTTAGACCACTTGTGCGGGGTCTATGAAAGGAATGACCAAATAATAGTTTCTCATTGCGTTAATTTGTGCTTTACTAGTTAGTAGCATTTGAGATAAACTCAAATCAGTAAGCATTTAGTGGTGCAGGGGATAATCCAAGATAGACAGCATGGATTTGTTAAAGGCAAGTCAGGTTTGACACGTTTTTCTTTCATCGTCCTTGGAATATGGACATCGCCAGGAAGGCCAGCATTTATTGCCCAACCCGAGTTGCACTTGTGTAGGTGGCTGTGAGCCGCCGCCGTCTTGAACCCCTGCAGTCCATGCGGTGAAGGTACTCCCACAGTGCTCTTCGGTAGGGAGTTCCAGGATTTTGAAGGAGCGGAGGTGAAGGAACGGTGATATGTCCAAGTTGGAATAGTGTGTGACTTGCACCTCCTGCCCTTGTCCCTCCAGGTGGAGCAGGCCGCGGGTTTCAGCGGTGCTGTCGAAAAAGCCTTGGCGAGTTGCTGCAGTTCAGTGCACTTTTTTGAGTAAGTGACTGACATAAAGGGAATGTACTGGGGTGCAGTCTATATGGATTTTCAGAAGGCGTTCAATAAGATGTCTCATAAGAGGCTTGTTACAAAAATTCAAACGTATGCTGTAAAATAAAATGTAACAGCATGGAGAGAAACTTAATTGACAGATGGGAAACTAAGAGTTGGGGCTGATGGATGTTGTTCAGATTTAGAGCCGGATTATGAATTTTTGGGGCCCTGGGCACCAAGAACATTCAGAGCCCACCTGCAACCCCGCACAACACCCCCTCCCCATTCATTATAACACATAGGACCTGAATCTGTGGTCGGAGGCTTCCCGCACGGGCGGATGCCTCCGAACCGCAATAAATCTATGCGTCGACCTGACGGTCCTGGATCCACGGAGACTCAGGCTCCTGGGCCTCTACACGTACGCCTGCGTAAAGGCCCACATATCCCGGGGCGCAAGCAGTTCGCAAGCACCCCTGCGATCACGTGGACCAGCCCAACCAATCAGAAAGGGGATTCCCATTATGCTTATGGAGATTCCATTTACGTACGGAATCCTCATAAGCTTAACAGGAATCCCCCAAAAAACACATTTTTACAGCACTGAAATAAAAAAAATCATTACAGGTTTAAAATTAGTTAAAATACAATTTAATTCAACATTTAAAACAAAAACTTAATTTTTTGAAAAATAAATTTAAACATTTTTGAAGAGGCCAAAAATAAAACAAACTTATTTTACAGGTTTTTGAATGTTAACATGATTTTTAAAAATTTATTTTAATATTTATTTTCACCCTTACGCTGGTAAAAGAAGGCCTTACATAAGAACATAAGAAATAGGAGCAGGAGTAGGCCATTTGGCCCTTCGAGCCTGCTCCGCCATTCAACAAGATCATGGCTGATCTTCTACCTCATCTCCACTTTCCTGCACTAACCCATATCCCTTGATTCCCTTAATATTCAAAAATCTATCGATCTCTGTCTTGAATATACTCAACGACTGAGCCTCCACAGCCCTCTGGTGTAGAGAATTCCAAAGATTCACCACCCTCTGAGTGAAGAAATTTCTCCTCATCTCAGTCCTAAATGGCCGACCCCTTATTCTGAGACTGTGACCCCTGGTTCTAGACTCCCCAGCCAGGGGAACCTTTTACCAGGCGTAAGAGTTTAATGGGTATTCGCTGGGCAGTAGTTGGGCAAATAGCCCAACTCTCCGCCAGCGAATGTCCATTTCCAGTGCACGCGGAGGATCTGTCGAGAAGATTCTTGACAGATCGCAAGTTCCGGCTTTTCGCGCATGCGCAGCCCATGCGTAAGCCCAGAACTTGCAAGGCACTTACGGCCGTGTACGCGTACGCGGTCATAGACCCCGGAAAATCCGGGCCGTAGAAATTTACAGCAGAGAAGGAGGCTTATTGGCTCATTCTGAGCCAATGCTTTACTAGAGATCCAGAATTAATCCCACTGTATAGTAAAATGTATGAAGAAATAGGCCCATAAAATGTTTACACACTGCCTTAATAATAAAGCAAATCACCACTAGATTCCATAGTAACTTTCAAAAGGGAATTGGATAAATACTTGAAGGGGAGAAAATTGCAAGGATATGGGGAAAGCGGGGAGTGGGACTAATTGGATAGCTCTTTCAATGGGCCGAATTACCTTCTGTGCTGTAAGATTCTGTGATTCTATGAGATCAGTTAAGAACTGCTGCCAGGTATCCGAGGTGGATACCACGTTGAGGAAGCTATTTTTTATGCTGCTTCTGAAGGCTGGTATTTTGTTTGCTTGCTGAAGATCTTTTTAGTACTTTGGGGGTTAAGTCATGACTTTTATTGCTACTTTTGCTCCGCTTTGCTCAGAGTACTTCTCTGCACTGCAAACATGATTTCTCAATGGGATCACCTTTATTTTGATATGAAGAGGAGCAGAATGAAGACACGGAAGAGGCTATGTTGAAGTTTCTTAGAGTTAAGCATCACCAAAGGTATCTCTTTCCCACACATTGAAACTCACTCCGGGATCCACAGTGCAGAACGGTCTTACTTGAGCATCCACAACACACGAGGAGGGTGCATCAGAGGGAGTGGAAGTGGAACAGAGGAGTCAGAGCAAGGAGGACATAACTGATAGCTCAGAAATTTGAAAAAAATCAAGCTTGACTTACCAAATAAAGTTAATTCACAGCTCCCTGTTCTCCCCCCACACAACCTCACAATGACCCTCCCTATTCAAGACTTCTGCCAAGGACCTTCATTAGATAAAAGTCTACATTTTCCCCTACTGTCATCCAACTCCCAAGAGTTGAAAGCAGTCGGAAATTAACTCTCAACTGTCTGCGATAAAGCTATCTTTTCTTGCAACAACAACATTCACCAGGAAGTGGCAACTAAAGTTGATTATCAAAAGAGGGTCAGAGAGGAATTCTCCAGATTTCCCCCCTAATTGGCTTGAGTTTTTATCTGGTTTTCCTGCTCTCCCAGGAGTCTACATGGTTTCTGGGTGGGGTGGGGCATGTATGTATTAAGATACACAAGACGTCACTATTGTGTGGAACAGGCTGGATGGACCAGTCGGTATTTTCCTGTCTTGTCGTTTTTCATTGGTTTAAAATATATTCTCCCTCTTTACAACTACTTGTTAACACGGTTACTGCCCTTTATGTCAGCTAATTTACTCTAGTTCCTAATCTGCTACTCCTACCAGGTGCTCCCTGAGTGGCATGAGGTTGAGCGGTGGGTGAGATGGTTCCTCATGGACCTTAGAGACGTAAGGTGCCTCTTGTCTCAGGGTGGCTGCTGCCCCAGAGGGACCAGCTTCTGGCAGCCTGGCACTTTTAATAGCAAGGAACGCTGGGCCCATGTCTAAAGCTCTCTTGTGTGAAGTCATTAGAGGGCGCCTTGAGGAAATGGGCTCCCTACCACTCGACGGAGGAGCAGTGACATCTGCACCCACTCCTTGCAGCCCACTGGCGCTGGGCACAGGCTCACGTGTCATCTAAGACCTAATAATCCCAATGACGTCTTGGGAGCCCTGTGAAAGTCTTCTGTTCAAAGCATCTATTGAAGCATTGGTGGCTGCCCCTCCGGAACTCATCAATGTCCTTAGAAGCTCTTCCTGGCCTCCTGATGCTGAAGCAATTTCCTGGACTGTCACAGTCTCCAGGGTGTTCTGCAGGTCGTGCGAAATTTCCTGCAATGTGTCACAGATGCGGGTAGTGGACTCTTCCCACTTCTCCATTATCTGAACCATATGTCTGGAAACAGTCTCCACTGCCTCCACATGAGAACAATGTTCCCAATTGTTCTTTTGCACACTGCGTTGTAGGGTCCTCAGATGACACCAGTTGTTTCTTCCCTCTCCATGAAGAAACCGGCACTTTTCTTCTCTTTCATTCCCAGATCATCATTCCCGCTAGTGCTCAGTTACTCACCCGATGACATCCTCTATGACGGTCTGTCTAATTCCTTACTCGGGGCTGTCCCTGTGCTGATGCTTGTACAGGTTATGGCGAGGGAACAGATTCTCACAAGGTGCCCGAGGATCTGCAAGTGGCCAGTGTAATTGCTATTTTTTTCCCCCAAGTGTACCTGTAAACACTGGAGCCCCATTTATAATATATTAATGGCTCTGAAGAAAGGATCAAAAACAAACTGTACAAGTTTGCAGATAAAAGTAGACGTAGAGCAAACAGTGAGGAACACTGGAAACAGATTCAGAAGGATTTGACTTTTTGTGGGAAACTTGGCTGATAAGTTGATTTCGGAAAATGCTACAGAAGAAAGAAGCCAGAATTGTGAATACGTATTGAATGGAACACTTGTACAGCATGCTCATCAGGATAGTAATTTGGGTGCTATTGTGGGAAAAATCATTGAAATTATTTGCAAAATGCACAGTTGCAGTAAAAAGGAAAGCAAGATTTCTAATTTTAAATTTTAAACCAAACCAAAGAGGTGATTTGTTACTGTCTAAAGCATTTATTAGACTCATCAGAGGTACTGTGTGCTGCACCGGTCACCGTGGAGCTTGAAAGTGCACAATTTGGGACAGCGAGGGCGATAAGCTGGTGTTAGGGATCTGGTTAGCCATGTGGAAGTAGTAAGGAAGTTGAACTCGTTCCCATAAGAAAAATCAGAGACCTTGTGGTGATGTAATAATAATGGAGAACCACCTCTACCCTCTGTAAGTCAAGCCATCATTAATCTCAAAGCATTTATCTGATCATCTTTGGGTTACTGCCTGCCGTGTGGATTGTAAGCCAAGGCCACTGGTTTGTAGTTTTCATGGGAAAAGGGACAGAATCACAGGGATGCAAATCCCCAGAGTGCCAATAAAACAAAACCCGGATACCCTTGTTAAAAATAATAGCGGCATTTAACATCATTCAGCCACTGAATTGGGAGGTGCACTTTCTGCCTTTACAAGTGGTAATTTGTTGGTTTCCCCAGGGAAGACTCGACCCTTTGTCAGAACACTATTGCTGACCTGTTGACCTGTTTTTGGAGCCGGTGGGCCCAGTTTAAATTTCAAGCCTGTTTCAATTTCACATCTCATCCGCAGGTTTTCTATGTTTTCCATGTTTCCCATTTTCTCACATTTCACTTGGGTCTTCGACTACCTCAGCTATTCACATGTTCTTGGTTTCTTTAATTCTTTTATTGTTTCAATGTCTCTCTCTATGACTTGACAGAGGATCTGTTTAAAAAAAAAAAAAATTTTAATTCGTTTTTTATGGGATGTGGGTGTCGCTGGCAAGGCCAGCATTTATTGCCCATCCCTAATTGCCCTTGAGAAGGTGGTGGTGAGCCACCACCTTGAACCGCTGCAGTCCGTGTGGTGAAGGTATTCCCACAGTGCTGTTAGGGAGGGAGTTCCAGGATTTTGACCCAGCAATTTTGCCAGCAATCATTCCACTAATGCGTCCTCTTTCTGCCCATATGGTTGGTTTTTTTTTCCCCTCTCGTCCCTTTTCTGACATCATTAATATGCTTGTCCCTCTCTTAAATTTTAGTTCTGAAGAAGGGTCCCTGCCTGAAATATCCTCATTTTTGTTCCCTCCATCAATGCTGACTCACCTGTGTGTTTCTGTTTTTCTTTCAGATCTCCAGCATTTGCAGTATTTTTGCTTTTTAATCAGTGACTATTGCAGCCGAGCTCTAACTGTGTGGATTAATTTGCACCCAGTTGCGATTTATTGGAAAATGTTGAGTTCTTGCATGGACGTCAGTTGAAGACATTTAAAAACAAAATAATTGTGTGAGGAGCCCACTGGTGACAAGTACATTTTAATTGAATGGCCTGTGCTCTTTTTCACTTGTCCAGATTTTTCCGGCTCTTCATCAGTTCTCTGAGCAACAATAACATCCCTGCCAGAACCATTTTGACGTGTAATGGGCCGGATTTAGAACAGTCAGCCCTTAGCAAAAAGGAATGTGCTTTTTGCACGATCTTTTGGAGCCCTTTAATATCCGGGTGATGCTTGATTTATTTTTAATAGGAAATGAAATTAATTTGTTTTTGCTGTAAAAGGAGGCCTTGACTTTTTCTCTCAAATGGAGAAAAATACAAAGACTTAAAGAACTGGAGCAGTGGATTATCAGATCTGAGCAATTCACATAGAATTGAATGAGCCATATTAATACAAAGCTGTATTTCTATGAATAATCAGAAAACTGTGATTGGTAATTCTGTTGCCTCCATCCTACCCTGTTGAGCAGGTTGGGCCTATACTCATTGGAGTTTCGAAGAATGAGAGGCGATCTTATGGAAATATATAAGATTCTGAGGGGGCTTGACAGGGTAGATGCAGGGAGGATGTTTCCCCTCGTGTGGGAATCTAGAACGAGGGGGCATAGTTTCAGAAGAAGGGGTCGCCCATTTAAAATGGAGATGAGGAGGAATTTCTTCTCTCAGCGGGTCGTGAATCTTTGGAATTCTCTACCCCAGAGAGCTGTGGAGGCTGAGTCATTGAATATATTCAAGGCGGAGATAGACAGATTTTTGAAAAGCAGGGGAGTCGAGGGTTATGGGGAGGGGGCAGAAAAGTGGAGTTGAGGCCAAGATCAGATCAGCCATGATCTTATTGAATAGCGGAGCAGGCACGAGGGGCCGAATGGCCTACTCCTGCTCCTATTTCTTGTGTACCCTGCAGTGCTATTTGGGTGAGATTAAGATCCTCAGCTGTAGGTTTGTGATTGGATAGTCCAGCTATTTGACTGCTTATTTTTCTCCAATTTTCTCCCTGGTTCTTACAAAGGCACTGATTGATGCTGGAATAATGGTTCCGCAAGTGTTAGGAGCCCTGCAGTACATCACTGAAGTGGTCATTCTTAAACCCTGGAGCATTACTGCTGCGCTCGGTCCTATTCTCGCACAACGCCCACACGTACGATTTTCCAGCAGGGACCAGATGTTAGCAATCAGGAGTGGAAACCCTGAGCTGACTGTAGTACCAAACTGCTGCCCCAGCTATGATAAGGTAATTCAGCGCTGATCTAATATTGACAGTTTAAGAGGTAGCATATTGTTGTTGTAACTAAATATATGTTAAAAATATTATACTTCCTGGCCTGGTAGCTGCAATGCCAACGCATTAGACATTGAACTTGGAGGCCAACTTAGATCCCACTCAGAAGTGACATCTTTTGTCATTCTTTCAGGGTATCTCGACCTCCGTGTGGGAGCCAATGATTTTATTACATTACCACTGTTTCTTTCCAATAACTTAATATAAATGTTTCTCCGGTTTCTCAATCCTCCGGCCAAAGTACTTTGGTTTTTAGTTGTCTTGGCCATTTTTGGTTGCCCTGACATTGCGTTCCTGCTAGGAACTGTTGAGTAAATTATGAACTCCAGCATTCATCATTCCCAATCCAACCTACCTTCCATGACATTGGATACATTACTTGAATGAGAAGATCTTTGGGTGCCCCATAACATGTAAAAGCAAAAATATGAATGATAATTTAAATGGTTTAAGTGAGGAAGCGCAGATTGATTGGGCCAGAGAAGTAACAACTGGCAGAGAAGCACTCAGTCATTAAATGGAGACGAGAGTAATGTGGTGAAAGTCATGACTTCATTACAGGGATTAATAATTGTGCCGTCCGATTCAAGGTACAGTGAAATGCTCCATATGGTGACTTAGTTTCCTACCAAAAACCACGATGAACAAAATCTAACTGTGTAAGTCGAATGATTGTGGCAGAGAGTTTTGCGAATGCCTTCATCTGTGTTTTCAACAACTTTTTCTTCTCCTTGTTTCTACAACTGAATGGCTAGCTAGGCCACTTTAGAGGGCATTAAGAGTCAATCACACAGCGTGGGCTCGAAGCACATGTGGGCCACACAGGTTAGGGGTGTCAGGTACCCTTTCTTGAAGGACGTTAATGAACCAGTTGAATTTTTACTTTTTCCTGGTGCTAGCCCACAAATGATCAGATTTATTGATAAGCAGTATTATCCATAACCTGACTGAGCGGATCAGTCACCCATTGTGGAACCTGCCTGATTGTTGTTGTATTGATTTCAGTGGAGCGACAATCAGGCATGTTCTACGCTGGACGGATGATCCGCTGCTCCAGGTTACTGGCCAGCCAACAAAGTTGAAAATTACCCCCATTGTCTCCATTTAAAAAAAAAAGTTTGGTGATTTATTCTTTTATTATTCAGCGAAGGGGGAGAGACTGAAGAGTTGCCCGTCACTTTCGACCTGACGACAAGGTACGCAAGTGGCATATCATGATTTACATTATTACGCTGTTTGTAAGCAACCTGAAAAACATTTGCCAAAGGCTTTTTCTTCAAGATGGGGCTTCTTTTAGGTAGAAACATTAAAGCAGGAATGAACTTTCTTTTCCCTGAGGAGTTGGTTTTAAAAAAAAATTAAATCTTCATTATTTCAGACCAATCAGCTGGTGGAAAAATCGGACAACCAGTCAGAATTCAGCTGGAATTGTAAAGATAATTGATGTGGCAACTTAGGGGGTTTTCTTTTAAGGTTGGCGTTAAATATGTTGTTGTTTGGTGGGGAGTGGTGGAATTCAAGCAGAGGGAGTTTTACTCTGTGGCTGGATTTGTTGTACATGATCTGGGGAGGGGGGATGGGGGAGGTAGTTGATGCTTGACAGTGGGCGCCTGAATTGGAAAAGTATTCCATTAGTTCATGCTAATATTGCTTATCTACGTGGGCACAAAAATACTAAAGTCCATAGGAAGGGCGTCGTGGGACAAACCCTTATTGATCAGGAATATTATAGTTTATTTTTATAAAGGACAACTTAAGGCAGGTTAGACGTGTGCACTGGCGAGACGCTTGTAGTTATTGAGTAATGAGGCGTTGCACAGACATATTTAGCTGAACAGTGAATGGATTATTATTTGTAACGGTGAGAGTCGGGGTAATTAGACCACTGCCAAAGTGCACACCGTAAAACTATACTTAGTGGTTAAAGTATGGACTGTGAAAACTATAAAACTATACTGTGTGGTTAAAGTATGGGCTGTGAACTAAATCAGTGTGATTAAGGTATGAACTGTGAAACTATATTGTGTGATTAAAACATGGACCATAGGTTTACCACCGGTCTGGTATTGGACTGGTCTGCACTGTCCAGGTTTTGAGTAGGCGATGTAGAAATTCTAAAATTTGAACCAGACGCCAGAACTTTGATTTTTTTTTTTTTAATTTTTGTTTTGACACAATTCCAGTTTTTTTGCCTTAACTCTTGGGTCTTACTATGTGCAAGTATTAGTTCTTGAGATTTTCAATGAATTTTCATCAGCGGCGAAGCAAAAGTCACCAAACAAATCATAATTTCCAACCCATCCTCCCCCATCTCACTCCTCTGCGTTTTTGGTTCTGGTAGAAGGTTGCAGCTCTGAAGATGAGGGCATCGCCTGGGACCCAGTGCAATACCTTAAAATGGATACACCCGACGATATAACTTAAAAATTCTTCATTTGAATCTGTGAGTTGTTGCAACCACATTGCAAGCCACGCAGTTAACCATTTATTCATGAAATGGAAAACCCACCTTATACCGATGGCAGGTGTTCATGGTGATTCAGTTACTGCACAGGGAGGGGATGTGAGGATGATGGAGATGCTGTGGCGCATAAAGCTTGGCGATCGATCTTGCACCTTCCCAATACTCTGGTGCTGGAGGCGGTGGTGGTGTCTTGAACAACAATAACAACAGGAAGTACTGAAAATGCACAGCAGGCTGATGAGGATCTGAACACTTATTGTTTCAGCTGTGACCCTTCCTCACAACTGATTGTTTTTATTTCAGATTTCCAGAATTCTCAATTTTCTTTCTACCTCAAGCATGATAATACATGGATCCGTTGTCAGTGTGTCAAGAGTTCTGTAATAAATCTTTAAAAATGCAGCAATGAAGATTTTTATCATTGAGAAAAATGTCTCTGCTTTTTGCAGCAAAATCCTAAACATAATTCTTTTATATTCATGTTTACAATTTGACTGCAAAGAAGTAATCCCATTTGTTTAGAATCATAGAATGGTTACAGCACAGAAGGAGGCCATTTGGCCCGTCGAGCTCGTGCCGGCTCTCTCTGCAAGAGCACTTCAGCTAGTCCCAGTTCCCCGCCCTTTCCCCGTAGCCCTGCAAATTTCTTACCTACAGATACTTAACCAGCTCCCTTTTGAAAGCCGCGATTGAATCTGCCTCCACCACCCTTTCAGGCAGTGCATTCCAGATCTTAACCACTCGCTGCGTAAAAAAGTTTTTTCTTGCGTCGCCTTTGGTTCTTTTGCCAATCACTTTCTTTTCTCTTTCAGTTGATGATTTCATCCTTTGGATACACATCACTCCTGCTGTAATTATGGACACGAGGAAAAAAAGATGTGATGGTAGGATCACTAATTAGCTTTATGTGTTGAAAGTTTTCCTCCTTTATTGTGGACAGTAGATGTGTGGTGTTAAGGTGTTGTGAATGTCACTTTTCCGATGCCTGTTTGCTGCTAGCTAGCGTGTTGCTATGCCCTTGGCGTTAATGGACTTTTAGTGGATTTTTGTCTGCGGGATGGTTTGTTAGTATTGTTTGTGCAGTGATAGTTGCATTTTGTATCCTATTTCTAAGGTGTGATCTGATTGTATCGATTACCACCAGTTGTGACTTGTTACCTTACTTTTTCTTTTGCGGAGGTCTTCTTGCTCGGGGGCAAATGGAAAGATGCCTCACCTCACTGCTCAGGGAGTGAAGTGTTGAGCCGGGGTGAGATATCTCTTTTTTCAGGGGGGCAGGGGATAAAACGGACAGGAAGTCCTCATCTGGCCTCTGTCATGCAACCCTGTCACAGCTGCCAACACAGAGCAACATTGATGGTGACCTGAGATCGGTCTACTCGTTCCTTAGCAAGATAACCAGTGTAGGATAAACTTATCATTATCTGAGTAATATTCTGACACAAAGACAAACCTGTGCTAATTTGTTGCTGGATTATGGAGATATCCAGCTTTTATAATGTTGCATTATCCTTTCATCACCCATTGGTTTTACACCGTGCAGTGCATTCTGGGTAGGATGATGTCACTGTGGCTGGCATGTGAACTACAGATAACACTTTTCAACTCCAGAATATTTTTATAGAGCTGCTGGAACTCCCACGGCGTTGAACATGGTAAGTTAGAGGATATCATGTCTCTTACCTACCTCTGTTGTGATTTTTTGGGGGTCTCTCTGTATATCTCGTGTCCTTTCTTTGTTTCTCATTGTCTTCTCCTTTTTGCCAGCTATATGTTTCTGTTCTTTGTGGTTATTTTTCTGTATTTCTGTGATTGCATCTTTTTTTGGGTTGAGGCAGGAGACGGTTTTGGATAGATGATGTTGGGTGACGTGAAACCCCCCCCGCCCCCCCCACCCCCTCAAATGTCGTCTATCCTACTGTGCTCAGCAGCTTGTTATGTTGTCGTCTATCCCTGTCAGAATCCCCGGAGCCTGATAGGAAAATAGATGGGCGGAAAAAAAAATAAGGCTGGCGCTGGTAGCAGGATGGAAACACAGTTTTTTATGAGTTCGGGACAGGCTGAGGCTTGGGAGCCTGCAGGGAAGGAAAGGTTTTACAAGAGTGAGGGCCCAGGGCAGGGAATCTACAGGATAGGGAGAGTGGCCATTTGAAAGATTAAAAAGAATTAAGGGCTAGGGGCTCAGACAGAAGCCAAAGGAAAATCTGTAAATGTCAGGGCTGGGAACCTTCAGAGCTGCCCAGAAGTGGCAGGGAGAACATTTAAAGAGTAAGGAAGCAAGCAGGTAAAGCAAAATTCTAAATGGCTCAGGGCTACATCCAGGAAGGTGCTGGGAGGGTGGGAAAAGCGGGGGAAGGCAGGGGATGGATGCTGAGCAACAATATTGTGGAGGTGATGGCCTAGACTGGGGGGACTGGGAGACGGATAGAACATGCACTAAAGCACCGCCTATTGTTTTGACGCCTGCACTGCAAGGTAAGTAACAGTAAATGGAATGATATTGGATGTGAAATATAAGCGTTAGCCCAGGTGTTACAGGAAGTAAGTATTACAAAACAGAAAGTCTCAAGAATATCGTAAATGGATAGATATTTTTAGTCGACTAGAATTCTCTGCAGTACATAGCTGACTACCAAGCTACCATCATACATTGCTTGAAGTGAAATCCACCTCCTACCGCCACCTCCACCCCACCCCCCCACGTCCAAGCAGGGTGCAAAATGTAGTGGCGGATTCCTCCAAAATGCAGCAACATTAAGAGTTCCTGATGTGGATGGCTTTTTTGTTGAAATTTCAAATACAAGCACCCAGAGTTCCATTCCCTTTTCCTTTTTGGGGTGACCCTCCTTTTCCAGGTTACTTTCTCTCCTTTCCCTAGTTGGTTGTCCCTGAAATGCTTTTCATCCTTGTTTGAGTTAGCTGAGGTGGTTGCTTTCAAAGCAGGTACTCGGATTTCTGTAAGAGCGACCCAGGGAGGATTCTCCCTTTTAGTTTTGCCTCACTGACTGTGGGTAAGCACCTGCTCTCCATTTGGTCCCTCCCCTAAGTGACACGCCTGAGATCAGGCACTTGGGAGCATTGGAGTTAACAGCCTACTTGTCACTGAGTGATCTGAAGACCCAATGCAATTTGTAAAGCAAGCACCCCCCCAGACATGGATATGAGCAAAGAATTTTATTTTTCATTAAAATTATGTACTTGAACCAGGGAGCAGGCAGCATCTTTCTCCAGTATGAAGCACTATGCAAAGTGGCATCACATGTTGAAACCCTAAGGATCAGGAGCGCAAGGATGCAGGTTCAATTCCCCACTTCTGCCCAGTTACTGAACTGAGCTGAGCGGAGTGGGGAAGTACCAAGCGGAGGTTCCAATATCTTCCTAGGAGAAGGAAAAATCGGGTCCTCTCAACAGCAGACACATCCACACAGACTGGGTGAATGATTTCAATCTCAGCTTCAGCTATTGCTCGGATTTCCTTCTCTCATTTGTATGATGTTTGCCAATACTCTCTCGGGCCATTAAGTGCCACACAGCAGCGACGGTCTCCAACCTTTTTTTTTGCAAGAGGAAGACTGGCAGCAATACTGAACCAATGGCTTAAAATCACCTCCCTTCCTGCAATGAAGTGCCGGAATGTCAATCCAATCCAATCCTATTCACTGATTACTTCCATGGACGAAACGATCTGTGAAAATGACTGTCACCCAGACTGACCTGCCCTGCAGGCAGAAAGAGAAAAAAAAATGCAATGGGTAGCCTTACAATGAGTACAATTGGAAAAACGCTGGGAAAACTCAGCAGGCCAGGCAGCATCCGTGGAGAGAGAAACAGAGTTAACGTTTCAGGTCGAAGACCTTTCGTCAGACCTGGCTGGCCTGCTGAGTTTTTCCAGCGTTTTTCTGTTGTTATTTCGGATTTCCAGCATCCGCAGTATTTTGCTATCGAATGAGTACAATTAGTTGCTTCAGCAATGTTGATTGTTTTGGCTGGCAGGTCCATTCTAGCATCGCTCCGTAGGACGAGTCACCAATCTCAGCCGTGCCATTCTAAGGAGAACCCAAGCGAAAACCAGATGGTTCCCTGCGTAAAGTGGGGGAGGGGGAAATGAAGTAAGAGTCACCCCCGCCCAGGCCTTAATTCCTCGTGGGTAGTTTCAGACCAGCATTGGTGGAGGCCGAGGACCAGGTTTCCTGTCTGCCCGGGGAGATTCACAGCATAGGGAAACCCAGGAAAGGGTTCAAAATCAGGAGTTTCACCTTCAAGAAGAAACAGGGTAAGCGTCCGGGAACCCAGAAACAAGGTATAATGGCCCAGAAATTGATCTCGCTCTGTTCCCGCGGGGGTAAGCCTTTCCCGCGATGTCTCACCTCGCTTATGCTTTTTCTGATCCAGCTCGCACGAAATTGATGTTCCAGACATCAGCTGTGCTGGGCTTGCGTATCCCAGCGGCGTAGTGAATTCGTGCGAGCTGTGGGATCACGTGACTCAGTTAGAGCCAATGGCAGCACACCATCTTCCATTCATAAGTCTCACAGCATGGCTGAGAGACTTATGAATCTTACACCCCCCCAAAATAACAGCTAAACCTCAATTAAATTTAAAAAAAACCATCACATTAATAAAATAAGTATAGTTAATTAAATTAACCATTTTAAATAAAAAATTAAATTTTTGAAAAAATTTAAAATCTTTTAAAAAGTTATAAAAATAAACTTACCTGTCTTTAAAGTCTATAAAAAAGATATACCTGTAAAAAAAATTCAAAAAAATACTTAATTCACTACTTACCTTCTTAAAAGCGGGTCTTACTCCTCCTTTTTACATTTCCAAAATCTTCCCTACTTACCTGCGCGTCCAAAGCATGAAGTGCACAGCGTGCGCGCAGCCTGTAGCGCGCACGCGATGCACTCAGGCCCCGCCCCCTTTTCGGAAGAGCAATTGCCGGTTTTCAGCGCATGCGCAGGGCATGCAGAAAACCGGCAATTGGAGTGGGAATACGCGAGAGTATGCAGTGCGTACTCTCGCGTCCCGGGATCAATTTTCGGCCCATAGTGATTAATACTGAGGCGGGTTTGTGCATATCTGTAGGCTGTTCCACCCACTGCTACTTCATTGTGGTGTTTTAGAGGGATTTCTTTTGAATTTCTATGTTAATTTTGAGAAGTTACTGAAGACCGTGTGAACCAATACAAAAATCATGTTGTGCATCCCCCACATACCTATTTTGTGACAGACAGGATGAAAGATGAAGGCAGTTTAGGTGTCGGCCACGGCTCAGTATTAGCAATCTTGCCTCTGAGTCAGAAGGTTGTGGGTTCAAGTCCCACTCCAGAGACTTGAGTATAAAATCCAGGCTGACACTTCAGTGCAGTACCGAGGGAGTGCTGCACTGTCGGAGGTGCCGTCCTTTGGATGAAATGTTAAACCGAGGCGCCGTCCGTCCTCTCAGGTGAACGTAAAAGATCCGATGGCACTGTTTTGAAAAAGAGCATGGGAGCCCTGCCCAATATTTCTATCTCAACCAACATCACTAAAAACAGATTATCTGGTCATTTATCTCATTGCTGTTTGTGTGATCTTGCTGTGCCCAAGTTGACTGCCGCGTTTCCTACATTACAACGAGTCCAATTCAAAAAAAAAAAAGTACTTAATTGGCAGTAAAGTGCTTTGGGACATCCTGAGATCTTGAAAGGCACAATATAAATGCAAGTCTTTCTTTATTCTGTTGGGACCTCATGAAAAGTCTAGTTGGAGTTCCTTTTATTTGAATTTGAATCAATCATAAGCTGCATTCTTCAGACTCATTTTAACCCCAAACGAAAGATGTGCCAGACCGTACTGAAGAACACAGTGGCAGTTCAAGCTCTGTATCCCCTGCCCCTGTCCCCACACGTAAAATTTCTTCGGTAAAATCCATGTTAAATGTTGGAGGAGAGGGGGAAAAGCCATTGATTCAAAAGGGTATTTAAATATTCCTCCAAAATTACCGAAGAACATTTTAGAAAGGCAATATGCAACAGAATTTTTCTCATTTTCACTGAAACGGAATATTCTGCTTTTGCTGCTTCAACCCTGCTCACCTGGCCAAGTCTGTGTCGCAATAAAATTGGGTATTAATGACCATTTGGCACAAAGTCGACAATGTGAATCTTGCCAAACAGCACACTCTGAACTAGTGCTGTTATGAAAAATAACACCAATGGATGGGGCAGTTATAATTGATGACAAGAAGATGGAGCCACTACATTTTAAACCCAGCTGGAATGCAGGCTGAGTTTGTTGCCAGGTAACCCATTTTTTTTTCCCCTGAAGAGAGATCAATGTCACAGTGAAGCCACCGCACAATAGGCCCTGGTATCCTTCAGACCCGGTGCTGAACTCCTTCACTTCCGTGAGCAGCTTTTACATTGCAAACTGTAGAATAAATGGGGGACAAGTTGATTTCACTGGTAAAGTTGGGATGTAGGCCTCAGAGCCTGACCAATATGCACGAGGCACTAATCCCATCCATGCAGGTTGCCAAGAAAATCTAAACTTTCACCTGATATTGGAAAAAATATATATTTGTCTCAATCTTTCGCTCCCATTTTTTCGTTGCTCTCCCTGCCCCCTTTTCAGCTCGTGTGCGCCAAAACCCATTGCCAACCAAAATAGGACAAGTTACCTCCTTCCAGGAACTTGCCAGTCCGACTCTATAACTGGAGATAGGTGAGAGCTGAGTGAGTTAGCTCTTATATTTCCCCCTTCTTCCTGTATGAGGAAATACTTGGACTTAGCATGGCACCTCACTGGATGAGTTTCAGAACTAATTGCGGAGAGGAGGGTAATAATAGACATGAGCCTGGTCTTATTGATAATTAGTCTGAATTATTCATTGTAGCTTCCTATTTCTGGCGCTTCATTGCCATGGAGTGAGGACAGGGGCAGGTTTCAGTCCCCTTGGCTCAGTCACTGATCAGGAGCATTCAGTGGGAAGGCATTGAATGGAAACTACGGTGTCTTACTGAGGAGGCAATCACACCTGGACCGTCCTTGGTGTATTGAGCTGTAGGAAGGATTAGGGCAACCTGGGGAACAGCTCGTGTGTCTGCATTCTCAGCTGCAGGGGTCAGGCCAAAAAGATAAAGGGATTAAAAATAAGGAAATATAAAAGGGGAAAACTTACCCCAAAAGTATAGTTTTAAAAAGAGTCTCGTTTTATGCGTTGTTTCAGACGAACATT
Source organism: Squalus acanthias (assembly GCA_030390025.1). Taxonomy (NCBI): domain Eukaryota; kingdom Metazoa; phylum Chordata; class Chondrichthyes; order Squaliformes; family Squalidae; genus Squalus; species Squalus acanthias. The sequence continues at coordinate 83,882,075 of CM059439.1, forward strand.
CTCTGCTCATTGAATCTTAGAAATTTTAGTACAATAAGGAGGCAATTGAACCCATAATGCCTGTCCCAATGCGAGCTCCCCCACTGAACCTATGTCCTCTAATCTCTTTCCTCTTTCCCCTGATCCTAATGTTGAAGGAACAGTCATCTATGTATACAATGGCCCAGAAATTCCGTTCACAGGCCTCCCGCGGGCGGAGGGCTGCGATCTGGAAAAATCTGTGCCTAGACCGGAGGGCTCCCGGGAGGCGCAGAGTTCCATTGCTGGACCTCTCCAAACTGCCGGTGCGCAGGGCCCACGGATCGCAGCGTCCCTGGGATCACGTGGGCCATGGGGAGCCAATCAGAGAAGGGAATCTCCCTTCATACATTTGACAGGAAGACCTGTCAAATATATGAATAGAGATCACCCCCAAAACATAGTAAAACTTAAATAAATTTTGAAAAAAATCACATTTTTAAAATGACTTTAAATTACAATAAATTAAGTATTTTAAACAAAAATTTTATTTTTTGAAAAAAAATTAAAGTTTTTAACGGGCCTAAAAATAAACTTACCTTTCTTTAAAGTATTTTTAAATGATAAATCAGTGGAAATTTTTTTAAAACTTTTTTCAACTCTTATCCTGGTACAAGCAGGCCTTACGCCTGCTTTTACCAGGCGTAAGGCCTGCTGTGCATGCCTAAAACCGGCATTTCCGTTGGCCCTACGGGTGAGTACACAGCGCGTACACGCCCCTAGGGACGCAATTTCTGCCCCAATGTATTCAGGAGGGACAGGGAAGAAGAGAAAGGGGGTGGCAGTAATAATCAAGGATAATATTACAGTTCTACAGAGGGACGATATACTAGAAGGTTTCAAAGACTGAATCTATTTGTTTAGAGTTAAGGAAGAGGAAAGGAGCTGTTACATTTCTGGGTGTTTACCGTTGACCCTCAAATAGTGAGAAGGAGATAGAGGAGCAAATCTGTAGGCAAATTTCAGAATATGTAAAAATAATAGAGCAGTAATGGGAGGGGACTTGAATTACCCTAATATAGACTAGGGGGGGTGGGGGGGGGGGAGGCGGGGTGGAGTGTAAAGGGCAAGGAGGGTGAAGAATGCCTAAAATGTGTACAGGAGACCTTTCTTAATCAGTATGTTTCTAGCCGAACAAGAAAAGAAGCAGTGCTGGATCTAGTTCTAGGAAAGTGGAGTCTGTTTCAGAGGGAGAACATTTGCGTAATAGTAGTCGTAATATAATTAAAGTAGTTCTGGAAAGGGACAAAGAAAAATCAATGGTGAAAATACACAAATGGAAGAGAGCCAATTTCCGTGATTTGAGAAGGGACCTAGCGCAGGTAGACTGGAAACAAAGATTGGCCAAAAAAACAGTAAATGAGCAATGGCAGGCCTTCAAGGCCTAGATGGTTCGAGCGCAAACCAAGCATATTCCCATAAGGAGAAAAGATAGAGCATCCAAAGCTAGAGCTCCCAAAGGAATTAGAGGCTAAAATAAAACAGAAAAAGAAGGTTTATGACAAATGTCAGGTACAGAATACAGTCGAAAACCAGGCAGAATAGAGAGTACAGGGGGAAATTGAAACAGGATACAAGGAGGTCAAAGAGAGAGTATGAAAAAAAATGAGCGGGTAACATAATGGGAACCACATAAAATGTAAAAGTAGAGTTAAAGGAATGGTGGGGCCAATTGGGATAAAAAACGGAATCTGCTTGTAGAGGCAGAGAGCATGGCTAAGGTACTGAATGAATACTTTGCATCTGTCTTCACAAAAGAAGAGGATGAATTTAATGTCACAGTAGAGGAGGAGGGAGCAGAGATATTGGACAGGATAAAAATAGATAGAAAGGCGGTGCTAAATAGGTTGGCAGCATTCAAAATTAACAAGTCACCCGGTCCAGATGGAAGGCATCCGAGGTTGCTGAGGGAAGCTAGGGTGGAGATAGCGGAAGCTCTGACCACAATCTTTCAATCCTCCTTGGAAATGGGAGTGGTGCCAGCGGACTGGAGGATTGCAAATATTGTACCGCTGTTCAAAAAAGGGGAGAGGGATAAACCTGCTAACTACAGACTAGTTAGTCTAGTGTCAATGGTGGGGAAACTACTAGAGACAATTGTCAAGGACAAAATTAATTCTCATTTGGAGAAGTATGGGTTAATAAGGGACAGCCAGCTTGGATTTGTTAAAGGCAAATCATGTCTGACTAACCTGATTGAGTTCTTTGATGAAGGTAGTGCATTGAATGTTGTATATATGGGCTTTCAAAAAGCATTTGATAAAGTACCACATGACAGACTTATTCGGAAAATACAAGCACATGGTCTTAAAACAATGGTGGTAACTTGGGTACGTAATTGGCTAAGGGATAGGGGACAGAGAGTAGTGGTAAACGGATGTTTTTCTGACTGGAGAGAAGTATGCAGTGAGGTCCCCAGGGGTCGGTATGAGGACCATTGCTCTTATATATAAATGACCTGGACTTGGGTATAGGGAGTGACATAAGAAAACTACTAGGCACTTGGTCTAAGCATTAAACAAAGCTTTAATCAACTGTTTTTCAACATGGAGATCTAGTTGTGTCCTTCACTGGTTCCTGTTGAGGAATGTCCTAAGCAAGCTGGGCCCATGCCTGAGTATTTATACTCTCCCTGGACAGCGCCACCAGCAGGCAGCCCAGTATTACTTCATACATGAATGACAAGATTCATGTCAGGGAGTACAATTTTGAAGTTTGCAGATGATACAAAACTTGGCAATGTAGTAAATAGTGAGCAGGATAGCAGTAGACTTCAGGAGGACATAGACAGACTGGTGAAATGGGTATACACATGGCAGATGTAATTTAATGCAGTTAAGTGTTAAGTAATGCACTTTGAGAGAAACAACATGGAGTTAAAGAATAATCTAAATGGGACTATTTTGAGGGAGGTGCAAGAGTAGTGGGACCTGGGGGTGCATATTCGCAAATCTTTGAAGGTGGTAGGGCAAGTTGATAAGGTGGTTAAGAAAGCGTTTGGGATACTTGGCTTTGTAAATAGGGGCATTGAATACAAAAACAAGGAAGTCATGCTAAACCTTAACAAATCACTGGTTAGGCCTCAGCTGGAGTATTGTGTATAATTCTGGGCATTCCACTTTAGGAAGGATGTCAAAGCTTAGGAGAGGATACAGAGGATGTTTACAAGGATAATACGAGGGATGAGGGAGAGATTGGAGAAGCTGGGATTGTTCCCCTTAGAGCAGAGAAGATTAAGGGGAAACGTAATAGAGGTATTCAAAATTATGAGGGGTTTTGATAGAGCAGGTAGGGAGAAACTGTTTCCTCTGGCAAGTGGGTCAGTAACCAGAGGTCACAGATTTAAAATAATTGGCAAAAGTACTAGAGGAGAAATGTTTCCACACAGATGGTTAAGATCTGGAATACACGACCTAAAAGAGTGGTGGAAGCAGATTCCATAGGAACTTTCAAAAGGCAATTGGACATGCGCTTGAAGAGGACTAATTTGCTGGGTTATGGGGAAAAAGCTGGAGTGTGGGACTAAATTGGACAGCTCTTTCAAAGAGCCGGCACAGGCGCAATGGGCCAAATGGCCGCCTCCTGTGCTGTAAGATTCTATGATTCTGTATGTTGAACCACCAACTTTCTGCTCAACGGTGGAATGCGTTGACCCATATTTTTGTGCAGATTGAGACTACCCAAGCTCATTTCACACAAGACCCTTGGGCGTCAGAAGCCCAAGGAGATCTTGAATCAGCTTCAGCTGCACTTGAACCAGGGTCCCAGAGATAAAATGCCACTGTTTAACCCACGGAGCCACCCATTTCCTACTGTGAGGAAAGCACTTTCTCAGCACTTCCTCCAAGCCACCTAGCTGGGAATCTGTAGGGATTCGTGGAAGCAAACTAATGTGCACTATTCCGTGACACAGGCTGCCTAATCATAACCATGTTTTCAAAATAATAGAGCTATTTGTTCTAATCCATCATCTTTACAATGACTTGACCTTGGACAATTTGGAAAGTCAATTGCTTTAAATCTAATTTAACATTTCTGTTTCTAATTCAACCTCCTCACTGATTTCAATTGTGGAACCTTGTGATCCTTTACAATGCAGTCAGCTGATGAAAACGGGGAATCAAATTTTGAGGCAAAAAGACTGCATCTCAGGCTCCCGAGAAGTAAAAATATGACATTTGCTCCAAGCTCTCAAAACTATAGGCTACTGTCCATATTGCCAACTGTGGTTAAGGAAATAAAAAAAACTTGCTTTATATCGCATCTTTCAGATCCTCGGGACATCCCAAAATGCTCTGCAGCCAACTAATTACTTTTGAAGTGTAGTCACTGTTGTTATGTAATCAGGCAATTTTTCCATAGTAGGTGCCACAAAAAACAAACCAGATAAATGGCCAGTTAATCTGTTTTGAGTGGTGTTGATTGAGGGAGGAATGTTGGCCAGGGCACCCTGACATCGCTCCTGCTTTTCTTTGCGGTTTGCCTTGGGATCTTTTATGTCTAACTGAATCATCAGATGGGGGCCTCAGTTTAATGGTATCTCTGACAATGCAACATTCACTCAGTGCGTCACTGAAGTGTCAGCCTAGATTATGTGCTCAAGGCTCTGGAATACACTTGAACCCGCAACCTGCTGACTCATAGGCACATGGAAGCTGCGATGCCCGAGAAGCTGCTATCTAATTGCCAGTTGGATGACATAAAGGTCACTCTCCCAGTCTTATCTCTTTCCAAGTCTGGTGACTAATGCACCAGAATAGGTCCATGTGTCCTCTCCACAGCGCTCCTAGCAGTAATGGCAGGGATGACATCATCTGTGTACTGTAGGTGGGAACTCCGATGAGAGCAGGAATGCCCATTCACAATAAACAGAAGCTGTGATACTTGGCAAGATTTTTTTTGTGGTGCTGGGGGTGGCACTTAGAGCACAGAGTGACTTGTTCTGGTGCAATGGTCACCAGATGGGTAGGGGAACTGGATAGCCAGGAACGGGTGACAATAAAGGAGGAGGGGAAATGGATGGCAATAGATGGAAGGTGGAAAGAGATGGTCTTCAAGGCAATGGGGCAGAAGGTGGGAGAGGCGCTTTAGGAGAATGGGAGAGAAGCTGGGAGCAGTGCTTTGGGGTGAGGGAAGAGGAATAATGCCATTATTAAACCTTCTTTATTAATGACCTGCATATTGATGTTTATTGTGCTGTAACTCCCCAACTAAAAAAAAAACAAGCTGTGAAAGAAAGCAGGCAGCTACAAAAGGACCTGGACAAAGACTGCGGTTAAAAAAAAAAAGAGGTCAGTACCATGACTTTCTCATAGAAAGGCGCCAAGTTCTCTTCACCGGGCATCCAGCTTCTCACAATTTAGTCTAAAGTCATCGGATTGAATAAAGTTGGCCCACTTCCTTCCAGAGTCCATCCGGCATCACAAAGATAGGTTGCAGCAGGCTGCAAGATCATGGCCAGAAAAACATCACGAGCATTGCTGGTGTTTAAATCAATCCACTGTGTTTGTGCTGGGAAAGCAAGAGCAGCTGGTGCACAATGCCTTGTAAAATATCCAAACATGTTGGTCTGAAATATCAGCAGCGGAGCCTTAAATGTGGCTTCTCCCAGCTGTTGAGCGTTTTTCCTAGACTTCATTATTGCCTGGAATTCTGTCCTTGGAGTGCAGGATTTAAATTTCAGCATTAACCATCACGTGCCAAAAGAGGGAGGGAGAACGGAATGGCCCACAGGAAGGCTCTGGGTATTTCCTTTGACGGGCCAGAACAAATTAGCGGAACTTTTTGAGGCCTCCATAGCCACCGAGGTCAATTTTGTGAGACATCTGACTTTTTTTTTACAGATGATTCCAGGGGTTCGGTGCCTGAGGTAGCAATGCGTTCCATTTTCCATCACTAACGTCACTCGCCTCGATCAGCGCACATTTCAGCTAGAGGAGGATTTTAAAAGCAAACCACAACATGAGGTTTGAGGCAAGGTTGAAATTATAAAACTGATGCAGTTTTTATTAATGCCGCACAAGAAGAAAAGGATAAGCTGCAAAAATAGGGAAAATGTGAGATATTTTCAAAAAGAAAAGTTCATTTGAAATAAAACTGAATCACATCAGATTACGATTACATCGGTAAAGGAAACATATGAGGTGGGGAGAGGGGGAGAAAGGGAATGTAAAGAATGAGGGTAAGGGGTAAGTAGTAAGGGACACAGGGGAGGGAATCGGGGAATTTATTCTAATTTCAGTCGATTTTACTGTCTAGCTCCATCACATTTTCCCTTGCATCATTTTAGCACAGTGTTTTTCATGCATCTTTACCTAGTTTTTCCTCTTGTATTGGCCCTGCTGTACTTTGGTGGGAAAGTGCCAAATGATGTACCAGGAGAAAGAAAAAATTGGAGGAAAAGTACTTCTGGGCCACTGTTGGCAAAATCTTATTGGCTTGTCAGAGACCTTTCTAGCCAAGGATTGTAAATATTGAGGGCAGAATCTAAAATGGGGGGAAAAGAAGAAGAGTATAAACATGGCTTTTTTTTAAAACAAACTTTCACCTACCTCGTATTGAAACACCAGTGCCACTCTGGGTTCACATGTGGGCTTGTGCCCATCACCCTACATATCGTCGAGTTCCAGATTTTAACTATTTCACTATTTCAGAAACAATGAGCAGCTGCCAGCTTTTCCCCTATAGGAATAGAGAGTAAAACAGCCAAATTCACCACTGGGCACTGTCACACAATCCCGAGTTGCCAGATGAGAACGGCATTGGTACAGAGGCCAAGTTGTAGGTTATCCGTCTGCCTGTCATCTTGGCCGCAGTGTGTGACTTTAAAAAAATATATATATATATATTTGTTCTTGGGATGTGGGTGACATTGGCAAGGCTGCATTTATTGCCTTTGCCCTGATAAATTGAGTGGCTTGATAAGCCACTTCAGAGGTCATTGAGGTAACTTGGTTGTGTAGGTAAGGGTGGAAGGTTCCCTTCCTTCAATGATACGAGCGAACTAGTTGTTTTTTTTTTGCGACATTCCAGCAACTTTCACGATCATTCTTTTGTTGCCAGCCCACAAATGACCAGGTTCATTAAATTCAATTTCCCAACTTGTGGTGGCGAGATTTAAACTCTCAACCTCTGGGTTGCTCGTCCTGGGTGCTAACTGCTACAACTACTGGATCCAATTTTTTTTTAAAAGATTGGATAGTTACAGGTCAAAATCATTGTCGTTCTTTTTTTTCCCCCCACCAACGTATCAACTGGGGCCATCAGAAACATCCGCCAACAGGTAGGAAATCTTAAAATGTGTCCGCAAACAAAGTGGAACATTTCATCGTCGCCCGCCCTGTTTTGCTGACGACACCAGCTTAACAATTGAACTTGTGATATTTTCTTATGCTATTGAAATATGTACCATGTTGTTGTTTTTTTTTGTTAGTAACAATTCAGATTTTAAAATATATAACTCCAAGAGTCACTTGTTTAAATGACAACACTGGCTGGTATATGTCCACCTTGTCGATGTTGAATTTCACGGCATCTTGGCTGCTTTGTTGGCCAGGTCAGGGGGGGAATTGTCCCCTGTGACCTGAACTTATGAGCAAGTGGACCGTCCTGGTTTCCCCTCCCGCCACTGGATGAGAATTATCTTTTTTGGTTAAAATTTCAAAGCAGGTTTCAGGATCTTCTTTTCCTCAAATAACAAAAAAACAAAGAGGGTATGGTACATTTTTGTGAATGAGGCTAAAGGTAAATGAGATGAGAAATGCCTCTTCCCTTCTGGGCACCCACATTCTAAATTAATTCCAGGTAGGGAAAACACACACACACACACACACACACACACAGGTACATTTACAGATGTGTGTTTTAAATAATAATCTGAATTTTTCTCTCATTTTATATTCCGGACAGAACAGATGCCGCCTTAATTTTTTTATTTCGCGCACAGGCGACGGTCTGCCAGCCCTGTTGAGAATTCCATTGGGTTTCCTGGGAATACTGCTGATTAGAACATCTGTGCTAAATTATTCTGCTTTCTAACCACACTTGTTTTTTCATGCTGAAAAGTTTTTTCAGACTACAGAGGTGTCATTAAGCCCTGTGGCACTCTCGACACAGAATCACACAGTTGCTTTATTTGATTGGGAAGTTTAGACTAGATGGTCAGCTTGGTCTTGCCTCCATACAATGAAGCTCTGACAGGATGAATGGAAAGAGCCTGTTGAAGAAAGTAATGTCATTCATGCCAGTCCACAATCAAGCTCTTTGTCAGTCAGTGACCTTTCCCATCCGGTATCAGTGCTAATGAATGATGTTGAAAGTTGCATTGGAGAGTCTGGACATTCAGTCAAACAACCTTACTGTTTTTATTTTAAAAAATAGTCCATTTCATGACTAAAAACCCTTATGTTGATGAGTACTTTTGGTGAATTGCGTTTTTCTTTTTCTCTATTTCTCCCTCGTTCCAGGTTGGCTTCACGCACCAATGCTATCCCTTTTGGTCAGGAAGTTGGGATGATACTGTTCCACCCCCTCCCCCCGCCACCAAACATAACAGCAACAGTCAATGATGTTCTTTGTTCAACTTGGCGAGAGTCATCTTTTCAGCCTAGTGGGAAGTGACCCACAGACAGTTTTCACTTCTTCCCCAGACAAGTGGGCTGAGACGATCCAAATTTGCCCTCTGGGAAAGTCCAAGAGAAAATGCCAGTCAAGGTTGGCATTCAAACCCATGTCTGGTACTCGGAGTCCAACACTCTTGTCATTGTAGTACCCAAACTCTCCTGGTTGAATAAACCTATTATCGGTATTTAAGTAAATATTGGGACCATTTAAAGCCAAGCCCTTTTGTGGATGAAGTTAGTGTAAAATAAACATTAAATCACACCTTTTAGACGATGAAATCTTTGATTGAGAATGGTGCAGCTTCGTTAAATCTGCAGTTCTTCATAGTTGTTGCAGAATTTTCTTTTTTTACTATATCGTACAGATAGCAACCTATTTCAAATAAAAATCGGAATGCCATCCATCTTTTGTTGAGATATACAAGACTGGGATCAGTTTCAGGACCCAGCGATTCATGGATTTGCCGGCGACTGGCACTGTGTTCTTTCCTTTGTTCCTGGCGATGGCGGGGCAACGACTCTGGAGCAAAGACGGCCCGAGCCAGGTGCCCAAATCATAAGGTACTGAAATTTGTGTCTGCTGTGAAACAACTGATATTTTTATAATGGATAGTACTTTTTTTCTAATGTCATTATTTTTGTGACTGACGGAACACTTTTGTTTAACGATATGGAAAAAAAAAACATTATTTTATGTTGATGTGACACGATGATTTTTGTCCCAGTTTGCTTGCAAATTAATCTTTAATTCCTGGAGATTCCAGGAGAAACCTGGAGGGTTGGTAACCCGAGTCTGACTCCCTACGCTTTACCGTTGCTGTCCCCTTAAGATTGACGTAAGTCACGTTCCGAGCCTTCCTTCAAGCTTTTTATTCCGTGGATAGGGCTCTTACGACAAAATCATGAGCCTCAACTCCCATCTTATTTTGGGAGGAGGGCGTACATGGTAACAACTGACTCTTGCTTCAAGCGTACCTTGATGGTGATGTACTGGACTTTACTGCACTGAAGGTAGTATTATCGGTTGGTATGAGCACAGCCATATTTGGTAAGCATTAAACAAAAATCAATGCACACAGGAAATACTGATGTGGCTGACAGTGTGATTGAACTGTAATAAACTTTCAATCCGAATCGTCCTATGTGCAGTTATTTTATACCAATGTTTATTATGTACTGGAATAAAAGGGACAGTGGCAGCATGGATACAGAAATGGCTAAGTGACAGGAGTCATGATGCGGAGATGTCGGTGTTGGACTGGGGTGGACAAAATTGAGAGGTCGCACAACACCAGGTTATAGTCCAACAGTTTTATTTGAAATCACAAGTTTTCGGAGCTATCGATTGCCCCTTCCTCAGGTGAGGGGCAATCGATAGCTCCGAAAGCTTGTGATTTCAAATAAAACTGTTGGACTATAACCTGGTGTTGTGCGACCTCTCAATTAAGTGACAGGAAACAGAGTAGTGGTGAATGGTTGGTTGTTTTTCAGACTGGAGGAAGGTATACAGTGCTGTTACCCAGGGGTTGGTACTAGGACAACTGCTTTTCTTGATATATATTAATGACTTGGACTTGGGTGTACAGGGCACAATTTCAAAATTTGCAGATGACACAAAACTTGGAAGTATAGTAAACAGTGAGGAGGATAGTGATAGACTTCAAGAGGACATAGACAGGCTGGTGGAATGGGCAGACAGGTGGCAAATTAAATTTAACGCAGAAAAGTGCGAAGTGATACATTTTGGTAGGAAGAATGAGGAGGGGCAATATAAACTAAAGGGTACAATCATAAAGAGGGTGCATGAACAGAGAGACCTGGGGGTATGTGTGCACAAATCGTTGAAGGTGGCAGGGCAGGTTGAGAAATCGGTTAAAAAAGGATACGGAATCCTGGGCTTCATAAATAGAGGCATAGAGTACAAAAGCAAGGAAGTTATGATGAACCTTTATACAACACTGGTTTGGTCTCAACTGGAGTATTATGTCCAATTCTGGGAACCCCACTTTAGGAAGGATGTGAAGGCCTTAGAGAAAAGATTTACAAGAATGGTTCCAGGGATGAGGAACTTCAGTTACGTGAATAGACTAGAGAAGCTGGGGTTGTTCTCAGTGGAGCAGAGAAGGTTGAGAGGAGATCTGATAGAGGTGTTCAAAATCATGATGGATCTAGACAGAGTAGATAGAGAGAAACTGTTCCCATTGGCAGAAGGGTCGAGAACCAGAGGACACAGATTTAAGGTAATTGGCAGAAGAACCAAAAGCGACATGAGGGGAAAACTTTTTTACACAGCGAGTGGTTAGGATCTGGAATGCACGACCTGAAAGGGTGGTGGAGGCAGACTCAATCCTGGCTTTCAAAAGGGAATTGGATAAGTACCTGAAGGAAAAAAATTTGCAAGGCTACGAGGAAAGGGCGGGGGAGTAGGACTAGCTGAAGTGCTCTTGCAGAGAGCCGGCATGGGCTCGACGGGCCAAATGGCCTCCTTCTGTGCTGTAACCATTCTATGATTCTATGTACTGCAGTGTGCCACCAGAAGCACTAATGTTTATGAAGATTATTGTGATCCTGCATTTTGCTGATGCTGTTAAAGCTCGTTGCAAGAGACTGCCACACTTGACTAATCAGCTGATTGATTAGAGCAAAAGATCAATTTTTCCTCCCTTAATCTTTTTCCTAAGTTGAAAATTACTGATTTGTTTTTCTTCTACCTTTCTACTCCTACTCTCCACTTGGAGCTGGAAGCAACTCTTTTTTAAAAAAAAAGTATAAATTGTTCAATTTAGAAATTGCGCTCACTGATTGCTCCCATTTTGGATGGTATGGTATTGCACAGCTATGGGGAACATCTCTACAAAAGGGGGAATCAGTCTGTGCTATGGGGAGCCATTAAAAATCTTCAGATTGCTAGAAGTGTGTTTATTACTGAGCCATTAGAATAGAATTTTCTGTATTCCTGCATTGAAATGTAGCACATAGTTTACCACTGGCACAGTCTTAATGGTATGTTGGAAGAAATCACGCTATTTTATTGCTTCAATAACTGTTAATGAAAGGTAGTAATGGTCTTATTTCTTCTTTATAAACCAATAAAAAGGATTAACTTTATTCACATTTAAAAACAACTTTATATACAGTGGCTTTCAACCTCTACTAACAGAGCTCCGACTCCTCTTCAACCAACATCACCACATTGCTTGTTGTACGCAAATTGGCTGCCTTGTTTTCCTACATTACAACAGTGACTACACTTCAAAAGTACTTCATTGGCTGTAAAGCGCTTTGTGAAGGTTGTGAAAGGTGCTATATAAATGACAAGCCTTTCTTTCTTCTCTACCTGATGCAGATAGTGCCAAACCGGTTGTTAATTGCAATATCATCACATGCTGCTCGTTAAGTGAAGGTATCTAAATTACATATTCAAATTGATATGAAACAGATTAAAGTGAAGTTGTGAAGGATCACTCGGTCGGGTGTCTCTGATTATTATCTGTCTGTGCTCAGAGCTCCAGTATGCACCTGGGCCACCATAGAAAATGACCACTAGGGTATCCACTGGTTCACTAGAAGCTTTCCATAACTTTTGGGGACTGCAAGGGATTGATTGCTTTACTGATTCAAATTTGACAATTTTTTTAAGTTAATGGTTATTGAGCTTTTTTTTACAGTCGGAGCAGATTGCCCATTTTTAAATTAGTGGTGTTTTGCTTAGAATGGGAGGCATTGTGTTAACAGTTTACACAAAACAGGATACCTGCTGAAGTGACAAAACAGCTGTAAATTCTACTATATCCCTACAAGCTTTAACCTAAATCTTGAAAATAGTGTCCAGTCCAAATCACCAAGATACAGCGAGCTTTGCTTCTGAGAAAAATAATTTTGAATATTGGTGTTTCAAAGGGTTCATCAAAGAAATCATACAATGATACCTAAATTGATGATGAAGTCTCATTGTTTGGAAGAATTTTTTTTTAAAAATCCAAGTTCAATGATGGAAACAAATACGGTGGCTCATAGCAAAAGTTAAAAAAGGCTACATCTGAGTTGTCACTTACTCTCTACACCGATTAAATATCATTAACGGAACTAAGTCACAAAGAAACCCAGGGAGGTCAGCTCCTCCGTTTCTGAATCTTCCCCGGGGGTCACCCCATAAAAGGTGGGAGGTCATTACAAGAAGGGACCCAGTTTTAGGTTTCCCGTCAGCAATGGGCGTGAGGGCGGATTTAAGGTCATTGGTGTGTTTAGTTTAGTGGCAGTAATCATTTCCAGCTGCATTAAATCTACATCAGCGAGAGACTGCCAGATTCCCACGCACATTTGAAACACTAAGAAATAAAATATTACGGCAGTATTACTTGAGTAACAGGATATTTGGGCAGGGTGGGCAAAATCAGTGATTAAATTTAGTGAGACTCATTCAGCTGTTGTGCTCCTCAGGTCGCTTGTCAAGGGTAGGTTAGTTTTAACACCTGAGAACTCATTTTTAATGTGGAAGCAAGTCATCCTCGGTTCCGAGGGACTGCCTAAGAAGAAAGAGAGTTTTTAACAAGCATATGACCACGATCTCTGATCCAGATTTCTCCTCAATCTGTGAAAAGAGCAAACAGACTGGCTCATGGTGCAGCAGTGAGCCATAAAGACCAGGAAGGTTCCTGGTCCGATCCCTGGTCCACCCTGTTAGTTTATTTCAGCCACAGTGGAGGTGGGAGAGCTGGAATTACCCAGAGCAGGGTTCACACTCTGTCTCACCATCTGCTGGTCGCTGCTGGAAGTGCGGATGTTTGGTAAGCAATCATTGGGCTAAAGGAGGTCGCTGAGGTAGGCCAGGCCATGGAGGCATTTGAAGGCAAGGATAATGATTTTGAAATGTATCCAAAGGAATATACGGAATCAATAGACGGTAGTGAGAACTGGGTCGATAGAAGTGCAAGGCTTTGAATAGCTAAGAACCTGGGCGGTGGGACTTTCTGAATGAATTGCAGTTTATGGAGGGTGGAGATAGAGTAGGAATGAGGTTGAGTCCAATCCAGAAATGATAGCGGCATGGACCAGAGCTTTAGCAGCTGTGGGATATAGGCACCTGATGCTTAAAAGGATGGTAAGAGGCGGTCTTCATGATTAAACAGATGTGAGGAAAAAACTCAGCTTGGGATCAAGCAACACACCACAATTCCACACCAATAGACAGCCTGATGGAGTTAAGAGAAGAGCTACATCGGAGCTCAAAAAGGAGTCTTCAGTTTTGTCGGTATTGCTGTACAGGAAACTTTGATTCATCCCAAGACTCGGTTATCAGACAATTGGCGAGTCGAACAAAAGCCTTGGCATCGAAAGAGGAGGCAGATAAAACTGGGTGTCATGAACGGACTTGTTTCTGGCTGATGTTACATGGGCAAAATATCGATGATGACAAGGCCGGGGGGCGGGGGGGGGGGCGGGGAATCAAGTATGGAGCCCGAGGATTAACAGAATAAAGCATCAAATCACCTGAATAGTCACAGCTAAAACTTTGAAGAACATAAAGCTCTGTGAATTTTCCCCTCGCTCCACAAAAGCTGAGCCAGGGTAGTTCCAGGATTCCAGTCTGACACTGCAATCCTCAGTTTGCAACCCTGACCACATACAGTTCACAGAACACAGAAAGATCATTTATCAAAACAGGAAACAACAACGTTCCATAGAGTACTTGATCTGTTCTGTCTACTTATCCTCAGAACCTTTATCCCAGTCTAGATATTCATGTGGCTTATTTCAAAGCAGTTATTTAACAAAGCATTAACTGGTTTAGACAGGAGTTTATTCCATTAATCTGTGGGGAAAGACATTTCTTATGTACTTGAGGCTTATTAATTCTACATAGAATTGCATCATATTCTGAGATCACAGTCCAAGTTAAATAATCTGTTTACATCTATGTTATTCCAGCCTCTCAGTGTTTCACATCTCAGAATTATCCTTGTTATAGTTCACTGAACTCTCTCAAAACCATTAATGTCTTTTGAACATAAGAACATAAGAAATAGGAGCAGGAGTAAGCCATTTGGCCCCTCGAGCCTGCTCCGCCATTCAATGAGACCATGGCTGATCTGATCTTGGGCTCAGCTCCATTTCCCTGCCCGCTCCCCATCATAACCCTTGACTCCCTTATTGTTCAAAAATCTGTCTATCTCCACCAGAAGAAATTCCTCCTCATCTCTGTTTTAAATGGGCGACCCCTTATTCTGAAACTATGCCCCCTAGTTCTAGATTCCCCCACGAGGGGAAACATCTTCTCTGCATCTACTCTGTCAAGCCCCCTCAGAATCTTGTGTTTCAATAAGATCACCTCTCATTCTTCTAAACTCCAAGGTTACATGCTTATAATTGAGCTTGTTTCAACTAAACACCCTTGAGATGTATCCCATTTCTTGGTTGGTCTTGTTGATAGCCCCACGGTGACTAGTTGATGGTCACAACCTTTTTCTTTTAAACTTTTCCTGATGGACATTATGTACATGTGTTTCATATTAAAATATGCATTTTCTTACCCATATTGGAATTCTTGTGCCATTCGTTAGCCTATCCACTTAATTTGTTTAGGGGCCTTTGAATACAATCAACCTCACCTGGCCACAGAGCTTGGTATCAAAAGCCAATTTTATAATACCAGTCCCTTCCCTATGCTATTTGAAGAGGAACAGCCTCTGTCATAGGAACAGGAGGAGGCCATTCAGCCCCTCAAGCCTGTTCCACCGTTCAATTAGATCATGGCTGCTCTGTACCTCAACTCCCTTTATCCGCCTCAGCTACATATCCCTTGATACCCTTAACTAAAAAAAAATCTAGCAATTCCAGTCTTGAAAGCTCCAATTGTCCATTGGGGGAGAGAATTACGGATTTCTACTGCCCTTTGTGTGAAAAAGTGGTTTCAGATTTCACTCCTGAATGGCCTGGCTCGAATTTTAAGATTATGTTCTCCTGTTGTTGATTCCCCCACCAGAGGAAATAGTTTCCCTGTATTTACCCTGCCAAATACTGTCGAACTTGTCAATGCCCCCAGCAAGAACATTTATCATCCCTTTATTTTTACATAATGAGGAGAGCATAGATCATTGTGTTCTGGTAGGGTTTTAGGAATTCTGTTCGTTATTTTTATATTAATTACTAAGATTTTTATATTTTTAAATCATCACTCTGTTCTGACCACCAATTGAGCAAGTCATCTTGCACGGTAACAAATGTTGAAAATCACAGACACTTGAAGGAGGAACCAGTGTCACCAATCATTTTTTAAGTTTTCATATTTAACTGTGCTTTCATGCAGCCCGAGCAAAGGCCAGGGCCCAGAGGAATAACGTGTTTGATCAGACAGTTCGATAAAATTCTACAGCGGCACAAGGCAAGGTGGAAATGTCAGGTGGACTTGCATTTCATTGCCCGACGTTTCATAACAGAATCAAGGTCAGCTTGAGCATGAAGTGAGTTCTGATATCGAAGGCCTGTGCAGAAAGTACAGGTGGGTTCACAGTCAGAGCACGATGCTTCTGTCAGCAGAAATAGCGTGAGGAACTGGCATTTTAAATAGCCTCGATGCTTCTGGTCATTATCACATTGCTGTTTGTGGGAGCTTGCTGTGCGCAAATTGGCTGCCACGTTTCCTACATTACAACAGTGACTACACTTCAAAAAAGTACATCATTGGCTGTAAAGTGCTTTGAGATGTCCGGTGATCGTGAAAGGCGCTATATAAATGCAAGTCTTTCTTTTATTTGAAAATTTGTTGGGAGGAGAGAATGAATTGTACTCTGTAGTCAATACTAAAAATAATGCGATTTTTTTTTGCAGGATGGTACACAAGTGACAAATCACTTGCTTTAATAACAACAACAACTTGGGGGAAAAATTCGGTATCGACCATTTTGGGGCGCTAACTTTAGCAGCCTAATTAGTGCCGGTGACTGCGAAATTGAGTTTTAGCGCCCCAAGAGGGAAGTGGAGCGCTAAGTCAAGCGCTGCACACTTCTCTTGGGGCGCTAATGTCGGAGAGCAGGGCGCTACCTTCAGAGCGCTAATCAAGTTCCGGCGCTGTCAATTAGAAAGTCGTCAGACAGACTGGCGCCTTCCAGTTCTTAAAGGGGAGGTTCAATCATGCTGCACAGTCTCACTCTGATCATTTCTGCTTGACCTCCCAATGACCCTTTAAATAGCGCCCTGGGAGCGGCAATCCCAGTATCAACGCCTGCTATTTCTGTCATTCTCAGCGCCAGGCAGTAAGGATGGGGAAGCGACTGAATTTCGCATCCGGGGTGCTAACGGGGACGTTGCACACTCATTGACATCACGGTCTGAGCGGCGCTAGAGGGCCAGGTGCTAAGTGTTAGCTCCGGCGCTAAATGTCGACTTAATTTCTCAGGCGCCGTTGGAATCGCCGCACCCGGGCGACAAGCCCTTAGCGCCCCACCCGGGTGCTAACAGGACGCGCTAAGGTACCGAATTTCTAGCCCCTTGCATTTATATAGCGCCTATAACGTAAGGCGCTTGGGATCATCTTCAATTCGGCTACTGTGATATCCAACTTGAAACTGTCAAAAGTAACAACTCATGGTTTCGACCGCAGCAATGCTGGCAGCGTTAACAGTACCCATGCACTGTGTGGCTGCTGTTTTGCTCAATGATTTGTCTAAACAGTGACCTCGTCCATTAGCAAATCAGATCACAAAAGGATAGTTCGATCACACTGAGAACAGAAAATTGGAGGGTCGTGAGATCTGGAATAGAAACATCTTCAATTTGAATAAGATAAAAGGAAAAAAACTGAAATGTTGGAAATACAGCCAAGACTAATTCTAAAATAAGATGATGCTGATCCCTTCCCATGACCAAAAAATCAATCCTGATTTACCCACAATTCCCAGCACATCAAAAACATCGAGAAAATAAAGTATGAATAGCACCGATCTCTTCACTGCACATTTTCACTGTGATGTGATGGTAAAAACAAAATCCTCAATCCAGTTTGTTGTCCTTGCATGGGGCCTGCGCTGGAATCTGTACAGGTAAATCTAATGGCTGTTACTGTCCTAGAGCTTCTGAAAGCAGGTTCACAGACAGTGTTGGTGTTGGCTGAGGATCTGAAATGAGCAGCTTATCTATTTATGATTATCTATTGTGTAGCAGGTATAATGTGGGTGGTGGCACAGTGTTGGGTGCATTTTAACAATAATGTCAGATGGGAGCTGCCTGAGCCAACTCCCACCATCCCACCATGACCGTCTGATTCGCTTTGCATAATCCTCTGTCTTCACATCCACCAACCGGTAAATGGCAGGACGGGATCAGGACATACATGGGAAAATCGGGTGTGTTCTGATCCCGTCCCGCCATTTACCGGGTCACCTTATTTTACATGTCCTTTCCCACCCCTCCATTTCTGCCTGTAACTTTTTCATGCATTGCCTTCATGGTCTGCCCATTAGTACCCGTGCTCAGCTCTCGATTTCCCACCCCGCGTGTGTCTGTGACCTTTCCAAATATGCTTTTGAACTTAATTCTTTTTATGTGTCTGTGGTGCTGAATGTGTATCAGTCATTTATATATAAGATGACAAAATGTATAAGATTATCCAGTTTTCAGAATGCCATTACTGTATTATTTCCAACCTTTAGTTCAGGAAAGTGGAGATGACATTCAACGGCATTACCATCGCCGAATCCTCCACTATCAACATCCTGGGGGTCACCATTAACTAGAAACTTAACTGGACCAGCCACATAAATACTGTGGCAACAAGAGCAGGTCAGAGGCTAGGTATTCTGTGGCGAGTGTCTCACCTCCTGACTCCCCAAAGCCTTTCCACCATCTACAAGACACAAGTAAGGAGTGTGATGGAATACTCTCCACTTGCCTGGATGAGTGCAGCTCCAACAACACTCAAGAAGCTCGACACCATCCAGGACAAAGCAGCCCGCTTGATTGGCAACCCATCCACCACCTGAAACATTCACTCCCTCCACCACCGGCGTACCGTGGCTGCAGTGTGTACCATCTACAAGATGCACTGCAGCAACTCGCCAAGGCTTCTTCGGCAGCACCTCCCAAACCCGCGACCTCTTCCACCTAGAAGGACAAGGGCAGCAGGCGCATGGGAACACCACCACCTCCAAGTTCCCCTCCAAGTCACACACCATCCTGACTTAGAAGTATATCACCGATCCTTCATTGTCGCTGGGTCAAAATCCTGGAAGTCCCTCCCTAACAGCACTGTGGGAGTACCTTCACCACACGGACTGCAGTGGTTCAAGAAGGCGGCTCACCACCACCTTCTCAAGGGCAACTAGGGATGGGCAATAAATGCTGGCCTTGCCAGCGACGCCCACATCCCATAAACGAATTTAAAAAAAATCAGCCATGATCATATTGAATGGCGGAGCAGGCTCGAAGGGCCAAATGGCCTACTCCTGCTCCTAGTTCTTATGTTCTTTAACCTTCATTAAGTGGACAACCCCAGGTCTGACCTGGTGTAACATACTTGGTTTATAATTTCAGTGTGTAGTTGTGGAATTCTGCTTGAGTTCATTCATGGCTTTTAAGAATGTCACAGCAAGCAACAACCAACTTCTCTCTGAATTTTTCACCAACGTTTCTAGATCCAGCTCAGCACTAAATACAGATCGAGTTTGTCAGCACTTTTGCCGATACTGCACTACTGCACTATCTTCGACTTGTCACTTGGTTTTTGTTAAAATATAGCCCCAAGCCCATTATTCAGAAGCCATTTGCTAGGTTTAAATGCAATAAATGTGCTGCGGTATTTTACACAGCAGTATCTTTTTCCTACAGGAAATTTTCCAATTTGACTGGCGTTACGTAGTCTGAATTAGGGACTCTCTGATATTTAATCACAGCGAAGAACATAAACAGTTACACTTTCTGTTACTGTTTTACTCAGGGAGCCATTAATTGTTTAACTGAACGATCCAAACTCAAAGCTTCCAAAGATTGCTAATTGAAATAAGTAACCAGTTTTTAACCAGGGCAGCTATTAATCTTCCCCCACAACTGCAATAAAGAACGTTGCATAGAAGGCGCATGAGTTACTTAAAGCATTATAAATGTACAGCAGACTTAATGATTAATGTGGGATTCTAATGCCAAATGTAGCTAGGTTGTAAACCGCAGTCTAAATAGATGTGTCTTAATTGAATCACTCTAGGAATAAGCAAGGTGCTGCCTCTCTCCCAGCATTTTTAATAGTCGAACAGTTTGAAAGGTATGCAGTTGGCATCTATGTGTCTTTTAATTGCCCAACAACTTAACTCCTTTACTCACTCCTTCAGCAGTGGGTTTTTATTCACATTAGTTGGCGAATTGTAAGTAGCAAAATGAATGGCTCGGAAATTCCTGTGAAGTGTATCTGCGCATCTGGATTAAATCAGTAGCAGAGGCTTCTTCACAGAAACACCTCTGTGTTAAATATGCCTCTCAAGTGTTCTGAATAATCCCAACTATTATGACTCAACTGTGGGGCGTGTGTTTGTCTTGATTGCTAAATCCCTTGGGGAAACGCCCTAAAACTCCCAGACACTGGAATGGCTGAGCTTCACTGTTCCTGTCAGATGCCACTTTAGGCCGCTCCTGTAATCCTGTTATTTGCTTCTCTCACTACCATGCTCTTGGGTACAGAAGACGCATGTCCCGTATTGTAAAATTATTCCGAATTAATTTTGCCCATGAGATTTGGCAATGCACCTCACGTGAGCAGATCGCACCTCGTGTGGTCTGTGTACTTACCTTCATCTCCTTTCCAGCAGACCGTTGAAAGATAATTCACAACGATACTTTTCTGCTTCTGTAATGGCCATCCGACCGACCAGGTTCCCTGTGTTCCCAGTGGAATTTCCATTTTCCTGTCTTCTCCGTGGTGCCTTCCAATTTTTCCAGATTTCCTTAGTCTCCCAATGTCCTGTCCATCCCATTCACTTTGGGTCTCAGCTGGTTCCTCCCATTCTGCTGTGACCTCCGACAGGCTCCATCTAATTCCAGGGTAACACTCCGAAGACTGCATGGATTCAAAACCCCCAACCCTTATATTACCTCAATTTAACTTTTTTAAGTGAAATCAAAAAAATCCAGAGCCTCAGATTTGATAAATCTTAAAAGTTGGATTTATTTGCTGTGCTGCGTGAAGACTGAATGGCCAAAATCCAGACCCTCCTCCCCTGCCCTCTCCCCGCCTTTCTGTGACAGGCCCACATCTCTCTCTCTCTCTCTCATGCCAGTTTGACCTGTTTGTGTTCCATCTGCACTCTCATGTAAGTCACAGTGTTACAGATTGCTGATATTATGTTAGTGTCTGACTGCATGCTCATTTTGCCAAGTAGTCTTTTAAGGCTGGAGGGTGGATGTGTGAAAATGCTGGTACGTGTTTGTTTAATGCAGTCCCTGGCCTACAGGAACCTGCAAATTTGTTTTCTCTGGTTAAGAGTCCACTTTTACTTGGTTAAAAAATATTTGGGGGTTTCCCTTTATATTAAGCGGTAAGTCCTTGTTATCCCTTTGGAGGTCCAAATCTGAAGGAGGATGGAGGAGGAACATGGTGAAACAAGGCAGGTCATTGTGCTGGGGATGTGAACATGATTGCATACTGCGGCCCACATTTCAGCGTCCATCCAGTCACAGAGTCGCCTTTGATATCCGAGGCTGCCTTCAGTCGGTGGCGGTCTAGAGAAGGCTGCTTCTGCACTCACACACTGCCTTTCAATACTTCACTCACTGACTGATTTGTTTTTCTGTCAAATAACTGTCTATGCCACACACGCGCACAGACAGACAGACACACACACACACACAATGTGCAGCGCTGGGTCATGAATACCTGTAATAACATTTATAGCTGTATTCCTGACTAGATGTTTAAAACTGCACAAGAGAAATAAAGAGACATGTATGTGATCAAAAAAAAATCTCTTCTTGATCATCTCTCTCCTGTTTTTGCTGTAGCACAAAAAAAAAGTTTTGGCATCGCAGACCCGACACATGAACTACCAACAAACAAGTATCTGTGACTCTATCCAGCGCTCCTGTTATCAGCCTCGGAACCTATATTCCTAGTTTGTGTGCAGATGTGTTAGACTTTGTTCATAGCCAGTTGGTAAGTTCATTTTTTTTTTAATTTTCCAATTTTCTTCTCTTCTTTGCTGAAGTCAAATATATAAATAAAATTAATATAAATCATGATCAGTGTGGTCTACTGGACTAGTTTTGATCGTCTCCGTGGGGTTGAAGAGGAATTTTCCTGATTTTTCTGTCTGCAGATTAGCCTTGGGTTTATATCTTTTTTTTTCTTCTCCCAGGAGATGACGTGCCTGCTGGTGGGAGGGTGCTGGTGTTGGGAATCATGATGCTAAACATATCGTGACTGTGTAGGGAAGGCTCGATGGACCAGCTGGTCCATCATTTTTGTCTGTTCGTAAATGCAATGCCCAGTCAGCAGCAGAAACCATACTGACCAGGAAAAAGGAAGACTTGCCTTTATATAGTGCCTTTCACGACCTCTGGACGTCCCAATGCACTTTACAGCAAGTAAAGTACTTTTGAGGTGTAGTCACTGTGGAATGTAGGAGGCGTGGCAGCTAATTTGCGCACAGCAAGCTCCCACAAACAGCAATGAATTAAATGACTAGATCATCTGTTTTTTAGGTGTTGGTGGAGGGATAAATATTGGCCAGGACACCAGGAGAACTACCCTACTCTTTTTCAAAATAGTGCCATTGGATCTTTTATATTTTCCTGGGAGTGAATCCGGAGCCTTGGTTTAACGTCTCATCCGAAAGACGGCATCTCCGATAGTGCAGCGCTCCTTCAGTACTGCTTTGGAGTGTCAGCCTGGATCATGTGCTCAAGTCTCTGGAGGAAGGTCAAACTCTGCTCTGTGCTGAGTTACCTGTTCTCAGCTGGCGCTGTGGTGGGGCGTGACAGTTAGCTTCAGTGTCCCTGGGCTAAGGGGTTCACATTCCTGGCTGCTGTCCAGTGGCCCTTGATGGAAAGTGCATGTCTGTGGCTGTCAGCTGAGTTCATGATAGGTTTTGAACGTGATATCTCTATAATGGACTGGACTGCTGATGCTCAGTGTCTAAGCTCAGGAATGGAGGACAAGGTGTTGGAAGATAGCCTGTGCCCCAAGGGACTAAGCCCAAACAGAGAAACATAAGCCTATTGCAGCAAAAATTATCATGCGATATTCTACCCCTAAAACTATCAATTATCTATCTCCCTTTTGAATTTTCAGAAACCATCTGCCTCCCTCGCAAATTGTTCCACATGTTCACCACTTGCAACCATGAATCAATGTCAAGAGGAGGGAAACAAATTGAAGGAAGACCTTTTACTGTTGTTGACTTATGGAACGGATAAGCACTTAATGCGAGACTTCATTGAAAAATCCAAAAAGGAAATGGGCAGTTGATTTTCTGAAGGTGCAAGCACCGCTTCTTCCCCCGCCCCCCTCCACTCTTTCCCCCAGTTTCCCCTTTGGCCGCGCAATCACCGCAGCCAACCTGCTATCAAACCAATGCCATTCTGAGCCGTGCCGCCCCTACTGTCTTGCGTCGTTTGGATGAGACGTTAAACCGAGGGCCCCGTCTGCTCTCTCGGGTGCACACACAAGATCCCAAGACACTATTTCGAAGAAGAGCAGGGGAATTCGTCCCGGTGTCGCGGCCAATATTTATCTCTGAACCAACATCACTAAAACAGGTTATCTGGTCATTATCGTATTTCTGTTTGTGGGAGCTTGCTATGCGATAATTAGCCGCCATGTTTTCCTACATTACAACAGTGGCTGCATTTCAAAAGTACTTAATTGGCTGTAAAGTGCTTTGGAATGTCCTGGGGTCATGAAAGGCGCTATATAAATGCATGTCTTTTTTACCGAGATCAGATAGTTAAAGCACAGACCTGGGTTTAAACATGGGACTTTTTTGGCCTGTATGACTCACTACCAAGATATGTTGTGCATTTACCTGCTAAGCTGCCTCAATGCGTATTATAAGACCTTGGTGTTTTTTTTATGTTTTAGGTCTGTCGGCTTCTGTGGAATCAACTAATACTGCCATAGCTAATGAGAAAGGAATTTCCACTTGTCACTTATGTTGTATTACATCACAAGCAGAGCAATAAAAAGTCCTATTCATTCAAAAGTATCTTATTTTTTCTAGTTTTTTTTTCAAAGCCTAATATTTATCTGCCGTTAGCGCAGTAAATACTTTGTAAAACTTTCCTGCCCTATGTGTTACTTTTGGCTCAAATCAAGACAAGAAAACATTTGCATTTTAAGAAGGTATGGCCGGGACTGACAGATGTTGAAAGCTTTGAGTTTTCTTTATTTCCTCGTCTCTCCGCTCCTTCGGTCACAGCCTCGCACCATCGACGTGTGCTCAAGACGTGGGTTGCGTCCAACACGCTCGCGTCGAGCTCTTTTCCAGCTCTCCGACACTCCATTTACACTGAGCTGTAAATTTCTATTATTAGCTGCTGCTGGTCAGCAAGTTCCCGATTGTAGATGGTGCAGTTATTTTGCTGCAGTCCTAGTTGGCGGTTCCTGGAATCTTACAGCACAGAAGGAGGCCATTTGGCCCATCGTATCTGTGCCGATTCTCTGAGAGAGCTACGAATTAGTCCCACTCCCTGCTCTTTCCCCATAGTCCTGCAAATGTCTCCTTTTCAAGTCTATCTCCAATTCCCTTTTGAAAGTTACTATTGAATCTGCTTTCAGGCAGCGCATTCCACATCATTACAACCCGCAGAGTAAAAAAAAAAATTCTCCTCATCTCCCTCCTGGCTTTTTGCTAATTATCCTAAATCTGTGTCCTCTGGTTATCAACCCCCCTGCCAGTGGACAAAAATGAGAAGTCGCACAACACCAGGTTATAGTCCAACAGTTTTATTTAAAATTACGAGCTTTCGGAGCTGCTGCCCCTTCGTCAGGTAGAGGTACATGCCAGTGGAAACAGTTTCTCCCTATCTACCCTATCAAAAACCCTCACAATTTTTACCACCTGTATTACATCTCCCTTTAACCTTCTTTGCTCGAAGGAGAACAGTCCTAGCGTCTCTCGTCTCTCTTGGTATTGAATTCCCTCATCCATGGTACCATTCTGGTAAATCTCCTCTGCATCCTCTTGAAAAGAAGAAAACCTATTCTACGCTTAGGACACTTATTCGAGCTCTGTAACCTCCTCCAGCCCTACAATCAATGTTCCCTCTAATTTTGTTTGGCCCTGCGCAGGTCCCTTTAAGTGGCTGCGTGGTCCCTTTAAGTGGCTGCGCGGTTTTTGTATTGAAAAGCCGACTGCACGGTTTCCCAGGAGCGCTGTGCAGCCATGCATCTTACAAGGAACATTGCCTACAACCCTTCGAGATCTCTGCGCTCCTCCAATTCTGGCCTCTAGCACATCACCAATTTACATCGACCCTCCATTGGCGGCCGCACCTTCAACTGCTTAATCCCCAAGATCTGGAATTCACTCGCTAAACCTCTCCACCTCTGTACTGCTCTCTCCTCCTTTCTTCTTAGGTAGTCCCTCAGAACCGAGGATGACTTGCTTCCACACTTAAAAATGAGTTCTCAGGTGACTGATGAGTCCAATGCGGGACCTACAGTCTCTGTCACAGGTGGGGCAGACGGTGGTTGAAGGGGCGGGTGGGTGGGGTGCTTGGGTTGACGTGCGCTCCTTCCGCTTGGCTTCCACTTGCTCCCGGCGAAGAGACTCAAGGTGTTCGGCGCCTTCCCGGATGCTTCTCCTCCACTTTGTGCGGTCTTGGGCCAGGGATTCCCAGGTGTCAGTGGGGATGTTGTACTTTTTCCAAGGAGGCTTTGAGGGTGTCCTTGAAGCGTTTCCTCTGCCCACCTGGGGCTCTCTTGCCGTGTCGGAGCTCCGAGTAGAGCACTTGTTTTGGGAGTCTCGTATCGGGCATGCGGACGATGTGGCCCGTCCATCGGAGCTGGTCAAAGCTTCGATGCTGGGGATGTTGGCCTGAGTGAGAACACTGCTCTCTCCTCCTTTAAGATGCTCCTTAAAACCTACCTCTGTGACCAAATTCACCTGTCCTAATATCTCCTTATGTGGCTCGGTGTCAAATTTTGTTTGCTAACCCTCCTGTGAAACGCCTTGGGACGTTATGCTATATAAATGTAAGTTGATGTTGGAACAGGTTTGCTTAAGCTGAGCTTTTTTTTCTCTCTTGGGAAGTGTCGATTAATTGAGTCAGGCTGGTGAGTTGTTGCTGAGTTGGCAACCGGATAAGTGTGAACCTTCAAAGATTAGATCATTGTGATGACCCTTACTGAATATGACCTTGTCCTGTAAATGTAGTCGGTTTCTCACACCAGACAAATACAATCCTGAGTGGAGATGGCTCAATGAGAAGCGAAAGGGTCATTATTTCCCTTTTTACCAAATGTAGAAAATAATTGAAACTTTTTTTCTGTCTCAAATTTTGTCTCTTCCTTTTCTGACTTAGGCTGTGGGTTCACTGCGCGTACCCTTGGGTATTGCACCCACGTGGCTACATTCTTTACGTATGTCAACCAACATCACTAAAGCAGATTATCTGGTCATTATCACATTGCTGTTTGTGGGAGCTTGCTGTGCGCAAATTGGCTGCCACGTTTCCTACATTACAACAGCGACTTCAAAAGTACTTCATTGGCTGTAAAACACTTTGGGACGTCCAGTGGTCGTGAAAGGCGCGATATAAATGCAAGTCTTTCTTTCTATGAGTTCAGGCGGTGAGTGTGTTAGCAGGTTATAGTCAATTATATGGGGGTTGAAGTGTTCTAACTGTCAGCTTGGCTCTATGATAGCACTCTGACCTCCGAGTCAGAGATTTATTGGTTCAAGCGTCACCCCAGTATGTAAACACATGGGAGAATTTACATAGAATTTACAGCACTGAAACAAACCATTCGGCCCGACTGGTCCATGCCGGTGTTTATACTCCACACAAGCCTCCCCCCACTCTAATTACTTCATCCCACCCAGCACCCCCCTGTATCCCTCTATTCCCTTCTCCCTTATCTATGCATTAAGCCTCTCCTTCATTGCGTCTCGGCTTCAACCACTCCAACTGGTAACGAGTTTCTCATTTTCACCACTCTCTGTGTGAAGAAATTTCTCCGAAATTCTTTATTTGAACTGTTAATGTTTATTTTATATTTATGCCCCCTTGTTCTGGACTCAGCCATAAATGGATGCAGTTTCTCCACATCCACCCTGTTGAACCCCTTGATAATTTCTATCAGGTGTGCTCTTAACCTTTTTTCCAGACTGAAGACCCTGCTTTTTCTTTCCTGGTAGTTGCATCCTCTCAATTCTGGTAAGAACATAAGAACATAAATAGGAGCAGGAATAGGCCACTTGGCCCCTCGAGCCTGCTCCGCCATTCAGTAAGATCACGGCTGATCTTGGGCTCAAAGCCACTTACTTCCCTGCCCGCTCCCCATAACCCTTCACTCCCTTATCTTGCAAAAATCTGTCTATCTCCACCTTAAATGTATTTAATGACCCAGCCTCCACGGCTCTCTGGGGCAGAGAATTCCACAGATTTATGACCCTCTGAGAGAAGAAATTCCTCCTCATCTCAGTTCTAAAAGGGCGACCCTTTATTCTGAAGCTGTGCCTCCGAGTTCTAGATTTCCCCACGAGGGGAAACATCCTCTCTGCGTCTACCTTGTCGAGCCCTCTCAGTATCTTAGATGTTTCAATAAGATCACTTCTCATTCTTCTAAATTCCAATGCGTATAGGCCCAGCCTGCTCGACCTTTCCTCATAAGTCAACCCCCTCATCTCTGGAATTAACCTAGTGAATCGTCTCTGAACTGCCTCCATTGCAAGTATATCCTTCCTTAAATAAGGAGACCAAAACTGTCCGCAGTACTCAAGTAACAGTAACGCAGTAACATCCATGTGAATCTTGTCTGCATTTTCCAGTGCTTCAATATCCTTTTTGAGACCAGAACTGTACACAGTACTCCAATGTGGTCTAACCAAGGATCCATATAAATTTAACAGTACCTCCCTGCTTT
Organism: Squalus acanthias; assembly: GCA_030390025.1. NCBI lineage: Eukaryota > Metazoa > Chordata > Chondrichthyes > Squaliformes > Squalidae > Squalus > Squalus acanthias. Next base: position 83,909,780 of record CM059439.1, read on the forward strand.
TGTATTCTATTCCTCCAGAAATGAACCCCAGTACTTTACACTCTTGTGGCCTTATCAACTTGTGTTGCTACTTTTAGCGATTTATGTATCTGTATTCCCAGATCTCTTGGCTCCTCAACCCCATTTGGTTTCTTAATTTCCAAGGAATAATTGACCTCATTATTTCTCCTACCAAACTGAGCCACCTCACACTTTGCGAGATTGAATTTCATTTGTCATTTATCCACCCATCTGCAAACCCGTTTGTCTTCCTGTATTATGGTGCAGTTCTCCACATTATTAGCTATACTCTCCAGTTTGGTATCAACTGCAAATTTCGACACCACGGGCTGGATTTTACCAGCCCTGAGGAGGCGGGTTTGGAGGTGGGACTGCTGGGAAAATGGGAAAAATTGGAAGCAGGTACCAACCCCCCTCCCAACCCGCCTCTGAACCATCTTCCCGGGAGGCGGGTCCCCGACTCGCACAGGGATCCATCTCCTAGCGGCGGGAAGGGGATTAGAGCCAATTAACTGCCTGTTAACAGGTAGTTAATTAAGAGGCTTTTTCCCATTTTCCGCCTGCTGATGCGGGCTTCCCAACGGCGGGAAATCCCGCCAGGGTCAGCGAGGCGAGCTGTGGGTCTGCTGCAGTGTAAATGTGCAAATGACAGCTGCAGAGATAGTGTGATGGGTACAATGGTGCACAGGTAAGTATGACAGGTGAGAGAATGTAGTGAGAAATATTTTTATTCTGTTTATACGTATCTGCAGGTGACAAGATTTGATGTTTCTGTGAAGCCTCATCTGATCGGGAGAATTGACAGATGGCTTCTGCAATCTCACATGCGGCTGCCATTCTGTTTTCTCCGAGAGAGAGAGTCATTGGTGAGCCGAGGGGCAAAGGCTCACCTTTGGACAGTGTTTGACAGCAGGGTAGGCTTAACAAGGCCAATCGGGGTAAAATAGCGTCAGTTCATCAGACGTCGCTGGGGACGGGACTAGAGCCTGGAAACCAGCAGTCCCGCCCCCAACACGCCTCCTCAGGTAAGATTGCGGCCCATATCTCCAATTTCTGAGTATCTGGTGAACAATAGTGGTCCCAGCACAGATCCCTGTGGGACACCACTTCCACTCTCTGCCAGTCCGAGAAACCTCCCTTAACTCGTACACTCTGTTTTGAAGCCATCGTTCAATCAATTCTGCTACCTGGCCACAGGGTTTCTCTCGCTCGCTCGCCATAGCTTTGATGGAAAAACTGGAGCAACAATGTTAACGGCCATTTAAGGAGATATTTCATAACTCTCAGCAAAGGTTTATTCCAGTGAGAGAGAGAGAGACTCTACGAGAAGGATGAACCATCCGTGGCTAACTAAGGAAGTTAAGGATGGTATCAAATTGAAAGAAAAGGCATACAATGATGCAAAGATTAGTGGTAGGCCAGAGGATTGGGAAATTTTTAGAAACCAGCAAAGGATGGCTAAAAAAATAATAGAGGGAGAAGATAGAGTAGGAGAGTAAACTAGCAAAAAATATAAAAACAGACAGTAAGAGCTTCGACAGGTATATAAAAAGGAAGAGAGTAGCTAAAGTAAACATTGGTCCCTTAGAAGATGAGACTGGGGAATTGATAATGGAAAACAGGGAAATGGCAGAGACTTTGAACAAATATTTTGTATCTGTCTTCACGGTAGAAGACACTAAAAGTATCCCAATAATAATTGATAATCAAGGGGCTATAGGGAGGGAGGAACTTAAAACAATCACTTTCACTAGAGAAAAAGTACTAGGCAAACTAATGGGACTAAAGGCTGACAAGTCCCCTGGACCTGATGCCCTGCATCCTAGGGTCTTAAAAGAAGTGGCTGCAGAGATAGTGGATGCATTGGCTGTAATCTACCAAAATTCCCTGGATTCTGGTGAGGTCCCAGCGGATTGGAAACCTGCAAATATAACTCCCCTATTCAAGAAAGGAGGGAGGCAGAAAGCAGGAAACGATAGGCCAGTTAGTCTAACATCTGTCGTTGGGAAAATGCTGGAATCCATTATTAAGGAAGTATAGCAGGACATTTAGAAAATCATAATACAGTCCAGCAGTTTCAGCATGGTTTTATGAAAGGGAAATCATGTTTGACAAATTTACTAGGGTTCTTTGAGGATGTAACGAGCAGGGTGGATAAAGGGGAACCAGTAGATGTAGTGTATTTGGATTTCCAGAAGGTATTCGATAAGGCGCCACATAAAAGGTTACTGCGCAAGATAAGAGCTCACGGGGTTGGGGGTAATATATTAGCATAGATAGAAGATTGGCTAACTTACAGAAAAGAGAGAGTCGGGATAAATGGGTCATTTTGAGGTTGGAAAACTGTAACTAGTGGGGTGCCACAGGGATCAGTGCTGGGGCCTCAACTATTTACAATCTATATTCATGACTTGGATGAAGGGACCGAGTGTACTGTTGCCAAATTTGCTGACGATACAAAGATAGGTGGGAAAGCACGTGGTAAGGAGGACACAAAGAATCTCCAAAGGGATAAAGATAGGTTAAGTGAGTGGGCAAAAATTTGGCAGATGGAGTATAATGTGGGAAAATGTGAGGTTATCCACTTTGGTAGGAAGAATAAAAAAGCAAATTATTATTTAAATGGAGAGAGACTACAGAATGCTGAGGTACAAAGGGATCTGGGGTCCTTGTACATGAAACGCAAAAAGGTAGCATGCAGGTACAGCAAGTAATTAGGAAGGCAAATGGAATGTTGACCCTTATTTCAAGGGGGATGGAGTATAAAAGTAGGGAAGTCTTGCTACAACTGTACAGGGCGCTGGTGAGACCACATCTGGAGTACTGCGTGCTGTTTTGGTCTCCTTATTTAAGGAGGGATGTACTTGGAGGCAGTTCAGAGAAGCTTCACTAGGCTGATTCCTGAGATGAAAGGGTTGTCTTATGAAGAAAGGTTGGGCCTATACTCATTGGAGTTTAGAAGAATGAGAGGTGATCTTATTGAAACATAAGATTCTGAGGGGGCTTGACAGGGGGGGCTTGACAGGGTAGATGCAGGGAGGATGTTTCCCCTCGTGGGGGAATCTAGAACTAGGGGGGCATAATTTCAGAATAAGGGGTCGCCCATTTAAAACGGAGATGAGGAGGAATTTCTTCTCTCAGAGGGTCGTGAATCTTTGGAATTCTCTACCCCAGAGAGCTGTGGAGGCTGGGTCATTGAATATATTCAAGGCGGAAATAGACACATATTTAAGCTACAGGGGAGTGAAGGGTCATGGGTAGCGGGCAGGAAAGTGGAGTTGAGGCCAAGATCAGATCAGCCATGATCTTATTGAATGGCGGAGCAGGCTCGAGGGGCCAAATGGCCTACTCCTGCTCCTATTTCTTATGTTCTTATGCTGTTTCTCCAAAGGTTCCACTGATCTTCCATCCAACTTATGCAGTAGATCGAGAGAAGCCCTGTAGAAATGTCAGGTGATGATCTAAGTTAACACTAGAGGGCAGTACAAAGGGAGTGCTGTATTTTCTTTTTGGGGGCAGGGAATTGCAGTCTTCTGAATGAGATTTCAACCCAAGTTCCATTGGTTAAGGTGGAAGTTAAAGGTGGCTGATTCCCTTCCCCACCCCGCACTGCCCCAACTGAGGTTAACTAACAGTTCAAAGCAGGGATCAGAGCTGCACCTCCCTCAATAGCAAGCTATGCAGTACATTCACCCATTGAGCGTTGGCAAAGCCAAAAAAATGTCTGTGATGTCGGGACATGAATCTACATCTGCAGTTTAGCAACACTGTACATTCATTTTGCACCTTTTTAACGTAGTAAAATGCACCAGAGCTTTACAGTGGGTGGGTCAGACCTAGGTAGGAAGAGATTAGGGGAGATGGTGAAGTCGCAGTTGAAGAGTTAGGTTTTAAGTTTGCTGCAAGTCACTGTGAAGAGGTGCTGAGTGAAGCTGTGCAAGAAAAGGAAATTCAGTGGAATGTTGACACCAGGCTAATCTCGTGCAACAATTCACAGTAGCTTTTGGAGAAGCCTATGAGCAGGTCTCCATTGCTTTTGCCCCAACACCCTGAGATGGGATGTAGCAACCGCAAAGAGGAGAAATTTTAAAAACCATGTGTCTTGAAGCCCATGGAGATTGGGAGAGAGCTGATCAAATTGCCCTATGGGAAAGGGTGGCGTATGTATACTTTGGTCAGCCTCAAATGTTCCTGTTCCTTCACTTTACCTTGTGGCCAGCTACAGAGCAGAGTTGACAGAAGTCAGGAGCCAGACTGGTTTCTTGCCTTCCTGACCATGGCATGGTGCTTATAATCGAGGACCCCGGAAAAGAGGAAAGAGTGTGAGCGGGGGAGAAATATAGATTTCTGATCCAAATAGGTGAGACCTTTTTATATTCTTGCATTTCACAAACAGTTTCACCCTTAATTTTGTGATAATAGCTGGCAAGTCACTTTGATAGGTCGCTCAGGGGACCAACCCTGGTTCAACAACAAGTGTAGAAGAGCATGCCAGGAGCAGCACCAGGCGTACCTAAAAATGAGATGCCAACCTGGGGAAGCTGCTAAAAAGCGGAAGCAGCATGCTATAGACAGGGCTAAGCGATCCCACAATCAACGGCTCAGATCAAAGCTCTGCAGTCGTGAATGGTGGTGGACCATTAAACAACTAACGGGAGGAGGAGGCTCCAAGAATATCCCCATCCTCAATGATGGTGGAGCCCAGCACGTGAGTGCAAAAGACAAGGCTGAAGCGTTTGCAACCAATTTCAGCCAGAAGTGCCGAGTGGATGTTCCATATCAGCCTACTCCCGAGGTCCCCACCATCACAGAAGCCAGTCTTCAGCCAAGTCGATTCACTCCACGTGATATCAAGAAGCGGCTGAGCACACTGGATACAGCAAAGGCTATGGGCCCCGACAACATCCCGGCTATCGTGTTGAAGACTTGTGCTCCAGAACTAACCGCGCCTCTAGCCAAGCTGTTCCAGTACAGCTACAACACTGGCATCTATCCGACAATGTGGAAAACTGCCCAGGTATGTCCTGTCCACAAAAAGCAGGTCAAATCTAATCTGGCAAACTACCGCCCCATCAGTCTACACTCAATCATCAGCAAAGTGATGGAAGGTGTCATCGACAGTGCTATCAAGCGGCACTTACTCACCAATAACCTGCTCACTGATGCCCAGTTTGGGTTCTGCCAAGACCACTCAGCTCCCGACCTCATTACAGCCTTGGTCCAAACATGGACAAAGGAGCTGAATTCCAGAGGTGAGGTGAGAGTGACTGCCCTTGACATCAAGGCAGCATTTGACCGAGTCTGGCATCAAGGAGCCCTAGTAAAACTGAAGTCAATGGGAATCGGGGGGGAAAACGCTCCACTGGCTGGAGTCATACCTAGCACAAAGGAAGATGGTTGTGGTGGTTGAAGGTCAATCCTCACAGCCCCAGGACATCGCTGCAGGAGTTCCTCAGGGCAGTGTCCTAGGCCCGACCATCTTCAGCTGCTTCATAATGACCTTCCCTCCAACATAAGGTCAGAAATGGGGATGTTCGCTGATGACTGCACAGTGTTCAGCGCCATTCGCAACTCCACAGATAATGAAGCAGTCCATGCCCGCATGCAACAAGACCTGGACAATGTTCAGGCTTGGGCTGATAAGTGGCAGGTAACATTCGCGCCACAGAAGTGCCAGGCAATGACTATCTCCAACAAGCGAGAGTCTAACCACTGCCCCTTGACATTCAATGGCATTACCATCGCCGAATCCCCCACTATCAACATCCTGGGGGTCACCATTAACCAGAAACTTAACTGGACCAGCCACATAAATACTGTGGCAACAAGAGCAGGTCAGAGGCTAGGTATTCTGCGGCGAGTGTCTCACCTCCTGACTCCCCAAAAGCCGTTCCACCATCTACAAGGCACAAGTAAGGAGTGTGATGGAATACTCTCCACTTGCCTGGATGAGTGCAGCTCCAACAACACTCAAGAAGCTCGACACCATCCAGGACAAAGCAGCCCGCTTGATTGGCACCCCATCCACCAACTTAAACATTCACTTCCTCCACCACCGGCGTACCGTGGCTGCAGTGTGTATCATCTACAAGATGCACTGCAGCAACTCGCCAAGGCTTCTTCGGCAGCACCTCCCAAACCCGCGACCTTTTCCACATAGCAGGACAAGGGCAGCAGACGCATGGGAACACCACCATCTCCAAGTCACACACCATCCTGACATAGAAGTGTATCGTCGATCCTTCATCGTCGCTGGGTCAAAATCCTGGAACTCCCTCCCTCACAGTACCTTCACCACATGGACTGCAGCGGTTTAAGAAGGCGGCTCACCACCACCTTCTCAAGGGCAACTAGGGATGGGCAATAAATGCTGACATTGCCAGCGACGCCCACATCCCATAAATGAATTTAAAAAAAATGTTTTTTAAAAAGGTTGGACACCAGCGTCCCAATCTGGTCTTGACTAACCTGATTCCACTTCTAGACTGGCTCACAGTGTTGTGTTTTATCCTCAGAACAAGAAAAATGGCAAATTTACAATAATGTTGGCTGAAAACCTTGTGAGGATAAATCAAAAGTTAGTAATTAGGAACTTTTCTCAGGCTCCCCAGTGAATTTATCCAGTGCGTAGCTGAGCCGTACAGACTACAAAGGTTCAATCTTCAAATGATGCTGAGAAGGCAGCAGTCTAATACAATTGGCCTTGGAACCTCTGGATTCGGGATAGGGGTGGGAGGGGAATTCCAACTCCTGAACATGATCCTGTTTTCCTCAGTGGATATTGGATTCTGTCAAGGTTCACAAAGTGAAGAATGGTCACTTGGTTGAGGTATGAGTCAATCAACACAGCTATGGAGCCATACCCCAGCAAGAAGGCGATGCCTTCATGAGAAGGGGAGAAAATTGGCAAGAAAATTCCAAAAAGTGTGTCTCCTACAATATTGAGATGCAGAGAACAAATCAAACATTATGTCTTCTGATCGCAAAGAAGAGCATGTAGAATAGTGTAAATAGTCCAGCTGTGGTTATTCTGGCAGAAAGTTATACAAAATATTTGAAGTAGAAAATATGGTATGTATTTGAACTAAGAAAGAGAATGGTGTCCATTTCATAATACTTACTCAAACAGGCTGACATTAATAAAACCTTTAATGAAATCTGGATTTCCCCAAAACTAGAAAAGTTGCATAATATTATCTTGGCTGTCTTACCTTTCCTGCCTACACAATCGAATTTTTTTTCCAACTTAATTTGAATCCCTTTTTCTTCTCTTTGTATACTTCCAGTCCACATACACTTGGACTCTGACTGAGATTATTGGTTCAGGAGTGACCACGTGGCCGCCACCAATGCTATTCCAGCTGTTATTATTTAGGTGGGTGGGGTGTGAAAAGTGGGAGTAGATGGACGAAAGGTGTGGAATCCAACAAGAGGCAATTCTACCTCCCTTTTGCTAGCAAGGCACCTTGGTGCTGTACTTAAAGGCATAGCTGGGATCTGCAACCTACCATCTTGGTATTGATAGAGGATTCACTCGCATTTCCTCCCATTAGTGGGAATCGGAGTGGTTCCTCCTGAATCTGCGCAATAATGTGCAGGCTACTGGGGTCATTCACCCATTAAAAAATTCTGACATCCTGGTTTACTCTTGATTGGTCACAAACTGTAGCAGATCATGCGACTGCTCCATAAGTCAGCACTGGGATAACAAGACAGTTGTATCATCTTAGTTGCTCGTTGGATTCTTGACTTCCACACGTTCTTATCAAGCGATCGCATGACACCTCAAATGGTGCTAAAAAATATTCAGCAGTATGCTTAAGTCTGCTACTCTTGGTTTTTCTGAAACATTTAAGCTGGTTGGTATTTTTTAAGGTAAACATCTGGAGTATTTTCTTTTATGAAAATATTATTTTTGATACAGGACCACTTCAAAATTGGCCAACATTAATACGCAGTGTATTCTGGAGGGAGTCATTGGCAGCCATACTGTGCTGTGAGCTTACTGCTTTATATTGAAGAATTCTGGAATAAAAATTGACTCCATAATATCAATTATCATTGCCATTTTGGGAATATCGATGATTAGTTTGCCAATTAGAACTGTAAATTAACTTCACCAATGGCGAGTATGAAAAAATGTTGAACCAATTTCATATTTTTGTGCATTTAGAGGAATTTAACTGTTTGAGAGAGTTCTGATTTTCGGGAATTTCCTCGGGGGGGTTTTCCCAACTGGCTGAAGATCAGCGGAAATTCCGGATGCGTTTGTAAATGGTGTTTCCGCCAAAGTTATAACGGCCAATTGGGAGAAATTCTCCCCACCCACCCCGGTGACAGTTTCAGAAGTTTAACATCAATATCAGTCTTTGTTTAATCTCTTGATGGCTGTTGCAGTGCTTGTGGAACGACGACCCATTATTACAGGCAAAATGTGGAAAATAACCAAACTCCAGCAAGGTCTGCTACTGTGTGTGGCAAAGTCAATTCTTGCATGTGTTTCCGGTTTTGGATCTGTGTTGGGTATTTCTTTTAGGGCAGGTTTTCCTGGCCCAGGTGAAGCCCCAGTGTAGGCTCACGCCCCTGAAAGGATTGAGCGTCAGTGGAAGGGGCGGGGAAGTGAGGTGCAGCCGCAGGCTTCTCAGGCCAGCAACCGCAGGTCAGGTCTCGGAGAGCGAGTCCGTCTGACTGCTAATAGTGATCGGCAGTCAGAAGGAGGTCCTGATTATTCTGGACATCCTGGCTGAGGGGTGTGGTGGTGGGTGCAGTTCCAGCTGCAATAAGAAGGCGTACCTGAAAGTAAGTGTTGATCTGAGGAAACGAGACTGAAGGCTGGAAAACACACCTGCTGCCTGATCAGTATGGCACTGATCGATTTGCACTTACTGCAGATGCAGGCGGATGCGCCCCCCCACCACCTTCAAAGATGACCCCAGAAATCCAGGAGGGCCAACATAAAAGGAAGCATTCTCCGGGTCAAAGGTCAGGAAAATCAACTCTCTGAACTTGTATTATTTCTGTACTGCTACCATCAGCATATAAGGGGTTCAAGAGGTGTCACCCAAGGTTGTGGGGACTCACAACAGTACAGCTCCATATGTTCTGATATTGCCATTGCTTGCACAAGCAGGCTGCTGAAGCTGGGAGCAATAGATACCTCAGGGGTCGAGTATCTGGAGTGGTCACATTCACTGATAAAGCATCTTTGGCTGTTACTAAAGATTGCTTCTATTCACTAATGATCAATATCTATTCTGGTGTAGTTAAATCGTGAGAGGAGTATTATTTACCCACAGTTCAAATAGCAGGCCCCAGTCTGGGGTAGCAACCTTGACAGCTGTTTCTGTGCAGTTTAAAAGTGCGAGCTCTTGATTGGGTGGAGCGCTCTGGGAATGTCAGCTTTCTGAGTTGAGATGTCATTTCACAGTCTAAAGGGGGGAATTTCTCAGAGTGTGTGTGTGGATTTTCCAACCAGCAGCCAAAGGCTGTCTGTACTTAACGCCTGGGCCAGCTTAGCATCAAAGCCTGTGTCTTGTCTCAGTAGAGTGGTTATTCAGTCGGTCTGCCGTAAAGAGAATTCATATGGCATAACGTAATATATTCAGGTTAGCTGGTGTACGGAACAAAGGTTCTATGTTTAAAATCTCTGCACCATGCTACTGTTTAATTAGATATTTGACAGAAAAGAGTGCACTCCAGATCACGGGGGATGCAAGTCCACTTACTGGAGTAATCAGTGACCATAAAGCTAAGGGAATATCTAAGATTAATACCCCTAAATTGTGACACTGCGACATTACCAAATGTGATACTGTTCTGTCTTGTGTCCCAGAATCTTTCCAGTGCATACTTTCAACAAAATAATCTCGCAAACGAGTAAATTTATGTTGTGGTTTTTCCAGAAAGAATGTGGTAGGACAGAGCATTCTGGCTTAAATTATTCTCTGCATTGATCTGCTCCGACTTCTGGCTGGCTGTGTACTCTTGATTGCTTTCTCCCTACTGCTGACCTTTATAAATGTTGACAGTGCCTTCTTGTGAGATACTTTTTCCATTCAATAACTTTAGTGAAAAATTAGAAGCGAGCCTTTGCTTTCTATCGACTTTTCACTAAATTAGCAGAACAAGAAAATGCAGTCCTCTTCAGTCACATCTATGCCATCAGGAAACTTTCAAATTGAGATACCATATTGATTAACAGCACATATTATTCCTAAAATATGCACTTCCTTCACTGTAGATTAAAAAAGGAAAAACAATTTACCCTCAAACAATGAAATTAGTATTTTTGAACAATCCTGGTCCTGGGTGGTTCATATCCTCCCAGATCCAAGATAAGTTTCTCAGAACAAACTCTCACATATAGAAAAACTATTTTTCGGATGCAAAATAGTACCCATGAAGAAATCACCAGCATCAGTTCCCATGATTCTGTTGCCTCTTTGTCTTCACAAAGATTCACAAAGTGCGTAGACCAGAAGCTTGTTTGAGATTCACTGTCAAACACTATCACCATTTACATTTTCCATTATCCATTTCCATGACATAATTCACTTAATTAATCAGCTCTCCCTCTTTTGTAATTTTATCAGGACTGAATGGAAGACTCATAAAGCATCATGTCTGGCTTTGACCTGACTCTGTCTTTGTTCATAGTCTTAATAAAATCAGGTTTTTGAATATTGAACCTTGTTCGGAAATGTCAGTTCAGAAACAATTCTTCGCAGTAACAGAATGTGAAGTGCTGCAATAAATGAACAGGAAATTTCAGAGCTGATAGTGCAAGGAAATTTTTTTCTGCAATTTGGACTTTGTGGATTGCTTTACCAGCTGAACAAACCGCTCAATGGCATCAGAATGATGTGTCGTGATTAAAGTATGCTTCACGCCATTCACACTTAGGAATGTTCCAAATGATGGAGATGTAAGCAGGCTATTTGACTTGGACAGAGAACACAGCAATGGAGCTCACAAGTTCAAAAATAACAAGGCTTCAGCAAGACTAGAGATTGGATGATTCCCTCCGAACACAGTGGTGAATATTTTGGGTGGGTGGAAAAGGCCAGCAAAGGTAGTCAGTAATACTATGTTCCTTAACTTCTTCAAAAAAGAGCTGGATTAATATCTGGTTGGAAACAGAATTGATGTGATTGAATACACCACATCACACAATGGTTCCTGTGATATTGTGGGGAATGGTGATGGGAGGCTTGCTGTTTGTGGAAGGCAGTTTTCCATGGTTGGTGGTTGAACAGTCGAGATGTGAGGATGGGTAGACATTCTGGAGTTCTCTTGAATCACCATCAAGGTTCAAGGAATATTTATGCAGAACTTCAACTTTCACTTTAAAAAGGTTAAATGAGTGAGAGAGTCCAGGAGTGGATAGATTGTACTCGGGTGTGTGGAGGAGATTAAATGGATGGAATAGAGTCCATGATATGGTAGATTGTACGTAGAATGGGGTAGCCCATGATCGGGTAGATTATACATAGGGTGGGGTAGAGTCTATGATGGGGTAGAGTGGACATGGTGTGTAAAAGGAGATTAAATGGGTGGGGTACAATCAATGTCAGCCCTGGCTCAGTTGGTAACGCTCTCGCCTCTCAGTCAGAAGGTTGTGGGTTCAAGTCCCACTCCAGAGACTTGAGCACAAAAATCTAGGCTGACACTCCAGTGCAGTGCTGAGGGAGTGCTGCACTGTCGGAGGTGTCGTCTTTCAGTTGAGACGTTAAACCGAGGCCCCGTCTACTATCTCAGGTGGATGTAAAAGATCCTATGGCAGGGGAGTTATCACCGGTGTCCTGGCCAATATTTATCCCTCAATCAATATTTAAAACAGATTATCTGGTCATTATCACATTGCTGTTTGTGGGAGCTTGCTGTGCGCAAATTGGCTGCCTGCGTTTCCTACATTACAACAGTGACTACACTCCAAAAATTACTGCATTGGCTGTAAAACACTTTGGGACGTCCGATGGTCGTGAAAGGCGCTGTACAAATGCAAGTCTTTCTTTCTTTCTTTCTGTCAATGATAGGATAGATTGTACATGATTTCTGGAAGGAGACTGAATGGGTGTGGTAGAATCCATGATTGTGTAGATTGTATAAGCTAAGGTAAAACTAGATTTAATAGGTGGGATAAAGTCTATGGTCGGGTAGATAGTATGCACTCTGTGGAAAGAATGGACATAATGGCCCAGATATTCCGATCCCTACGGGTGAGTACGCGCTGTGCACCCACCCAGTAGGGACATCGGAAATGCCGGTTTCAGGCATGCACAGCGCATGCGCTGAAAACCGACATTTCCGATCTGTCAAGAATGGTCTTGACAGATCCTCCGGCTGCCCTGGAGAAGGGCCTCTGTGGGCGGATAGTTCCACTTTTTGGAGACCCTCCGCCCGCAGAAAACCCTTACAATTCTTACGCCTGGTAAAAGCAGGCGTAAGGCCTGCTTTTACCAGGATAAGAGTTGAAAAAAGGTTTTTAAAAATTTTTAAAAATGTTTTCACTGATTTATCATTTAAAAATACTTTTTTTTTTAAAAAGTAAGTTTATTTTTAGCCCCGTAAAAAACTTTAATTATTTTTTTCAAAAAATTAAATTTTTGTTTAATATAATTTATTGTAATTTCAAGTCATTTTTTAAAAATGTGATGTTTTTTTAAATTTATTTAAAGTTTTACTATGTTTTTGGGGTGATCTCCAGTCATATATTTGACAGGTCTTCCTGTCAAGTGTATGAAGGGAGATTCCCTTCTGTGATTGGCTCCCCATGGCCCACGTGATCCCAGGGACGCTGCGAACTACATGCGCCCCTGGGATACGTGGGCCCTGCGCATTTCAAGTTTGGTGAGGCCCAGGAGCGGAAGCGTGTGCATCCCGGGAGCCCTCAGGTAAGGGCGTAGATTTTTCCAGATCGCAGGCCTACGCCCGCGGGAGGCCTGCGATCGGAAAATACGAGCCAATGTTCCAAAAAATGTTTTCTTACTCCATGCTTTCTCATGTTCCTTAGATATCAATTGAGGACCCATTAACTCTGACTGATTTTTCTCGTAGACTGTAGGAAGTAAACATGGTTTCAACACATTCATGCTTTTTGCAGTCGAAGTTAAGGAACCTTCTGGCCATCTGAAATAAGAATCAATAGTAAAAAAAAATGCATCTGTCTGCCTTTCTTTCCAAATTTAATTGTCTATAATAGTTAATTTGCCCATTTCTAAGGATGGAGCAAAACAACAGCAGATGCATATCTGATTGAGTGACACATTATGAAGCCATTTAATAGGTTTCCTTATCCTCCTCCAGATGAAGCTACATAACTACCTTCTAGCTCAGCTTAATGGCCCAGAAATTTGGCTCTCCGGCTTCCTGCGGGTGCAAGCATCGCGCGCGTACTTACCTACCGCGCCTGCTGTTGTGCTTCGGGCCCACGAGGACTTTGGCTCCTGGGCCTCCTGCAGCTGCCGGCACGCAGTGCTTGCGTATCCCAGGGGCGCAGTTAGTTTGAAGCGTCACCTGGGATCACGTGGGCCATGGAGAGCCAATCGGAGCAGGGCATTTTCATTCATAGATTTGACAGGAAGACCTGTCAAATCTATGAATAGAGATCGGCCCCAAAACCACACTTAAACTTCAAATACACTTTTTGTTTAAATCACATTTTTAAAATAACAAGTTACATAAATTAACTACTTTAAACAAAAATGTAAATTTTTGAAAAAATTAATTATACTTTTTAACGGTGCTAAAAATAAACTTACCTTTCTTTAAAGTATGTAAAAAAGATAAACCTGTTGAAAAAATGTTTAAATTGTAATTAATGAATCACTTACCTTGTTAAAAACAGGCCTTGCGCCTCCTTTTTAAAAGTGCAGCTTCTCCATACTTACCCTCCCGGAGAAACCTGAAAAAAAAACCGAAGTTTGCTGCGTGCGCGCTGCCTCTACCGCGCACGCGTTCGACGTCTGAACCCCTTCCTTCAGGGGAACGGAAGTTCCGGTTTCCCGCGCATGCGCAGTGCATGCATGAAACCGGCACTTCAGGTGGCCTTACGGGTGAGTACACAGCGCGTACTCACCCGACAAGAGCCGAATTTCTGGCCCATTATTTCATCTGTATCTGAATGTTCCTTGGCTTGCTGACAGAATTTAGGAATTATCACATGTAATCTCCACAGCCAATTCTTATCATCCCTTAAGGTCAGCCAGGCACAGTGTATTCTGCCACTTTTAAACATTGTCGGGCCTTTTTTAGTTGCAGCAGCAACAGCTTTTCTGTTGCTGGGAATTTAGCAGATAAATTCTCTGATTTTTATTGTGGTTTGGGTTATCTTGTGTAAATGGCTTGACATCAGTTTCTGTAAACAAACTGTATCTTCTCAGAACTGAAACTTGTATCACTTGTTCTTTACCACAAAGAGTTAGTGTACACTAGTGTAACAGTTATAAAAACAGAAAATGCTGGAAATACTCAGCAGGTCAGGCAGCATCTGTGGAGAGAGAAACAGAGTTAACGTTTCAGGTCGATGACCCTTCGTCAGAACTGGAAAAAGCGTTACAGTTATCCTGATTATGGTAGAATGATTATTGGAGACTAGGTAGGGGGCTCGCTATATCTGTTGTCAATTAGGAAGATGGAAGAAAATGACAACACTAGAACACATTGTACAGGCCAAATTACTGACCAATTTCATTTATAATAAAGATGATTCACTGAAGCAAAAATAATACAGCCAAAATATTAAATAGCACAATACTTGCAGAAGAGAACTGGAAACAGTCCACAAGAGGTTAATCTACCCTTTTCAGAATGCTGCTATTGGCTTCTCTTGGACTTCAGTAATTTCTTTGAATCAGATGAGCCTTCTCTGCTACCTGTGGAATACCCCGAATGGCTGTAGAGTTTGACGCACATCCACGTTAGACCTAACAACTGGCAGCTAAACCTGAGCCCTGTTTCACTCTGAACTTTATGTGAGGATGTCAAGCAGACAAAATGTTGTTAGTCTTCACACTTTGCTGGACCAGCAGATTGTGGCCCAGAACAGTTCAATTTCCTTTCCTACCTTTGAACCTGGTTGTGTCAGCACATGGCAACAATGAAGAGGTACATATTAGCCTACCACAGCTGAATATATTAACATTTTAATCACACTCCTCTTCCCATCAAAATGAACCCTTCATTTGCTAATTCAAGGTCAACAACTCTCCCTGGCTCTCACAGATGGAGCATATTCGTTCCACCATTATGTATTTAGGAAGCAAAGCCTCTAAATTAAACCCTAATTATTTAAAATATATTTAGATGTATGAGCCGAACAAGCCATCTAAGTTTTTTATCCCATCTGAGTTGGGTACTGGTTCACATCCAAGTATCAATAATGCTCACTGTATATTCGTTGTAAATCCTCAGGACCCTTGAAGGTAGAGGTGGGTTCAGAAGCATGCTACGTAATGAATACTGTCACTCTGGCTCAGTGTTTTAATGTACCAACATATTACATTACTGCAGCTCCATCAAGGCGCATTTAAGATATTGTGAATTGAGTGGACAATTTTAGGGGGAGAGAGGGAAACTCTGAGATTATGCCTCTAATACATGAAATTATCCCTGATTACGATAGACTACTTATTGGACACTACATAGGAGGCTCTATATATCTGCTGTCAATTAGGAAAATGGAACAAAATCACAATGCTAGAACACATTGTACTGGCCAAATTACTGATCACATTCATTTGTACTTAAAATGATTCACAGAAGCAAAAACAATACAGCCAATATATTAAATAGCACAATGCTTGCGTAAGAGAACTGGAAAGAGTCCACAGGAGGTTAATCTACCCTTTTCAGAATGCTGCTATTGGCTTCTCTTGGAATTCAATAATTTCTTTGAATCAGATGAACCTTGTTCTGTTCCTCAGTACCGTATGCATTTACTGTTTGTATATTGCACGTGGAATATCTGGTGACCAATGTTCCCTGTAAGATGCGCTTTGTTCTGCGCGGCCAGTTTCTTTTAACGCGCGGTCCCTTTAAATTCCTGCGCATGCGCGGTATTTACAATGTAAAAGCCGGTGAGCGGCCTGTGCGGGACCTTGCAGATTACTGCCGCGGGAATATTGCTGGTGACACTAATAAATAATTTTCAAACACTTTTAAATCAGGTTTGATTGATTCAAAATCAAGTTCAAGTTTATAAAACAGGAAACTGGGATTTCATCTGACTGGAGACAAGACATCAGGGCTGAAGTAAAGAAGTCAAATTTAGTCGAGGAGAATTATTTAAAAAGATATACGCAAGGAAGCAAAAAGCAATAAGCCCTGGCAGCCATGTAGAAAAGAGTGGAAAGTAAATGATGTGATGACTGGAAGGGGTAAGAGGGAAATAGGAAGGTGGCTTTAAACAGAAAAGCAGATGCAAAGATTCATTTTTAGCTAATCAAGTCAAGAAGTAGACAGCGTGTTACACATCAGATAGGTCCTTCAACTGATCAGATGGAGATCAGGAATAGGCAGATGCGTTAAATGAATGCTTCAAATTAGTTTATGGATGAAGACTATGGACAACTTCCAGACACCGTCTAATTGGCGCTGGAATCGATAATGTCGATAAAGGTCAGTGTGACATCTGTTACCACTTGATTCTGAGAAGACATTTCAGTCAGTGAAATGCAAGGTGCTTGCACCGAAACGGGTGGGATTCGATGTCGCCTTCGTTGAATGGATAACCTCCTTTACTGTAGCTCTAGATCCTCATTTGTCACGCTGCAGGAATGCTTTCATTTATCTGTTTGCAGTTGTCATAGACCCCTGGTTGCTCAGTTATGTGTCCACCCAGCTTCTAATCTGCTGGTATGGAGTATAAAATCTCGCTTTATGCAGAAAATGTGCTCCTCTAATTTACTAATCCAGCTGCCATTGGTGAAGCCTTAGTGGTGGTCAAGGTGGAAAAAACAGAGAACATGGCCTTGGGCCTCCCAATTCTCTCTGACTTTCGAAGGGTTTCATATACTTAGGGTACAGCTTGTTGGCACCTGACCTCCTTGTACAGGACAGGTTATGCCCCAGATTTGTGAATAATTCACAATGAAGTAGCTCATAGGGACATTGTTATAAATTTAGGATTTTGCCTTAAATATTCTTTCAGGTACAGTAGTGCTGATCACTCTCGTAAGTCGTCTGAGTGCCTTATATTTAGGGTGTGCCAGTCCTGCCCAATATCCAACCATACAATAGCATAACTCAGGGGTGTAACAATAGTACTCCCTTGTGACCTGAACTGGATATTTCTGTCTTTCATGCATGTCCCCACGTGTGCCTCTTCAATCTTTTCGAAAGGGGACCGAGAAAGCAGCTGATAAAACGAAGCCAGATACAAATTGTTAAGCTGCTTTATTTCACAGCAAGTGAACGTACAGAGCAACGGTTATGATCTGATCATCTGAATATAATCAGAACAATTTAGCTTCCTGCAATAATACAGAATAATGAACACATTACGCTCGCCCATATTAGTGGGTTGACTTGCTTGACTTAAACAAAATAATTTCTAACAATCTTCCTGCTAACTTTCTGAGCCTGACAAAAGCTTTCCCTCACAACTTCCTGTTTAAAAAACAAACCTGACTGACTGTGTGTATCTCTGTTACTATTTATTTATCTCACTACGTTAACAACCTGAGGGCAATGCTTTTTTGAGACAACTCTTACTGAGCGCCCAGGACCAGGGGTCTCCCAAAACCGTTAGTGTGAGGTGTTTATGACGACTGTGACAGGCTAACAAATTGCTTTCAGTTTACAGTCTTTGGGGAAACAATTCCAAAGGTTAGCTCATTAGCATTTTAACCACCTTTCAACCCTTAAATGTAACTTCTCCCCCCCCCCCCCCCCCCCCAAATCCATTATGTGGAAAAATAATCCAATAAAAATTCACAGTGCTGCTTTTGTCATTTGTCAGTCTTTGTCACTTCTGGTTTATGCCTAAAGATACAACTACCCAGGTTTCTGAGAGGATTCTGTTTGCATGGTTACGCAGCTCTTTCGGTACAGTATCAATATCCTGAAGATCGCTCCTGGTTGGATTAAATGGAGATACTGGTTTCTCATCTGTTGGAACAGGGGAGGAGTTCAACTTCCCAACCGCCCCTTTTTTTTTTCCCCCAACAGCTCCAATTACGCAAACAGATTTTCCCTGGCCCAGATAGTCAACAGGTGAAGACGGTCAGGAACATTGATGTCCTTTTGCCATCTCTACTCTCCTTTTCTTATGGAGCAGCAACATCCTTGGTAATTTGCAAAGCCGCTGGGCTACTTTGAGGATTTAGAAGGATGTCTAGTGTTTCTTTCAGATTCCCCTGAAGCTATTATCCCAACTTGCTGATATGTAATAATCTTGATATCTTTCTGAAGATGGTTTCCTCAGCTGGTGAGATAAGGGCTTCAAGCGCTTTGCTCAGCTATTTGATTGATTAATTGGAGCCTGGGTCCTATTAAGCTTTGCAGAATCACCTTGAAGGTGGTGATTGTTACAGTCACCGTCAGTAAGAATGACAACCTTCGATATGCTGGAGAATTCCTTTTTTTTAAACCAACGGAAAAGAAACCAGTATCTCTATTTAATTCAACCAGGAGCAATCTTCAGATTATAAATATCAAAGAGCTGTGTAACCGTGCAAACACAATCCTCTCAGATGCCTGGGTCTTTGTCACCTCTAACTTTACAGTCTGTTTGTGCCTAAAGAAATCCATGTTGGACCGAGAGCAGGTTGGTGATGCGATTTAAGAGCATTGATGTACTATAGCCCAGTGATGTTCAATAGAAATCGCTGACTTTCCACAGCTGTGGCTATGGCAACACCATTTTAGCCACGTACACTAATTCTAGTGGAAAAAGCCTTTCATACTCTCACACAATACAGGCAAATGTACTTCACATGTATATTTATTTAACAAACCGCTACCATCATTCAGTAACCAAGGAAGTAAAGCACTCACAACGATGAAAAAATACTCGCACTCTTCTTTTCGTCTAACCATTTTACCAACAAATGCACAAAATGGTTGAAGTTCACATCCACATGCGTTAAGATCACATACCCAATGAGAGCATAGAAACATAGAAACATAGAACAGTACAGCACAGTACAGGCCCTTCGGCCCTCGATGTTGTGCCGAGCATTATCCGAGACCAAGATCAAGCTATCACACTCCCTATCACTCTGGTGTGCTCCATGTGCTTATCCAATAACCGCTTGAAAGTTCCTAAAGTGTCCGACTCCACTATCACAGCAGGCAGTCCATTCCACACCCCAACCACTCTCTGAGTAAAGAATCTACCTCGGACATCTCTTCTATATCTACCCCCATGCACCTTATAGTTATGCCCCCTTGTAACAGCTGCCTCTACCCGAGGAAATAGTATCTGAACATCCACTCTATCTATCCCCCTCATCATCTTATAAACCTCTATTAAGTCGCCTCTCATCCTCCTCCGCTCTAAAGAGAAAAGCCCCAACTCCCTCAATCTTTCCTCATAAGACCTCCCCCCCAAACCAGGCAGCATCCTGGTAAATCTCCTTTGCACTCTTTCCAATGCTTCCACGTCCTTCCTATAGTGAGGTGACCAGAACTGCACACAATATTCCAAATGTGGTCTCACCAAGGTCCTGTACAGTTGCAGCATAACCTCACGGTTCTTAAACTCAAACCCTCTGTTAATAAACGCCAACACACCATAGGCCTTCTTTACTGCTCTATCCACTTGAGTGGCAACCTTCAGAGATCTGTGGATATGAACCCCCAGATCCCTCTGCTCCTCCACGTTCCTCAGAACCCTGCCGTTGACCCTGTAATCCTTATTCAAATTTGCCCTACCAAAATGAATCACCTCGCACTTATCAGGGTTAAATTCCATCTGCCATTTTTCGGCCCAGCTCTGCATCCTATCAATGTCTCTTTGCAGCCTACAACAGCCCTCCACCTCATCCACTGCTCCACCAATCTTGGTGTCATCAGCAAATTTACTGATCCACCCTTCAGTCCCCTCATCCAAGTCATTGATAAAAATCACAAACAGCAGAGGACCCAGCACCGACCCCTGTGGCACACCGCTGGTAACTGGTCTCCAGTCCGAAAATGTTCCATCCACCACCACCCTCTGCCTTCTATGAGATAGTGATGCGGAGATGCCGGTGTTGGACTGGGGTGGACAAATTGAGAGGTCGCACAACACCAGGTTATAGTCCAACAGTTTTATTTGAAATCACAAGCTTTCGGAGCTATCGATTGCCCCTTCCTCAGGTGAAGTAAATAGATACAGAATCGCCAAAGCATATATAGATAGAGAACAAAGCATGTGTACCTTATTTCCCTCTATCCCACAACTCCTTACTTTCTTCATGAGCCGACCATGGGGAACCTTATCAAACGCCTTACTAAAATCCATGTATACGACATCAACTGCTCTACCTTCATCTACACACTTAGTTACCTCCTCAAAGAATTCAATCAAATTTGTTAGGCAAGACTTACCCTTCACGAATCCGTGTTGACTATCCCTGATTAAGTTGCCCCTTTCCAAATGGTCATAAATCCTATCCCTCAGGACCTTTTCCATTATCTTACCAACCACCGAAGTAAGACTAACCGGCCTATAATTACCAGGGTCATTCCTATTTCCTTTCTTGAAGAGAGGAACAACATTCGCCACTCTCCAGTCCTCTGGCACCATTCCCGTGGACAGTGAGGACCCAAAGATCAAAGCCAGAGGCTCTGCAATCTCCTCCCTTGCCTCCCAAAGAATCCTAGGATATATCCCATCTGGCCCAGGGGACTTATCGACCCTCAGGTTCTTCAAAATTGCTAAAACATCTTCCCTCAGAACATCTACCACCTCCAGCCTATCCACCTTTATCACACTCTCATCCTCAAGAACATGGCCCCTCTCCTCGGTGAACACTGATGAAAAGTATTCATTCATCACCTCTCCTATCTCTTCTGACTCCATGCACAAGTTCCCACTACTGTCCTTGACCGGCCCTACCCTCACCCTGGTCATTCTTTTATTTCTCACATAAGAGTAAAAGGCCTTGGGGTTTTTCTTGATCCGACCCGCCAAGGACTTCTCATGCCCCCTCCTAGCTCTCCTAAGCTCTTTTTTTAGCTCATTCCTTGCTACCTTGTACCCCTCAATCGACCCAACTGAACCTTGTTTTCTCATCCTTACATACGCTTCCTTTTTCCTCTTGACTAGACATTCAACCTCTTTTGTGAACCATGGTTCTCTCACTCGGCCATTTCCTCCCTGCCTGACAGGGACATACCTATCAAGGACACGCAGTAATTGCTCCATGAAAAAGCTCCACTTTTCGTTTGTGCCTTTCCCTGATAGTTTCTGTTCCCATCTTATACTCCCTAATTCTTGCCTAATCGCATCATAATTACCCCTCCCCCAATTATAAACCCTGCCCTGCCGTATGGCCCTATCCCTCTCCATTGCAATAGTGAAAGTTACCGAATTGTGGTCACTGTCTCCAAAGTGCTCTCCCACATACAAATCAAACACTTGGCCCGGTTCATTACCCAGTACCAAATCCAACGTGGCCCCAGCTCTTGTCGGCCTATCCACATATTGTGTCAGGAAACCCTCCTGCACACACTGTGCAAAAACTATCCCATCCGAACTGTTTGACCTATAAAGGTTCCAATCAATATTTGGAAAGTTGAAGTCACCCATGACAACTACTCTGTGACCTCCACACCTATTCATAATCTGCTTTGCAATTTCTTCCTCCACATCTCTATTACTATTTGGGGGCCTGTAGAAAACTCCTAACAACGTGACTGCTCCTTTCCTATCTATTACTTAATTTTGATTTACTAATTAGAAAAGCATTAGCCTCATCTGGATTCCCAATTAGCCACATGTGGCTAGTGGCCAATGTACTGGACAACACGGCTATAGCCAACAGTTTGAGACCAATACCTCCTGAGAATGTCCCGGGGCTGTCAAACCCAAGGTATACTACTGACCACACATCGTTCTCTGGCCAGAGTACACGGCTCTTCAGGCCAACATGACGCCGCACAGTTTTCCCCCACAATAACTTGGCATCAACACAAACCGTCCTCTAAATGTTCTTTTAACAGTAAGTTGTTTGGAGATTTTTTTTTTATGCAGTTGAAAATATCTATTCGCCACTCTCATCATCTCAACCTCTGGGACAAACCTTTTTTTTCCCCCAATAGCTGAGTCCATATACTGGCATCCTGCCACTGCTCTGGTTATAGAGATGTTTCAGAATAAATGCAGTTCTGCCTCGTAACTAGGGTCGGCAACTCTGGTTGGACGTATTCCAGGAGATTTTGTCACATGACCTACAGCTACCCCACCCATTGGTTGCCCAGCACGTCCACCTTTGCAGTTCCCTACCTTCCCACGCTAATTGGAAAGCAAACAGACTCTTTGTTATCCAATTGGCTGATTCTTGACTGTCAATCAAACAGCCTCCTCTCTTTCTCCCCCCCCCCCCATCACCAATATTTTTATAATTAATAAACTACAATGTTTAAAGAGGACGAAAAAACAATTTTTTTTAAAGATCCTATGATTTTTCTCCAGGATTGCTCGCAGCACTGTCCTGGAGATTAATCTACAATTCCTGGAGACTCCAGAACAATCCTGGAAGTTTGGCAACCCTACTCATAACAGCAGGGGTAAGTCACCAGCAGGATCCAGAGGCCTCAAATCCAGAAAGCACAATAGAGCCAAGAGTCCTTGTTCAAAAAAGGGTGTAAAGATAAACCCAGCAACTACAGGTCAGTCAGTTTAACCTCGGTAGTGGGGAAACTTTTAGAAACTGTTAATTTTGATCATGATTATATTCACTTGGACAAGTGTGGATTAATTAAGGAAAGCCAGCACAGATTTGTTAAAGGTAAATCGTGTTTAACCAACTTGATCAAGTTTTTTGAAGAGGTAACAGAGAGGGTTGATGAGGGCAATGCGGTTGACGTAGTGTACATGGATTTCCAAAAGGCATTTGACAAAGTGCCACATAATAGGCTTGTCAGCAAAGTTGAAACTGATGGAATAAAAGGGACAATGGCAGCATGAATACGAAATTGGCTAAGTGACAGGAAACAGAGAGTAGTGGTGAACAGTTGTTTTTCGGACTGGAGGAAGGTATACAGTGGTGTTTCCCAGGGGTCAGTTCTCGGACCACTGCTTTTCTTGATATATATTTTAATGACTTGGATGTGGGTGTACAGGGCAAAATTTCAAAATTTGCAGATGACACAAAACTTGGAAGTATAGTGAACAGTGAGGAGGATAGTCATAGACATCAAAAGGACATAGACAGGCTGGTGGAATGGGTGGACACGTGGCAGATGAAATTTAATGCAGAAAAGTGCGAAGTGATACATTTTGGTAGAAAGAATGAAGAGAGGAAATATAAACTAAAGTGTACAATCCTAAAGGGGGTGCATGAACAGAGAGACCTAGGGGTATATGTGCACAAATCATTGAAGGTGGCAGGACAGGTTGAGAAAGCGGTTAAAAAAGCTTACGGAATCCTGGACTTCATGAATAGAGGTATAGAGTACAAAAGCATGGAAATTATGACGAACCTGTATAAAACACTGGTTCAGCCTCAACTGGAGTATTGTGTCTAGTTCTGGGCATCGCACTTTAGGAAGGATGTGAAGACCTTAGAGAGGGTGCAGAAAAGATTTACGAGAATGATTCCAGGGATGAGGGACTTCAGTTACATGGATAGACTGGAGAAGCTGGGGTTGTTATCCTTGGAGCAGAGAAGAGTGAGAGGAGATTTGATAGAGGTGTTCAAAATCATGAGGGGTCTTGACAGAGTAGATAGAGAGAAACTGTTCCCATTGGCAGAAGGGTCGAGAACCAGAGAATACAGATTTAATGTGATTGGCAAAAGAACCAAAGGCGACGTAAGAAAAAACTTTTTTACGCAGCGAGTGGTTAAGGTCTGGAATGCGCTGCCTGAAAGGGTGGTGGAGGCAGACTCAATCACGGCTTTCAAAAGGGAGTTAGATAAGTACCTGAAGGAAAAAAATTGCAGGGCTACGGGTAAAGGCGGGGGAGTGGGACTAGCTGAAGTGTGCTTGCAGAGAGCCGGCATGGGCTCGACGGGCCGAATGGCCTCCTTCTGTGCTGTAACCATTCTATGATTCTATGAAGCGGTAATAAAAAATTGGGCTGACTGGGGAGACCGAAGACTGGTTCTACTTGTAGACATTCGAACCCTGTCCCCATAACCTTAGTAATAGGCGAGACATTAATGAGCAGAGACAGCAGCCTTGACCTTTGTGTTACAGCTCTCCATTCCAGCTACCTTACCACTGTTTTCCAACCAGAAAAAAAATTCTGTCTGATTAGAGGCACTCGACCTGCCAAGTTTCAATCTCAAACCTGTTGTCGTTCGAACTATTATATTTTTTATTACGCCTGACGAAATGTTTATTTGAAACCTAACCTTAGCGGTTTTCCGCTTACCTTAAAACTCATTGAAGAATATAACACAATTAAACTGGACTCCATCTGGAAGTCACTAAAACACACTGGCAGGTAATCTGGAAAAAAAAAACGTGTTGCGCATTATCTCATTTCTCAAGTATTTAACCATTTTCTTCTACTTGATGTCTTGCAGACTGGTTTTAAACATGTGACTCCATCTCCATCTCCACTCCGCAACAGAACCAAAAACCACAGGCACCTGTATTTGTTTCCTTTGTAAACTACAAAGCTCGGACCCCTGCCTAATAAATCGAGCGATTCAAATCCTAAGGTGGTTTTTAAAATGTAGCAGCTGCCACAGTACTGTGTAGAAAAATAATGCAATATGTGCTTTATGTGCTCACATCCTAACAGGGAAATGTTATTTGGCTAGTTTGGGATCATTTCTTTAAATTACATTTTTTTTCAGGACTGTTTCCTTTTAACTGTTACTTTTAAAGTACTCTTTCTGTTCTAGGATGTGTCCTTTATTAATGTCATCCTATCTTATATCATTAACGCACAGTTTTAATTTGTCACAACATTGCTCATTATTTTTGGAGCATTTTTCCTGTTTTACGCCCTGGTAGAGCTTGTTTCATACAGATCTCTAGACTGCAAAAGTATTGGCATCTGTAGAATGGTTTGTGAGACAATGTGATGGATTAACAAATAACACTGCGTTCGTTTTGTGATCTCTGGCATGATGATGTCATTGCATCCTCCATGGATATCATTGTGTCCTTCATTGATGTCATTGTGACCTTCATTGATGTCATTGTGACCTTCATTGATGTCATTGCGTCCTCCATGGATATCATTGTGACCTTCACTGATGTCATTGCGTCCTCCATGGATATCATTGTGTCCTTCATTGATGTCATTGCGTCCTCCATTGATGTCATTGTGACCTTCATTGATGTCATTGCGTCCTCCATTGATATCATTGTGACCTTCATTGATGTCATTGCGCCCTCCATTGATATCATTGTGACCTTCATTGATGTCATTGTGACCTTCATTGATGTCATTGCGCCCTCCATTGATATCATTGTGACCTTCATTGATGTCATTGCGCCCTCCATTGATATCATTGTGACCTTCATTGATGTCATTGCGTCCTCCATGGATATCATTGTGTCCTTCATTGATGTCATTGCGTCCTCCATTGATGTCATTGTGACCTTCATTGATGTCATTGCGTCCTCCATTGATATCATTGTGACCTTCATTGATGTCATTGCGCCCTCCATTGTTATCATTGTGACCTTCATTGATGTCATTGTGACCTTCATTGATGTCATTGCGCCCTCCATTGATATCATTGTGACCTTCATTGTGACCTTCATTGATGTCATTGCGCCCTCCATTGATATCATTGTGACCTTCATTGATGTCATTGTGACCTTCATTGATGTCGTTGCGCCCTCCATTGATGATATTGTGATCTTCATTGATGTCATTGCCCCCTCCATTGATATCATTGTGACCTCCATTGATATCATTGTGACCTTCATTGATGTCATTGTGACCTTCATTGATGTCATTGCGCCCTTCATTGATGTCATTGTGACCTTCATTGATGTCATTGTGTCCTAAAATGAAATCTATTAACAAGCTCCCCGGATGATAAAGGCACTGCCCAGTGCAGAACCGAGCCACACTGATCAGGTAGGTCCCTTGTGCTGTGCTGTGTTAGTTAATCGGAGCCAAGGCACTATATTTGGTCTTGGAATCGGTATTCCTGTGCCAGGGAGGTGAAAGTCACCCCAGGGTTTCCCATTGCTGAGCACTATGGAGTGACTAGTACTGGAAAGTGCCCACCTGCAGATGTCATATGCGGTCTGGATCAGGCTTGGTTGCAATGCTTGCCAAAATTGAAAAGCCTGGTGTCAAGTCTCTTGCATGGAGAATGACCACATGGGTGAGATACTGTAGGATTTCGGCCCCTCGTGTAAGTGCAACCCAGCATAAGCCTGCAGGAAATGGGGGAGGAAAAAGCTCATCGTCTGCTTGGCTGAGTTAGTAGCACTATTTTCAGAATGAACTTTGACAATCTTCCCTATAGTGGGTGTTTCAAGTTGTCTGTGAGAGGGACAGAAGATGAGCTAGAGGAAAGGGTTAGCTCCTCCTGCATATTGATCAGTGAGGTGGGTTGATCAGAAGAAATATTCAACAAGTTGACTGATTGACGTATCTTGTGCTGCTAACCAAAGAGATTGGACCGGATTTCACTCCGAGCAGCAAACCAACGGCGGGCTTGCACTTGCCCGTAGACTTTCTATGGGCTTTTGCACGGCAAGCTCCTGTCAGCCAACCATCCAAAAAGCCCAGCGTCCTCTACAGGCATCTGGGACCTTGTGAGCTGTGTATCTCCTTAACCAATCAGATTGAAGAATCGTTCATGAGCAGTGCAGAGTCTGAACCAGGAAGTGTCAGTTAGAATCATGAATTCAATATCAAATCAGGTACAGAAAGCCAAATAAAGAGAGGGAAGGAAAGATGGGATTAAGAGAGAGAGATAAAAGAGACAGAAAGAAGTTTTAAAAAAAAAGTTTTTTTTAAGCTTCAGCAATAATTTAAAGCTGAAGGAATGTGACTCCACACTTGTAAAAGTTAATTTTCAGTGCCAGAGAGGATGTTTCACAGTAATTTTTTTAATTCATTTTTATGGGATGTGGGCGTCACTGGCAGGGCCAGCATTTATTGCCCATCCCTAATTGCCCTTGAGAAGGTGGTGGTGAGCCACCTTCTTGAACCACTGCAGTCCGTGTAGTGAAGGTACTCCCACAGTGCTGTTAGGGAGGGAGTTCCAGGATTTTGACCCAGTGACGACGAA
This sequence comes from Squalus acanthias, assembly GCA_030390025.1. NCBI lineage: Eukaryota > Metazoa > Chordata > Chondrichthyes > Squaliformes > Squalidae > Squalus > Squalus acanthias. The sequence goes on from CM059439.1 coordinate 83,937,145, forward strand.
GGATCGGCGATATACTTCTAAGTCAGGATGGTGTGTGACTTGGAGGTGAATTTGGAGGTGGTGGTGTTCCCATGCGCCTGCTGCCCTTGTCCTTCTAGGTGGAAGAGGTCGCGGGTTTGGGAGGTGCTGCTGAAGAAGCCTTGGCGAGTTGCTGCAGTGCATCTTGTAGATGGTACACACTGCAGCCACGGTACGCCGGTGGTGGATGGGGTGCCAATCAAGCGGGCTGCTTTGTCTTGGATGGTGTCGAGCTTCTTGAGTGTTATTGGAGCTGCACTCATCCAGGTAAGTGGAGAGTATTCCATCACACTCCTTACTTGTGCCTTGTAGATGGTGGAAAGACTTTGGGGAGTCAGGAGGTGAGACACTCGCCGCAGAATACCCAGCCTCTGACCTGCTCTTGTTGCCACAGTCACCCGCCAAGGGAAACATTCCTTCTGCATCTAGTCTGTCTAGACCTGTCAGAATTTTATACACTTCTATGAGGTCCCCTCTCAATCTTCTAAACTCCAGTGTGTACATCCCTAAACTACATAGTCTCTCCTCATAGGTCAATCCCGCCATTCCTGGTATCAGCCTGGTGAATCGCCGCTGCACCCCCTCCATGGCAAGAACATCTTTCCTCAGATGAGGCGACCAAAACTGTACACAGTACTCGAGGTGTGGTCTCACCAGTGCCCTGTACAGCTGCAGCAAGGTATCCCTGTTCCTGTATTCCAACCCTTTTGCTATGAAGGCCAGCATACCGTTTGCCTTCTTGATCGCCTGTTGCACCTGCATGCTCGCCTTCAGTGACTGGTGTACAAGAACACCCAGGTCTCTCTGTACTTCCCCCTCTCCCAATTTATTGCCATTTAAATAATAATTTGCCCTCCCGTTCCTGCACCCAAGGTGGATAACTTCGCACTTGTCCACTTATGTGGCTGGTCCAGTTAAGTCTCTGGTCAATGGTGACCCCCAGGGTGTTGATGGTGGGGGATTCAGCGATGGCAATGCCGTTGAATGTCAAGGGGAGGTGGTTAGACTCTCGCTTGTTGGAGATAGTCATTGCCTGACACTTGTGTGGCGCGAATGTTACCTGCCACTTATCAGCCCAAGCCTGAATGTCATCCAGGTCTTGTTGCATGCGAGCATGGACTGCTTCATTATCTGAGGAGTTGTGAATGGCACTGAACACTGTGCAGTCATCAGCGAACATCCCCACTTCTGACCTTATGTTGGAGGGAAGGTCGTTGATGAAGCAGCTGAAGATGGTTGGGCCTAGGACACTGCCCTGAGGAACTAAAACTTATCACACCGTTAAAAGGGTACTTACAGTGGAATGAACAAGCCCTAACTTTTTCTGCTAAGTTTAGTCCGTGTCTGTGGGGTAAGTACAGGAAGCTCACGCCATTCAATATATTTGAATGGGGAGCCAGGGGGCGAGATGACGTTTCCACGCAGCTTTTGGAGGAGCGACGCATCTCGGACCGCAACTTCCGGATTTCCGTGTTTATCTGCGCGTGTGTGGTTGCTGGAAGTTGCTGTCTGATTTGTACATCAATAATGGTGAGCGTTGTTGGCCTCACCGTTTATTTTTATAGCAAAACCCGGCCCAATAATACTGACCGGAGAAAAAGCAAAAAACTGCAGGTGCTGAAAATCTGAGAATAACACTGATAGTTGGGCACGGAAATGTGAGGAAAAAAGTATATTTAAGGACACAATTGCGCTACTTCATGTATTGGAGGTTTTTGACAATTTTTACCACTCAACCTCCACTTTCTTCCTTCTTAGTAATATTGATGAAACCAAACATTTTTTTTTTAAACCCTGGAAAGATATAGCAGGTCCACCAGCCTCTCTCAGGAGAACATGTTTTATGAGGAAAGGTTGGGCAGGCTGGGCCTACACTCATTGGAATTTAGAAGAATGAGAGGTGGCAAGATAAGGGAGTGAAGGGTTATGGGGAGCGGGCGGGGAAGTGGCTTTGAGCCCAAGATCAGCCATGATCTTATTGAATGGCGGAGCAGGCTCGAGGGGCCAAGTGGCCTATTCCTGCTCCTATTTCTCCTATTTCTTATTCTTATGTTCTTATGTAGGGTTAGCGTTTCGGGTGGGAGCTTTCGTCAGAACTTATTTCGTCCATTTGAACAACCTATACCGTTACAACTTCAGGATGATGTAAAGTTACAGACTCTGAATGACCGGTGCTCAGGTACACTCAGAGGTTCCCTGCTTCGTGACCACCTGATCTCGCCTGTGACAGCCGGGCCCTGAGGAGGTGGTGTTGAGCGGGAGGCAAGCGTTTCCTCAAAGGAAGGCAGGGAGGGAAAATCGGGTGGATGAACGACTCGTGTGCCATCGAAGCAGCATTGACACAGACCCGGTGCAAGTAGTTTAACTTCCCCTTTGACTGAAATGCTGCATTGGCATAAAGAGAGTTGGAGAAAATGAAAATGAGCAACGATGAGTGTTTCATATCATTTTAATCAGTCGCAAACTGTTATGAGAGAATCCATTTGAAATGTTGGATATTGTCTGTCATCTGTTTGGAAATAACTGATTTTACTCTTCCTGGATCAGAAAGGACTAACACGGGAGCGTTCCTACAATTTCATTTTTTTTTGGTGTAAAGATCCCAGATGAAGCCATGTTTGTCCTAAAATCGCCTTTGAAAATTAATCCATTTCCAAGGCATTGAGTTAATTCTTATCAGGGTTTCCAAAACTGAGTTGTGGAAGAGCAGAGTGAGCTGGACACACCCGTTATCCCCCTGTGCCTCCTCGGGTACCAATTCAACTCTGCTCTGCGTTATCCTGCAGCTGACGGTTGGCACTCGTCCTGTGAGGTCATGAGCTTGTGATATAATTTCCCACTGTGTGCATCGACACACCACTGAGCTGCGTTCATTTTGGAGGCGTTGAATTTGTGTGTCGTGTTTGAGAACACACACAGGGCTTTCGGTACTACACTGGGGTTACAGGGTCTCTGATTGTCGGGAATCTCAACTCTATTGAGGAATGTTAGCAATGCCACAGGAATTTTCACCTTGCGTACAATGTCCCAAGGCGCTTCACAGGAGAGTCACAGAATCCCCACAGTGCAGATAGAGGCCATTTCGGCCCATCGAGCCTGCACCGACACATATCCCACCCTACCCCCGTAACCCCACGTATTTAATCCCCCTAACACTAAGGGTCAATTTATCATAGCCAAATCAACCTAACCCGCATATCTTTGGACTGTGGGAGGAAACCGGAGCACCCGGAGGAAACCCACGCAGACACGGGGAGAATGTGCAAACTCCACACAGACAGTCGCCCGAGGCCGGATTCGAACCCGGGTCTCTGGCGCTGTGAGGCAGCAGTGCTAACCACTATGCCACCGTGTCATCAGACAAAATTTTAACACCGAGCCACATGAGATATTCGGACAGATGACCAAAAGCTTGGTCAAAGGGGTAGGTTTTAAGCAGAATCGTAAAGGAGAATTGAGAGAGGTGGCGAGGCAGAGAGCTTTAGGGAGGGAATTCCAGAGCTGAGGGCCGAGACAGCTGAAGGCAGGACCACCAGTGGTGGAGCAATGAAAATCAGGGATGTCCAAGAGGCCAGAATTTAGGAGCGCAGAGATCTCAAAGGGTGGTAGGGCTGGAGGAGGTTACAGAGATGGAGGTTACAGAGGGAGGGGCGAGGCCATGGAGGGATTTGAACACAAGGATGAGAATTTTAAATTTGAGGTGTTGCTGGACCGGGAGCCAATGTAGGTCAGTGAGCACAGGGGTGATGGGTGAATGGGACTTGGTCCATTAACTCCTTGCTGGGACATGATTCCAGGGACATCAAACGCCCACCAGTGCTGCAGACAAGCGGCCATTATTCATATGTGAGCTTCGACAAGTGATTAGTAGCAGGATACTTGACTTCAGGGAGCAACCTAACTCGAGCCTGATCCTATGCTGACCCAAGGTGCACACAAGCTACCCAGCAGACCCTGCTGGAAGTGTCACACAGAAGCGTTACTTCCATCGGGCTTTGCTGAATCACTATCCCCAGTTGGAAAGTTGGAGAATTTGTCCCTCCTGCACCCAGGGACACGAGGCCAATTGTAGCACCGTCTTCCTGCTGAGATCCACTAACGCAGTGCAGGCTGGCTACAAGATCTGGGTCCTTACCTGGTCCTTGTGGATAAACAATTCACAGCCTAAACCCACTGAGCCATGCACAATTTGAATAATGAAGTATTTGTGCAGCAAAGCTGGTAGTTTAATCACAGCGACAAGATATTAAGGACCTGTTTGGTTATTCCGTTCTTGTGCCCTTGCATGGAATGATGGTCAGTTTTCTGAGGTCAGTAAACCACTCCGTACACTAAACAGCGATGGTAGACTGCATAATGAGCACAGCACTCACTTTGAATTGTGACTGTCAATATTTCTTAGAATGATAGATTCATAGAATGGTTACAGCACAGAAGAAGGACATTCAGCCTGTCGAGCCCATGCCAGCTCTCTGCAAGAGCACTTCTGCTAGTCCCACTCCCCTGCCCTTTCCCCGTAGCCCTGCAAATGTTTTTACTTCAGGTACTTATCCAACTCCCTTTTGAAAGCTGTGATTGAGACTGCCTCCACGACCCTTTCAGGCAGTGCATTCCAGGTCCTAACCACTCGCTGAAAGCTTTTCCTCATATCTCCTTTGGTTCTTCTGCCAATCACCTTATTCTGTGTCCTCTGGTTCTCGACCCTTCTGCCAATGGGAATAGTTTCCCTCTATCTACTCTGTCCAGACCCCTCATGATTTTGAACATTCTAACAAATCTCCTCTCACTCTTCTCTGCTCTCAGGAGAACAGCTTCTCCAGTCTATCCACGTAACTGAAGTCCCTCATCCCTGAAATCATTCTCGTAAATCTTTTCTGCACTCTCTCTAAGGCCTTCACATCCTTCCTAAAGTGTGGTGCCCAGAACTGGACACAATACTCCAGTTGAGGCTGAACCAGTGTTTTATACAGGTTCTTCATACTCTATCCCTCTATTTATGAAGCCCAGGATTCCGTAAGTTTTTTTAACTGCTTTCTCAACCTGCCCTGCCACCTTCAACGATTTGTGCACTTATACCCCTAGATCTTTCTATTCATGCACCCCCTTTAGGATTGTACCCTTTAGTTTATATTTCCTCTCTTCATTCTTTCTACCAAAATGTATCACTTCGCACTTTTCTGCGTTAAATTTCATCTGCCATGTGTCCGCCCATTCCACCAGCCTGTCTGTGTCCTCTTGAAGTCTATCACTCTCCTCCTCACTGTTTACTATACTTCCAAGTTTTGTATCATCTGCAAATTTTGAAATTGTGTCCTGTACACCCATATCCAAGTCATTAATATATATCAAGAAAAGCAGTGGTCCTAGAACTGACCCCTGGGGAACACCACTGTATACCTTCCTCCAGTCCAAAAAACAACCATTCAGCACTACTCTCTGTTTCCTGTCACTTAGCCAATTTCATATTCATGCTGCCACTGTCACTTTTATTCCATGGGTTTCAACTTTTCTGACAAGCTTATTATGTGGCACCTTGTCGAACACCTTTTGAAAACTCATGTACACTACATCAACCGCATTGCCCTCATCAACCCTCTCTGTTACCTCATGAAAAATCTCGATCAAGTTGGTTAAACACGATTTGCCTTTAACAAATCCGTGCTGGCTTTCCTTAATTAATCCACACTTGTCCAAGTGACTGTTAATTTTGTCCCTGATTATTGTTTCTAAAAGCTTCCCCACTACTGAGGTTAAACTGACTGGCCTGTAGTTGCTGGGTTTATCTTTACACCCTTTTTGAACAAGGGTGTAACATTTGCAATTCTCCAGTCCTCTGGCACCACCCCCATTTCTAAGGAGGGTTGGAAGATTATGGCCAGTACCTCCGCAATTTATTCCTTCACATCCCTCAGCGTCCTAGGATGCATCCCATCTGGTCCCAGTGACTTACCTACTTTAAGTTCAGGCAGCCTTTCTAGTACCTCCTCTTTATCAATTTTTATCCCATCCAGTATCTCCTCTACCACCTCCTTCACTATGTCTATGGCAGCATCTTCTTCCTTGGTGAAGACAGATGCAAAGTACTCATTTAGCACCTCAGCCATACCCTGAGGTAGCTGCCATTCTATTCTCATACCCTCTCTTTGTCCCTCTTATTTTCTTTTTCACTTCTCCTCTGAACTTTTTATATTTAGCCTGATTCTCAGATGTATTCTTGACCTGACGTCTGTCATACATGCTCTTTTACTACTTCATCTCACTCTCTATCTCTTTCGTCATCCAGGGAGCTCTGACTTTAGTTGCCCTACCTTTCCCCCAAGTGGGAATGTACCTCGACTGTATCTGAACTATTTCCTCTTTAAAGGCAGCCCATTGTTCCATTACAGTTTTGCCTGCCAATCTTTGATTCCAATTTACCCGGGTCAGATCCGTTCTCATCCCACAGAATTGGCCTTCCTCCAATTAAGTATTTTTACTCTAGATTGCTCCCTGTCCTTTTCCATAGCAAATCTAAACCTTATGATACTATGATCACTGTTCCCTAAATGTTCACCTACTGTTTCTTAACTCTAGCCACATAAATTCTGTCCTTGACCCCTCCAGGGCATCCCCTCTCTCCAGCATTGTAACATTCTCCTTAACCAATACTGCCACACCACCTCCTATCTTTCCTTCCCTATCTTTCCTGAACACCTTATATCCAGGAATATTTAATACCCAATCCTGCCTTTTTTTGAGCCAGGTCTCATTTTTGTGCCACGACATCATATTCCCATGTGGCTATTTGTGCCTGCAGCTCACTTACCTTGTTTACTATGCTTTGTGCGTTCACATACATACACTGTAAATCCATCTTAGACCATCCTGGGTTCTCTTAGTCTGACCCCACCTAATACCGTACTATTTCTTGCTTTAGTGCTATCTGTCTCTCCCAATCCTTTGTACCCTTTGTTTCTCCTTTCTAATGCTACATTCTGGTGCCCATCCCCCTGCCAACTTAGTTTAAACCCTCCCCAACAGCACGAGCAAACCCCCCCCGCGAGGATATTGGTCCCAGCTCTGATGAAGTGTAACCTGTCCGGCCCATAAAGGTCCCACATTCCCCAGGAATCTGAAACCCTCCCTCCTGCACCATCTCTCCAGCCACGCATTCATCTGCTCTAACCTCCGATTTCTATACTCACTCGTGCGTGGCACCGGGAGTAATCCAGAGATTACTACCTTTGAGGTCCTGCTTTTTAATCAATTTCCTAGCTCCCTAAAATCTGCCTGCAGGACCTCATCCCTCTTTCTACCTATGTGGACCACGATCTCTGGCTGTTCACCCTCCCCCCCCCGTCAGAATGTTCTGCAGCCGCTCAGTGACATCCTTGACCCTGGCACCAGGGAGGCAACATACCATCCTGGAGTCACATCTGCGTCCACAGAAACGCCTGTCTGCTCCCTTAACTATCGAATCCCCTACCACTATTGCTTTCCCTATCTTCCTCCTCCTCCCCTGTACAGCTGAGCCACCCGTGGTGCCATAGACTTGGCTCAGGCTGTACTCCCCAGAGGAGCCATCGCCCTCACCAGTACTCAGAACAGAATACTGGTTGGAGAGCGAGATGCACTCAGGGGACTCCTGCACTACCTGCCTGGTGGTCCTCTTCTTCTGCCTGGCGGTCACCCATTCCCTCTCTGCCTGCACACTCTTACGCTGCGGGGTGACCACCTCCCGAAACGTGCTATCCACGTAGCTCTCAGCCTCACGGATGTACCGCAGTGACGCCAACTGCTGCTCAAGCTCAGAAACCCGGAGCTCGAGCTCCTCCAGCTGACAACACTTCCTGCACACATGGTTGTCCAGGACACAGGAAGCGTCCTGGATTTCCCACATGGCACAGGATGCGCATTCCGCGGGACTGAGCTGCCCTGCCATGCCTTTATTTATTCGACTATTAACTAACGTTACAGAAACTTAAGACTAAGATGTACCTAATTCAAGTTATTAATACATATTATTAACAGTTACTAATTTAATGTAGTGTTAACAGTTACTAATCTCTAAGTTCCTGCTTTATCCCTAACCAGCTATTTAACCCCAGCCCCTAACTTGAAGAGCCCCTCTCCGACCACGCTCTTTAGCAGAACTTAGCAGAAATAAGCTTAAAACTAAAACTAAAATAAAACCCACTCTCCAGCGACTCACCAATCAGCTTCTTCCCTTGTGCTGACATCACTTTAGGTTTTTTACTCTAATGTTACTCTTTCAAATGCTGCCTGTGTTGAGTTGCTCCGCTCTCTTTATCCCCGCTCAGCTCTCGATCCGCTCCCGCTCCGGTCCGCTCCTTCTGGTCTCGGGCCTGCTCTCGCCGCGCTCTTTATCCCCGCTCAGTTCTCGATCCGCTCCCACTCCGGTCCGTTCCTTCTGGTCTCGGGCCTGCTCTCGCCGCGCTCTTTATCCCCGCTCAGTTCTCGATCTGCTCCCGCTCCGGTCCGCTCCTTCTGCCATGGGTTAATATTTTTTATTATCGTCAATGTGAAGGAAAAGTAACAAATTGTAGGAATTATGTATGAATGCATCATAGATGGAATTTTTAAAAATAGCGATCCGTTAATGGGTAGTTGTACCATTTGGTGTAGTACTGAGCCTAGCGGACCAGGGATGTCCCAGGTACATGTGCTGAGTGAGCTGATCTCAGCTGGTGCAGGGTGTGTTGTGCATGGCATTTGCCTCCCTGAGTCAGAGAGCAGAACCAGCAGCCAGGGTTCTCTCAGCTCATCACAGTCTAGTGACCCCTTGTGGAAAGTGTGTGCATGCACGAGAATTGGGTGAGAACAGGTTCAGGCAGAACTGTGATCCTGCGGTCAAATAGCCTGCTGTCGCTCGCTGTCAGGCTTCACGTGTGAATAATGGCCGTTTGGGTGCGGTACTGGAGGCCAACTGGTATCTGTGGAACTTTACCCCTGCGAGGAATTAACGGGGTATAAATTCGTGTGAATCGGCAGCCCGTTTCGCACTCTGCCCAATTTTCCTTTCTGCAGTGGAAAATTGGCTGCCACCCAAGACAAATTTAAGCCCCAGCGTCTATAGCAGGGGAGGGGAAAGGTTTGACAAAAAGCTAAAGGGAACTTGCAGTGAATTATATTGATCCTGTGGACAGTGCCACTTGCTGTCCCTTTGCAGACCGTTTAGCATCAGGAGAGCAGGGTAACGCCCGCCAAAGTGTCTTCCGTAAGTCTTACTCATTGGCATTGTTCCTTGATTTGGAGCCAAAAGACTGTCCAGAACAACGTAAGACGCAGTGGTGTGGGTTATCATGAGGTTTAATCACAGTGTGACTGAAGTTAAAAAGACTTGTATGTACTCCCACAGGCAGCCACTAGATGGCTGCCTAGCCTATCCGATTCCTTAAAACCCCAGGCACAGTCCAATGATGGTGTCCCTGAGTTTTCGAGCAGGGAACATGTTTCGCAGTTTGAAGTGGGTGTCTTCTCTGTCGGGCTGAACCAAAAGATTTGCAGAATTAAATGTTAAATTAGTGCGTAGACATCAACTTTGTAAAAGTTTAAAATTTTATCGTATGCTTAATCCACTTGAATTGGTGTTTAAGCGCCGTGGGACGTTTTTACTACGTTAAAGGCGCTATATAAATGCAATTTGATTATTTGTTGACTTTTTCTCCCCTGTCGCATTCTTGTGTTTTCCAGCACCATTCATGGCCAAGCAGTTGGCTGGAGACTTGCTCCCAGGACTTTGCCAAGATGGTACAGGGTGACGACCTTCCCTCTGCTGCGGGAAGACTGTTGCCAAGTCATTTTAATGAAGATCATGTCCTTTTTGTTGAAAAGAAAATTGCAATTTCTTCAAGTTGTCTTTTTTGTTTGAGTCTCCCTGCATCGTGCCCCCATCTAAGGGGAGCAGACAACTGACCTCTTTATCTCTGGTGCTGGCTTGGAGGCACACTAGAGCGGCCTTGGGTGACTCTCCCTTTCAGGGTCCCACCCTGGGGTGATACACCTAACTTGTGTCCACCATTGGGTGACCGCTTTGCGGAACACCTCCGTTCAGTCCGTAAGGGGGACCCCGAGCTTCCGGTCGCTTGTCATTTTAATTCTCCGCTCCACGCCCACTCAGACCTCACCGTCCTCGGCCTCTTGCATTGTTCCACGGAAGCTCAGCGTAAGCTCGAGGAACAGCACCTCATCTTTCGATTAGGCACTTTACAGCCTTCTGGACTCAACATAGAGTTCAACAATTTCAGATCATAACCTCGGCCCCTACCATATTTATATATTTTTTATCCACACTTTTGGTTTGTGCCTTTTCCCTTTTTTTCTCTCTCCCACATGGCAGCTGTCTTTCATTCTGCCAGCGCATTTCACACTTCCAGAACCATCTTTTGTCTCTTAACCTGTCCTATTACCATCTCGTCTCTCCTTGTGTATCTCTTAATGTCTCTTTACTTCTCACAGACCTCCCTTTTGTTCTTTTATTCCCTCCCCCATTTCCCTGCCCCCAAACTTGCTTTTTCATCTGTTTCATTTCCTGCTTTTTTTCTCAGTTCTGACGAAGGGTCTTCGACCTGAAACGTTAACTCTGTTTCTCTCTCCACGGATGTTGCCTGGCCTGCTGAGTTTTTCCAGCGCTTTCTGTTGTTATTTCAGTTTTCCAGCATCCGCAGTATTTTGCTATTGTATTTGTGTCCACCATCGCCTCCTGCTGGTGTGACCATGTGATGAATCATCAGAACCAACCTGCATCTGACATGGTCTGCTCTGCGGGGGGAGGGGTGGCTGGTGGTGGCAGGGTGGCGGGAGGAAGTGACGCCATGTGTTGGGCTGCTCCCCCTCCCCGCTGTTATTTTAGGCAAATTTAAAAATCACAGTGAGCGTCGACGTCCTTTAGGAATTATGGGTATTTTCCAAAAGAAAAGCCAGTGATATGACATGGATTCTCCCCCGAACGCACCCCATATAATGAGCTAGAGGTTAGAGGGCGATTCCCAAGGCTGTTTTCAATCACCTCCTACTAGCCTACAGTGACATTGACAGAAGCTGGGGAACAGCTCATCTATCCAACTCCAAATAGTCATGGCTCTGGGTTACCTAAAAAAAAAAGGATAAAATAAGAAGTTTCTTAATACTTAAAGATTGAGTTTTTAAAACCGTTTTCTAATACATGCAGTTTTCCATCTGTTCAGAGATCTTGGTTTGTTAAGTAAATCAAAGCTAGCAAAAATAAAAGCATTGCAGAAAAGCAGGGTGTGCCCGGAGGCCAGAGATCTCTGTTATATTAGGAAATACGGTAGCATCTAAGTCAAACCTAGAGCAAATAATCTCGGCTGATAGTCCCCCAGGGCAGTACTGAGGGAGTGCTAGTGTTGGAGGTGCCGTCCTTTGAATGAGACCCAAGGTCCTGTCCGTCTTTTCCAGTGGTTCAGGTCAATCTATTTGAAGAAAGGCAAGGAGTTCTCCCAGTGTCCCGGCCAACATTCCTCCCTCAAGCAGTAACACCTCAGAACAGACTGACTGACGGTGCAGCTCTCGGCTGTTTGTGCGACACTGGTCGTGTGGTTGCTGACACAACAGCAGTCGGTGCACTGTAGTGTAGGGGGAGATTCCGAGACTTCCTGCCTGGCGGAAACATGGCGATAAAGCCCGAAAATGGTGAGCAGCGACTTACTGACCTGTTCCCACCATTGCTGTGGCTGCCACAACCTTCCTTCCAGGTCTTTTTTTTAAATTATTCGTTCATGGGAGGCCAGCATTTATTGCCCCTAGTTGCCCTTGAGAAGGTGGCGCTGGGCAGCTGAAGTGGCCACCTGAGTCAGACGGTAGGTCCATTGAAAATGCAAATCGGGGTTGTAAGACATACGTAGGACCCCGTTTGCCACTTTAGGACAGTACAGCAGAGTGTTGTTGCTTTGCATTGGATGGACGTGTTTTAGTGTCAAGTCTAGTAAGATCCTGGCTCTTTTACAACTTCATGCTTAGCTATTTCAGTACCATTCATGGAGTATGTTTGTTCATTTTCCCTTCTGTTACGCAGTCAATTTATACGTATTACTTTTCATCTGTCTTTGTTTTGCCCACTTATACATTTTGTCCTGCTCATGTTGCAATTTCAGTGCTTCTCCTAATTTGATGATATCAGCAAATCTGACCGGTTTGGATTGGGTTTCTGAGTTCAAGTTCAAATGATGTAAATTAGTGATCATAGTGGTTCCAACATCAATCCTTGGGGCATCCAACTCAGTACTTCTCCCAACCCCGATATAACTCTTCTAACAAGTGCCCATTGTTTTCGATCCTTCAGCCAATTTCGAACTCATACCGAACATTTACACTGAAGAGCCACAACATTCAGTTGAACTAATAGCTTTTTGTGCGGAACTTTGTCAAATGCCTTCTGGAAATCTAAGTCTAACACTTTTACAGTGCCCAGTATCGGCTGGTGGTGCAGCCGAAGGGGCCCCGACAGGTAGGTTTGTGTTTATTTTTTGCGGGGCCGGGAGGAGCAGGAGTGCTCTTCCTGGGTCCACATTAACAGCAAGGGCTGCTGCCACCCTGGGAGCTCCACCTGTCCCAAGATCGGATCCACAGCCCCCCTTCCCCCCCAACCTCGCTCCGGCCCGGGTGGCCCATTATTATTGCGGTGGCTTGGAGACAGCGGGCTGCCCCCGGGGTGCTTGTTTTCCACCCTCAGCCCGCCGGCCGAATGCTAATGAGGCCTGGCCCTCTCTCCGGGTCTATCGGGTGCTGGCTGGCACGTTCCGCCCGCACCTCGCGGACGGTGGGGTGCAGCTACTCTGTAGCGTGGAGTCCTTTGACACATTTTAATGAGAAGTCGCACAACACCAGGTTATAGTCCAACAGTTTTATTTGAAATCACAAGCTTTCGGAGCTGCTGCTCCTTCGTCAGGTGAAGTGAAGGAATACGAATCGGCAAAGCATATATAGACAGAGAACAATGCCTTAGCAGCGTACAATGTCAGACGACTACAGTTAATCTTTCTGACTGCCTTTTATCACACCTCGGCAGAGAGACAATCAGGTCAGTGAACAAGCCAACGACGACTCGAGTCTGGATGACTCTACGTCATGTAGCGTGACATGAACCCAAGATCTCGGTTGAGGCCGTCCTCATGGGTGCGGAACTTGGCTATCAGTTTCTGCTCGATGATTTTGCGTTATCGTGTGTCTCGAAGGCCGCCTTGGAGAACGCTTACCCGCAGATCCGAGGCTGAATGTCCTTGACTGCTGAAGTGTTCCCCGACTGGGAGGTAACAATCCTGCCTGGCGATTGTTGCGCGGTGTCCGTTCATACGTTCAACGACTCGAGTCGTCGTTGGCTTGTTCACAGATGTGATTTCCAGTTTAAAAAAAAAAGTAAAAAGTTTAAAGTTTATGGTTTTCCATACAGACTGCATTTGACACATTAGACCCCCTGTGACCCCACCTCATTGTCTTAGTTGTATTTTGCTATGTCTTTGATATAATGTCTTCCTGACTGACCTGATTGTTTCTCTGCCGAGGTGTGATAAAAAGCAGTCAGAAAGATTAACTGTAGTCGTCTGACATTGTACGCTACACAGGCATTGTTCTCTGTCTATATATGCTTTGCCGATTCGTATTCCTTCACTTCACCTGACGAAGGGGCAGCAGCTCCGAAAGCTTGTGATTTCAAATAAAACTGTTGGACTATAACCTGGTGTTGTGCGACTTCTCACTTTTGTCCACCCCAGTCCAACACCGGCATCTCCACATTTTAATGACACAACCAGGTGGCGTACAAATGCAAGTACAGGAAACTCTTTGGTATCCGGCACCGACGGGACCGGGATGGTGCCGGTTGATTAAAAATTCCGGATAACGGAGAGGTATATCTACCGATGCTATTTTTAACAAACAAAAATTTTAAAAATCAAGAAATGTGCAGTATAATTGGGTACTCCCCTACAGAATGTTGTGTTAAATGGATGGTGGAAGATGCTTGATTAAGTACAGTAATGCCAGTTGAGGGTAATCCATAACTCTTTAATTACTTAACAGTAAAACAAAACTTATAAACGACTGTGTACTGTAGTTTTCGGAGTATGAATTCTGCTGGTTATTAGAGAATTGCGGCTATTTAGGTGCCGTTTAAACGAGAGTTTCCTGTATTATCTATTTTTGAAGGTTACATGGGGCACAGATTGTATGAACTCAGAATCACAGAATCCCCACAGTGCAGATAGAGGCCATTTCGGCCCATCGAGCCTGCACCGACACATATCCCACCCTATCCCCGTAACCCCACGTATTTAATCCCCCCTAACACTAAGGGTCAATTTATCAAAGCTAAATCAACCTAACCCGCACATCTTTGGACTGTGGGAGGAAACCGGAGCACCCGGAGGAAACCCACGCAGACACGGGGAGAATGTGCAAACTCCACACAGACAGTCACCCGAGGCCGGATTCGAACCCGGGTCCCTGGCGCTGTGAGGCAACAGTGCTAACCACTATGTAACTCGTCTTTATCTGGGATGGGAAAACAGCCAGAAAAGCTGTGAGTCATTGACATCGCACACAAGTGACACATTGATTTGTTTTATTTTTTAATATTATTGCAATTATTTAGTTGCAATGCATTAACATATATTACATGTCTAGCACACTGTGCACATGGTATAGTGAGCACAGTATCTTATGAGCAGCTTGGGTTGTAGACAGTGGTGATCCAGGGAATGACGGTGGTGTTAAGGTGTGCACTTCTACATTCACATCATTTACATTTCTGTGTGTCTGTGGTCAGCCTTTCACGTGCCGATGAAATAACTTGCCTGTGCCGCTGGCAAATTAGCTGGTTGGGCACTCGTGCCAATTTGGCCACATTTTCACATCATGATCTGGCTCGGCTATGATGTCACACATGCTGGAATAGCACGTTGACGTTTACTGTTTAGATTCACAGGTAAAGGCTGGGGGCTGAGGCAAAGTACCGGAGGGCACACCATGGGTAACCTGTGATTTAAGATGGTTAATAGTGTATTTTAGTTGGGTGCGATTAATGTAACAGTAATAAAGTAATAAAGTAACGCCTGACTAACTTTTTTTTGCAATGTTGAGCTTTATTTCAGCATCTCATCACCCACCCACCTCCGGCCATGGCTGTCTCCACCCTGGCCACTGACGCCCAATCCTCTACCCCCGGCCACCGATTTTACTCTCCCCTTCCCCCCCCAAGGCCTGAACACCCACCTCCAGCCACTGATTGCACCCTCCCCCGATCTTCAGTCATGATTCGCAGGCAACACTGCGCAGCTCCTTGAGAACAGAAACATAGAAACATAGAAAAATAGGAGCAGGAGTAGGCCATTCGGCCCTTCGAGCCTGCTCCGCCATTCAATATGATCATGGCTGATCCTCTATCTCAATACCATATTCCCGCTCTCTCCCCTTGACGCCTTTTGTGTCTAGAAATCTATCTATCTCCTTCTTAAATATATTCAGTTACTTGGCCTCCACAGCCTTCTGTGGTAGAGAATTCCACAGGTTCACCACCATCTGAGTGAAGGAATTTCTCCTCATCTCAGTCCTAAATGTCCTACCCCATATCCTGAGACTGTGACCCCTCATTCTAGACCCCCCCCCAGCCAGGGGAAACATCCTCCCTGCATCCAGTCTGTCTAGCCCTGTCAGAATTTTATACGTTTCAATGAGGTCCCCTCTCATTCTTCTAAACTCTAGTGAATACAGGCCTAGTCGACCCAATCTCTCCTCATATGACAGTCCTGCCATCCCAGGAATCAGTCTGGTGAACCTTCGCTGCACTCCCTCTGTGGCAAGTATATCCTTTCTTAGGTAAGGAGACCAAAACTGCACACAGTACTCCAGGTGTTGTCTCAACAAGGCACTGTACAACTGTAGCAAGACATCCGTGCTCCTGTACTCAAATCCTCTTGCAATGAAGGCCAACATACCATTTGCCTTCCTAACTGCTTGCTGCACCTGCATGTTTGCTTTCAGTGACTGGTGTACAAGGACACCCAGGTCCCTCTGTACACCAGCATTTCCCAATCTAACACCATTTAAATAATACTCTGCCTTTCTGTTTTTCCTACCGAAGTGGCCTGAGCCCCAATATCGGGGGGTGCCTCGGGCCTCACCATTCAGGTGCAGGGATAGTACCCTGCGCACCAAAAAATGTACGGGCCCGAATTTCTGGGCCGAAGGGTTAAAAGAGATGCATCAAGCTTGCCAAACAATTTCTTTTTCATGACGTTGCTGGATGCTTAATCTGGTTTTGATCACTATCGCAAGGTGCGTGACTGTTCTAACTTATTGTGGAGTGTGATGCTTGGCATAGACCCAACCATTAAATATAATAACAGTGATTAAATATGTAAGTGCCAATGTCAAAGTACCCTCCCCAGAGTCACAGTTGGAAAGTTCTTTTCATTGGTACCTGGCAAACTCAGTTACCCTTTGTCTCCGTCCAATTCATTCAATTAAAATTAAAATGGTGTATCAGCTATTTCCATTGCAGCTGTTATGCTAATTCAGAGGGTGGACCTCTGATTGTATCAAATTGTTTTTTTTCTCCCTCCAGAAAAGTACATTGAATGAGTTAGGGTGTCAGCCATGGCTTCGTGGTAACCCTCTAGCCTCTGAGTCAGAAGGTTGTGGATTCAAGACCCGCTCCAGTGCAGGACTGAGGGCGTGCGGCACTGTGGGAGTACTGGGGGCGTGTGGTACTGGGGGCGTGCGGCACTATGGGAGTACTGGGGGCGTGCGGCACTGTGGGAGTACTGGGAGCGTGCGGCACTGTGGGAGTACTGGGGGCGTGCGGCACTGTGGGAGTACTGGGGGCGTGCGGCACTGGGAGTACTGGGGGCGTGCGGCACTATGGGAGTACTGGGGTCGTGCGGCACTGTGGGAGTACTGAGGGCATGCGGCACTGTGGGAGTACTGAGGGCGTGCGGCACTGTGGGCGTGCGGCACTGGGGGCGTGCGGCACTGTGGGAGTACTGGGAGCGTGCTGCACTATGGGAGTACTGGGGGCGTGCGGCACTGGGAGTACTGGGGGCGTGCGGCACTGTGGGAGTACTGAGGGCGTGCGGCACTGTGGGAGTACTGGGAGCGTGCGGCACTATGGGAGTACTGGGGGCGTGCGGTACTATGGGAGTACTGGGGGCGTGCGGTACTGTGGGAGTACTGGGGGCGTGCGGCACTGTGGGAGTACTGGGGGCGTGCGGCACTGTGGGAGTACTGAGGGCGTGCGGCACTGTGGGAGTACTGGGGGCGTGCTGCACTGTGGGAGTACTGGGGGCGTGCGGCACTGTGGGAGTACTGGGGGCGTGCGGCACTGTGGGAGTACTGAGGGCGTGCGGCACTGTGAGAGTACTGGGGGCGTGCGGCACTGTGGGAGTACTGAGGGCGTGCGGCACTGTGGGAGTACTGGGGGCGTGCGGCACTGTGGGAGTACTGGGGGCGTGCGGCACTGTGGGAGTACTGGGGGCGTGCGGCACTGGGAGTACTGAGGGCGTGCTGCACTGTGGGAGTACTGGGGGCGTGCGGCACTATGGGAGTACTGGGGGCGTGCGGCACTATGGGAGTACTGGGGGCGTGCGGCACTATGGGAGTACTGAGGGCGTGCGGCACTATGGGAGTACTGGGGGCGTGCTGCACTGCCAGAGGTGCGAGTTATTTTATAATGGGAGAGCATTATATCAGTCGGCATTTTAATTGGATCATAAATCTCTTACCATTCCTGCCATTCTGGCTGGAATATCATCTGAGAGTGAGTGCTGTGGAATGATGTACTGGTGCTCCAACAATGGAGTGAATAGATTTAGGGTGTTTAAAATTACTTGCACAGCAAGTTTGCTCTTCCCTTTTCCTACCCTCCTTCTCCTGAAGGTGCTGCGCCATGCTGGGGTACAGTTTATATCACGTCTTTACTGTAGTCAATGTCCCAAGGTGCAGCCAAGGCTAGGTTTTAATCATATTATACTGAGCATACAGGCCACAAAGACCCCAGTTCAACCCCTCTGTTGTGCATGTCATTGGCTTCAATGTCCCTAGGCTTGAAAAGAAAGGATTAGTCCGGGCGTATGTACAGAGGCAGGTGACCATAGGATTGGGGCTCGGGTAGTGAATCGCTCTCCGGGCACTGGCAACGCTCTTCTACCTCACCAAAGTGGCCATTCTTCACAAAACAGACACAGGCAACTACAGACCCATTGGTCTTATTTCAGTCCTGTGTAAAATAATGGAATGGATTATCGGGTGTAACTTTGAAGGTGGTCTGTACAATAACGCCACGCGGACTGCCGCGGTTCAAGGCGGTGGCTCACCGCCACCTTCTCGCGGGCAATTAGGGATGGGCAATAAATGCTGGCCTCACCAGCGACGCCCACATCCCATGAATGAATAAAAAGAAACTTAGGAAGCAGCAATCAACATAGATTAAGAATTCTGTCTGATCAACCTCGTTGATTTCTTTGAGGAAGTGACATCCCAAGTGAACTGTGGCATGCCTGGCGTGTAACACTTTGATTTCCAGAAGGTTTGACAAAGCTCCACACAAAAAGCTGTTAGTTCAACTGAAATGCTGTGTGTTTTCAGGGTAAATCTTTGGTGTGAGTTAGAAATTGGCTGAAAGACAGAAAACAATGGGCACTTGTTAAAATAGTTATATCGGATTTGCGAGAAGTATAGAGTTGGATGCCCCAAGGATTGATGTCGGAACCAGCACGATGACGAATTTACATCATTTGAACATGGATGCAGAAAAACAATCCAAACTGGTCAGATCTGCTGATGGAATAAATTAGGAGGAGCAGTGAAATCCGAGGAGGCAGCTCCGAAATTGTAGCACGAGCTGGACAAAATATATAAGTGGGCAGAACAAAGGCAGATGAAAATGAATACGTTCAAAATGGCTGCATAGTAGAAGGGAAAATGAGAAACCAACATACTCCATGAATGGTGACATGAATCTTGTCATTCATGTGGAAATGACTTATGAAATAATACTGGGTGGCCTGCTGGTGGCGCTGTCCAGGGAGAGTATAAATACTCGGGCATGGGCCCAGCTTGCTCAGGACATTCTTTAACAGGAACTAGTGAAGGACACAACTAGATCTCCATGTTGGAAAACAGTTGATTAAAGCCTTGTTTAACGCTTAGACCAAGTGCCTAGTAGTTTTCTTACGTCAAATGGTATTGAAATAGCTAAGCAGGATGTTGAAAAAGACCCGGGATCTTACTTGACCTGATACTAAAATACGTCCAACCAAATGCAAAGCAATAATCAGCCAAAGCCAATAAAGTGTTTAACTATAGACAATAAATTAGAGTGCAGGACAGAGGATGTGTAATCAATCAATACAGTGCTCTGGTCAGTCTGGACCTTGAGGCTTGGGTCCAGTTATGGGCACCTGGACACAAGGGAGGCATGCATGCCCCAGAGGTTGTACTAGAGAAGATCCACTGAGGCTGAACCCAAATCTTAAGAGTTATGAGGAAAGATTGGAGGAACATGGAGGTTTCACCCTTGAATGGAGGTGTCTGAGAGGTGATCTTAAAGGTGTACAAGATTGTAAGCAGTCTGGAAAATTACTTTGAAATAAATTGAGAGAGAGGACAAAGGGACCACAGGTTCAACTTAGTGAAAGACAAATTTAAGATTAATATCAGTAAGTTCTTCTTCACACACAGAGTGATCAATACATGGAATAGATTCCTGGGTAGAGTAGTGGAGGTGAAAACCCTGGAATCATTTAAGAAACAATTAGTTGCTGCAAGGGGGTAGTTTGAAGGTCTTCTGGATGGATGAACTAAGGTGGCCTTCCTCATCCGTAATTATCTTGTAATTTATTAGGCAAGATAGTGAATGTTAACAGGCTATTCATGCATGGAGTGGCATTAAAGCTGAGTCTGATCCTGGCCTCATCGGATGTCCATACACATATCCTGACTGATTTCTCCTTCCAAGCCCAATAAATCCAATTGCTGGCATAAACCGGGGATCAAACTGGGCCCTTCACCCAGTACGCACAGTATAACCTGATGAATTTCTGATCTGGGTTGCACTTGGTGTTCATTGTGCCTCGGGGTGTTTATCACATTAAAAGTGTTCTATATACATGCCAGTAATTGTTCCCATCGCGTAGGTGCCAAACAGACAGGAGAGGGAGAGAAAAATGAAAATTGGTTACAGACCTCGCAGCAACACTGCTTTAGAACACATGCAAAATAATGAATGGCCTGCTCTGGTTTGACCGAAAGAAAGGGGAAGGGAAAGAATCAGTTTGCAAAAAAGAGGCAGATAAACTGCAGTATTAGTGACAGCTACAGTGAACCCTTACCCCAGTGAGGTTTGAATGTCGTTTACTGGAGCAGTCGCTTGCTAGCTGTCTCATGAACTGAGGCTACATGAACCTTCCAGATGCTATATTACAAAGGGTACGGTGTATATTACAAAGGATACCGTGTATATTACAAAGGGTACCGTGTATTTTACAAAGGATACGGTGTATATTACAAAGGATACAGTGTATATTACAAAGGATACAGTGTATATTACAAAGGATACAGTGTATATTACAAAGGATACAGTGTATATTACAAAGGATACAATGTATATTACAAAGGATACAGTGTATATTACAAAGGGTACAGTGTATATTACAAAGGGTACCGTGTATATTACAAAGGGTACCGTGTATATTACAAAGGGTACTGTGTATAATACAATGGATACGGTGTATATTACTAAGGATACGGTGTATATTACAAAGGATATGGTGTATATTACAAAGGATATGGTGTATATTACAAAGGATACGGTATATATTACAAAGGATACGGTGTATATTACAAAGGATACGGTGTATATTACAAAGGATACGGTGTATATTACAAAGGCTATGGTATATATTACAAAGGATACGGTGTATATTACAAAGGCTATAGTGTATATTACAAAGGATACGGTGTATATTACAAAGGATACGGTGTATATTACAAAGGATACAATGTATATTACAAAGGGTACCGTGTATTTTACAAAGGATACGGTGTATATTACAAAGGATACAATGTATATTACAAAGGGTACCGTGTATTTTACAAAGGATACGGTGTATATTACAAAGGATACAGTGTATATTACAAAGGATACAATGTATATTACAAAGGATACCGTGTATATTACAAAGGATACAGTGTATATTACAAAGGATACAATGTATATTACAAAGGATACAGTGTATATTACAAAGGATACCGTGTATATTACAAAGGATACAGTGTATATTACAAAGGATACGGTGTATATTACAAAGGATACGGTGTATATTACAAAGGATACGGTGTATATTACAAAGGATACGGTGTATATTACAAAGGATACGGTGTATATTACAAAGGATACGGTGTATATTACAAAGGATACAGTGTATATTACAAAGAATACAATGTATATTACAAAGGGTACCGTGTATTTTACAAAGGATACGGTGTATATTACAAAGGATACGGTGTATATTACAAAGGATACGGTGTATATTACAAAGGATACGGTGTATATTACAAAGGATACGGTGTATATTACAAAGGATACGGTGTATATTACAAAGGATACGGTGTATATTACAAAGGATACGGTGTATATTACAAAGGATACAATGTATATTACAAAGGGTACCGTGTATTTTACAAAGGATACGGTGTATATTACAAAGGATACAGTGTATATTACAAAGGATACAATGTATATTACAAAGGATACAGTGTATATTACAAAGGATACAATGTATATTACAAAGGATACAGTGTATATTACAAAGGATACCGTGTATATTACAAAGGATACGGTGTATATTACAAAGGATACGGTGTATATTACAAAGGATACGGTGTATATTACAAAGGATACGGTGTATATTACAAAGGATACGGTGTATATTACAAAGGATACGGTGTATATTACAACGGATACGGTGTATATTACAAAGGATACGGTGTATATTACAAAGGATACGGTGTATATTACAACGGATACCGTGTATATTACAAAGGATACCGTGTATATTACAAAGGATACCGTGTATATTACAAAGGATACCGTGTATATTACAAAGGATACCGTGTATAGTACAAAGGATACCGTGTATATTACAATGGATATAGTGTAATGTAGCAAAGTTTGCGGATGATACAAAGATGGGTGGGAAAGCAAGTTGTGCAGAGGACTCAAAGAACCTGCAAAGGGATATGTACAGGCTAAGTGAGTGGGCAAACATTTGGCAGATGGAGTATAATGTGGGAAAGTGCGAGGTTATACACTTTGGCAGGAAAAATAAAAAAGCAAATTATTATTAAAATGGAGAGAGATTACGAAATGCTACAGTTGAGTGGGACCTGGGGGTCCTTGTGCAAGAAACACAAAAAGTTATCATGCAGGTACAGCAAGTAATCGAAAAGGCAAATGGAATGTTGGTCTTTATTTCAAAGGGGGTTGGAGTATAAAAGCAGGGAAGTCCTGCTACAACTGTACAGGGTATTGGTGAGACCACACCTTGAGTACTGCGTACAGTTTTGGTCTCCTTATTTAAGGAAGGATATACTTGCATTGGAGGCAGTTCAGAGACGATTCACTAGGTTAATTCCAGAGATGAGGGGGTTGATTTATGAGAAAAGGTTGGGTAGATTGGGACTCTACTCACTGGAGTTCAGAAGAATGAGAGGCGATCTTATTGAAACATATAAGATTGTGAAGGGGTTGGATCGGGTGGATGCGGGGAGGATGTTCCCGATGATGGGTGAAACTAGAACTAGGGGGCATAGTCTTAGAATAAGGGGCTGCTCTTTCAAAACTGAGATGAGAAGGAACTACTTCACTCAGAGGGTGGTAGGTCCATGGAATATGCTGCCCCAAAAAGCTGTAGAAGCTACATCATTACATAAATTTAAAACAGAAATAGACAGTTTCCTAGAAGTAAAGGGAATTAAGGGTTACGGGGAGCGGGCAGGAATTTGGACATGAGTCTAGGTTTGGATCGGTCATGGCCCTGTGGGTAGCGTAGCGGGCCCAGGGGCCGTGTAGCCTGATCCTGCTCCTATTTCGTGTGTCCAATTCTGTTAGGTTCAGGAGATGGTTCTGTGATAGTAGATTGGCGGTTAGGATCAGATCAGCCATGATCTTATTGAATGGCGGAGCAGGCTCGAGGGGCCAATTGGCCTACTCCTGCTCCTATTTCTTATGTTATGTTCTTAAGATACTGAGGGGGCTCGACAAGGTAGATGCAGAGAGGATGTTTCCCCTCGTGGGGAAATCTAGAACACTGGGGCACAGTTTTAGAATAAAGGGTCGCCCTTTTAGAACTAAGATGAGGAGGAATTTCTTCTCTCAGAGGGTAAGTCAGGATGGTGTGTGACTTGGAGGGGAACTTGTAGGTGGTGGCGTTCCCATGCAACTGCTGCCCTTGTCCTTCTAAATGGTAGAGGTCGCGGGTTTGGGGGGGTGCTGTCGAAGAAGCCTTGGCGAGTTGCTGCAGTGCGTTTTGGAGATGATGCACATTGCAGACACAGTGCACTGGTGATAGAGGGAGTGAATGTTTAAGGTGGTGGATGGGGTGCCAATCAAGCGGGCTGCTTTGTCCTGGATGGTGTCAAGCTTCTTGATTGTTGTTGCAGCTACACTCATCCAGGCAAGTGGAATGTATTCCATCACACTCCTTACTTGTGCCTTGTAGATGGTGGTAAGGCTTTGGGGAGTCAGGAGATGAGTCACTCGCCGCAGAATATCCAGCCTCTGACGTGCTCTTGTAGCCACAATATTTATGTGGTTGGTTCAGTTGAGTTTCTGGTCAATGGTGACCCCCAGGATGTTGATGTTGGGGGATTTGATGATGGTAATGCCATTGAATTTCAGGGGAAGTGGTTAGACTTTCTATTCTTGGAGATGGTCATTGCCTGGCACTTGTGTGGCGTGAATGTTACTTACCACTTATCAGCCCAAGCTTAAATGTTGTCTAGGTTTTGCTGCATGTGGGCATGGACTGCTTCATTTGCTGAGGAGTTGCGAATGGAACTGAACACTGTGCAGTCATCAATGAACATCCCCACTTCTGACCTTATGATAGAGGGAAGGTCATTGATGAAGCGGCTGAAGATGGTTGGGCCGAGGACACTACCCTAAGGAACACCTGCAACGATGTCCTGGCGCTGAGATGATTGACCTTCAACCACCACAACCATCTTCCTTTGTGCTAGGTATGACTCTAGCCAGTGGATAATTTTCCCCTGATTGACTTCAATTTTACAAGGGCTCCTTGATGCCGCACTAGGTCAAATGCTGCCTTGATGTCAAGGGCAATCACTCTCACCACACCTCTGGAATTCAGCTCTTTAGTCCATGTTTGGACCAAGGCTGTAATGAGATCTAGAGCCAAGTGGTCCAGGCAGAACCCAATCTGAGCATTGGTGACAGGTTATTGGTGAGTAAGTGCCGCTTCATAACATTGTCGACGACCCCTTCCATCACTTTGCTGATGATTACCTAGGATTACATGGGATATACAGCACAGAAACAGGATATTAACCCAACCAGACCATGCCAGCATTTATGCTCCACTCAAGCCTCCTCCCGTCTTTCCTCATCTAAGTCTATCAGCATAACCCTCTATTTCCTTCTCCCTCATATGCTTGTCTAGCCTCACCTTAAATGCATCTATACTTTTTGCTTCAACCACTCCCTGTGGTAGCGAGTTCCACATTCTCACCACTCTTTGGGTAAAGAAGATTCTTCTGAATTCCCTATTGGATTTCTTGGTGACTATCTTATATTGATGGCTTCTAGTTATGCTCTTCCCCACAAGTGGAAACATTCTCTCTGGATCCATTCTTATCAAAATTTTTCATAATTTTAAAGACCTCCATGAGGTCACCCCTCAGCCTTTTTTCAAGAGAAAAGAGATCCAGCCTGTTCATCCTTTCCTGATGTGTATACCCTCGCATTTCTGGTATCATCCTTGTAAATCTTCTCTGCACCCTCTCCAGTGCCTCTATATCCTTTTTATAATATGGCGACCAGAACTGTACGCAGTACTCCAAGTGTGGTCGAACCAAGGTTCAATACAGGTTTAGCATAACTTCCCTACTTTTCAATTCTAGCCCTCTAGAAATAAACCCCAGTGCTTGGTTTGCTTTTTTATGGCCTTGCTAACCTGTGTCGCAACTTTTAGTGATTTGTGTATTTGTACTCCGAGATCCATTTGTTCCTCTACCCAACCTAGACTCGCACCTGCCAAGTAATAAGTTACCTCCCTATTCTTCCTACCAAAATGTAATACCTCACATTTATGTGTTGAACTTCATTTGCCAATTATTTGCCCATTCTGCAAGTTTATTAATGTCCTCCTGTAATTTGTTGCAGTCCTCCTCCGTAATGACTATTCCCCCAAATTGGTGTCATCCGCAAATTTAGAAATTATGTTTGATTCCAAAGTCTAAATCATTAATATAAATTGTGAACAGCAGTGGTCCCAGCACTGATCCTTGTGGAACACCACTACCCACCTTCTGCCACTGTGAATAAGCTACCTTTTACCCCTCCTGTCTGCTTTCTGTCTTGAAGCCAGCTAGCAATCAATTCTGCTACTTGTCCCCTGACTCCACCTTGTTCATCAGTCTATTATGGGCTACCTTATCGAAGGCCTTTTGAAAATCTAGATAAATTACATCAACTGCATTACCATTGTCTACTCTGTTACCTCTTCAAAAAATTCAATGAGGTTGGTCAAGCAAGACTTTCCCTTTTGAAATCCATGCTGACTATTCATTATTATATTTTTGGTTTCTAGATGTTCTTCTATTTTCTCCTTTAGTAGGGATTCCATTATTTTTCCTACCACCGATGTTAAGCTGACTGGTCTATAATTCCCTGGACATGTTCGATCCCCCTTCTTAAATATAGGTATTACCTTAGCTGTCCGCCAGTCCTCTGGCACTACACCTTTTTCTAACGAATTATTAAATATGTGTAGTCATGCCTCTGCTATCTCTTCCTAGATTCTTTTAAAATGCGTGGATGGGTTTTATCCTCTGAGTTTGATTAGTTTATTTAATATATCCCCTCTTTTTATTTTAAATGTACTTACCTCATTACTAATCTCAGTATCCAATGTCATGCCCACCTGTTCTATCTCCCTGGTAAATACTGAAGCAAAATAATTATTTAATATTTCTGCCATCTCTCTATCGTTACCTGTGGTATTATCCTGTCTATCCCTTAATGGCCCTATTCCCATCCCAACCGTCGTTTTTTTTTTGATGGGCCTGTAAATTATTTTACTATTTTGTTTTATGTTCCTTGATAATTTCATAGTTCCTCTTTGCCTTCCCAATTGTTTTTTGACTTCTCTCCTAATGTCTTCGTATTCTCCCTGCTGTCTATGTACTTAAAGTGGAAGGGTGGAAGATGCCTGTGCGTGAGTTCTTTTAACGTGGGGTGGCCGTTGCACACCAGCTACCACATGGGCTTGACTGTCCTCCTCCCTCCTTCCCACAGGTCCTCTCTACCTGGGTTTCGTAGGATGCATTGTGGTCCTCCTGACTTAAAGTATGCCTCTTTCCTTACCCTCAATTGTTCCCTTATGGTTTTATTCATCCATGGAGTCTCATTAGTGTTTAGTTTGTTCTTTCCTTTTCGCTGAATATATTGTTCCTGCACTCTGTTGAACACCGTCTTAAATGTTTCCCATTGCTGATCTACATCGTTGTTTGCCAATATTGTGGCCCATTTTATTTTCCCAAGTTCTATTCTCAGCCCCTCAAAATCAGCTTTTCTCCAATCTGTTACCCTGGTTTTCATCATATTTATGTCCTTCTCAATTATTATCTTAAAGCGTATTATATTATGATCACTATTGCCTAGATATTCCCTTACTTTTACTTCTCTTATCTGCCCTGGTTCATTCCCCATTACTAGATCCAATCGTGAATCCTCCCTTGTTGGGCTTTTTACATACTGGGTTAGAAAGGAGTCCTGTAGACATTGTAGGAACTCCATTCCCTTATCCCCTTTACCTACCTCTACTATCCAATTAATATCGGGGTAGTTGAAATTCCCCCATCATTATTATTCTATGTTTTTTACTCATTTCCCTAATTTGTCTGCATATTTCTTCCTCCGCCTCCGTTCCACTATTAGGTGGTCTGTAGACTACACCTATTAGTGTGATTGATCCTTTATTATCTTTTATCTCTATCCATATGGATTCTATTTTTGTCTTGCTGATAGCTGTGTCACTTTTTTCTACTGCCATTATGTTATCCCTAATAAGTACAGCTACTCCACCTCCCCTTTTTCCCCCTCTATCTTTTCTAAATATGTTATACCGTACAATGTTTAATTCCAAGTCCTGATTTTTCTGTAGCCATGTCTCCGTAATCCCTACTATGTCTGGTTCCTCGCAACGCATGATTGCCTCTAGCTCCCCTGTTTTATTACGGACACTTTGTGCATTGCTGTACAGACAGTTTAATTCATTTTTAATAGGATTTCCTCTCACTTTATGTTTAACCATCTTTTTAGACTCCTGTTCTGTAACTCTATTTATTCCCTTGCCATCAATGTCCTCCTGTACTTTATTCTTTCCTATGCTCTGTTTTCCTGTTTTGTTTATAATTAGGCTGGTTACGTTTCTTGTAGATCCCTCCCCCCATCTTACTAGTTTAAAGCCTTTGCCATCTCCCTATTTACCCTTCGGCTAGGACACGGGTCCCATCCCGGTTCAGGTGGAGCCCGTCCCATTGGTACAGCTTCTTCCTGTCCCAGAATAGGTGCCAGTGTCCCATGAAAAGGAACCCCTCTTTCCCACACCAGCCCTTTAGCCACGTGTTAATTCTCCTGATCTTTCTGCTTCTATGCCAATTTGCACATGACTCGGGCAATAATCCAGAGGTCCTCGAGGTCCTGCTTTTTAATTTAGCCCCTAATTCCTGAAACTCTTTCAGCAGGACCTCCTCCCTGTTCCTACCTATGTCGTTTGTTGCAACATGGACCACGACAACTGGATTTACCACTCCCTTTCCAAGTTCCTCTCCAGCCGCTGTGAGATATCCCTTAACCTGGCACCGGGTAGGCAACACATCCTTCGGGATTCTTGTTCTTGGCTGCAGAGGACACTATCTATCCCCCTAATTATAGAGTCCCCTATCGCTGCCACATTTCTATGCTGCTCTTTCCCCCACCTTGGCCAGCCTTCTGAGCCACGGTGCCTTGGTCTGCATTGTGGCTTCTCTCGCTGCAGTCTTTCTCCTTATCCTCACAGGTAGTGAGTACATCGTACCAGTTGGACAGGATCAGTGTCTGCGGGACCTCTTCTCAATCTCTAAATCCCTGCTACCCAACTCCCTAGCAGTCACACCCTCCCCTTCCTGAACCTGTGCTTTCCTCTGGGGTGTGACTGTATTCTGGATAAAACTGTCCAGAAATTACTCCCCCTCCCTTATGTGTCGGAGTGTCTCCAACTCGCACTCCAGCTCAATGACTTTGAGCCGGAGAGATTCGAGATGGAGACATCTCCTGCGGACATGTTCGCTCGGGACAGTCTCGCATACTGCAGTCCAGATTGAGAGTAGACTGATGGGGTGGTAATTGGCCGGATTGGATTTGTCCTGCTTTTTGTGGACAGGACACACCTGGGCAATTTTCCACTTTGTTGGAGATATGCCAGTGTTGTAGCTGTACTGGAACAGCTTGGCTAGAGGCTCGACTAGTTCTGGAGCACAAGTCTGCAGCACTACAGCCGGGATGTTGTTGGGGTTCAGAGCCTTTGCTGTATCCAGTGCCCACAGCCGTTTCTTGATATCATGTGGAGTGACTCGAATTGGCTGAAGACTGGCTTCTGTGATGGTGGGGACCTCATGAGGAGGCCGAGATGGATCATCCACTTGGCACTTCTGGCTGAAGATGGTTGCAAACTCTTCAGCCTTGTCTTTTGCACTCATGTGCTAGACTCCACCATCATTGAGGATGTTCATGGAGTCTTCTCTTCCCGTTAGTTGTTTAATTATCCACCACCATTCACGACTGGATGTGGCAGCACTGCAGAGCTTTGATCTGATTCGTTGGTTGTGGGATCGCTTAGCTCTGTCTATAGCATCAATACAAAAGCAAAATACTGCAGATGCTGGAAATCTGAAATAAAAACAGAAAATGCTGGAAATACTCAGCAGGTCAGGCAGCATCGGTGAACATCCCCACTTCTGACCTTATGATGGAGGGAAGGTCATTATTGAAGCAGCTGAAGATGGTTGGGCCTAGGACACTACCCCGAGGAACACCTGGAGAAATGTCCTGGGGCTGAAAGGTCATCAACCTGAAAGTTAAATCAGTTTCTCCACAGATGCTGCCTGACCTGCTGAGTATTTCCCGCATTTTCTGTTTTTATTTCTGTCTATAGCATGCTGCTTCTGCTGTTTAGCATGCACGTAGTCTTTTGTTGTAGCTTCACCAGGTTGGCACCTCATTTTTAGGTGCGCCTGGTGCTGCTCCTGGCATGCTCTTCTACACTCGTCATTGAACCAGGGTTGGTCCCCTGGCTTAATGGGAATGGTAGAGTGAGGAATATGCCAGGCCATGAGGTTACTGATGTAAGACGTGCAGAATTCCCCCTCGCCCCATCCAACAGGTTATAGAGTTCGGACTTGAGACTTATGAGAAATTACACCAGACACACGGGTTCTGTCTTTAACCTTTTATTGTTCCTCAGACAGATTCAAAACCCCAACCACTATTCATGCATTCCAACAATAATGTTACAAGAAATCATACATACAACCACCCGCCGATGATCGGTCCAGCGTTAATTGTAGGTCCTCGTAAGCGAAAAGACTGGCCAGGCCCCTCCTTCCCACTGCAGCCTAATCCTCGTAGGCGAGATGACTGGCCAAACCGCCGCCTTCTGACTGCAGTGCCGGGTATTCTTTAGCCACTGTGTTTTATACAGCTTTCCTTGCCTTTTGCAGTAAATCAATCGTTCAGAGATAGTGAAATGTTCCTTTAATGTTCGGTCTGAGCTGTTTGAGCAGTCAAACGTTCACATTAACTCATCCTGTGTCGCTATCCATTAGTTGTCCTTATCACAGCCCAAAATTGTTCATTCACTCCTCAAAGTTTACAAAGGTGCCAGAAAACCACTTGATTAGGTTCATAAGTTATGTCGTATTCTGCATTTCAAAACTTCAAAGGTTTGACTTCTCACCTCAGAAAAGTCATCAGAGACACCATGTCTACAATACTAAGGGGGGTTTGTTTATCTCTGTTGTCTCTCACTACCCCCTGCAGTCACAACCATGTTTCCTGCCTTATCAGTGAAAAAAATGAGAAGTCGCACAACACCAGGTTATAGTCCAACAGCTTTATTTGAAATCACAAGCTTTCGGCGCGCTGCTCCTTCGTCAGGTGAAGGAGCAGCGCTCCGAAAGCTTGTGATTTCAAATAAAGCTGTTGGACTATAACCTGGTGTTGTGCGACTTCTCACTTTTGTTCACCCCAGTCCAACACTGGCATCTCCACATCATTATCAGTGAAAGACTGCTAGTTACATTCACCAATTTTATTTCACTTTGTAAAACCTTTTTGCCTGGCAAAGCATTTCAAGAAATATTAAAATTAAGGGTCTGTATATACTTTCTACACAGATTGTGGTGGAATATAATTCTGCTGCTGCTGATGGCCCACAGCACCTCTAGGATGCCCTGTTTTAAGCTGCCTGTTCTGTTCTGAATCTATCCCATTTAGCACGGTGGTAGTGCCCCACAACACGATGAGAGGTGTCCTCAGTGTGTAGATGGGACTTCATCTCCCCAGGGATTGTGCGGTGGTCACTCCTACCAATACTGTCATGAACAGATGCATCTGCGACAGGTAGATTGGTGAGGAAGAGGTCAAGTAGGTTTTTCCCCTCGTGTTGGTTCTCTCACCACCGGCTACAGGCCCAGACTGGCAGTTATGTCCTTCAGGACTCAGCCAGCTTGCTCAGTAGTGGTGCTACTGAGCCACTCTTGTTGTTGAAAAAAACCTGTGTGAAGGATCAAGCCCCATAGTGCAAATACTATCAAGGTTGAAAAAAAGAGGTGAGGTAAATCAGGAGGTGTTGTCAGATTTGGGTTTTCAAAGCCTGAAGCTTATAGAAGCGAGCAAAGACCACAGTCGAGGAGTTCCACAGTGGAAAGCTACAGTAGTAGACTGTGCGATGAGTCTTGATCTCAACACAATGAAGATGTACAGTGTTAGGGCAGCGTATTTTCAGCTTAGGAGAACAAGATAGAAAACTTCAGGGGAGCACGAAATCAATGAAATAGAGAGAGAGAGATTAAAAAAAAGGTTGCAAAAGAGTTTAGAGGCCTTTTAAGTAAGAGAAGGATCACCCACCACACAACAAGCTTTTTCTTGTACCCTGTCCAATAACGTGGTAAGAATTGGAAGTGTGACCCCAGATGTGTAAGCAGTACTTAAGTCTTGGATGCACCTGGGTTTTATAGAGCGTAGAGCCCAGATTTTTATCTCTGGCCGGGATGGAAACTCCCACGGACTTCTCGGCATGAGGCCCATGCCATTTTAGCTCCAATGCTTCATTTAAATAGTTCAGATTCTGGCCTCTACCCTAAACCAGGGGAGTGATGTCATGGTTGGCAGCTGGGAGCAGGGCTCTGAAGGAAGTGGTCGCCTGGGCCATTTCTGGCCCAAACGCTGCTTTTACTGGCAGTTCGGAGACTGTGCGTGAACTGTGCATTTTGGTGTTAAAATTGCATTGAGGTTCGAATTACGTCATTGGACCTCGAAATGTCAATATTTATGAGGCCCTCACTTGGGAGTTAAAATTGTGGGGGTCAAAACGGTGTGGGAATGCAGTGGGTTCTGTCATGACACCATTTTAACTCCCCCCCGCACCCCCCCCCCCCCCCTTGCTGAGGGGAAATATGTGTTTGGCATGAAAGAAGAAAGTAAGTTACTCGAGAGAACTTTACCTAGAAGAGATGTAAAAGTGACCGCTTGGCTCAGTTGGTCACACTCTCACCCCTGAGTCAGAAGGTTGTGGGTTCAAGGCCCCCTCCAGCACATAATTTAGGCTTATGCTTCAGTACTGTACTGAGGGAATGTTACATTATTGGAATTCCTGTCTTTTTGGTGAGATGTTAAAACGAGGTCCCAGCTGGTTGTTCAAGTGGACGTAAAAGATCCCTTGGCACTCTTTGGAAGAAAAGAGGAAGATCTCCCAATGTTTTGGCCAACATTCATCCCTGAACCAATACCACCAAAACGCTTTAACCAGATCCCTCATCTCATTGCTGTTTGTGGAACCTTGCTGCACACAAATTTGTGGCTGTGTTTGTCTTCAAAACAATGACAACTCCACTTTGAAAAGGAATTAATTGACTTTGATGTGCTTTGTAATGTCCCAAGTACATGAAAGATGATATATAAATGCAAGTTTGTTCTTGCTTTCCATTTGAAATCAAAGGACATAATGAGACCTGGAAAGTATATGGATGAAGAAGGGGTTAAGAGTGGAGTCAAAGTTCAGAGGTGGTAACCATTGATTGAAATTGCAAGAAGCATTAAGAAATTGTATCAGTTTGAATAATTGAAAGGAGCAATGGCCCGTAATTTGCGATCAGCGGCAAAGCAAAGGCGTTTACCGCTGGCCCTGAAGTAAGCGTCCCACAAAGATCTCGTGATCTCTGTGGCGAGTTCGGTTTTTCCGATGCATAATTGAAATCAACACAAGTTAATGGGGAATCCCTAAAGTTTGGCAGACTTTGCCAAAGTTTTTCAACTTGTCCAATGTAGAAACAAATAAATTATCATAAGTATTCAAATAAGAGTTCTGGAGCTGTGTAATCTAGGCAACAAGATCATGCCAATAATTGTACTGGTGATCATGGCCAGAACTTTCAAGGAAATGGGATAATTTTAGATTTAAGAGCATCTTCATAACTTTAGAAAGTACCCATGTTACACACAACAGGGTGACATTTAGAAGAGTAAACAGGATTATCTTTCTTAGGGATAAGATGAATATGAGCAAATTTCCTTGGATGCCGACAGCCCTGAAACCTCACCCAAGTGATTATTTATCATTTACAATTCTTTACTGTTGTCATGAACTCATTTCTCTTATATGGAAGGAGGAGAGCATGCCAGGGGATCTCAGAGATGCCGTAATTGTGACCATCTTCAAGAAAGGTGACAAGTCCGATTGCGGTAATTACAGAGGAGTTTCCCTGCTGTCTGCCACAGGGAAAGTCATCGCAAGAATCCTCCTCAATCGCCTTCTCCCAGTGGCCGAAGAGCTCCTCCCAGAGTCGCAATGCGGATTCCGCCCACTAAGGGGCACAATGGACATGATCTTCACTGCACGTCAATTACAAGAGAAATGCAGGGAACAGCACCAACCGCTGTACATGGCTTTCTTTGATCTCACAAAGGCCTTCGACACTGTCAGCCGTGAGGGATTATGGAGTGTCCTCCGCAAATTCTGCTGCCCTCAAAAGTTTGTCACCATCCTCCGCCAGCTTCACGATGACATGCAAGCCGTGATCCTGACCAACAGTTCCACCACAGACCCAATTCACGTATGAACCGGGGTCAAGCAAGGCTGTGTCATCGCACCAACGCTCTTCTCGATCTTCCTTGCTGCAATGCTCCATCTCACCCTCAGTAAGCTGCCCGCTGGAGTGGAGCTAATTTACAGAACAAACGGGAAACTGTTCAACCTCCGTCGCCTCCAGCCCAGATCCAAGATCGTCCCATCCTCTGTCGTCGAATTACAGTATGCAGACGACGCTTGCGTCTGCGCTCACTTGGAGGTCGAACTCCAAACCATCGTCAACACCTTCACCGAAGCGTACGAGAGCATGGGCCTTACACTAAACATCCGTAAGACAAAGGTCCTCTACCAACCTGCCCCCGCCACACAGTACTGCCCCCCGATTATCAAAATCCACGACAAGGCCTTGGACAACGTGGACCACTTTCCATACCTCGGGAGCCTACTGTCAACAAGGGCAGACGTCGACGACAAAGTCCAACACCGCCTTCAGTGTGCCAGTGCAGCCTTCGGTCGCCTGAGGAAGAGAGTGTTTGAAGACCAGGACCCCAAACCCGGCACTAAGCTCATAGTCTACAGAGCAGCAGTGATACCTGCCCTGCTGTATGCCTCAGAGACATGGACCATGTACAGCAGGCACCTCAAAGCACTGGAGAGGTACCACCAACGCTGCCTCCGCAAGATCCTGCAAATCCATTGGCAGGATAGGCGCACCAACGTCAGTGTTCTTGCTCAGGCCAACATCCCCAGCATCGAAGCTTTGACCACGCTCGATCAGCTCCGATGGACGGGTCACATCGTCCGCATGCCCGATACAAGACTCCCAAAACAAGCGCTGTACTCGGAGCTCCGGCACGGCAAGAGAGCCCCAGGTGGGCAGAGGAAACACTTCAAGGACACCCTCAAAGTCTCCTTGAAAAAGTGTAACATCCCCACCGACACCTGGGAATCCCTGGCCCAAGACCGCACAAAATGGAGGAGAAGCATCCGGGAAGGCGCGAACACCTCGAGTCTCTTTGCCGGGAGCAAGCAGAAGCCAAGCGCAGGCAGCGCAAGGAGCGCACGTCAACCCAAGCACCCCACCCACCCGCCGTCTGCCCCACCTGACAGAGACTGTAGGTCCCACATTGGACTCATCAGTCACCTGCAAACTCATTTTTAATGTGGAAGCAAGTCATCCTCGGTTCCGAGGGACTGCCTAAGAAGACAGAAGACTGTTGTTAGATGGAGAACACCTTAATGCCACCAGTTTGGGTTAGATTCAAGCTGAGCTCCAAGAAGTAAAAGGACTGTGTCCTTAACCCATGACAGTATCCAATTTCCCTGTTATTTTTTTAATGTGGGATAAAATATTCATTTGAAAACTTGATCCTTCTGTGAGCAATGAAAATATTGGAGAAATAAGGGTAAGTATTCTGAAATGCAGAACTTGTAAAGAGGAAAACCAACATTTCCTGTTTAAACTCTATATGCTCCTTTAAGGTGCAATATGTTGTAATTTCACTCTTTCCCCACTCAGTTTGATTCCCATTGCAGCTCTTAGACCATTGGGTAAGGCTTGGGAAATAGGGTTGCCACTCATCTAGTTGTGAATCAGAGAGTAGAGTTTTCTTTATAAATGTGGACACAGAAATTTATAATTGAAAAAGTGGTCAGGAAGTGCACATTGATGTAAGACTTTTAATATGTAGAGAGATATTGAGAACATTAATAACAGTTCCTCCACAGCTTTGTGGGTAGATGGACCCTGTGGTGTGAAAAGGAACCCCACAGACCAATCCAGTTTTTGAATGGCTGTATGGAAAATTCTGGGTTTTTGTTTAAATGAAGCCAATTTTTCCACTTATTTTTGTGACATATGCACAGGCATTCGTTATTCAGGTTTTCTTTTTTAAATTCGTTTCCTCCCCCTCCTGAAAGTGTTCACTCATGCTGGTATAGGGTTTCATTGGTGCCAGATACCCTCCAACACCTTGTCTAAGTGACCATTCTTCATGTGTGAGTCATAGAATTATACAGCACAGAAAGAGGCCCTTCGGCCCATCGTGTCTGCGCCGGCCATCAAGCCCTGTCGATTTTAATCCCATTTTCCAGCACTTGGTCCGTAGCCTTGTATGCTATGGCGTTTCAAGTGCTCATCTAAATGCTTCTTGAATGTTATGAGGGTTCCTGCCTTTACCACCCTTTCAGGCAGTGAGTTCCAGATTCCAACCACCCTCTGGGTGAAAAAGTTTTTCCTCAAATCCCCTCTAAACCTCCTGCCCCTTACCTTGAAACTATGCCCCTTGGTTATTGACCCCTATACTAAGGGAAAAAGTTCCTTTCTATCTACCCTATCTATGCCCCTCATAATTTTGTACACCCCCCCCCCTCAGCCTTCTCTGCTCTAAGGAAAACAACCCCAGCCTGTCCAGTTTCTCTTCATAGCTGAAGCGCTGCAGCCCAGGTAACATCCTGGTGAATCTCCTCTGCACCCTCTCCAATGCAATCACATCCTTCCTATAGTGTGGCGACCAGAACTGCACACAGTATTCCAGCTGTGGCCTAACTAGCGTTTTGTACAGCTCCATCATAACCTCTGTGCTCTTATATTCTATGCCTCGGCTAATGAAGGCAAGTATCCCATATGCCATTTTAACCACCTTATCTACCTGTCCTGCTGCCTTCAGGGATCTATGTACATGCACACCAAGGTCCCTCTGATCCTCTGTCCGTCCTAGGATCCTACCATTCATTGTGTATTCCCCTGCCTTGTTAGTCCTCCCAAAATGCATCACCTCACACTTTTCAGGGTTAAATTCCATTTGCCACTGTTCTGCCCATCTGACCAACCTGTCTATATCGTCCTGTAGCCTGAGGCTTCCCTCCTCGCTATTTACCACCCCACCAATTTTCGTGTCTTCTGCGAACTTACTGATCATACCTCCTACATTCATATCTGAATCATTAATGTACACTACAAACAGCAAAGGACCCAGCACCGTTCCCTGCGGTATACCACTGGACACAGGCTTCCAGTCACAAAAACAACCTTCGACCATCACCCTCTGCCTCCTGCCACTAAGCCAATTTTGGATCCAATGTGCCAAGTTGCCCTGAATCACATGGGCTCTTACCTTCTTGACCAGTCTCCCATGCAGGACTTTGTCAAAAGCCTTACTGAAGTCCATGTAGACCACATCAACTGCACTACCCTCATCCACACACCTAGTCACCCCCTCAAAAAATTCAATCAAATTGGTCAGACATGATCTCCCCCTGACAAAGCCATGCTGACTATCCTTGATTAAAATCCTTGCCTCTCGAAGTGGAGACTAATTCTGTCCCTCAGAATTTTTTCCAATAATTTCCCTACCACTGATGTTAGGCTCACTGGCCTGTAATTCCCTGGTTTATCCCTACTACCCTTCTTGAATAATGGTACTACGTTAGCTGTTCTCCAGTCCTCTGGCACCTCCCCTGTGGCCAGAGAGGTTCTGAAAATTTGTGTCAGAGCCCCTGCAATCTCCTCCCTTGCCTCACACAGCAGCCTGGGATACATCTCATCTGGGCCTGGAGATTTATCCACTTTTAAGCCCGCTAAAACCACTAGTACCTCCTCCCTCTCAATACTAATTTGTTCAAGTATATCACAATCCCCCTGCCTGATTTCTATGCCTACATTGTCCTTCTCCATAGTGAACACAGATGCAAAATATTCATTTAAAACCCCACCTACATCTTCTGGCTCTACACACAGATTGCCACTTTGGTCCCTAATGGGCCCTACTGTTTCCCTGGTTATCCTCTTGCCCTTAATATACTTATAAAACACCTTGGGATTTTCCTTTATTTTGCCCGCCAGTGTTATTTCATGCCCCCTCTTCGCGCTCCTAATTTCTTTTTTAAGTACCCCCCTGCACTTTCTATACCTCCTCTAGGGCTTCCACTGTTTTTAGTCCTTTGTATCTGCCAAAAGCCTCCCTTTTTTTCCTAATCCATTCTCGTACATCCCTTGACATCCAGGGTTCCCTGGCTTGTTGGTCCCACCCTTGACGTTTACGGGAACATGTTGCCGTTGTACTCTCTCTATTTCCTTTCTGAAAGACTCCCACTGCTCTGATGTTGATTTTCCTACAAGTAGCTGATCCCAGTCCACTTTGGCCAGATCCTGCCTTATCATATTAAAATCGGCCTTCCCTCAATTTAGAACCTTTATTTCCGGTCCATCTTTGTCCTTTTCCATGACTACCTTAAATCTCACCGAATTATGGTCACTGTCACCAAAATGCTCTCCTACTAACACTTCTACCACTTGCCCGGCTACATTCCCTAGAATTAGGTCAAGTACCGCCCCCTCTCTTGTAGGACTTTCTACATGCTGGCTCAAAAAGCTCTCCTGGATGCACTTTAAGAATTCTGCACCCTCTAATAGCTTTATAAACTAGATAAATATGAGCGGAGCAGCGAGGCTATAAAAGCCTGCGGTATCCAGGTAGGCCCCTCTTTTACAGCGGCGGACCTGGGCGAGAAGTGAGTGGAGCAGCGAGGCTAAAAAGCTATACAGGGTGATTGCTTTAATAGTGCGGGTCGCAGTGGTTGCTGGGTAAGTTTTTTTTTACCTGTATATAAGTTGGCGGTTTCTAAACCCGAGACACTACACTTGTAGTGTCCCCCACCCTTCCACCTCCTCTAACCTAAAGGGGGTGAGTGTATATCAGGAGGCCCGGTGAGTATCTAAACTCACTTTCGCGGGCTTTTGTTTGCAGAGGCTGGTCGGGAGCGGAGAGAGCCGAGGCCCGGTGAGTATCTAAACTCACTTTCGCGGGCTTTTGTTTGCAGAGGCTGCTGTCAGGAGCAGAGAGAGCCGAGGCCCGGTGAGTATCTAAACTCACTTTCGCGGGCTTTTGTTTACAGAAGCTGGTGTCGGGAGCGGAGAGAGCTGAGGCCCGGTGAGTATCTAAACTCACTTTCGCGGGCTTTTGTTTACGGAGGCTGGTGTCGGGGGCGGAGAGAGCTGAGGCCCGGTGAGTATCTAAACTCACTTTCGCGGGCTTTTGTTTGCAGAGGTTTACCAATCTCAGACCGGCGGCGGCGTTCCAGAGCCACGTTATGATTCAAAACGTGACGTGGGCAGGAGGGAGCGGCTGATTGGGTGAGTACGGCAGGTTAGTATTTATACTACTTTATAGTTTGATAGTTAAGGTTCATAGATTATAAAGTTTCGAAGATCTTAATTTTGTGATTATAATTTCTAGTGCTAGTAACCAAGGGCCCTTGAGTAATTCATTTAATTGAGTGAAATTGGTGGTATTGATTTGATTTAATTAAAGTTCAATTAATTAAAGGGTAAGTCATGGCAGGACAGCCCAGCCCCGTGTTGTGCTCCTCCTGCTCTATGTGGGAAATCAGGGACCCTTCCGGTGTCCCTGACGACCATGTGTGCGGGAAGTGTATCCAGCTGCAGCTACTGACAGCCCGCATTGCGGCGCTGGAGCTGCGGCTGGATGCATATTGGAGCATTCGCGATGCTGAGAACCTCGTGGATAGCACGTTTAGTGAGTTGGTCACACCGCAGGTGAAGGGTGTACAGGCAGGAAGGGAATGGGTGACCACCAGGCAGAGTAGGAGGTGCAGGCAGGTAGTACAGGGGTCCCCTGTGGCCATCCCCCTCTCAAACAGATATACCGCTTTGGATACTGTTGGGGGGGATGACTTAGGGGAAGGCAGCAGCAGCCAACTTCCTGGCACCATGGGCGGCTCTGCTGCACAGGCTGGGAGGAAAAAGAGTGGAAGAGCTATAGTGATAGGGGACTCAATTGTAAGGGGAATAGATAGGCGTTTCTGCGGCCGCAACCGAGACTCCAGGATGGTGTGTTGCCTCCTTGGTGCAAGGGTCAAGGACGTCTCGGAGCGGCTACAGAACATTTTGGAGGGGGAGGGCGAACAGCCAGCTGTCGTGGTGCACATAGGCACCAACGATATAGGTAAAAAAGGGGATGAGGTCCTAAAAGCAGAATATAGGGAGTTAGGAGGTAAATTAAAAAATAGGACCTCAAAGGTAGTAATCTCAGGATTGCTACCAGTGCCACGTGCTCGTCAGAGTAGAAATAGGAGGATATTTCAAATGAATACGTGGCTAGAGGAATGGTGCAAGGGGGAGGGATTCAAATTCCTGGGACATTGGAACCGGTTCTGGGGGAGGTGGGACCAGTACAAACCAGACGGTCTGCACCTGGGCAGGGCCGGGACCGCTGTCCTAGGGAGAGTGTTTGCTAGTGCTGTTGGGGAGGATTTAAACTAATGTGGCAGGGGGTTGGGAACCTGAGCAGGGAGACAGAGGAAAGCATGTCAGGAAGGGACAGAAGGTATGGAGTAAAAGGTAAAGTGTTAAATAAGGAAAAAGCAGGAAGTAAGTGTCGCAAAACACATTTGAAAGTTCTTTATCTGAATGCACGTAGCATTCGTAACAAAATTGACGAGTTAACGGCACAAATAACTATGTATGGGTATGATCTTGTGGCCATTACAGAAACATGGCTGCAGGGTGACAACATCTGGGAATTAAATATGCCAGGGTATTTAACAATCAGGAAGGACAGTCAGGAAGGAAGGGGAGGGGGGTGGCTATGTTAATAAAGAAAGGAATCACTGTAATACAGAGAAATGATATTGGGTCAAAAGATCAGGATAATGAAACAGTTTGGGTAGAGATTAGGAATAATAAGGGGAAAAACACACTGGTGGGTGTAGTATATAGGCCTCCTAATAGTTGCAACTCTGTTGGAAGAAGTATTAATCAGGAAATAGTTGGGGCATGTAATAAGGGAACAGCTATAATTATGGGGGATTTTAACTATCATATTAACTGGACAAATCAAATTGGGCAGGGCAGCCTTGAGGAAGAGTTTATTGAGTGTCTTAGGGATGGATTTCTTGAGCAGTATGTAACTGATCCTACAAGGGGGCAAGCAACCTTGGACCTGGTACTGTGTAATGAGTCTGGATTAATTAATAATGTCCTAGTTAAGGATCTCCTTGGAATGAGTGACCATAACATGGTTGAATTCCATATCCAATTAGAGGGTGAGAAGGTTGGTTCTCAAACAAGCATACTGAGCTTGAATAAAGGAGACTATGATGGCATGAGAGCAGAATTGATTAAAGTGGACTGGGAAAATAGATTAAATGGTAAGACGGTACATGAGCAGTGGTGTTCATTCAAGGAGTTATTTTACAACTTTCAAAATAAATATATTCCACTGAGGAAAAAAGGGTGTAAAAGAAATGACAGCCATCCATGGCTAAGTAAAGAAATTAAAGAAAGTATCCAACTAAAAACAAGGACATATAAGGTAGCCAAAGTTAGTGGGAGGATAGAAGATTGGGAAGTCTTCAAAAGACAACAAAAAGTAACTAAAGGATTGATTAAGAAAGGGAAAATAGACTATGAAAATAAATTAGCAAAAAATATAAAAACAGATAGCAAGAGTTTCTATAGTTATATAAAAAGAAAAAGGGTGGTTAAGGCAAACGTAGGTCCCTTAGAGGATGAGACCAGGAAATTAATGGTGGGAAACATGGAGATGGCAAAAATGCTGAACCAATATTTTGTTTCAGTCTTTACGGTAGAGGACACTAAGAATATCCTAACACTGGACAAACAGGGGGCTCTAGTGGGGGAGGAGCTAAATACGATTAAAATTACTAAGGAATTGGTACTCAGTAAAATAATGGGACTCAAGGCGGATAAATCCCCTGGACCTGATGGCTTACATCCTAGGGTCTTGAGAGAAGTGGCAGTAGGAATTGTGGATGCTTTGGTAATAATTTTCCAAAACTCCCTGAACTCAGCAAAGGTCCCGGCAGATTGGAAAACTGCTAATGTAACACCCTTATTTAAAAAGGGTAGTAGGCAGAAGGCTGGAAATTTTTGACCAGTTAGCCTAACATCTGTGGTGGGTAAAATTTTAGAGTCTATTATTAAGGAGACAGTAACGGAACATTTAGATAAACATAATTTAATAGGACAAAGTCAGCATGGCTTTATGAAGGGGAAGTCATGTCTGACAAATTTGCTCGAGTTCTTTGAGGACATAACGTACAGGGTGGATAAAGGGGAACCAGTGGATGTAGTGTATTTAGACTTCCAGAAGGCATTCGACAAGGTGCCACATAAAAGATTATTACTCAAGATAAAAAATCACTGGATTGGGGGGTAATATCCTGGCATGGGTGGAGGATTGGTTATCTAACAGGAAGCAGAGAGTTGGGATAAATGGTTCATTGTCGGACTGGCAACCAGTAGCCAGTGGTGTTCCGCAGGGGTCGGTGCTGGGTCCCCAACTCTTTACAATCTATATTAACGATTTGGAGGAGGGGACCGAGTGTAACATATCAAAGTTTGCAGATGATACAAAGATGGGAGGGAAAGTAGAGAGTGAGGAAGACATAAAAAACCTACAAGGGGATATAGACAGGCTGGGTAAGTGGGCAGAGATTTGGCAGATGCAATACAATATTGGAAAATGTGAGGTTATGCACTTTGGCAGGAAAAATCAGAGAGCAAGTTATTATCTTAATGGCGAGAAACTGGAAAGCACTGCAGTTCAAAGGGATCTGGGGGTCTTGGTGCAAGAAAATCAAAAAGTTAGTATC
The DNA here is from genome assembly GCA_030390025.1 of Squalus acanthias. Lineage (NCBI taxonomy): Eukaryota > Metazoa > Chordata > Chondrichthyes > Squaliformes > Squalidae > Squalus > Squalus acanthias. The sequence continues at coordinate 83,979,399 of CM059439.1, forward strand.
CAGGTGCAGCAGGTGATCAAGAAAGCCAATGGAATGTTGGCTTTTATTGCTAGGGGGATAGAATATAAAAACAGGGAGGTATTGCTGCAGTTGTATAGGGTATTGGTGAGACCGCACCTGGAGTACTGCATACAGTTTTGGTGTCCATACTTAAGAAAAGACATACTTGCTCTCGAGGCAGTACAAAGAAGGTTCACTCGGTTAATTCCGGGGATGAGGGGGTGGACATACGAGGAGAGGTTGAGTAGATTGGGACTCTACTCATTGGAGTTCAGAAGAATGAGAGGCGATCTTATTGAAACATATAAGATTGTGAAGGGGCTTGATCGGGTGGACGCGGTGAGGATGTTCCCAATGATGGGTGAAACTAGAACTGGGGGACATAATCTTAGAATAAGGGGCTCCTCTTTCAAAACTGAGATGAGGAGAAACTTTTTCACTCAGAGGGTAGTGGGTCTGTGGAATTTGGTACCCCAGGAAGCTGTGGAAGCTACTTCATTAAATAAATTTAAAACAGAAATAGACCGTTTCCTAGAAGTAAAGGGAATCAGGGGTTACGGGGAGCGGGTTGGAAATTGGACATGAGTTTGAGTTCGGATCGGTCAAGGCATGTGGGTGGCGAAGCGGGCCCAGGGGCCGAGTGGCCTGGTCCTGCTCCTGCTTCTTGTGTTCTTTAGAGTTGAGGTTGGATCAGATCAGCCATGATCTCATTGAATGGCGGAGCAGGCTCGAGGGGCCGATTGGTCTACTCCTGCTCCTATTTCTTATGTTCTTATGTTCTAAGCCTTTCACACTCTAAGCCTTTCACACTCTGACTATCCTAGTTAATATTGGGGAAGTTGAAATCCCCTACTATTATTACCACACTTCTCTGAGATTTGCCTGCATATCTGTTCCTCCATCTCCCCCTGACTGTTTGCTGGGAGTGTACTATAGGCCCCCAAAGTGCTTGCCCCCTTTTTGTTTTTAAGTTCTACCCATATGGCCTCATTAGAGGAACCTGCTAAGATATCATCCCACCTTACAGCAGTAATTGACTCCTTGATTAATATTGCGACACCCCCTCCTCTTTTACACCCACCTCTGTCTTGCCTGAAGATTCTATACCCCGGAATATTGAGCTGCCAGTCCTGCCCCTCCCTGAACCATGTCTCTGTGATAGCAACAATATCATACTCCCATGTGTTCATCAACACCTTCAATTAATCTGCCTTACTCGCAAGATTCCTTGCATTAAAATAAATGCCATCCAGCCTTGCCATACTCCCTTGTGCTGTTACATATTTGCTCTACCTTCCAGGCTGACTTGTTTTTTCCTCTATATTTGGCTGTACATCACCCCCTACTATAGCTTCACTCTGTAGCCCATCCCCCTGCCAGGTTAGTTTAAACCCCCCCACAACAGTACTAGCAAACCTCCCCGCAAGGATGTTGGTCCCGTTCCGGTTCAGGTGCAACCCGTCCGACTTGTACAGGTCCCACCTTCCCCAGAAGCAGACCCAGTGATCCAGGAAACGAAAGCCCTCCCTCCTGCACCAACTCTTTAGCCACGCATTCATCTGCTCTATCCTCCTATTCCTATACTCACTAGCACGTGGCACCGGGAGTAATCCAGCGATTACAACCTTTGAGGTCCTGCTTTTTAATCTGCTACCTAGCTCCCTAAATTCTTGTTGCAGGACCTCATCCCTCTTTCTACCCATGTCGTTGGTACCAATGTGAACCACGACCTCTGACTGTTCGCCCTCCCCCTTCAGAATGCCCTGCAGCTGTTCAGTGACATCCTTGACCCTGGTACCAGGGAGGCAACATACCATCCTGGAGTCACGTCTGCGGCCACAGAAACGTCTATCTGTCCCCCTGGAGTCTAGACAGTGAGTGTTGGTAAGCTATACGTGTGTGTTTGTGGGGGGTGGGGAGGAAGCAGCCCAGCTGGGCCCCATCTCATCCAGGTGGTCCACATGTGCATTTTCGAGAAGACCGCATATGGATCAGGAGTAGGATCACGAACTGACAAGTACAGCACTGGTACTGCTGCCTAATTCAGTGGATTGGGTTGCAACCCGAGTCCTACTTGGTCTGTGGGGTTCTTTTCCATGCTGTAGGATCCATCTACCCATAAAGCTGTTGTTAAATTTTTCAATATCGTCCTAGATATTAAAAATCTTACATTGATGTGTACTTCCTGTCCATTTTCCCATTATAAATTCCTGGGCCCACATTTTTAAAAGAAACTCTTTAGGTAAACTTGTCACACTGTAATTACACCTTCCTGGCAGTACCACCAGTTCACCTGAGGAAGGGGCGATCGATAGCTCCGAAAGCTTGTGATTTCAAATAAAACTGTTGGACTATAACCTGGTGTTGTGCGACCTCTCAATTTTGTCCACCCAGTCCAACACCGGCATCTCCGCATCAGTACCACCAGTGGCAGGAGTGTGTAATTACACAGTGACCGGTTTACATAGGCAGTTCCCATTAAAAATGTGGTCACTGAAATGTATAAAAATAAGTATGGGGATTAAGTTATATTTGTGTGCCCTCGTCCAATGGTCAGCTTGGTCATATTCCCATTTCAGTGAAGATTACGTTTGTTCTTGATTTGGTGGCAATACTTACAATCAGGAAAGGAAACACACACGCAACTAGTAATGTTTTGGAAAGGTGAGGTGATACAACTACTGAAATACTAGTAAATTAAAAAACAGAAAATGCGCGGCAGGTGAGCCAACATCACACAGCACAAGAATTGAAAATGTTTAGGGCGTTTATTTGTCAAGCTGCAATGGTCCGCCTGTTTTTTGTTTAAAGGGAACCCCATGTAGGAGTTTGGATAATTCATCTTTTTTAGGTCAGTTTCCCCTTCCTGTCATTACAGTAGGGTTGGGACGTGGAGGTAATTTAGTCGGTTTTGCTGGCACTTGGAGGCGGAAGTGTCGCATTGTTGTTCGCGGGTACCAGTGCAACGCGAGCGCGAGAGTGGAGTCGAGGCATCGGCGGCACGGAGCCTGATCCCCGGAGCGCGAGGTGGCGGCGGCAGCAGCAGCAGCACTGATCCTGGTCCCCGGAGCGCGAGGCGGCGGCACTGAGCCCGAGCCCTGGAGCGCGAGGCGGCGGCACTGAGCCCGAGCCCTGGAGCGCGAGGCGGCGGCACTGAGCCCGAGCCCTGGAGCGCGAGGCGGCGGCACTGAGCCCGAGCCCTGGAGCGCGAGGCGGCGGCACTGAGCCCGAGCCCTGGAGCGCGAGGCGGCGGCACTGAGCCCGATCCCTGGAGCGCGAGCCTCAGGTAAAGGGCGCGCGCGGTTGGTCGAGCGAAGGGAAGGAGCCGGCGACTGAGCGGGCCCGAGGGGGGAGGAAGGGACGGGGGGGAAGGGACGAGCGGTTGGAGTGGTAAGCGGGCACCGTTTGGAGTTAAAGAGCGGGAGACCCGGGCCGGGAAGAACAGGCTTGGGCACAGGCAGTGTGGAAAGATGGGGGATGGAGGCAGGGGAGAGGCCTGGGCACAGGCAATGACCGAGTGTGTCTGTCGATTCAAGTTGACGGTTCCACGTCACGCTGGAGGTTGTCTGTATTTACCCTGAGTGGCGAGTCATTGCACCCGCGTCAGCGAGAAACCTGCTGACTTGAACTTAGTGACTGCATTCCCCTTCTCCCCCACTCCCCCATTTCCCTCCCCCCCACT